>VDFB02000015.1:454835947-455282779 GCA_007258455.2 Sequoia sempervirens | reverse complement strand
GTTGTGAAGTGTGTTCTCATTAGAGATATTTGGAGGTTTTCCCCCTTGAAGTGGCTTGTTATTCTCAGTTATTATCAAGTATTTGCAGCATATTTCTTATCATATTCTTCTATAGTGCAAGTTATTTCATAACAGAGCAGGAGCTAAGGCTTGGATTATATAGATGGAAAATTACTTTAGGCTCTATAACCTTTCTGAATAGACTAAGGTGGCATGGGCTATGTATCATCTCTCAAGTGGAGCAATGACTTGGTAGGATAATGAGAAGTTAGAATGGAATCTTCAGCCTACTGAGATCACTTGGGAACTCTTCCTCCAATATTTTAGGAAGAGATGGTTACCACATCTTTTCTTTGAAAAGAAAGCAAGGGAATTTTAAAACCTAACATAGGGAAATATGACTGTGATTTAGTATTGCAAAAAGTTCACAAACTTGTTGAAGTATGTGCCTCAGTATTAAGGAGATGAATGTTTTCATATCCAAAAATTTATAATGGGACTTAGACCTCACATAGGAGCTAAAGTGGATATGCATGAACCTCAAACCATGAATGAAGTCTTCCAAAAAGCCACCAAACAAGAACAAAAATTGTTGGAGCTATCCAATGTTCACAATGACTCAAATTTTAAGTCATGGTATGGTAAGAATAAATTTCGTAAAGGAGAAAAGATCCATCAGATTCAAAATCTCAAGAGGGAAATCGAGTCGCAAGAGAAGGGTGAAGATGGTAAGGGTAAGGATCACCATAAGCAAAAAATATTTAGAGAGAATAAGCTAGTAGGTCACAAAGGGCCTTGAGGTGGATGTTATACTTGCAGAGGTGATCATTATGCCTTGAATTGTACTCAATAATCAAAGTTGAGAAAGGAAGGAAGCCACCAATAGACTCAACATCATCAGATCCATGATGTAGTGGAAAATAGTCAGGTAGAGTATCAGGCTTCACCAATTTAGCTAACGAGAAAGCTCTATGTCCAATATACCTCAATATTTCAATTGATACTAGAGCTACTCAATGTTTTATAGATCCTAGAATAATATACAAAATGCCCATTAGACCTGGATACATGGAAAATTCATGGAAAGTCTAGTTTGGTAATCAAGCAGAGTGGAGGGTAGATATTTTTCTCTTTTATAGTGAGTTATAGCTTCGAACCTTTCAAACTCAGGTCAACTTGTATGTGGTCCCTTTAGGCTCCTATGATGTAATTTTGGGAATAAATGGGTTAACTAAGCATAATGCTATAATGAACTATGAGGATAAGGTGGTCAAATTTCTTGATGATTATGGAAACCTAGTTGATATTTGTGGAATGTAGAGACCTTTAGAGATTAGACATATTTCTATGATGCATCTCAAGAAAGCTCGTTGAAAGGGTGTGCAATTTATATGTGCATGTGAGTAATCCGGATAGTAAGGAACCATATCTAGATGATTATCCTATTCTCAAGGAGTTCCAAGATGTATTCCCTGATGAACTTATAGAGTTACCTCTAAAGTAGGAATTCAATTTTTCTATCCACCTAGTTCTAGGTATTGAGCCTCAATCCAAGGCACCCTATCACATGACCACCATAGAACTATATGAGTTGAAGGCCCAATTAATGGAATTGTTGGATAAGGGACTTATAAGACCTAATGTGTCTCCTTGGGGAGTGTTAAATATTTTTGTGAGGAAGAAGGATGGAACCCTATGTTCGAGTATAGATTATTGGATGTTGAACAAGGTGACCATCAAGAATTGATATCCACTCTATTTGATCAAATGAAGGGAGTAACCATGTTTTTGAAAATTGACCTCAGGTTAGGGTGCCATCAATTGAAAATTAATGAAGAAGATATTTTGAAGACTACATTTAGAACTTGATATGGACATTACAAGTTCACAGTGGTACCTTTTGGTTCAACTAATGCACCAACAACCTTTATGAACCTCATGAACATTGTATTCAAAGACTGCTTGGATGATTTTTTTCTGATTGTTATTGACAACATTATAGTCTACTCATAGACTATTGAAGAACATGATGGAAATTTGAGGATAGTTTTTCAGTGATTGAGAGAAAGGAAAATCTTTGGGAAGTTGTCCAAGTGTTCATTTTATTAGGACATAATGCACTATTTGGGCCATATCATGTCAATTGAAAGAGTCTTCGTAGACCTCAAGAAGATCAAGGAAATTATGGAATGGCTAGTGCCTCAAAATGTGTCAAAATTCAATAGCTTCATGGGCCTCATAGAATACTATAGGAAGTTTGTGCAAGGGTTCTCCCAGATTACATCTCCTATTACCTCACTCCAAAGGAAGGGAATGTGGTTTGAATGAACCAAGAAATGCGAGCAAGCATTCCAACTCCTAAAGGAGATGCTCATGAAAATACCAATGTTGACTATCCTTGATCCTAATGGGAGATTCATAGTAATCATAGATGCTTCAGGAGAGGGATTGGGAGTAGTATTAATGCAAGATGAACAAGTGGTAGCATATGAATTAAGGGAGTCCAAGGAGCATGAAGTGAACTATGTTCCTCATTATTTGGAATTGGTGGCCATAGTTCATGCAATTTGAACTCAAGACAAATCACTTGGGGTTGAGATATAGATTCACCCATCCAAAGTTTAATGCACAAAAAAAAAGGTGGTTGGAATTCCTTAGTGAGTATGAATTTGGAATTGAATATATAAAATGGATAGAGAATAGAGTGGTTTATGCTCTTAGTAGCTGAAGACATGTGGCAACCATGATCTCAATAAGGTATAACTTGAGACAGTGGCTAATTCAAAATCTTCCAAGGAATGAGCACTGTGAGAGAGTGAAGAGTTCCCTAGCAACAGATCTTTCAGATCATCGGTTTGATGGGTATGACATCAAACTAGATGGTATTTTGAGATATCAGAGAAGGATGTATATTCTTGACTCTAGAGAGCCGAGGAAGTTGGTTTTAGAAGAATTTCACAATGCACCTTATTCAAGACACTCTGGAGTATCCAAGATGATCGTAAAGTTTAAGACTATATTTTTGGCCTAAATTCTAGAAGGATGTAGTGGAGTACATAGCTAGATGCTTGGAGTTCCAACAAGTCAAGGATGAGCATGCACATCCAACTAAGTTATTGTATCCTCATGGAAAAATTGAGTATAAATGATAGGTGATAAATATGGTTTTCATATAGGGGTTGTCATTGAGAAAGAATGAGCATGATGCTATCTTGGTCATGATTGATAAGTTGACTAAGGTTGCACACTTCATTCTAGGAAACCTTCAAGATGGATTGTTGACCCTAGCTAAGAAATTTGTGTATAAGATCTTTCATTTTCATGGAGTACTAGAGACTATCATCTTTTATTGGGACACATGAATGACCTCAAGGTTTTGGATGACCTTTAATGTTGCATTGGGGACCAAACTAAATTTTATCATAGCTTACCAACCTCAGACTGACAGGTAGATAGAGATGGTGAATCAGATAGTCAAAGACCTCCTCCAAATGTATTGTATGGACTAACAGTATAGTTGGGAAGTGTTAAAAGGTGTAGGACAACTGAGTGGGGGGGGGGGTGAATCAGTTATCACCAAAATTAAACTAAAAACTTCAACACTTATCAATTTCACAACCACATTATTTTATTATTAAGTATGAACATGAAATGCAGATAACAAAAAGTAAAATCAATGCAATGAACACCATATTTTACATGGGAAACCCAATGAGGGAAAAACCATGGTGAGGATTAACTCACAATATAAAGTAGTTCCAAAACTGAATATATAAGTCTCACTACCAAGGGCTCACTACCCTAAATTGGACTCATTGTCTAGATACAAAAGCTCATTGCCTACAAAAATATTTACAAAAAAAAACTAGGCTTCATAGCCAAAATGAATTGAAAAGAGTGCACCTAATGAGTGTTGATGTAGTTTCGGTGATGCTCAATAGATAGACTTAACACACTTCATCATTTTCGCTCTTCTTCACCTTTGCATTCACAACTACCTCATCAAAATCTCACCATCTTCAAAAAATATTCAACATATATATACTTGATCTCTCTACAAGCATCAATTAGGTCAACCTAATTAGATGCATTTCTTATTTTTCAAAATAACCAACTGTCAGCTACAAGCTTACAAAATAATTCCAAGAGAAATTCAAACACTCAACATGCTACATTATTTCAGCATAGACCTAAAATATGTTGCACATATATCTGCATAACAAAAATTGATTCACCATATCACAACTTATCCATGAAGTTTTCTAGAAATAGACTTAATTACAAAAATTAATCAATAGAATAATGCCAATACATTGTACAAGCATCAGATCATAAGAGATTTTGAACATACATGATTTCAGTAATTATAAATATTTTCCCAAAACTACAAGAAGTAACTATCAACCATAGTGGATTTCAGACTAAAATACTGGAGGGTGTAACTCATATACCGGTTTAGATACCAAACCAAAATACTAGATCAAACATTGACTTAGACTTTCAATGACAACATGGTAACATCAATGAAAACACAAAACTATAGAGATAGCCATTCTTCTTCATTCTTCCAACAATCTCTGCCTTTGTCATTGATGGCAACATATGCCAAAAAATTTCAAAACACAGAATTCTCTCCTCCTATCACCTTAGTTGTTCTCCACATAAATCTCTCCCCACTCACATGAATCTCTCCCCCTTTGAAGTCAATGGAAAAGGGCGACCAAAAGGGTAGGATGACTTAGCATATACACAAGAATTCTAGCTTCTTAGTTCAAGCATTCAAACAAGAATGACACTTCTTACATGAAATATTTTCTTGTACCTCTCTCTTATGATCAAAAGAATTATTTTCCAAGCAAGCACAACTGAATTCATTCTTACACTCATACCTTCCAACAAAGATAACTGTGTAAAGGAGGATGTCTGATCAGAAGACAGACACGGTCATTAAAAATTTTCTGCATCAAAGAGAATTCTAGAGAGATGATCCAACCATACCTTAGCAACTTCCTTAACCAACCAGAAGGTTTCATCCATATCTTCTCTTTTCCTATGAGTATTCAACAATTCCACCTATAATTCACCAACCCTTATTCTCTTTTTTCCATCCTTGTCTTTGAAGTAATCAAATTCTTTTCTAACACTATTTATTTTAGATTCAATAGCTTCAATTTTGCTTCTAAAATTGTCAACAACTACTGGCCATCAAAGTCAATACTTGTAGATATCAGATATTTCTTTGATGCATTATTTTGTCTCATTCATATGTTTAGATAGCGGGTATGTGTAAGATCATGATGGGCCAAAAAGTGGCAATAGGATGGGTATGTGGATGATGACTATTTTTTTATCCAAAATTGATGAATTTAATAAGTAATTATTATTCATTTTCTATTCAAATTATGACTAAAGTCTTGATTGATAGGTTGATTGAAAAACATATATAGCTTTCAAAGCATCACATTTTTTGAATCTAAAACATGTGTCACATTCTATGCTTCACATAATATAGGATTAAAAAAAGAAAAAATGAATTTCATGAAGTTTTGACCAAGTTAAGGTGGTCAGACATACAATTTTTTATATTTTTTAAAAAGTTGTAATAAAAAACTCAAAATTAATTATTTACTTAGAAAAAAATTACAAAAAAATATGCATCACATCGAGGCATGAGTCCTCTACTTATATCTAAAATATTATAAAAAAATATTATCATTTTGTTATGGTTAGGGTGGTCAGATAGACACCTACTTCTTATTTTTTCCCTGAAATTTAAGTACCACTGCATTGAAATTTCAAATTGTCACCAAATAGATATTTAAAAAAAAAAAAAACCTAGTGGTTTAGAAACTACATTCAATTTTCTATAGATTCTATTCTTACATATTTTTGAAATAATATAGATAACTTATTCAAATTTTTACGTCAAGTTGCCTAACTCTAATTTTTCTAAATTTTTTGCCACTTAAGGGCCTATTTTTTCCATGATGATCCTGCACATACCCTCAAACTTGTTTTTCTTTGCTACATCTTCTTTCAAGCATAGCTTTGAACTTATGGCCTTTGGGTCCTTCCAATAATGTTCTTTCTTCAACAATCTCTACTAGATCATCTGGTAAAGAATTTGTCACATCTAAAACTGAAATGCCCTTATTGAACAAATAATCAACAAACACATTATCAATTTTAAGTTTCTCAATCGAAGAGCACACCTTCCACATTTCATAAATCTTCTTCATCTCACCCTTGTCCAACAACATCTATATATCTTTTGGATCAAAGGAGTCATCTTTAGATAGAAATTCTTCTTCATTCTTCTTTTCTTCCAAGACATCTATTACAATAGTTTTCCTCTTTTTTGGTTCTAGAGAAGACTCACCAATGCCAACTTCCAAGTCTCTCTTCTCAAAGGATGAACCCACTTCAATTTGACTAGGTATAGACATACTGGAGCACAAATTTGTTTTGAATGATGAGAAATTTGATCTGCAAACACTTACATTATCTTCCAATGATTCCAACTATCTATAGACTTGTTTCCCAATAGTGGTATGTAATTAGAGGTTTACAAAATAACTTGCAAATTATTCCTAATTACAGTTTTTCCCCAATCACAACAAAATTGCTTGACTATGTTGTTTAACCATTGAAATGACAAAATAAGTTCATGTTTATATAACTAATTACTGAAATGTTGTAATTAGAACTCAAATAGAAATTGAAAAATAAAAATAAATAGAGAGAATGATAGATGGAAGATAGAAGAATAAGACAGAAGAGGAGATAACATCAGTTGATAATGAAGTTCATCCAATTAGGACTACATGTCTAAGCCTACTTCTCAAGTAGGACCACTCTATTAATATTTCCAAGCAATAGAAATGGCTTGTTACAATATCCACGCTCCAAATCTTGTGTAAAATTTCTCACAATCTCCTCTCAACACTTGAAGACACTCAAAAGGCCTTCATGCTTAGAATATGCTCCTCCAAAAAATTATTTCTCCAAAATGAACTTGACTAATTACAAGCCAAAGAACACCCCTTTTATACAAATTTATTTGCTAATATGGGATAAAACCATATTGTTTTGCAAATACACCCATATCTCCCATTTACATATGTAAATATTTCAAAATCCCCCCTATTTACATTTAAAATCACCATTATCCCTAAAAATATTTTAAATATCTCTCAAATTTTCTTAAGCCCATTTAAATTTCATATTTTCAGGCTATAGAAGATTCTTTTTAAGAGTTCTTTTAAAAATAGGAGATTTGCCTCTTAATGTTTTATTTTAGCACTTTATGTTTGATAATTTTGGGCTTAATATCTTAAAAAAGGTTTTACATTTATTTAAATAAGGTTTTAATGTTTAAATTGGGAGATTTCAAGTTTGAAATAGTCTTTATAAAAACCCAACACCTGCAAATATCTCAACTCCATACAATGGTAGAGTGGCATAGAGTATCTTTAGGGATGGGGAGGTCATGGGCTGATGCCCACTGCTATCCATTTTTAGAAGGAAATTTAAAATATTTCTTTAAAAAAACCAATTAGAATCCTCATATTGTTAAGACAAATATTTTTTCACAATGGTCACTAAGTATCATGTGAGATAGGAGGTCATGGGTTCGATCCAACTACAGAGGAGAAGAGGGGTGCCATGTGTTAGAATAGGATTGACTAGTTATTCCATGTCATTTGCTAATAGGATGCCACATGTAATGCCACATTTATACTCAAGAGGCTACCACATCATCATTCACTGACTGTACATGCCACGTCACTATGCCAACTATACTTGCTGATCTCATCAAGTCAACCTAATTTTTTTCAAAATTTGACTAGCTCTCTTTTGCTCATACCGACTCCGTTTTCAAAACCAAATATAGTTCCAAAATCAACATGACGAGATCTACAACTTGGTGTCATTTTTTCTTCATTTTGAGATGATCAATTTTCTTCCCTTTTCCTGCCCCCCTAATTTGCCTGTTTGATTGGACCTTTGATTGCACATAACTTCTTCATACGGAATCCTTTTGAGCCCATTCAAGTTGCGTCAAGACTTGGTGAGCTCTTTCTGGTGATACTAATTTGGATGGATTCTGAGACTGTGAAATTTTTAGGTTTTTCAAATCCGCCTGGATCATTCCTCTCCATTGAGAAGCTTTTGGACCTCCAAAAGTTTTGTTTTATGTACAATTTGAGCTAAGACAATGTTGCCCCATTTTCCCACTATCATCTATCCTTCCTACTAAAATTTTGAGCTTGTGACCCATCACAAACACAAAGAAATATGAGATAGCTTTGTTGATACAATCAACTACATGTTCATCAATAATCACTATCACATTCATCATCCACATAGAAATAACTGGTAGAATAACAAGCAACAATATTTAATACATTGATGTGAAGGAAATAGTATCAATATTCTGAATCTCCTAAATAAGAACATTATTAGAAAATGAAACATTCAAACCCTCTTTTACCACCTCTGGTTGAAGTCCCAATTTTAGTTGCAATTGATCCTCACACTGTGCTATCGGTGACACCTTACTGTAGACACCTAAAAATGGTCTGGAGAATCTAATTAATTAATATGATTTATTTGATTAATTAATCCTAAATTCATCTACTTAGTAAATAAATAGAAATATTTATTTATATTAAGTTCACTTTTAATTCTTCTATTTTATCACATTATTTTCCTCTTAATTAAATAAACAAGATTAAATACTTTGTTTTATTTAATTATTATCATTATGATTTCTTCTATACTTTATCCATTAATTCTATCTTAAATTAAATACACAACTAGTAATTTGTGTTATTTAATTATCTTATCATATTCTTCTTTATTAAATGGGAAAATATAAAATATTTGTTTTATTTAATTAAATCTTCCTAATTTGCTAATTTGAATAAATCAAATATATTCAAATAAAAGAATAAATCAAATCCCTCTATTCACTCACCAATAAAATTAGATTTTTTCAAATCTAATTAATTTAACTGTCATTCATGGGAAAAGCCTCAAGGACAAACATGTAGGCAATCCTCTTAATAGTCTACCTCAAATATTTCCTCTCATCTTGCCTGGTGTTGTCATGGGGAGGAAAAATCCTCCATGATCAACTCCACCTTGACATTTCATACCATTCAAAATCCCCAGATTTAATCTTACCCTTTACTGTGTTACCCCTGTGCAAAACTGTTGCCAGAAATCTATATATACAACCTTCTGAAGCATCAAAATGATTTGATAAATCCCAATTTTATGCAAAATTACTCTACAGGAATACAACCAAGCAACCAAGAAATCATAAGCATTAGCATTAGCATTTTAGTATCATCATAGCATCATGGCATCCGTAGATTTCATGTCATGACAACATCATTAGTTTTTACTATAGCTTCCATTTAGCAGGTTTCATGTCAGGATAGTTTATAGTAGCATCATATCATCTAATAATCATTAGCAATCATCACATCATTGCATTTAGCATCCATTTCATTCTCTACATAGGAATTTTAAACAGTTATAGTGCTTACAAATCTGAAAGCCTTTGTAACTTGGTAAATCTTTGGAGATAGGAGACACTGAGACGTCTTTAGGATTTTTATTGTTTTAAATTAGTTTAATTGTTGATTAATCTTGATACAATGTTTCATTAAGAGGTGTATTTAATTGTATTTAGTTTACATTTTCCACATCTACACTTATCATGATTCAAATCTTCATGCTTAGTATCACTAGTTGTTACAGACATAAGGGTTAATTTATTACTTGCATTTACAATCATCTTCATATGCCCTATGTTTACCACAAATATATCATTATTCATTTGATTTGCTCTAACACTGAATTCAATTCCATGTTTTAAAAAATGATACCTATTATGTTCCTTGTAGAAAATGGATTTTCTGTCATACAAATAAGAACTGCCTAAAACCATCCCAAAAATGTCAAGTGAAATAACATCTAACTCTACCTCATCAAAAAACTTAGATGTGAATGCAAATTAGAGTTTACACTACTTTGACACATGTAGCCGAGCATTATCATGTACCCAACCTAATGGATAGGGTCTAGGATGAGGATTTGTTTTTAATCCCAATTGCTTAACAACTTGTTATGAGATAAGATTAACTTGTGACCCACTGTCTATTAGAGTATCAATCTTAGTTTGTCTTGCAATATCCATTATATGAAACATTTCATTCCTCTTACTTTCAACAGGTACTTCATTACACTTTGATGAAGAAGCATAGGAACTAGTACTGACAAAAGGAATATTACCTTTGATACCCACAACTGAGATCTTGGTTTCATCATTAGAACTAGATCCAAGATCCTACACAATAGCTGCAATATTTTGCTTACCCTTTTGATCCTTGAACCACTTTAGCTTCTAATCAAGATACAATTTTCAACACTTCTCATCTTCATTCCCTTCCTTTTTGCAGTGTGGGAAATAAGAATTTTCATCCTCTTTCTTTGTAGTAGTTGTTCGTTGTGATTTCTCTTTCCCTTTCTTGCTTCCTTTCTGCTTACTAGATTCCATCAACAGATGCCATGGCTACTCCTTGAGCTTGTTTCCAAATAGATAGCTTTCACACTAAATTCACCAATGTTAGTTGGATTAAACATAAGTATGGTATGTTTCAAACTCTCATGTAATCCACCTATGTAATTTAACAAAGCTTCTTGTGTGTACAATGCAATGCATAAAATTAAATCCCTCTTCCTAAACTCCTGTGTATATTCTTGCATAGTTTATCCTTTTTCTTGTCTTAATGATTGATAATTCATTAATGATTTTTGCATACACCCTAATGGATATAACTATTTCTTAAGTAAAGCTATAAACTCAAACCAAGAAGAAATATTTTTTCCATAACAACTTATATCCTCTTGTGTTCTACTCTCCCACCAAATTAAAGTTGTGCCTTCTAGGCGAAGAGTAGCTACTTGTATTTTTCAAGTATCATAACTAAATTTTTATACTCTACAATAAAAATCAATTTGCTTAATCCAATTATCTAGTTTATCTGCATCTAGTTCTCCATTATAGATTGGAAAATCAAATTTAACATCCAATTTGAACAAAGGTGAATTAGTTTGCACAAGTTGTTTCGTTTTAGAAGAGTTAGACGAAGAGGAAGAAGAGGATGAAGAAGATGAAGAAGATGAAGAGGATGAAGATGGAGGTTCAGGAGGGTCCCCACCACCTCCTACTCTGTTACCTTTGTCTTCTTTTGAAGATTCACCTTCCTCCTTCCTTATGTTCTTGAGTTCCTTTTTCCTCTGTCGCTCTTGCCCTTCTTGGAAAAGAACTTCCACCATAGACTTCATTTCAAGAAATGTTTTTTGGAAAGCTTTCTCATAAAGCTCTATAGGAATTTTTTTAGCTATCAACTTTGATCATGAAAATTTCCTTTGTTTTCCGCTCTTTGGATTGAATTCTTCCAGTGCACCTTCTCCTTGTTTCAATTTCAACTTGGTTAACATTCACTTATGCAATTTATTGCAAATTGGGCTTTGATACCAATTTGATTTGTAATTAGAGGATTACAAAATAACTTGCAAATTAATCCTAAGTATAGTTTTTCCCTTATCACAATAGAATTGTGTGACTATGTTGTTTAATTGTTGAAATTACAAAATAAGTTCATGTTTATATAACTAATTATTGAAATGTTGTAATTAGAACTCAACTAGAAAATTGAAAAATAAAAAGAAATAGAGAGAATGATAGATAGAAGATAGAAGAATAAGACAAAAGAGGAGATAATGTTGGTTGATAACATAGTTCATCCAATCAGGACTACATCTCTGGGCCTGCTTCTCAAGTAGGACTGGTTTATTAATATTTCCAAGCAATAAAAATCCCTTGTTACAATATTCAAACTCCAAAACCTACATAAAATTTCTCACAATCTCCTCTCAACACTTAAAGACACTCAAAAGGTCTTTGTTCTTACAATATTCTCCTCCAAAGAATTTGTTCTCCAAAATGAACTTGACTAATTACAAGCAAAAGTACACCCCTTTATATACCAATTTATTTGCTAATATGGGCTAAAACCATATTATTTTGAAAATACACCCATATCTCCCATTTACATATGTAAATCTTTCAAAATCCCCACTATTTACATTTAAAACTCACCAATATCCCTAAAAATATTTTAAATCTCTCAAATTCGCTTAAGCCCATTCAAATTTCATATTTTCGGACTATAGAAGATTCTTTCTAAATGTTCTATTAAAAATAGGAGATTTTCCTTTTAATGTTTTATTTTAGCCCTTTATGTCTCATATTTTTGGGCTTAATATCTTAAAAAAGGGTTTACATTTATTTAAATAAGCCTTTAATGTTTAAATTGGGAGATTTTAGGTTTGAAATAGTCTTTATAAAAATCCAATGCAGGCAAATATCTCAACTCCATACAATGGAGTGGTAGAGAGTATCTTTAGGGGTGGGAAGGTCACTAGGTCGACCCCTGCTGCTATCCATTTTTAGAAGGAAATTTAAAATATTTCTTTAAAAAACCAAGTAGAATCCTCATACTGTTAAGGAAAATATTTTGGCACAATGGTCATTGAGTATCAAGTGAGATAGGAGGTCATGGGTTCGAGCCCATTGAACTTTCTAGTAAACTGTTCAACCATAGAGGAGAAGGGGGGTGCCACGTGTTAGAATAGGATTGACTGGTTATGCCACATCATTTTCTAATGGGATGCCACATGTATTGCCACATGTCCATTCGGGAGATTTCCACATCATCATTCATTGACTATGCATGCCACGCCACTATGCTAACTGTACTTGCTGACATCATCAAGTCAACCTATTTTTCTCAAACTTTGACCAACTCTATTTTTTTTATACGGACTTAATTTTTACAACCAAATATAGTTCCAAAATTAGTGTGACGATATCTACAACTTGGTGTCAGTTTTTCCTTGTTTCAAGATGATCAATTTTCTACCTATTTCCTAGTCCCCTGATTCGCCTGTTTGACCAGACCTTCGACTATGCATAAATTCTACATACTCCTTTTGAGCCCATACAAATTGTGTCAAGATTGTTTCGATGAGTTCTTTCCAATGATACTAATTTGGACAGATTCTGAGACTATGAAATTTTTAGGTTTTGTAGATCCACCTAGATCAAATACGAATATCAGATTCCCACACAACATTTTCTCTTCCTGGTAAGGAGTTCAAAATTTAAAAATCCAAGAACAAAGGAAAAGATCCAAACTGAAAAGGATAACCCTCAACCAGTGACATTCAGACATTCTCAATTAGATTTTCAAGTAGCAGGCTACATAAATCAAACTACTTATTTTCCTTAACCATCATATGTGCAAGATATACAACAATAGCTGAAGTTGAACCTTCACGATTTATGAAATAGATTTTATAAGAAATGTCATATACAACATACCTTACAATGGAATCCACACTTTAGTGTTTATCAATAGAGCTCAAGGGTCTTTATTAATGCCAATAAGTTCCTCCACACATTTGTATTTCACGGTTTTCTTTCTAGGGAGATCCCCAATACTGCATAAACTAGTAATCACTTTGATCGCTTCCTTTGTGATCAGGTAGGGTTTTTCCAACATAATACTATCATTCTTCAATCAACTCAACAAGAACAAGATGTCCTCTTTATAAAAAAACCAAGGAAATTCTCCCCATAAATCTATATCTAGGGTTTTTATGTTGTATAATTCATTTTCCTTCAGCCCTAGTTTCATTACCTTTATCTTCATATGATCAAATTATTCCAATTCAACTCCTTTCAACTTTAGTACAATGTCACCACTCGATCTTATATCCATTTTTCTACTTAAATTTCTTGAGTTCATTATTGTTCAATTGAGACTTCTTATTTTTCCTTTGCAAATTGAGAAATAATTCCTGAGTATATGTAATAACTTCTTTAAATTACTTTAGAAATGCTTTAGATAAGTTCAATATTGCTCCAAGACACCTTTCAAACTCTTCAAGTTCTCAAGTGATCAAAGAGGTTTACAAATTTTACCTTATACACCATTGATTTTCCCTAAATCACATTAAATGCAGTAGACATCAAAAATTTGCTAAATGCATTCTTCTCAACACATAAAACCCTAATTCAATTTGTAAATCAACATGTCAACACTTTTTCTTCTGGTTCCTTTTCCAAAACCTCTATTTTTTTTATTCTTCACATTATACCCTCATACCATCCTTTGACAGGCCATTCATCGAGGGGTTTTTACATTTTTTTGATAATGCTCCCCCTAAGAAGATGCTAGGTCTAATTCCTGGAGGAGTTGTCTATAATAGAAGAGGACATAGACACATCAATAGTTTCAGGTTCTTCTTCTTCTTTCTTTTTCCATATCTTATTCATCTCTTGCTTCATATTTTCTTTGTCAATCTTCCTTACTGGTTTATTCTTCTCTACCAAAGTAGAATGCTTTCCCTTCTTACTTGTGCAAACCCCTGAGATATGTCTAGGTTTGTTAAAATTATAACACACAACACTTTTTTGATTAGTCTAATCTTCATTACTTTTTGATCTACATTGATTTTTTTTGTGTCCAAGTTTTTTACAAATATAGCATTATCCATTAAAATATTGATTCATTCTACCTAAGCCATTAAACCTGTTCATCATTACTCAACTAATCCTTCTCACCTGAGATCTGCATTCTGTAGATTTATGTCCAACCTTCTTGCACGTAAAAAATTGTCCAGAGAAAGAACTAGGAAATTTATTCATCCTACTCTTGCATTCTATTGCCTTATGACCATATTTATTATAGGAAAAAAAACACCCTTGAAAGAGGGATACTTTTGTGCATTAGGCTATCTCACATGCGAGCTACTTGCAAAATCTCTTAAATTTTTTTACTGCTTCCCTTTCTCTTGAGTCTTTTGATTGTCCTTTGAAATTTCACCCACTTCATTTCCCAAGCAACCTTTGTCTTTACTTGGTTTCTATCCTACAAATAGTTCTTCAAGCTTATTGGAGCTAGATCTTAAATTTTTCTCACAAATGTTTTCCTTCTCTAGCTCTACTCTCAAGTGTACTACCTCTTGTTCAAGTTTGGAGCATTCATCAAACTTGTTCTACACCATTGAATTCAAACATTCTTCAATTCTGTTCTTTTCTTCTATAAGAAATTTCAGTCTAACTATCTCTTGTTTCAGCTGCCCATTCACTTCTTTGTGTCTTTCCTTGAATTTCTTCAATTTTTATTTTAGCTTCCAGACACATTCATTAACATCTTCAAGATTTTCCTTCAAATATTTTCAACTTTGTCAAGATCCTCAAGAGTAGCCCAAAGATCTTCTTTATCATCCATTTTATCAACCTTTAGGATCTTCCTCAAGCGGTTAAGTTCTATAGAAAGGAACCAAAGCCCTGATGCCAATTGTTAAAAGGTGCAAGACAACTAAGAGGGGGGATGAATTAGTTGTCACAAAAATTAAACTAAAAACTTCAACACTTATCAATTTCATAAAGACACTATTCTGTTATTAAGTATGAACATGAAATGGAGAAAATAGAAAGTAAAATCAACATAATGAACACCAAACTTTATGTTGAAAATCCAATGAGGGAAAAACCATGGTGAGGATTAACTCACAATATAAAGTAGTTCCAAAACTAAATATATAAGGCTCATTGCCAAGGGCTTATTTCCTTGAATAGGACACACTATCCTTATACAAAAGATCACTACTTACAAGGAGACTCATTGCCTACAAATATATTTAAAAAACAAAAACTGGGCTTCACAGCCAAAATGAGCTGAAAAGAGTGCACCTAACAAGTGTTGATACAGTTTCAGTGATGCTCAATAGACAAAATTAACCCACTTCATCATTTTTTCTCTTCTTCACCTTCACATTCACAATAGCCTCATCAAAATCTCACCATCTTCAAAAACTATTCAACATATATATACTCGATCTCTCCACAAGCATCAATTAGGTTAGCCTAATTAGATGCATTTCTTATTTATAAAAAATACCAACTGTCAGATACAAGCTTACAAAATCTCCCCAAGAGCAATTGAAATGCTCAAAAAATTGCATCATGTCAGTATAGACCTAATATATGTTGCACATATATCTACATAAAAAAATTGATTCACCATATCAAAACTTATCCATGAAGTCAGCCAAAAATAGACTTAATTACAAAAAGTAATAAAAAAAAAATGCCAATATGTTGTAAAAACTTCAAAGCACAATAGATTTTGAACATACATGCTTTCAGTAATCATAAACAGTTTCCCAAAACTACAAGAAACAACTATCAACCACAGGGGATTGCAAACTAAAATACCAAAGGGTGCAGCTTGTATACCAATTTAGATACTAGATCAAACATTGACTTACACTTGCAATCACAACATGGTGACATCAATGACAACACAAAACTGTAGAGATATGAATTATTCTTCATTCTTCCAATAGGAAGAATATTTTTCTTTGGTGGAGTTTTCTTGGAACATAGATTTTTGGGAATCTAGATGCTAGCTCTAACACTTCTAGGGTTTTTCACCAAAAAGGAGAGAGATTTAGGTCCAAAAATGCTTATGTAACATTCAAATTAGGATGTATGCAACGTGATATGATGTAAATGAACTCAACTAAATGAATTTTATTGATTAAAATGAACTAGAATGAATGCAAAAGTGCAATTTAAGCTATTTTTGAAAACACATTGTGATATGCAAACAACTATGAAAATGAAAAAATTATGCAAAACAAAAAGAAAAAAGTTAAATTTGAGTGCACCTGGATGATGTATGAGATTTATGGTGTGTCTGGAATGCTAATGAAATTTACTGATTTTTCATAGTGGAACTCATTCGCCCAAGGTGGTGAACCAGTCCTCCTACTGATGAAAAACTATCGGTAGTTGATTTATGTCTGTTAGGATCTGAAATATGACAAACCTCAAGTTTCCAGTCCTAAGGTTAGATTCATTCACCATAGGTGTTGAATCAGTTCTCTCCCAAATTTCTAAAAAACTAGGAGACAGCTCTGCAACACCAAATCTGGAAATGTTTGCTTGTCGGGTTATGGAAGTCAAATCTATAGAAAATCAACAAATAAGTCTCTCCAAGCTTGAATTTGACTTATGTTGACTTAAAGCAACTAGTTGACATAAAAATAAATCTTCAACACCTTATAACCTATCAGATCTACAAACAAAAGGTTGCAAATACATAAGTAAAAGAGGAAAAATGATTAAAGGGTTAGTGAATAGGGGTTTTCCTTGGTTAAACCCCACTTTTGGTAATTAAACCCTTGAAAAGATAACGAAATGAAACATAAATATAAACCAATAACATGTGAATGATATCAACTTACCTAACCCTCGATCTTATAATTCTAAAGTAATATCAATGGTAGCTTCAAAGTTCTTGAAAATTTCTTTAATTAATGATGTAGAATGCTTGAATGCTTAAGCGAATAGGTGGATAAGTGAACTTGATGAATGGGGGTGAAAATGAGATGAAAATAACTTATTTATACAACTCTTGTGCTTTACTATCCATTCATACCTCATCATAGGCCTACATCAGCTGATTTTGAATATCGAAAGGAGATTTGAAATATTTTGAATTTGGCGCCAAGGGGGTCTCATTCACCACCCATGGTGAATGGGTCCCACCTAGGACCTAAAAACAAGTTTCGGGAATAATATTGTGTTTAATGTTAATTTGTCAAGATAATTTCCAAAAATACACTTAATTAAGTCATATGAGGGTATAAAAAGACAAAATAAAGCATGAGAAGGGTGTAAATGTGAAGATGTGCCTAGAAAAGTGTGAAGGCTTGTTACAATACATTACAACACTTCAATATAGGACTTGTTGATGTGAAAAGAGGAGATTTTTAGGTAAATTGTAGTAAATAGAGTCTAGAAGAATGTAGAAATTTCTTACAACACTTCACAACACCTTCACAAGACATCATTCTTTGAATTTTAGTACCTAAATAAGCATGTTCAAGCCATGTTACAACATAAAATCAAAGCAACATAATTCCAACACCATGAAACAAGATTTAAAAGGCTATGAAAATGATAAAGGACCATTTTTCTATGGCATAGTTAGCCCCCACTTTAGTGAGAACATGAACCTACTTTAAACTCACACTAAAGCAGTCATGAACATCGAGGGGAGGGTTCAAATGCACTTAGGTTAGCAAGATGGAATAAAATGATCAAGAGTGATGATCAAGACCCCAAGATGAAGATCCCATGGCAAAGCAAGGATAAGGACAAAGGAGCACACAAGTGTTGAAAAGAATTGGATGTACCTTTGATCATCAATCCAACTAGTTGTGAAAAGAGATCTAGGATGATTGTTTGAAAAAGAAAATGTATACTCACTCTATGGCCACATAACTAGTTGTCCATGGGGTGAGAAGGACCAAAAGGTAAGATACATACACTATTTGATATGCACTCACAAAACACAAAAGTGGCTATGGGGAAAAGTCATGCCACTAGTTGGGCTTCCCATTCAACCATGTTAAATTTATATTCCTTGATAACTTTAACAAGGTGCCACAAAACAAAAGGAAATGTAAATTCTAAGCTTTAAACAATATGACACTATAGGCATGCAAGTTGTGTTATGCAAGGTAGCTGACAAATGCAACAATATAAAATGAAAAAATGTAAAAGTGAAAGATTGTTCAAAGGAGTCTTGTTCAGTTTATCCAAGGGCAGTCACTTAGGGAACATTGTGTCTAATGTCTCCAAGACAAGACCAATCAAAGAATAGTATATTATCAACTTAGGGGATGCAATGCATCACATCATTCCAACAAGAGGAATGTAGTATGCTTAGATAGATCACAGTTATGAAGGACATCACACCCAATGTCATCAACAAAGTGACAAACACATCACATAAACAACAAAGATACACTAAGAAGCATGAATGCACAATGAAATAATGGTAATGTATGCCCCCCACTTTAAAGGAAATTCTACACATTGTTCTATGAGCCATTACTTGAAAGTCAAGAAGAAAAGAGAATGCAAAAAAAGAAAAATTAAACAAGACACAAGATCCAACTTGGAAAGCTCTATGCCTTGAGTCATATGTTTCAAAGTTAGGCTATGTCATGTCAAGGAAAAATTAAAAACAAGGAAAGGGAATTTCCCCCCAGAAAATAAAACACACCAAACACATAAGGGATCTATGGATTTGGGGTCAGTATGTTCATTGTTGTAGTGTTGTTATGAAAGAGGTCAGAACTGTCATCATTCCCAAAATACACATAGAACTAGAAGAATGACACAAAGAGAGTGAAAACAAAGGAAAAAGAAAGTCTATTTTGAGTGAACATGGAAGAGACATTGTGGTCTCAATCCTTTGCATCATCTCCAAAAGGAAAACACAAGTGAAAGGGAAACAAAAAGATGAAAGAAAATGAAAAAGGGTTTTGGGTCAACATGAAGGAGACATTTTGGTCTCAATGCTTTGCATCATCCCCAAAAGGAAACTCAAAAAAAAAGAAAATATAAGGACAAAGACCATTTTAGTCAACATGGAAGAGACATAGGGCATCTCTACAGTTTGTATCATCCCCAAAAGGAAAACACAAAAAAAATAGAAAAAGACACGGACCATTTGGGTCAACATGGAAGAGATATAGGGCATCTCTACACTTTCGATCATCCCCAAAAGTAAAACACAAAACAAAAGAAAAGATAAGGACAAGGAGAATAATAGAGGTATGAATAGAAGAAGTGTACAAAGAGAGGAAACATCAAATGCATTATACAAGGGAACAAGTTATGCACATGAAAAGGAAAATAAAAAGAGAAAATTAAAAAGGCTAGTTAGGCAAATGCAGGTCAACCATCTAATAGGTCATCTACCTCCCAGTCATGTTTATTGTAATACGAGGGTGGCTAGCTATCCAAGGGAATAATTGCAAGTGCTGAACTAGGAGTGGTACTAGGTTCTTCACTTGATGAAGAGGATTCATCATTTAAGCTCATTGTGGATGAGAATAAAGAGTTTAATTTATTGTGTATTTCTTCATCAATTTTGGCAATCTCCACATCTTCATCATCATCAAGAAGAATAATGATGGGAGGACAAAGGGTGATTTCTAAGGATGGATGTATCAAAAGTGTTGGTTACTGAATTATTTCAAGTTGTTGTGAAGGTTGGATTGGTTTATCAGGTGGTGGGTCAGGAAAGGTGGGGTGGTCATCAATTGCTTCTGTTAAAGGAAGATGGGGATTTTCTTTGTTTTCTTCTATGTGGGATTGACGAGCAAGGAGACGACGATGACACTCACATTCCCTAGCAGCATGATTTTAGTTAATGTGGTTTTGGAGTTGTTGAGGTGTAAGAGTGGATTGAGTCATTATAGGTTCTTCTACTTCAAAAGAAGGAAGCATAGAAGAAGCCATAGAAGAGGGGTCAACCACTTTCTCTTTTTCTCTATACACTTCTTTAACATGAGGAGGTATGATAGGTGTAGTTTCGGGTTCTCTTAGTTGTTTAGACAATGGAAGGGAAGTATCTAAGGGTGGTTGTTTAGAAGGTTGTACAGATTCTTCAATATTTAGAAGGTTGTACAGATTCTTCAATATTGGGCTTAGGTGTAATCATGGTTTCATCTAGGATAGGATGGGTGGAAGTGGACAAAGATGTGTTATGAAAAGATAATTCAGCTATATTTTTGGATTTAAATTTTTTATAAGCAATGTAAAGGAAGTCCTTTCAAGGGGTGATAGATTCCATGGGTTCAAGCCCAAAGGCTTCTCATGAAAAGTTACATTTGGAAGATAAATGATTAAATTCACTATGGTTTATGGTGAATACCTTATTTCCATGTGGAAACTTCAAGCACTTATGAGCAACTGATGGGACCGCTTTCATTGAGTGAAGCCAAGTAAGGGCTAGCTACAAATTAAATTGGTTAGATTGTGGAAAAAATGAAAATGTTACCTCCAAAGTCTTAGGTCCCATTTGTAAAGGTAGCACGATCAATCCAGTCATAGGGCATGCAAAACCATGATGTGTTTTTGTGTGTGTGTGAAATGTGTAAAGTTAGTATCAACACAAACCTTAATGAAATGATTTATATTGAAAGATTCAAAGAAAAGTAAGCTATTCTAAGTTGCAATAAAGATAAATCTTCCAAGATTGTCTCATTATCCTCTATTCTTAAATGATTCTTTTTAACTTTTTTGGCCCTCAGATTTCTATGTGCACAAAGGCTATTAGAATGACACTTAAGAAACAAGATTATTATTTAACATGCAAGCCAATCTAATGCCTACATCAAAATATATGCAAACAATGATGATTAATGCTATGATGAGTGGAGGATGATGTTAAGGATAAATGAACAAGTTGAGGTGGATACTATGGTATTAAAATAGTATGACCTATGCATGATTCTACATATGCTGAAATGGAAACATAAAATGAACTAATCTAAAATGCAACTATGATGCAAGATGGATGGTAAAATGCAACTATGATGCAATATATTAATCTAAGATCTAAACATGATGTAAAACATGATATAAAAACTATCTATAAGACTCCAAGAATGCTCCAACCTATAATGATAAACCTTCATGATAACTCTACTTCAAATGTGGATGCAAAATACAAGGCCCAAGGGTTGCATTTATAGCCTTTTCCAAGCATGTAGTGAGGTGGCAATAATCAATGGTTCAGATTCAAATAAGAAAAATGGATGGTGAAGATGAAGAGAATCAAGATGTTGTCCCCTTGACCAAAGAAAACATGTCATGTGTGTGGAAGAATCTCTTGACCAATGGGAAACATTCCATTTGGATGGAAGATTCAAGTGTGGGAAGAGAAGACCATGTGCTTCCAAAATTGGTGGAAGTGTGGGAGGAATAAATCATGTGCTCCAAAATTGTTGGAAGTGTGGGAAGAAAATACCATGCCATGTTTGTGGAAGAATCTCTTAACCAATGGGAAACATGACATTTGGATGAAAGATTCAAGTGTGGGAGGAATAAATCATGTGCTCCAAAATTGGTGGAAGTGTGGGAAGAAAAGACCATGTGCTTTTTGAAATTGGTGGAAATGTGGGAAGAAAAGACAATGTGCTTTTTGAAATGAGTTAAGGATAATTCTAATTAAAAATTAGAGTTATTTATTTTCATGTGACCTTGATGAGGTGGCATAGAAAAAGTTGTAAAAATGTGCTCTAATTCCTAATTGGATTTAACGAAGTATAATTAAATAAAACAAGTTTAAGGAAACTTTGTTTATTTAATTAATTTAGAAGAAAGTGTTCTAGATTTTGGAGAATTAAAGAAGTGTGAAGAATATAAATAAATTGAGCATTTATTTATGTGTAGTTAAAATATTAATCAAATAGGTAGTATTTAATTAATTAAAGGTGATGACCATTTTTAGGTCTTTATTTAATTATTTTAGAAGAAAGTGTTTTAGATTTTGGAGAATTAGAGAAGGGTGAACAATATAAATAAATTGAGCATTTATTTATATGTAGTTGAAATATTAATCAAATAGCTAGTACTTAATTAATGCCCCAGATGTCGATTTTTAGGTACTGACAGATATATGTACCCTCGAGAGATAAATCAATGAAGTTTAGAATTTTGATGATTTGTTGATGATTTGATGATTGTGTGATGATATTGTAATGATGTGAGGATGATCCAATGTTAAACCAATGATACCATGATAGCATACACGATTTATCTCTTGAAAAAGAAGATTGAGCCTACTAGATTGATTACTTGATTAATAGATGCCTTATGTTTCCTCCTTATGTTTGATGTTTGATGATCGCATTCAACCTTTGTGTTGATGATGATTGATGATGTTGATAGATTAGATGTCCATTCATCTCATGATAGGTGAGATGAAATTATAGGATGATGATAATTGACTTCATGATAGGCAAGGATCAATTATAAGTTGATGATTTGATGAACCTCATGATAGGCGAGGATCAATGATAGATAGATTGATTAATCTCATGATAGGTGAGGTGCATTGATTGTTGAACCTCATGATAGGTGAGGTTGAATTGATTGATGAACCTCATGATAGGAAAGGCTGAATTTATTGATAAGATTGTTGATTTGCAATATGTTATTGATCATAGGAGGATTTTCACATCTGGTGCAGGAGGATCCATATTTGATTGGGCGATGTGGTTTGACTTCTCTGATTGATTGATATGCCCTAGTATAGGATTGATTGATGGACTAAGACTTGATTATGTACCAAGACCTGATGTATAGACTAATTTAGTTGAGACTTTGATGATGTACCTCTTGATTTGAGACATTATGATACGCTTCCACTTTTGATATTGATGTATCTCTTTATAGCTTTGGATATCCTTGTACACTTTGAAATCATTTTGAGGTATGTGATATGTAGTGTTGATTATGATCTATGTGTCTATATGATGTTTATATGTGATGATTATCATGATGATTATGATGTATGCATTTGATTTCTATTATATGATGCTATGTGATGTTTTGCATGATGGTGACATGATATGTTTTGGATGAAACTAATGTGTTATGATACTATGATTCTTTATGAATGATGTCTATATGATGGATCATATCTCTATGTGTTTATGATGCTTATATGATGATGATTATATGATACATGTGATGGATTTTATTATGCCAATGAAATGTGATGCATTTTATGTTTTTGTTCTTTTCTAATGCAAATAAATGATGTAATGAATGGATGAATGTATGATCATGTGATGGTTCCTAGTTTTATGTTGTTATGATGTTTATATGATGAGAGGATATTGTGATGCATGCAATGATTGATGATTCTTTATGCTTTATGGATGGTGTTTTAGGTTATGTGAGATGGACGTGATTATGCAAATGACTTGTGATGTTTATATCTAGTTAGTATTTTATCAATCTTGGGTTTGAGTAATAATAAATTCGTCTTAACTATTGGTTTTAGATGCTCATAAAAAAGGAATTATATCCTTTTTAATCAACCATGTTTTTTAGTATCTTTTTCTTCTCAGAAATCTTACTCTGTTGGATATGTCTTTCAATCTTCTTAACGAACCAATTTCTTAATCCATTAATAATGAATTAGATGATTATGATTATGCAATTGAGATGGAATGAATTTCATTTTGTGTTTTCAGATGCAAATATAATGATGTGAAGCATGGATGGATCAATCATGTAATAATGTTTTCTAGTGTATGTAAATGATGATGCAAATGATATGTAACTAAATAAGAATGATGTGTTTTTGGTTAATCTCAAGCGTACTCAGTCCATTGATAATAGAGATAACATCATTGTTGCAGCTTTGGAAATGCCATAAATACAAATGCAAACTAACATGGATGCAATCTAGTTTAACCATGCAGATCTCGTATGAAAAAGTTGTCATTTGTAGCAGCCACTTTGTTGTGCTTTTTATCATCATTGGACCTTTAAAATGTTGAAAGTGAGTACAAGAATCGATGGTATATTTGACCATAATGACCTAATTACTACTTCCATGATGTTTGATAGTGCAAGTTAACACAAGCATCTAAGTATAATTAAACCAAGATGACCTGAGTATTGCTTGCATAAATAGGCAAGAGTTAACCCTTTTCCTATGCAAATTCAGAATGTCATCAGTGATACTTGTTGATGGTGATTTTGGCACCACAACAATGCAAGAAAAATATTTCTATTTTGCTTCTCCTAAAAGAGAAAGGAAACATATGAATGCCTTAGCTCCCAAGGTATTTGTAGTTGGGTCTCAACAGTGCTGATGTTACTTAGTGGCCAATGCAATAGTAATATTCAAGGGGCCTGTTGGTGTTGAGCTTTTGGATTGTTCTAAGATCAAGCATGAAATAAAACCTACTCTAACAAGTTTTTTTAAAGAAACAACAAAAGATAGATTAGGGTTTTTGAAATAGAAAAGAACAATAGTTCATCCAATCTTAACCAGACTTGTTAACTTCAAGGAATTATAAACTAAAACTGTAGAACAAGATAAGCTTTTGATTGACACACAACCTCTTTCATTCTCAGTGCTAATTCGAATAATAGATTTTAAGCTACCATTTAAATAAAACATAAATAACCTTTCATTCCTTGAAGAATTCACAAATCAAATGATCAAATTAAGACAATTATCATTCAGGAAAACAACATGGAGTAGATTAAACTCTGATTGCTTCTATTGTTATTAAAATAGATAAACAATATTTACAAAGCTGGCACAATCACTAGTGTACAAAGAATCTGAATCTCCAGATTGCTTCCAACTACACCAAGAGAACTTGAAAAATGCATTACAATCTATACTAAAACCTTATTGCTAATCAAGAAGACAAGAGAAACTCTCATTACTGAGAATTGAGATGCAACTCTATCTCCTTCTGTTAACTCACTAACTCCCAACAGTTCTAACTCTGAAAGTTCTCAATCTAAAAGTTCTTTAAATCTAGAAGTTCTAATCCCTCACTATCTAACCTTTACAAAGAGGCAAGAATGCCATTTATACAGAGTGTGTACCAAAAGAATGTGATGTCCCCTACGCTAGGGTTTACAAAATATCTGCATCCAGGAGAGTCAGCTCTCAGATCTTTTTGAGGAAAGTCAAAACTACATTTAATGTGAATCCTTGTTGTCCATGCTGGTGAAAGGTTTATGGAAAATATCTGTGGATCTTTACTACTACAACATTAATTCTCCCATCTTTGTGTCCACCTTTGAACTCTGTTGGGGTCTCCTTGAATGCTCAAAATATCTCACCATTAATATTAATCTGCCTCTGCCAGTAGTGATCACCACAGCTATCCCCCTGAGTCATGGCTTCTTCATTCTTTGGCCTCCCTTCTATTCTAGACCTCTCTGTACATTGACCATCCTCCTGAAAGCACCATCGAGCCTCCTGTAGATCTGCACGCCATCACCCAAGCCGATCTATTGTCTTTGGATCTCAAAAGAAATCTATCTTATTTTCCTTCTGTTAGTCTTCTCCACAGGGGTAGTCAATCAGTCAAAGGTCCCTCTCAACTCCCTTTGATTGGACAATCAGCTGCCACGCCAGATTCTGAGCAGTCAAGAGTGGTCTGACCTAAATAGCAAGTTGGTGAGACACCATTGGTGTCTCCCCAATGCAATTTTCATCTTTCAACAGGCATCGACATAGCATGGGTCAATTGGTGAGATGTCTTGGCAGGCTTCAGAAGTCACATCGAGCTCATTTTCCTATCGCTAAGACCTCACCTTGTTGGCAGGATGTCATAGCGATGGTATCCCCCACTTGGAGTCTTCCCGACCTCTTCCCATCCTTCTCGAGCCCCAACTTTTCTATTTTGATGTGACCTTCACTCTTTGCCAAGACCTTGTAGCGAAAGCATGACCCTTTTCCAATATGCGGCTTTGCTCTATGTCGGAAAGACCTACTTTCTTCGCTAAGACTTCTTAGCAAGCTCCTTATGTCATATCAAAGATTGATCCTTCGGTAAGACCTTTCATTTTGGGTAGACCTCTTGCCAAAAGTATCATCCTTAGAAGATTTTCCATATATGGGAGACATCTGATTTAGTCACGCTGAGATGGGTTCCATCGTTGCATGCGCTTCGTTGTAACATCCCTTTATCAGGAAGACATCCCATAGATACCCAATATATCGACAAAAGCTTTACTTGTTCACCCTTTTGTCACTGTGACACACTGGTTCTCTCCAAAGTTCCTTCGTGTTGCTCAAACCTTTCTCGTTCGGTGAGAGTATATAGCGATCCCCTTCATTTCCTTCAGAGTCTTACCGACACCTTGTTTCAGTGAGCCATCCACTATTTGGCTAGACCTCTAGGCAATGCTATGTTGCTTTGCCGATATGTGGACCCTTCCCCATTGGCAAGACTCCCGACGTTTGGTGAGAGCACATATCGAAGGGAACAACTCATGCTGAAGTGTTAGACCCCCTTTTTTCTTAGTCGATGAGACTTCATAAACTCACCAAAACATCTTGGTGGGGATAACACCTTATGTCAAAGGGATCACCTCTTGATAGTACTCAGCGAGACATGGAGACTTTGCCAAGACCATATGCCGATGAAGATGACTCCCACTGAAGTGTTTGCTGGTGGATGGGGTAGTTGGTGAAACTTTAGGGATTCGCCGAGACATCTTGGTGAAGAGAGAACATCTGCCAACAATGTATGCCTTTTTCCACCAGTCGGTGAGACTTGAAGTTCTCGCCGAGACATCTCTCCGAAGGAAACCCCTCATGTTGATAGGAAATTCATGTCACTGAGACAATGACCCTTGTCTTGCCGATGGATCCTGCATATGATTTCTGATTGTTGTGACATCTCTGGGGTCTTATCGATAGGCAACATAAATACAGATTTGAACCAAATGATCCATAGGTCAGGGAGACCATGATAACCCTATGCCGATAAGAATCACAATGGGGAGTATTCTGATTATTTAGATATAGAACAGTCAGAGCCGAGCCACCAGTTGGTAGGAGTCTAGAAAAGTCTTACCGACTTTTGCCTTAACTAATTTTCATAACCATATGGATTGAGGACAGCCTTCCAAGCAAACTCACTTGAGAAATATCATCATGTGTGAGGCCTGTTCCTGCAAAATAGATGCTTCCATTAGTCATCAGAAGGACATAAGATACACTATCATAAGATACACTTTGGCTTGTGATTACTTCATTGAATACTTAGCAAGAAGGGAACCATCTTAAGCTAAAATAGGACCAAAATCAGATTAAAACAAAAGACAAATCAGGAGGAAAACAAAAGCACTCCTAAGAGGAAAGAAAATAACAAAAAGAAGAGTAATCAAAAGAGAAAGGGGGACCCATTTTGATCAAAATCAAAGTGGGGTGGTTATGCAAGGCATAACAATACTTTGTAGTGCACATCTCATGAAAATTTACATAGTAATAATGATCAACTCACAGACAACAAACAAAGAAAAATCATACTCTTTCCTAGCTGCTCTAGTTTGATACATCATCGAGGGGCTCTTGAGATATGATAACAAAAATCAAAGTACAATAATTGAACATTTTTATTTAATCATGATAACCCATGATTCATAAGAGCATCATCCTTTTGATTTGATTTTATGTTTGATTTTCTGCTGTTTTTCGGGTTTTTTCATTTTTTCCAAATTTTGGGTGTTTTCTAAGATTTTGACCAAGATTCTAACCAAAAGATCTATCCTAGGGTCCTCAGGGGCTGATCAAAGATTAGCCTTGCCTATGTTTAAGCTTATAGACAATGTAGTTCGACTGACTCAACCGATTTATAGGACCAAGATATGAACACATGAGAGATGACAAATAATTACAATGGACCACTAAAGGACTTGACCTAGGGTGTCTTGGGGGCTGATAAAAGATTAGCCTTGCCTATGTTTAAGCTCAAATACAATGTCGTTCGACAAGATGACTCTATTTTTTGAATTTTTGACCTATTTTTGGATTTTGATATGATATGGATGTTTGATGTGTTTCTGATGGTGATCAATGTATAATGTGGGGTTGCATTATGATCATTAATTTTTTGTGTTTTTCTTCTTGTTGTTTGTCTATTGGTTCAAGCTCAATGCTTGTTGCCCCTAGTGAGTTTAGGATTTTTCCCATAGTCTATGGTGAGACACGACCATGATGCTAGGATATGTACATGGTGCTTTGAAAGGATAGAAAGATGGATGGTGAAAGTGAGTGGTGAAAGTGAATGGTTGACATGCTCAAATTGATGGAAAAGCTAACCTATCACAAATAGTGCCTATTGCCAATTTTTCACTACTTGTTTATATTGCAATTTTTTAGATTTTATGATTTTATGATTTTTTGAACTTTTTGATTTTTTTGTATTTTTCTCTTTTTCTGATTTTTTTTGTTGTTACTAAGACACCTATTTGCTAGGCTTTCATCAAGGAAACTAGTTTTTTAGGACATTTTCTATTTTTTTGGGTATTTTTAAGCACATTTTCTAATGTTTTTTGGTATTTTTCAGGACCTTTTCCCCAATGCACTTAGGTGATTCAATTGTAGAACTTCTTGAGATGTAGGTTTTTGAGGGGTTCATCAAACAAATCCCCTTTTGGTGTAGACAACTAATATGCTCCTGATCTAAAAGTTGAGATAATGACAAAGGGACCGAGCCAGTTTGGTTCAAATTTCCCCTTCTCTCGATCTTGTTGATTGTGGGGATTCTCTTTCAAGACTAAATCACCAACCTGGAATGTTATAAGCTTGAATTTGTGGTTGTAGCTTCTGGATATTCTTTGTTGATATTCCTTTAGGTGATCCACTGCATGTTGACGGTGTTCATCCAAGTGTTCTAATTCTTGTAATCTAGCAACTCTATGATCCTCATGTGAAATGATCCCTTTTAGTGACACCCAAAGTGATGGTATTTCAACCTCAATAGGTAGAATAGCCTCTGATCCATAGACTAGAGCATAGGGTGTAGCTCCTATTTAGGTTCAGATATTAGTTCTGAAATCCCACAAGGTAGGGCTCAATTGAATGTGCTAGTATTTACCAACATCATTAATAGTTTTCTTCAGGATCTTCATGATAGTCTTGTTTGAGGCCTCAACTTGGCCATTTCCTTCAAGATAATATGGTGTAGAAAACCAATGTTGGATGTGAAATTTCTCACAAAGTTCTTCAACATATTAATTTTTAAAAGGTCAACTATTCTCAGTGATGATGGACTGAGGGATGTCATATCTATAGATGATATAGTTTAGGATGAAGGATGAGATTTATTTTCCTATGATGGTAGTTAGAGGGACAAGTTCGATCCATTTCATGAAATAATAAATAGATGTAATAATGAACTTGTGTCCATTGGATGAAGATGGATGAATCTTTCCTACAAGGTTCAATACCCACTGACAAAAGGGCCATGTTGATGCAAAAGAGTGAAGTTCTTGTGCTAGTGCATGGATGAGATTGCCATGAATCTGGCACTTTTGGCATTTCTTGAAAAAATAAAAAGAATTCTTCTCCATAGTCAGCCAATAATATCCCAAATAGAGGAGTTTCTTAGCTAGGATTGAACCACTTGAATGAGTGCCACAAACACCTTTATGTACTTCCCATAAAGTCATTTCAGACTCATCACATTCTACGCATATGAGGAGAGTTCCATGAAGACCTCTTCAATAAAGGACATCCATGATAAGGGTGTGCCATGCAATTTGGCAAATGAAGTTTCACTTTTTATTATGAGATAAGTTGAGAGGGAGGGTGTTATATTTTAGGTACATATAAATTTTCCCATACAGGGAAATTTTGGCCTCAGCTAGATGGTAGATAACTTTGGACTCAGGGTTATCAGAAGATGGGTTGAATAGTTGTTCTACCATGAACTCATAATGGGCTCATTTCTCTAGAATCTGCAAGAGAGAATCAATGGTTTCCATGGCATCAATGGCTTTGTTGTCACTTCGAGGAATCTACTCAAATATGATTTCTACAAAGTACATTTTGAAGTCATCAACCATTCTTTTCTAGGGAATCAACTTGCCATCCTTTTTTTTATAGTCATCATTTACTTGGTTAATGACTAGTTGTGAATCCCCATAGACATGTAGCCCAATGATCTTCCACTCAATTGCTAATTTTATTCCAATGATCAAGGCTTCATATTCAGCTGTGTTGTTGGTACAAGGGAACATCAGTCTATAGGACTTAGGAATGGTGTGTCATTGTGGTGGGATAAACAAGATTCTAGCTCTTGATCCATGTTGTGTATAAGAACCATCAAAATACAAGACCCATTGTTGTGTGGATATTGTCAGAACATCAACATCTAGAAACTAATCATTCATGGGATGATCATCTTGTAATGGTCCTTCAACTAACTAGTTTGCAATTGCTTGTCCTTTGATTGCCTTCCTATCAATATATTGGATGTCAAATTCACCTAACATCATGACCCACTTGGCTAGTCTTCTAGTTAGATTAGCTTTGCTTAGAAGGTATTTCAGTGGATCTATCTTGGCTATTAACTTGATGGTATGGGTGAGCATGTAGTGTTGTAATTGTTGGGTGTCGAACACTACTATCAGACAAGCCTTTTCATTGAAAGTGTAATTGCTCTCATAGCCATTTAAGGTTTTGCTGTTGTAATATATTTCCCTTTCTTTTCCTATTGAATTCTCTTGCACTATAGAGGATCCCAATGATATTTCAGTTGTCACTATGTACAATAAAAGTGGCTTTCCTTCTATTGGTGGTATCGAGATAGGTGGACTAATTAGATATTATTTAAACTAATTGAAGGCTCCTTCACATTTTTCATCCCATCAAAAAGATACATTCTTGTGAAGCAAGTGGTTGAAGGGGTGGGTTTTTTTATCCAATTGTGTGATAAACCTCCTAATGGATTGGAATCTTCCTTGTAAGGATCTAAGTTGGCTGATGTTTTTAGGAGGCATATCCATAATAGATTTTACCTTTGCAAGGTCCACCTGAATGCCTTTATCTGATACAATATACCCCAAAAGTTTAGCTGATGTTACACTGAATACACATTTCTCGGGATTTAGCCTCACATTGAACTTATATAATCTAGTGAAATCTTATGTAAGATCTCTAGGTGTCATCTAGTGTAGGATTTTTCCAACAGATCATCTACATAATCTTCCATAAAATTTTGCATCATGTCATGAAAGATAGTGGCCATTTCTCTTTGATATTTGGCTCCAACATTTTTCAATCCGAATGGCATGACGTTCTAGTAGAAAGTACCCCAAGGACATGTGAAGGTAGTTTTATCTTGATCTTCAAGAGAAATTTTGATTTTATTATACCCTAAAAATCTATCCATAAGTGAGATCAATTCATGGCCAACAGTCAAGTCCACAGTGATGCCAATATTAGGCTGGGGAAAGTCATCTTTTGGAAAAGCTTTATTGAGATCTTTGAAATCTATGCATATTTTGATGCTTTTGTCTGGCTTGGAAATAGGTACAATGTTAGAGATCCACTCTGCATAGTTAATAGGCCTGATAAATCCCACATCTAATAACTTCTTCAGTTTGGCTTTGACCAATATGGCAATGTGGGGATACATTTTCCTTAATTTTTTTTGATCGATTTTACTCCTATTGGTAGAGATAGGTGATGCATGATGAGTTCTAGATCAATCCTTCTAGAATGTCAGCATAAAACCAAGCAAAGTTGATTTTCCTTTCTCTGAAGAATTTGATGAAGTCCAATTTTTCTTGATCTATCAAGGATTTTACTAGATGGACAGTCTTCACTATTTCCTCATTTCTAATATTGATAGATTGGGTGGGCTCAACCAATATTTTAGATTGTTCCTGAAAGTGTTTGGGGAGTGTGTCAAATATTCCATCCTTCAGCACCTTAGAGAGGTTTTCACTATTGGATATGCTCTTTTTTTTTACTTTTTTCTATATCTAATACTACCATTGAATGGTTTTCACCATCAGATCTATTCCCTATATTATTCTTTTTGTAGCTAGAAAATTTGAAACTCTCTTGGTTGGAAGCTTCATTATGGTGTTTAATGGTGGAATCTATTTCACAATTAGCAGAATAGAGGAAGTTGACAATGGCTTCATCATTTGAAAAGAGAGGGATATCAGATGGCTCAGTTTGTTCACAATCTATTAGTTTAGGATGTACCAGGGGTAAGGAATCGTTGGATTGGCTAAAGTCAGATGCAGTAAGAATCTCGATGGTGATGTTTTTAGATTGTCCAATAGTGAAATCCATGTCTATAATGTAACTCTCCTGCAAATTATTTGTTTCACTCTGAGTCTGATCGTCTTCACTAGAATCATCAATGTGTAGTGATCCTATTTCAAGCAGTTTATGACCTGAAATTTGACCCTCCTCACGTATGGGTGTATACTTTTGGACTACATCAATTTCCTCATCATGACAATATTCTTTCGATAATGAATCTGACTTGTACTCATTTGAATCAGTTTCATGAGTGTCACTAGCTTGTAGTTGTAGGATTCTTTCAGCAACTTGTTGTTTGGTTTCTTCTTTGGATTCTTCTATATACCCCAGTCCTATTCTATCATTGGCTTGCATGGTGATGGATTGGATTGGTTCTATGATTCCTTCTTTCCTTTTACTGATAGGATCTTTTCCCTTGTATCCCATCTTTTCCATGATTGTCTTCCCTTTTCCATACTTCTCTGTCTGTACACTTGAAGTGGATGCTTGTGATGATTCTTCATCTTTGTACAACCAGTTTAAAACCTCCTTATCATCTGACTCATCCACTAATGTACCCGATCTTACAAAGGTTCCATCAAATACTGTGGTGGGTTATTATGATTGTTGTCTTGATGTCGATGGTTGTCCATATGACTTTGGAGAAGATGATAGTTGCGAGAAGCATAAGGATTCTTGAAATGATTATTCCCCCATGCCTTTATCTTTCAATTTGATCTTGGCCACTTGTTTTGATAAGGATTCAAGTTGACTTTCTTGATTTTGTGAAGTAGGATTTGATGTAATTTCTTTACTTGAGGGATTGGCATCACCGATATCTTTATCCTTTGATTGGTCCTTTTCCTCAACCCACTTGGACAAGGCATTTAGTTGTTTCCCATCATTTGATAAACCCTAAATTGGGGCTTCCCTATTGTGTGGTACACAAGTATCTTGGGTAGTCTTGAGGGTGTTACAATATTGGGGGTTATTTGAGTCAGTTGCAATAGTGATTTCCTACCCATTGAATGGGAACTTCAAACATTGGTGATATGTAGATGGTACTACTTGCATGTTATGAATCCAAGGTCTTCCCAAGAGTATGTTGTAGTTTATCTCTTTATCTCCTAGTGTAACACCTGGCATACTATATCTCTAACAGCTGGTCCCACTTGAATAGGTAGCACTATCAATCCTTGTGAAGATGTCTCCTTGTCATTATATTGTTTTATTGTGATTTTCCTCCTAGGATCAATAGAATTTTTTGAATAGCCCAGTGCACGAACAAGTTTCAAAGTAGAAATATTTAGGCCATCTCCTCCATCTATTAGGACACTTTTAATGTTGTACTTTTGGATTAAGACCTCAATGTGTAGAGAAGTTTTGTGGGGATAATTGATAGATACACCATCATGTTCAGAAAAGGATAAGTAGTGGGGTGCAGTCAAATGTCCCACCATAGACTAGAATTGACAAACCTCTAGAGTATTGGGTACTATGGTGGCAACTAGAGCTTGTTCCAAGATTTCCTTGTGAGCAGGAGAAATCTTGAAGAGTTCTAATATGGATATTTTTGTGGCTATCTTCTACAACCGATCCACTATGTTATATTGGGTTGGAGGGAGAGCAATTGATTTGGATGTGGGAGGGGTAGCTCCCTTCAATGTTTCATTGGCTTGTACTCATGTGATTGTATTGACGGGTGTGTTGTCATGTTGTTCCTTGATTTTGATAACATTGATTTGATGTGAGGTAGTGTCAAAATTATGGTGATTATTTTCAATTATTTTTTGTTGATATCCAATGGTGTCATTGTTTGTTGGGTTATCATTGACAATAGTATTTGATTTATCATGGGTTGGATCATTAACCACCTCAATATGCATAATGGTGGTGTCATAGACATAGTTTATGTTCTTTCCCTTGTTATTTGGTGATGAGGACTCTCCTTTCTCATAGTTTGGTAGAGGGTTCTTGAATGCCCCATCATCATTGTTTGTGTGGAGTCCCTCTACAAATATTGTCCTGTTGTTGATTAGATCTTGTATCAAGTGTTTCAATTGCATGAATTCATTGGTTTTATGTCCCTTGTTGTGGTGAAACTCATAGAAATAGGCCTCATTCCACCACGGGGGTTTAACTTGTGGTTCCCAATTTTTGGCTTCTGGTAGATTTATGACCTTAGCTTTAAGGAGTTCTTTTAATGTTGATTCTGGTGATTTCCAAAAAGGTGTGAACCTCCTTTTATTTGAGGATGCTCGATACAATGATGTCCTAGATCTAGCATTACCTTGATTATTTCTTTGGTTGACATTTTGGTTGTTGCCTTCATTGTTGCATTGATTGTTTCCTTGGTTGTTTCCTTGGTTGTTGCTTTGATTATTGCCTTGGTTGTTGGGGGGATTGTTATTCTAATTGTAAGATGGGGTTAGAAAATCAAATAGGATAGATAAAGTGATAGCTAACACTTCTAAACTATTAACCTCATCCAAACAAGAGAATACAAACAAATGGAGATTTCAAAATGAAAGCAAATAAAATAAAGTACTCCCCATATTGTAGTTGATTCCTTCTCTTGCTCTCCTATTTCTCCCTTTGCAAATATACCCTCATATTTCTAGTGTAACTTGTGCAAATACCTGCAAATGATAAGTAGAAAGTTGGAGAAGAATAGTTGTTAAGCTGAAAATGGAGAAGAAAGGTTGCTTTTATAGACAACCATTCGAATGGACGGTTGAGATTAATCTTCTAGAAAGATTTCAAGATTAGTGGATGTGAATTCATGAGAGGGATGTTACGAAATGGATGGTTGAGATTAAGTCTCATAAAAGATGCCAAGATCAATGGTCTAGAATTGATGCACCAAAAATATGCCATGCATGGAAAATTTATGACGCTGACAGCTATGACGCTTAATAGCTATGATAGACATGCAAGACATGTAGGCTATGATAGAAATGAATGTTATGACAGGGGATTATGACAGAGCATCTTTGACCAAGTGGTGCATAAATAATTTATTTTAAATTATTTATACGAAAATGGAGGAAATGGACAAGTGAAAATAAATAATTTATTCAAATTATTTATTTGAAAATCGAGGAAATGGACAAGTGGAAAATAAATAATTTATTCAAATTATTTATTTGAAAATAGAGGAAATGGACAAATGGAAAACAAATCATTTATTCAAATTATTTATTTGGAGAAAATGAAAAGAGGGACACTTAATTAAATTTATTAATTTAATTAAATGGAGAGATGGAAATTATACCTTAAATAATTAATTTAGATTAACTATTTAATTAGGAGAGGTGGCATGGGATAGTTAAATGATTTTAATAATTATTTAACTATGGAAGAATTAAAGGACCATGAATAGATAAATAATTAATGGTAGTTATTTAACTATAGATGAAAGATGACAAAATAATTAAATAAATAATAATTTATTTAACTATTGAAGAAGAGGAAGAAATTAGTGATGCAATTAGTTTATTTAATCGGTCGGGATAGAATAAATATTAGAAAGTGAATTAATTAAATAATTATTAAAAATTATTTAATTAATAGAGGAATATAATCAAACATAATTAAATAACTAAAATTATTCAATTATCGAAGGACGAGGATGAAGAAAAATGACGCTTGAAGGCTTAGGACATTTTTATGTGTCTACATTTTGCCCCTCTTTGTCATAATGCAACTTGTCGCATTGTGACAAAGAAAAATAAGTCAAAGTCATGCCCTAGCGCAAAATGAGATGAGAAAGAATGACGAGGAGGGTTATGGTATGCCCCCTCGAGAGGACAGACGGGTTCCAAGAACACGGGTGTGCTCTCGAAATTGATGAGAAGACCTAAGGATGAAATACAGAAGAAATGTTAGCTTGGAAGGGGATGGATATTAGCGTGGAAGAGAAGGGAGGATGAAGATGGAAAGCTACATGAAAAAAAAAAGATAGGGGAACCAACTTTCATACTTACATTTTTATATTTATCATCATTGGGTAGATTATTGTAATGGCCAACAAACACCATGATATGACGTAGACCAAGGTGTGCAAGGTTGTACCATCACGTGAGATAAGAAGTCACAGACAAGGATGATCATGACTCATACAAAAAGGCATATTTTCCCTAGTCTTTTTACCATAACCAACCGCAAGCAAAAAAAGACAAGAAAGAAAATTCATGAAACGTCATTGCTTCTCTAAATCCTATTTCCAGGACATCCTTGAGAAACTAGCAACATGATTACCAAAAAGAACAAAATAAAGCCAAATCCATCATCATGATACATCGTTGTTTTTCTAAATCCCAAAGTCAGGACATCACTGAGAAACTAGTAACATGAGTGTCAAAAGATAAAACAAACCTCATGATACGTCGCTACTTCTCTAAATCTTGTTGTTGAGATCTTGCTGAAAAACTAGTAACATGATGAAAAATCAACAGACAAGTGCCAAGTGTTTTCCAAGTGTTTTAACGTGAAGATGTATGGTTTGATGTCAAGATGCTAGGGTGTCAAGGTTTTGATGATGCCAAGATGACTAGTGTTAAATATTTCCAAATTCAGGAAGGACACATCCTTAATAATGTTGATGTCAAGAGGAGAAACCCCCAAAAGTTGAGAGGATCCCTCAAAATTCTAGGTGACAGTGACGATGCCTAGGAAGGACACATCCTAAGGCATAAATGATGGGGGTTGTTCTTCAGAAGGACACATTTGAAAGAACATTTATGTCAAGAGGAGAGATCCTTAAATTTCAAGAGGATTGCTCAAAAATGTCGAATGATGATGACGATGCCTAGGAAGGACACATCCTAGGGCATGATTAAATGATGAGCTACCCTTCAGAAGGACACATCTGAAGAGTAAGCAAAACTTGACTGGGTTGACTAAGTTTGACTGAGATTGACTAATTTTGATATGCCAAGATGATTGTCATGTTCCATTGACAGATTGTCAAAGTTCACTTTGGTAAATTGTTCGTTCAAATTTAAAGACTATTTCATGTGTGTGCAAAAATTGTGCGATGAACCCTAATGGACTGACCTAGTGCGGTCTTGGGGGCCCATCGACAGATGGCCTTGCCTACGTCATGCACTCAGAGACCTCATAGTTTGACACGACCAATGACTTTGTCTTGTTGACGAAAGATTGAGTAATGATTTATTTTGACAAACCTAATAGGATTGACCTAATGTCTCGGGGGCTCGAAGATGAGCCTTGCCTACGTAGCAAATGTGCAGAGACAACATAATTCGATAGTGACAAAGACTAATCAAGACTTGAATTGACGTGACTATCCTAACTAACATGACTCCGTTTTGGAAGTTTTGTGTATTGTTCAGGACGTTTTTCGATTCTTAGGTCTTTTTTCAGGACATTTTATGATTTTTAGGTCTTTTTCAAGACATTTTATAATTTTTAGGTCTTTTTTTATGACATTTTTTGATTTTTAGGTCTTTTTAAGGACATTTTCTGATTTTTAGGTCTTTTTCAGGACATTTTCTCATTTTTAGGTCTTTTTCAGGACATTTTCTCATTTTTAGGTCTTTTTTTAGGACATTTTCTAATTTTTAGGTCTTTTTTAGGACATTTTCTAATTTTTAGGTCTTTTTTAAGACATTTTCTAATTTTTAGGTCTTTTTTAGGACATTTTCTGATTTTAGGATCATGTGCGGTACCCATTGCAGTCTCATGATAAAAGTTTGCCCCTAGTCAAGTTGAGTATGAGCCAAGGAAAAAAAATGAAATGTAAAGAAAAGGCATGACTAGCATGGACAATGGACAGTATGCAAGACTTGATTTCAACTATTGTCAGCCATGGATAGAAATATCATGACATTAGGACAAAGTGTTATGGAAAATGTCAAAAAAGAGTATGCTCATTAGGGACAAAGGTAGATAGAGTGACAGTAGATGACACAACAATGACTGACTACTCATGGTGCCTGTTTTCCAAGTTTTCACCATGGTACTTATCCAAAGCGCCTGTTTACCAGGTTTTCACTATTGGATGAATTATTTCTCTTTATTTTTGTCATTTTATTCATTTTTATTATTTCTTTCTTTTTTTTGGTGTCACTAGGATGCCTGTTTGCTAGGTTTTCATCAAGGTGATGATTTTTTTGATTTTCCATTTTTTTTTATATATATATTTTTTGTATTTTTACTGGCTTTCCAACGCTATGCATAGAATTTGCACAAATGTAGACTGTTGATTGGATTTGTCAACTATTCACCTTCAGGAGTAGTTAACTGATATGCTCTAGAACCAAATGATGCTATGATGATGTAAGGACCCAACCAATTGGGCTCAAATTTTCCTGGCTTTTCTCTATCTGACTGATTCTTGGGATTCTGCATGAGAACTAGGTCGCCAATGTCAAACTTTTGAGTCATCACCCTTTTGTTATAACTTCTACACAAATGATTTTGGTATGCTTGCAAATGATTCAATGCATTGTGTCTGTGTTCATCTAGCATTTCTAACTCATGCAGTCTTGATTGTCTGTATTCTTCATCAGTGGTAAGGCCTTTCATGGAGACTCGCAAAGATGGAATTTCAACCTCTATGGGCAAGATGGCTTCGGCTCCAAAGACAAGGACGAAAGGCGTGGCACCGGTGGGGGTACAGAAGTTCGTGCAGTATGCCCACAAAGAAGGGTTGAGTTGGATGTGCCAGTCACGACCAGCAACATTGATAGTCTTTTTAAGAATTTTGATAATAGTTTTATTAGATGCCTCAGCTTGATCATTTCCTTGTGGGTAATAAGGTGTGGAAAAGCGGTGATTGATATGGAAACGTTGGCATAGTTCACAGACCTCCTAATTTTTGAAGGGAAGACCATTATCTATGATGATGGATTGTAGAATGCCATACCAACAAATGATGTAATTGAGGATGAACTTGGAGATCTGTTTGTCGGTAATGTAAGTGAGTGGAATGGCCTCGATCCAGTTAGTAAAATATTCAGTGGCGGTGGTAATGAATTTGTGTCCATTGGAGGATGTAGGGTGAATCTTGCCCACGAGATCAATTCCCCATTGTGCGAAAGGACAAGGAGAAGTGATCAGCCTCAACTCTTGTGCTAGAGCATGAATTAAACCACTGTGAATCTAACATAGGAGACATGTTCTTACAAATTCCAGTGCATCCTTTTCTAGTGTCGGCCAATAGTACCCAAGTCTCATAATATTTTTAGCTAAGGTCGGGCCACTCGAATGGGACCCACATATACCTGCATGGACTTCTTGTAAGGTCATTTTTGCTTCATTAATGTCAAGACAACGGAGAAGGGAATTGTCAAAGCTACGGTGGTAAAGGGTGTCGTTGATGATGGTATAACGTGAAACTTTGCAGATAAAGGACTTCCTTTAGTTATTAGAAAGGTTTTGAGGAAGGATTTGTGAATGAAGGTAGTCAAAAGTGTCCTTATACCAAGGGGAACTAGAACCAACAAGCTCACAAACCATTTCAGATTCAGGGACATCATAAGTACACACCAATAACTACTCAACCAAAAACTCAAATTGTGGGACATTGTTGGGAATATCAAGCGAAGATCCAATTGTTTCCATAGCGTCAGCAGCCTTGTTCTATGTTCTTGGAATCAATTCAAAGGATAGCCTATGAAAATATGTTAGAAAACTATCAACCATCCATTTGTAAGGGATTAGTTTCTCATCTTTGGTTTCGTACTCATCATTGACTTGGTTGATAACTAACTGAGAATCACCGAGGACTTGTAAATTCCTGATTTTCCACTTGATAGCCATTCAAAGTCCTGTAATTAGTGCTTCATACTCTTCCATGTTATTAGTGCATGGAAATGCAATGTGGAATGACCTTGGGATGGAATCTCCTTATGGAGTAATGAATAGTATTTCAACTCCTGAGCCATGGTTAGTGTGAGATCCATCAAAGTATAATTTCCAAGGCTGTTGGGGCTCTGCTTGAAATATGAACTCATCTGGAAATTCTATTATAAGAGGATGGCTATCTGGTATTGCTGCATCTACAAGCTAGTCTGCTATTACCTATCCTTTGATGGCTTTCCGCTCAACATATTGAATATCATATTCACTGAGGACTATGACCCATTTTGCCAAACATCCTGTCAGTGTTGCTTGACTCAAGAGGTACTTCAAGGGATCGATCTTGGCTACCAAGTGTGTCTTATGATTTAACATGTAATGCCTTAATTTTTGGGATGCAAATACAACTACCAAACAAGCACGTTCAACAGGTGTGTAATTTAGCTCATACCCCACCAGTGTTTGACTAATATAATATATGGCTCGTTCTTTTTCTTCATAGTCATTTTGTGCTAGTAATGCCCCTAGTGTTGAAGTAGTTGCAGAGATGTACATAATTAATGGTTTTCCTTGGATGGGAGGCATGAGAATTGGAGGTGATAATAAGTATTGTTTAATCTAGTTGAATGCTTCCTGACACTTATTTGTCCACACAAAGGGGATTCCTTTGCGTAAAAGATACTTAAATGGTTGACACCTATCTACAAGTTGAGAGATGAACCGTCTGATAGATTGAATTCTGCCATGTATCGTTCTTAGGTCACTAATTCCCTTAGGAAGAGGCATATCCAATATAGCTCTAACTTTGGTAGGGTCAACTTCAATGCCTCTATAGGAGACTATGTATGTGGTGCCCCTTCTCGATTCACCAATTCATGATTTAGATTATTTGATTTTGTGTATGGTTATTTAAATTATAAACCATTTAATAAACGAGGGTTTTTGAGTCGAGTTGAGATATAAGCCATTTTCTATTCATATGCTAACATTATTTCTTATCATCGCCTTTAAGAAATCCTCACTCGACTAGGGAATATGCATATATATAATAAAATTTAATATGAAAATAAAATAGAAGTGGAAGTAATAAATAATAACATCTCTTACCTGGTCTCTCAAATCTATATTTAGGAAATTGCATTTAATGATTTGGTAACTACTTGCATGGAAAGAGGGGCCGGTATCTTGAATAAGAGCATGCATTGGTTGCTTTTATATCGGCTGGCCTTGAGAATTAAATGGAGATTTGCATGCAACGGTTTGTAACTATTTTAAATGAGAAAAGGCAATGGGTATTGGACATGCATGAGAATCTTGATGGGTAATTCCTCTAAAATAGGCGCATAAAAATGCAACGAAGCAGCAGTCGAAGTAATGGTGAGAGATATTGAGATGGAGAAGGAACAAAGAGAAGGAGGTGGGTGTTAGCAGTGGGGATTCTGGTGCAGTTTGGACAGTGATTCTGCACAGAATTGTGGATGTTTAAGCGAATTGTGCTGGAGCAAATATGGCTACTGCGGCAGTGGGAATGATTTCTGTGGAACTGGATGCTAACAAGGGTCATGTTACAGCAAATCCACACCGTCCACTCGCCCCACTCCCAACGGTGTCTCCTCCAACATAAGCAACGTTTTCTTTGATGCCATTCTTAGCGGTGCAGACAGCTCATGCCTTGGAAAGAATTTCAGCACCTATGAAAATTTCATCCAGGCCGCCAACGCCTACCCTAGTTTCAGCATCTCTGTATCTTCTATCATTGGCAAGAGAGAACTCACTTCCTTCTTCACCTATGCAAAGGCTACTTCGGGCGGGGACCAATCCAGTTAACCTGGAACTTCAACTACGGTCGAGCAGGAGAAGACATTGGGCTCGATGGGTTGAATGAGCCAGAGAAGGTAGTGCAAGATCCCACTATATCCTTCAAAACAACACTATGGATTTGGATTAAAAAATAAAAATAAATAAAAATAAAAATACAACCCTTGGCCTGGAAGATTACTATATTTCGGCCATTATTGGGGATTATGCCTGAAAAAGAAGAATCAGCTGCAAGGAGAGTCGTTTTGGAGTTTATAATTGGGTACGCTGTCCATTGTTGTGGGGTGCATGTTTGTCTTCAAGGCTCAATCTGTGTAGAATCTGAGCTGTGATCAGAGCACCATTTCTTGCAAGATTGGAGAAGCCATTAGAAATGTTTACGGGAAAAGCCTGTATACGTCTGGTGTTTTCTAAAATAACAGTGCATGCGTTACAAACTCAATCCATTCGGTTTTGCACCTGGTAAGTATGCTTTTCTTGAAATAGTGTTTATGTGGATTTACAACTTATATAGGATGGAGTAATTATTATAAGACAAAAGGAAACCAAGTATTTTGGATAGTAAGTTAATATGAGAGTTATGTAATCTTCATGCTGTAGCACCCGCACATTAGGTGGAATTTGGATATATATATATATACTCTGCCTGTAACTTAGAGAAATAATGTAATTTTCTTGGTATAGCCACTTGTGTCTCTTTTGTCTGCTAAACTCGTTCCTTGATCGTCAATAAAAGCTTCAGTTTCGTTCACTACGTTTGGCTTTCTCTCAAACCATTACGTGGATTTTTCTAACTGTTCATGAGCATGTTCTATGTTCCCATTATCCTATATTGCTTGAAGTCTGCATTCAATAATTTTTTCTTCTTTACTTAATGTCGTTTCCTCCTCTTCTTATTTGATATTGATAGACGTGCTTGAGCATTTTGATTACCCCATCACTAAAATACGCTGTTGTACGCGACACCTAGTTTTAGAATTCATTAACAGCCCAGTCGATTTATGCATCAAGATATAGTATGATTCCTTTACCTTTTTGTTCGATTTTTGTTAATTAAATCTCACCATGCCTGCCCACATCTGCAAGAAGGATATAAGATAAGAATTGTTTGCCATATTTTGCTGATCTAAGTTGCCTGCAAACGGATACAATTGGTAGGGTGTATTGATTTAATTCAATTCCCTGATTCCATTCATAACCTGTTACAGTGGTAGCATTTGAACATAATAGGAAGTTTAAAGGTGTATATAATCTCTCTGAATTCATTGTCAACTTGTTGCAGCTACGCACTTGAACATAGAATGGTGTAAAAGTTTAAATAACCTTTTTAATATCTTTGAAAATCTATCATAGCTGTAGCACAAATTAAATAAGATGTTGACATGATTCAAATGACCTTCATTTTTCAGTTGGCAACCTGTCACAGCGGCAGTGCTTGAACATGGATGAGCAAATGGATTTAATATGCCGCTTGATTCTCATGGCAAGCTATCACAGCTGCAACATTTGAAACTAAAATTTAGTCTTGATTAAAACAATTTCTCTATTGGCAACTTTTCATATTTACAGTACCTGAAAATTAGGTTGTTGTAGAGACTTAGATGATCTCCATGAATCCTTTGTCAATGGGCGCATTTAGGCTTCCTATCCGACTTAATTCAAAACATCAAACTCTATCCTAATTGTTATCTATTATTCTTTCTTGAGAGATTCCATACCCAAGATGATAGGTTCATGCCTGAAGGGGTCATCTCAAATGCACCTAGTTGTTGTAGCAATGCCACAAACACTGAAGTGAGAGTTGAATGTTTATTTTTATTTTTTCCAAAAGTCCCTTCTCTTATGTCTTATGCTCTGTTGTCAAGACCTAGCTCCTAATGATCCTCAATCATATGATGACAGTCCACAAACAATGGCAACTAACTAAATAACAGTTTCCCAAAATTGATGCAGAAGCATCTGGGACCACATGTGATCCTGGTTGCATAAAAACAACGACAATTTGATTTTGGTTTTCGTTGTAATTTGGTGTGTTTTCAAGTCGTTACTTGTCTTTTTGAGAATTGCTTCAGGTCTTATATCTTGAGTCTCAATGACATCAGGACCTCTATGTGCTATCACACCAAGCTGGACTCTTTGACAAATATCATGCTATGTTTAGTACAATTTAGGCAAGGATAGCATACCTACTATTCCTCAATATCTTGTGGAAGTTTACGGAACCACCAAAATGAAAGTTGTTTGCAATTTGCCTTGGTGGTGCATCTCCATTCATCAATTGGAAAATTGCTTCATACTTTGACACATTCTTTCCATAAGAAGAACAATAGTACATGCACTTTATAATCCAATGGGTTATGTATCCACAATGATTGACACATTTTAGATTTTTATCAAACAAATTGCCTAACAGATTGTTATAATAAAGGTCCTCCTTGGATACTCAACTAATTTTGTGACAAAATTGTATATGTTAGCTCTGGTTAAGCCTATAGGTCTCTTTGTAATGATGTCACTTTTATTATGTTCTTGATATTTTGTGTGCAATTTTGGAGTTTATGATGAATTTTATTTATGGAGGTAGATTTTGGCTTTCAGATTGATGTTGATTTTGAGATCAAGTTTTGTTGTCGCCTTGTTGGGAAACCCTTGTTTTAGTGATTTATTAGATTTCCAGAGAAAGGGAAGGAAGGGTGTTGCTTTATTATTGGTTTTCACTTTTGGTTCTTTGTGAACTATTGATTATATGATTTATTTAATGATTGGGTTTAGCCGTGCACTTGAAAATAGTTTCATTATGAAGATTTTGTGCAGAATGGTGTATGTCCTTCTTAATGTAAATTATCATGTGGCCTTATATGTTGAGCATGGGGCTTACCCTGATAGCGTCTTTTGAGTTTTGTTGTTTATAAGGGGAGTGGCTTTCAATGGGGGCCGAGACCCAGAAGTGGTCTCAAGGTAACTCATTGGAAGTTTACTAATCAAGTGAAAATATTAATATTTAATTAGGGGTATTGGATAGAATCACACATTAACAAGATATAAGTAAATGCCTCACTCATGGCTCAAGTGCATGTATGGGCTTGAGATGAGTTGAGAAGGCCTAGAATGGTGAAATCATTGTCTTGTCCTTATGAAAGATAATCGATGCCGCATTGGATTGCATGTGGGGCCGGGTTTCGTGAGAGGTCACCAGGGTAACCCAAGTTGGGGGCTGGGACCTAGGAAGATTCGCTAGGGTAACCCATGCAACATTGCGATGACACTCTTCCTTTAACAACTATGTATGCTTTGTTTTCCGCTATGATATTCTTGAACCTCTAGAAGCACATGTCGGCATTTGTATGTTGATGGTTTATTGGTTATTTATTATGATGGTCACATCTTGTGTTGGTTATATCTTGTGCTGAGATTGCCTTATGTTATTGTGGTTCTTGTTGTGGAGTCTTGTATCCCTGTTTTGAATGATGGTTTAGTTGGGGTTCCTTCTTGTTATCTCTTAGCACGGGGGGTGGGCCTTCGGGTCCACGTGGTTGGGTGGAACGTGCTATGCACCCCATTGGGTCCCCAATTGTCGATCGAGAAGTGCCAAATTGTACTTTGCAGAAATTCCTGAGTTGATCCAGAGTTTGGAATCAGTATTGAAGCTTTGTACTCCTTCATTTTAGATGTATCATTCCATATTATTGTATCTTCCCTATTCATGTTGGGAAATGGCATTGTAATACTGTAACCCTTGATTGATGTGTTGATCATGTTCATGTTATTTTATGGTTACTGGTGCATTCTTACCACCCTTGTGATGTAATAATGTTGTTGTGAAAAGTAATGCAGTCTTGTAAACCCGAGGGATTTGATATATGCACTTCATGTTTAATTTTCATTTCATGTGATATATGATTATTACGATGTATGTTAGTACTTAAAAAAAAAATTTGTTTCCTTAAATGTTAGATATATCAATATCCTTTCGGGTTGCTTGGCGGGGCATTACAGATGGTATCAGAGCCTAGGTTTATACACTGGGGCACTATGAGCCCATTGTGTTGACCTAGTTGCTCGTACTCATAAGGGTGTGTCAGTCTGTTTGTGTAGTCTGTACTTGGTTGCCTTAGTTTGTCTTTAGGTGATGTAGGTTCTATGGTGCAGAAATCCAGTGGAAAAGATAGGACCCTCGGTGTAGTGCGCAATGCACCGATATCCTTTCTACTGGAAATACATTTTAGGACTCTTGTGTTACCCTTTAGTCGTCTTTTGGTGTCTTTGGTGTGAAGTGAACATGGGTGTGTATGCGGTGTATGTGTGTTAAATCTGAAATTATGTGTGTTTTGAAGTGATAATTATGTTACTGTTTCATAAAAGGCCATAAATTATGATCTTGAGACACATATATATTGTGAGATTTTGCATTGAGTAATGAATAGAATGTAGTACATGATGTTAAAATGATGAAGTTTAACCAGAAATGTGTATCTTGGCAATGAATTAGCATGAATAACTGGTGCTAATGTGTTATGTTTCCATCTTAGTTTATGATTTTTAGGTAGTCGGCTTCGAATCTTGATGATGAAGGTAATAAATTGGTTATGCTTAATATGTGGTTTTAGTATTATCGTTGCATCTGATTAGTAATTGTTATTCATGATTGTTTATGATGTATCACTAATTGTAGAGTGTTAGAAGGACGATGTTGTATCACTCATTCATGAGAGGCATACGACACGACAATTTCCTTTACACTAGGTTGATTTGATATATATATATGGTGTACACAATGTTTGCTTTTATGCAGGTTGCAGGTACTAAGCCTCGATTCCACCTGCTCTGGCAGGACTGGGCGAGCCTCATGAAACCCAATGGGAATAATGTGGATAAAGAGAGTTGACAAGAAGGTTTCCCAACTTTTCTATCATCCTCGACGAGAATATGTACCCCATCTGTGTAACCCAGTCAGTATGGATTTTGTGCTTTGTCAATTGTTTTGGTTGTTCTTCCATTTTTGGGATTGTGTGGTCATGTTGATATCGTGATTATACTATTTAACTTGTGATGACATGTCATTGGTTGTTTTCATATTCGGTTACTTGACTTTTGATGATTCTTATAATTGTGAATGCTGTGTTTAACCATGCGACTTCCAGGAGTAAGTCGAGTCCTTGGGGGGAGAATGTGGTGCCCCTTCTCGATTCACCAATTCATGATTTAGACTATTTGATTTTGTGTATGGTTATTTAAATTATAAACCATTTGATAAACGAGGGTTTTTGAGTCGAGTTGAGATATAAGCCATTTTCTATTCGTATGCTAACATTATTTCTTATCATCGCCTTTAAGAAATCCTCACTCGACTAGGGAATATGCATATATATAATAAAATTTAATATGAAAATAGAATAGAAGTGGAAGTAATAAATAATAACATCTCTTACCTGGTCTCTCAAATCTATATTTAGGAAATTGCATTTAACGATTTGGTAACTGCTTGCATGGAAAGAGGGGCTGGTATCTTGAATAAGAGCATGCATTGGTTGCTTTTATATTGGCTGGCCTTGAGAATTAAATGGAGATTTGCATGCAACGGTTTGTAACTATTTTAAATGAGAAAAGGCAATGGGTATTGGACATGCATGAGAATCTTGATGGGTAATTCCTCTAAAATAGGCGCATAAAAATGCAACGAAGCAGCAGTCGAAGTAATGGTGAGAGATATTGAGATGGAGAAGGAACAAAGAGAAGGAGGTGGGTGTTAGCAGTGGGGATTCTGGTGCAGTTTGGACAGTGATTCTGCACAGAATTGTGGATGTTTAAGCGAATTGTGCTGGAGCAAATATGGCTACTGCGGCATTGGGAATGATTTCTGCGGAACTGGATGCCAACAAGGGTCATGTTATAGTAAATCCACACCGTCCACTCGCCCCACTCCCAACGGTGTCTCCTCCAACATAAGCAATGTTTTCTTTGATGCCATTCTTAGCGGTGCAGACAGCTCATGCCCTGGAAAGAATTTTAGCACCTATGAAAATTTCATCCAGGACGCCAACGCCTACCCTGGTTTCAGCATCTTCGGATCTTCTGTCGTTGCCAAGAGAGAACTCACTTCCTTCTTCACCTATGCAAAGGCTACTTCGGGCGGGGACCGATCCAGTTAACCTGGAACTTCAACTACGGTTGAGTAGGAGAAGACATTGGGCTCGACGGGTTGAATGAGCCAAAGAAGGTAGCGCAAGATCCCACTATATCCTTCAAAACAGCACTGTGGATTTGGATTAAAAAATAAAAATAAATAAAAATAAAAATACAACCCTTGGCCTGGAAGATTACTATATTTCGGCCATTATTGGGGATTACGCCTGAAAAAGAAGAATCAGCTGCAAGGAGAGTCATTTTGGAGTTTATAATTGGGTACGCTATCCATTGTTGTGGGATGCGTGTTTTTCTTCAAGGCTCAATCTGTGTAGAATCTGAGCTGTGATCAGAGCACCATTTCTTGCAAGATTGGAGAAGCCATTAGAAATGTTTACGGGAAAAGCCTGTCTACGTCCGGTGTTTTCTAAAATAACAGTGCATGCGTTACAGACTCAATCTATTCTTTTCTGCACCTGGTAAGTATGCTTTTCTTGAAATAGTGTTTATGTGGATTTACAACTTATATAGGATGGAGTAATTATTATAAGACAAAAGGAAACCAAGTATTTTGGATAGTAAGTTAATATGAGAGTTATGTAATCTTCATGCTGTAGCGCCCACACATTAGGTGGAATTTGGATATATATATATATACTCTGCCTGTAACTTAGAGAAATAATGTAATTTTCTTGGTATAGCCACTTGTGTCTCTTTTGTCTGCTAAACTCGTTCCTTGATCGTCAATAAAAGCTTCAGTTCCGTTCACTACGTTTGGCTTTCTCTCAAACCATTAGGTGGATTTTTCTAACTGTTCATGAGCATGTTCTATGTTCCCATTATCCTATATTGCTTGAAGTCCGCATTCAATAGTTTTTTCTTCTTTACTTAATGTCGTTTCCTCCTCTTCTTATTTGATATTGATAGACGTGCTTGAGCATTTTGATTACCCCGTCACTAAAATACGTTGTTGTACGCGACACCTAGTTTTAGATTTCATTAACAGCCCAGGCGATTTATGCATCAAGATATAGTATGATTCCTTTACCTTTTTGTTCGATTCTTGTTAATTAAATCTCACCATGCCTGCCCACGTCTGCAAGAAGGATATAAGATAAGAATTGTTTGCCATATTTTGCTAATCTAAGTTGCCTGCAGATGAATACAATTGGTAGGGTGTATTGATTTAATTAAATTCCCTAATTCCATTCATAACCTGTTACAGTGGTAGCATTTGAACATAATAGGAAGTTTAAAGGTGTATATAATCTCTCTGAATTCATTGTCAACTTGTTGCAGCTACGCACTTGAACATAGAATGGTGTAAAAGTCTAAATAACCTTTTTAATATCTTTGAAAATCTATCATAGCTGTAGCACAAATTAAATAAGATGTTGACATGATTCAAATAACCTTCATTTTCAGTTAGCAACCTGTCACAGCGGTAGTGCTTGAACATGGATGAGCAAATGGATTTAATATGCCGCTTGATTCTCATGGCAAGCTGTCACAGCTGCAACATTTGAAACTAACATTTAGTCTTGATTAAAACAATTTCTCTATTGGCAACTTTTCATATTTACAGTACCTGAAAATTAGGTTGTTGCAGAGACTTAGATGATCTCCATGAATCCTTTGTCAATGGGCGCATTTAGGCTTCCTATCCGACTCAATTCAAAACATCAAACTCTATCCTAATTGTTATCTATTGTTCTTTCTTGAGACATTCCATACCCAAGATGATAGGTTAATGCCTGAAGGGGTCATCTCAAATGCACCTAGTTGCTGTAGCAATGCCACAAACACTGAAGTGAGAGTTGAATGTTTATTATTTTTTTTTCCAAAAGTCCCTTCTCTTATGTCTTATGCTCTATTGTCCAGACCTAGCTCCTAACGATCCTCAATCATATGATGACAGTCCACAAACAATGGCAGCTAACTAAATAACATTTTTCCCAAAATTGATGCAGAAGCATCTAGGGCCACATGTGATCCTGGTTGCATAAAAACAACGACAATTTGATTTTGGTTTTCGTTGTAATTTGGTGTGTTTTCAAGTCGTTACTTGTCTTTTTGAGAATTGCTTCAGGTCTTATATCTTGAGTCTCAATGACATCAGGACCTCTATGTGCTATCACACCAAGCTGGACTCTTTGACAAATATCATGCTATGTTTAGTACAATTTAGGTAAGGATAGCATACCTACTATTCCTCAATATCTTGTGGAAGTTTACGGAACCACCAAAATGAAAGTTGTTTGCAATTTGCCTTGGTGGTGCATCTCCATTCATCAATTGGAAAATTGCTTCATACTTTGACACATTCTTTCCATAAGAAGAACAATAGTACATGCACTTTATAATCCAATGGGTTATGTATCCACAATGATTGACACATTTTAGATTTTTATCAAACAAATTTCCTAACAGATTGTTATAATAAAGGTCCTCCTTGGATACTCAACTAATTTTGTGACAAAATTGTATATGTTAGCTCTGGTTAAGCCTATAGGTCTCTTTGTAATGATGTCACTTTTATTATGTTCTTGATATTTTGTGTGCAATTTTGGAGTTTATGATGAATTTTATTTATGGAGGTAGATTTTGGATTTCAGATTGATGTTGATTTTGAGATCAAGTTTTGTTGTCGCCTTGTTGGGAAACCCTTGTTTTAGTGATTTATTAGATTTCCAGAGAAAGGGAAGGAAGGGTGTTGCTTTATTATTGGTTTTCACTTTTGGTTCTTTGTGAACTATTGATTATATGATTTATTTAATGATTGGGTTTAGCCGTGCACTTGAAAATAGTTTCATTATGAAGATTTTGTGCAGAATGGTGTATGTCCTTCTTAATGTAAATTATCATGTGGCTTTATATGTTGAGCATGGGGCTTACCCTGATAGCGTCTTTTGAGTTTTGTTGTTTATAAGAGGAGTGGCTTTCAATGGGGGCCGAGACCCAGAAGTGGTCTCAGGGTAACTCATTGGAAGTTTACTAATCAAGTGAAAATATTAATATTTAATTAGGGGTATTGGATAGAATCACACATTAACAAGATATAAGTAAATTCCTCACTCATGGCTCAAGTGCATGTATGGGCTTGAGATGAGTTGAGAAGGCCTGGAATGGCGAAATCATTGTCTTGTCCTTATGAAAGATAATCGATGCCGCATTGGATTGCATGTGGGGCCGGGTTTCGTGAGAGGTCACCAGGGTAACCCAAGTTAGGGGCCGGGACCTAGGAAGATTCGCCAGGGTAACCCATGCAACATTGCGATGACACTCTTCCTTTAACAACTATGTATGCTTTGTTTTCCGCTATGATATTCTTGAGCCTCTAGAAGCACATGTCGGCATTTGTATGTTGATGGTTTATTGTTTATTTATTATGATGGGCACGTCTTGTGTTGGTTATATCTTGTGCTGAGATTGCCTTATGTTATTGTGGTTCTTCTTGTGGAGTCTTGTATCCCTATTTTGAATTATGGTTTAGTTGGGGTTCCTTCTTGTCATCTCTTAGCATGGGGGGTGGGCCTTTGGGTCCATGTGGTTGGGTGGAACGTGCTATGCACCCCATTGGGTCCCCAATTGTCGATCGAGAAGTGCCAAATTGTACTTTGCAGAAATTCCTGAGTTGATCCAGAGTTTGGAATCAGTATTGAAGCTTTGTACTCCTTCATTTCAGATGTATCATTCCATATTATTGTATCTTCCCTATTCATGTTGGGAAGTGGCATTGTAATACTGTAACCCTTGATTGATGTGTTGATCATGTTCATGTTATTTTATGGTTACTGGTGTATTCTTACCACCCTTGTGATGTAATAATGTTGTTGTGAAAAGTAATGCAGTCTTGTAAACCTGAGGGATTTGATATATGCACTTCATGTTTAATTTTCATTTCATGTGATATATGATTATTACGATGTATGTTAATACTTAAAAAAAAAAATTGTTGCCTTAAATGTTAGATATATCAATATCCTTTCGGGTTGCTTGGTGGGGCATTACAATGTACCCCAACAACTTGCCTGATGTTACACCAAAAACACATTTTTTTCGGTTTAACCGGACCTTATACTCTTCCAGCCTCCTGAAAACTTTGTCCAATACTGAAAGGTGGTCTTTTCTTGTCAATGACTTTTCCAGAAGGTCATCCACATAGTCCTCCATTAATGTGTGTATCATGTCATGGAATATTGTTGTCATTGCCCTTTGATATGTAGCACCTGCATTTTTAAGACCAAACGACATTATAGTCCAACAGTATGTACCCCAAGGGCATGTGAAAGAAGTTTTGTGTTGGTCTTTAGGGGAAATACGAATTTGATTATAGCCAGAAAAACCATCCATAAGGGACATCTCATATCCAGCTGTAAGGTCCACAATGATATCGATATTCGGTAGAGGGAAATCATCTTTAGGGCATGTTTTATTGAGATCTTGAAAGTCTATGCATATGTGAATCTGTCTGGTAGGCTTGGTGATAGGGACGAGGTTGGATATCCATTCAGCATAGTCAATTGACCTGATAAAACCTACATCCAATAACTTTTTCAGCTCGGCTTTAACCAATAATGCAACTTGCAGGTGCATTTTTCTTAGCTTTTGATTTACTGGCTTGGTATCTGGCAATAATGGCAAGTGATGTAACACTAACTCAAGATCTAACCCTGGCATATCAACATAAGACCATGCAAATTTTATCTTGCATTCTGAGAAGAACTTTTGAAATTCTAGGTGCTCAACTTCTATCAATGATGCCGCAAAGAGAACCATTTTGGGGTCCTCCACAATAGCTATATTAACTGGTATGGTGTCTTCTACAAGCATTGCTGATTTTTCTCTGTCTATGGGAAGAAAGTCCAATCCTCCACCCTTAGGTGCCTCAAGGAGGTTTTCACCCTCCGGTATGTCATTTATTTTTACTATTTTGTCGTCAAAAGGTGCCTTTCAGTTTTCACCTAGAGATGTGTCATTTTTTGTTTTATTTCTCTTTTTAATTTTGCGACTAGAGGATGGTACAATCTCCCTGAAATAAGCAACACAATCCAAGTCAATAGAAAATCTAGCTTTGTGATCCCCATTTGGAATGCCTTCACATAGTCTTAGAAATTCTGCTAAAGCCTCATCATTTTGAAAAGTGTCGATTACTGGTGGGCCTTGTTGGTACCAGTCAATAAGGTCAGGGTAAACTAAGGATATTCCATCATCAGCATTTGCAAATTGAGGAGATGACACAAAGATCATGCAAATGGATGCTGAGATGTTAAAAATGAAAATTTCATCGTCTGGCTCTATGTCAGATTCTATCCAGTATTCTCCTTCGCTTGTTTCATACTCACCAGCGAAGTAAGGGGCAAAGGGAGTAGTATTAGAGTCAGGATTAGTAGTGGCAAGTGATGGCTTAGGCAATTCTGAATGATGGTCATCAGCTTGGGAGGACTGGGTTGGTATGTCAGGGCTAGGATGAATGGGAATAGAATATGATCTAGACTAGACATCATTTGGTGTTGTATTGATCTTAAACATTTTCCAGAATCGTTCCTCAAATGTAGGCTCGCTAGGTTCAAGGAATAATTCATCAAGGCAACAGTCACTTAAGGATCGTTTAAAGCCAAATTCCCATTTGTGAGAGTCAGTTTCAGAGGAGGTGTCCTCAGTTGTCTCAACACAGTTTGAAGCATACACTAACTCACATGGAAGCACATTGGTACTTGGATTGCTAGATTCACGTGGACCTAACCCTAACCCAATATGTTTTGGTCTTTTTGAAACTAATAGTGGCTCACGCCTTCCATTTTTATCCTTGCCAAGACCACTTTTTCCATCATAACCTTTTACTTTTATCATCTTATATCCTTTTCCATATATTGTTACTGGCAAGGGAGTTAAGTCTCGTGGTTCTCTATAAATCTAGGATAGTATATCATTTGTGTCCTCTTGACTCATTTCACCCCACTTTATGAAAACTATATTTGGAGGAACCTTGAAAGTTTCTTTTTCTTGTATTCTGAAACAAGGTTTGCCATAGACCTGGGGAGACTTGGGCATCTTGGTTATGCAATAGGTTGTATTCAATGTGTACTCTCCACATCCTTGATCCTGAATTTGGAACCTCGGGTCGAAGCTTGGGGTGATACATGAAGTGGAAGGTGTTATGGAGATGCTTGTGGTGGTGGAAGAAGCAGAAGCGAATGTGGTTGATGAAGAGGTAGGAGACTTCACGAGTGCTGAGGGATCAATGAATTTGGAAGACAATGACATCAGAGCTTCCCTATTGATAGGGACTTGGCATTCTGAGACACCTCGTAAGTTGGTACAATATTGGAACGGATCAGGGTCTCCATATATAGTAATCTCAGTGCCTTGAAAAGGAAATTTCAAGCATTGGTGATACATGGAAGGGATGGCCTTCAGAGCATGGATCGAAGGTCAACCAAGTAAAATGTTGTATGGTAGGTATAAATCCAAAACTTGAAAAGTAGTGTCGACAATGACTGGTCCAATTCAAATTGGGAGTGTAACTACGCCCCAAGAGGAACGTTCTTCATCATCATATGCCTTGATAACTATGCTTCTTGTGGCATCTACGCAAGCATCAGAAAAGCCTAGTGCCTTGACCAATTTTAAAGAACATATATTTAGTCTTGCTCTGCCATCTACTAAGACTCGTCTGACCTTATGTTTATGAACAAGGACTTCGATATGAAGGGCATCATTATGGTTGGATTTGGATGATGAATAGTCCTAGTCAGAAAAGGTGATATGGTGGGGTGTCATGAGATATCCTACCATGGCTTCAAATTGGCTGACATCAATATTTTGGGGAATAGAGGATTCTTGCAGTGTTTTGTCTAAGATGGCCTTATGAGTAGGAAAGATGCGTAACAACTCAAGAATAGAGATTTGTTCAGGTTTTTTTACCAACTGGTCAATAAGATTAAAGTTTCCTTTAGGTTGGGATCGCTTGTTTTGTGGATGTGATTGTGACTTTGAAGTGGACGGGCCAACTATTGTTACCTTTGGTTGTCTAGGGGGAGGAGGGCTGACTATGGTGACCTTTCTGCCACAGGTGGTGACATTGCATTCAGGGGCCTTTCTAACAGTGACTGTATAGACATGGTCATCGGTTGTTCTAACGTGATGTATGATAGGTCCCCCAGAATAGTTGTACCCAATACGGGCATGGTTGGCTCGATTATTTATACTTGACATAGAAGGGTTTCCAGAACCATGATCCTAGAGTGGGTTTTTGTGTATTTTATGATCTACATTAGAAGCAAACTGCAGTCCATCAATTTTAATGATGCACTTTTCAATGAGGTCCTGTACTAGATTTGTCAATTGTTTACAAGAAGAAGTTTTGTGTCCTTTTATTTGGTGATAGTCACAAAATGCATTATCATCCCACCAAGATTGTTTAAATTGCCTAGGGTCATATGGTTTGGGGTCCTAAAGTGTGATGACACCATTTTGAATGCATTTCTTGAGGACTTCGTCAATAGGTTCACCCAAAGGGGTATATGTGCGACTTTTAGGGAATTGTCTTGGTTTTCTAGGCTACCCTTGAATTTGATTGTTTTGATTGCCTTGGTTATTCTGATTTGTATGGATAGCATTAGCAGCATAGGTTTGTGTCATCATCTGTGTGTTTTGTGGTTGTGTCCCTTTTAGAGTAATCATAGGACCCATAGCGTTGACAGCCTTAGCATCAACTACACCATCATTGGTGACATGTTTGTTTTTAACCCAAAATTTGGTTTTGTCAGTAGAAGGAAGGTTTGCATTTGTGCTTTTAGGACCGTATTTTAGTCTTCCTTCGGCTATGAGGGCTTGTTCAACTTGGATACCTTGATCAACTAGGTCTGCAAAAGTTGTGCAACAATGAACACACAAGCCATTTTTCAGTGGGCCTAATAACGTTTGTACAAACATGTCAACCTTTTCCTTTTCAGGTATGTCTATATGACAGCGACTCGCTAGGCCCCTCCATTTTTGAAAGAATGGTAAAAAGGTTTCACCTGAATCTTCTTGTGTGAGCTGGCATAGATTTGTAATGGAGGTGTCTGTGTCAATGTTGTATGTGTAATTTTTCATGAATTTTTCAGCAAGTTCTTTCCATGATTGAATTCCAGGTTGTAGTGTATAGAACCATTCTAGGGCTGGTCCTACGAGGATTTTAGGAGACAATCGCATTAGATATGTGTGCTCATGAGTGATATCCACACAACTTGTTACAAACTCTCTGATGTGGTCAAGTGGATTTGTTTTACGCTTGTATTTGTTGAAGTTTGGAGCCACATAACCATGTGGAAATGGTGGCATGTACAACATTGTATCAAAAGGATATGGACATAAGTCATATGACATTTGTGTCTTCTTGTCAGAGGTTTTCATATTTTCCATCTATTTTTGAAGATCATCCACTTTTGCTAGCAAGGTGTGTACAACAGGATCATTCGTTGCCTGAAAGTAAGGTATGTTTTGCTGATATTTCCAGTTGTGATTGGGGATATGTTGTTGAGTATGAATCTGGGACGAGTACGTAGGAATATGTGACCCAACCATGTTTGTCTGTATTTGAGGTCCCTAACTTGTTTGATGTCCAAAGGTATGCATTTTTTGCGTCATTTGAGTTCCTTGTCCTTGTTGAAAGAATTGTCTGTGTGGCATGGTAGTGTGTGGTCCTTGAAAGTGTCCATGTGATATATGTGTATTGATCCCTTGTCCATGTGGGATGTTCATTTTCGATGATGTGTTAATGTTGTGTTGAGGACCTTTAATGAAAACATGTCTTGAATTTCATCCAAATTGATTAAATGAGGTTCCACTGTAAGGATGTGATGAAGATGCCCCCATTGTCATAGATGAAGAACCAATCATAGGATTTGAGGAGGTGGTACCTATTGATGTAGATGCAAAGATGGCTCCTATCATTTGTGAAGATGATGTGGATGTTGTAGGCATGGACTATGAAAAGGTAGCTCCTATCATTTGTGAAGATGATGTGGACATTGTAGGCATGGTCATAGTAGATGTTCCTCCAATAGATGTCATATTAGTTGAGGTGGAGGTGTTTTGATTTATGGTGCCACTAGATGTCGCATTAATGGTGGTAGTAGCAACTTGTGTAGTAACAACAATGTTATTGGTTGAGGTATTGTTCGTGTCATGTTGGGATGTTATGTTTTGTGTCATATTATTAGGAGAGATAGGTCGTATGGTATTAATGTCAAAGCCTTTTGGTAATTTTGTACCTTGGTCTAAAAGCATAGCAAGGTATCTATCAGGATCGTTCAAGACCAATTCTTCTACAAACGAAGCAACTTCAAGATTCTGGGCTGCTGCCTCTAAGTTTTCAACATAGACTTGTCCATTTTGATCTCTTTGTATGAATTGTTTGAAAAGTGGATTTTGAAAGGAAGTTGACATGTTCATGGAAGATTGTGCATTCAAATTTCCAAATGGGTCGTCAAAGATCTAGTCATTGGGATTGGTGTTGATATTTTTGTTGTTAAAGTCTTGTCCCAAGTCTTCCATTGTTTTTTTCTTTCGTTGAAGTCTTGTCTCCACCATCAAAGGAAATTGCTCAAATGAAGATAATGATAATGCAAATATGACACTAGCCTATGTTTTTTCCTTTTTATGTGATAATGGATGACAATGCAAAGAGATGATAATGAAGGTATGTCAAAAGCCAAGATGACTAGGATGACAATGCAAAGAGATGATAATGCAAGACTTTGTTTTTTGATTTTTTTTGGATAAAGCATGACAATGTAAAACTATGTTTTTGAATTTTTTGACAATAAGGGATGCAATATGACAATGTTGTCTAAAGAAAATGACTAATGCCAAAGGACAATGAAGACTAAGATGACAAGTTATGACACTAATTTTTTTTGTTTGTATTTTTGGAGGATGTCAATGCAAGGTGATAATGACGTTTTCCTAAAGAAAATGACTAATGCAAGGTGATAAATTGTTAAGAAAGGATGTCAAATGCCAAGGTGACAGTGAGGACTAATGTGAAAATGTTGATCTATATCTCAATTTTGGAATATCAATGGACTTGTTTGAAGGACTAAATGACAAGTGAGTCTTCCTAACTGGACTTTTGAGTTGGAAGGATCTCACAAAAGGACAATGACTAAATGATGTCTAAGTCCAATGATAACCTAATTTTGAAAGTCAAGATTTTGCAAAGTGAGGTAAGGTTGACCTAATCCAAAGTATGCAAAGATGAAAACCTAGGGTCAAACTAATGCAAGAATTTATGATTATGAAGCCTAATGCATGTAACTAAAATTTGAAAGATTAAACCTATGGTCAAGAATACAAACTAATGGTTGAATAATAAAGATTTTGAGCAATTTCAAAGCTGATTTCTGACAAAGACCTCTTAGAAATCTTGAGATATTTTTGTTGTTAAAGTCTTGTCCCAAGTCTTCCATTTGTTTTTTCTTTCGTTGAAGTCTTGTCTCCACCATCAAAGGAAATTGCTCGAATGAAGATAATGATAATGCAAATATGACACTAGCCTATGTTTTTGTCTTTTTATGTGATAATGGATGACAATGCAAAGAGATGATAATGAAGGTATGTCAAAAGCCAAGGTGACTAGGATGACAATGCAAAGAGATGATAATGCAAGACTTTGTTTTTTGATTTTTTTTGGATAAAGGATGGCAATGTAAAACTATGTTTTTGAATTTTTTGACAATAAGGGATGCAATATGACAATGTTGTCTAAAGAAAATGACTAATGCCAAAGGACAATGCAGACTAAGATGACAAGTTATGATACTAATTTTTTTTTTTTGTATTTTTCGAGGATGTCAATGCAAGGTGATAATGACGTTTTCCTAAAGAAAATGACTAATGCAAGGTGATAAATTGTTAAGAAAGGATGTCAAATGCCAAGGTGACAGTGAGGACTAATGTGAAAATGTTGATCTATATCTCAATTTTGGAATATCAATGGACTTGTTTGAAGGACTAAATGACAAGTGAGTCTTCCTAACTGGACTTTTGAGTTGGAAGGATCTCACAAAAGGACAATGACTAAATGATGTCTAAGTCCAATGATAACCTAATTTTGAAAGTCAAGATTTTGCAAAGTGAGGTAAGGTTGACCTAATCCAAAGTATGCAAAGATGAAAACCTAGGGTCAAACTAATGCAAGAATTTATGATTATGAAGCCTAATGCATGTAACTAAAATTTGAAAGATTAAACCTATGGTCAAGAATACAAACTAATGGTTGAATAATAAAGATTTTGAGCAATTTCAAAGCTGATTTCTGACAAAGACCTCTTAGAAATCTTGAGATATTTTTGTTGTTAAAGTCTTGTCCCAAGTCTTCCATTTGTTTTTTCTTTCGTTGAAGTCTTGTCTCCACCATCAAAGGAAATTGCTCGAATGAAGATAATGATAATGCAAATATGACACTAGCCTATGTTTTTGTCTTTTTATGTGATAATGGATGACAATGCAAAGAGATGATAATGAAGGTATGTCAAAAGCCAAGGTGACTAGGATGACAATGCAAAGAGATGATAATGCAAGACTTTGTTTTTTGATTTTTTTTGGATAAAGGATGGCAATGTAAAACTATGTTTTTGAATTTTTTGACAATAAGGGATGCAATATGACAATGTTGTCTAAAGAAAATGACTAATGCCAAAGGACAATGCAGACTAAGATGACAAGTTATGACACTAATTTTTTTTGTTTGTATTTTTGGAGGATGTCAATGCAAGGTGATAATGACGTTTTCCTAAAGAAAATGACTAATGCAAGGTGATAAATTGTTAAGAAAGGATGTCAAATGCCAAGGTGACAGTGAGGACTAATGTGAAAATGTTGGTTAAGGAAATGACCAATGCAAAGTCTAGATGCCAAATGAGGACTATGATGACAATATTTTGGACTTTAAAGATATGCAAGGTGAGGACTAAAATGATTTGAATGTCTAAGGAATGCAAATACAAAGGTCTAAAATGATTTGGAAGAAGGTTTCCTAACCACCCTATGCTTGATCTATATCTCAATTTTGGAATATCAATGGACTTGTTTGAAGGACTAAATGACAAGTGAGTCTTCCTAACTGGACTTTTGAGTTGGAAGGATCTCACAAAAGGAAAATGACTAAATGATGTCTAAGTCCAATGATAACCTAATTTTGAAAGTCAAGATTTTGCAAAGTGAGGTAAGGTTGACCTAATCCAAAGTATGCAAAGATGAAAACCTAGGGTCAAACTAATGCAATAATTTATGATTATGAAGCCTAATGCATGTAACTAAAATTTGAAAGATTAAACCTATGGTCAAGAATACAAACTAATGGTTGAATAATAAAGATTTTGAGCAATTTCAAAGCTGATTTCTGACAAAGACCTCTTAGAAAAAAAATGTTTGATAGTAGGCTAAGACTGTTTTTTGGATGTTTTGCTGAAAATTTTGAGTTGTTTGACGTTGATTGTTTGTGTCTAGATTGTGAATGTTGTGTATATTGTTTGAAAATCCAGCAAGAACTTGACAAGCACAATGTTTTGGTGTATGCAAGCACACATGAGACAAGCACAATCCTATAGCTAGGTTAGGACAATATTCACTAGATTCCACGTGGGTTTCCCCAACCGCATATCAGTAGTGTGTGAATCTAGAAGCTTGGTTGCACAGGCTCCCCCTTACAGTGCACTCTCTTCTCAGGCCAACCAAGCTTCCAACCCCCATGAAACTCCCATGGCAGATTGATCACCTCTACTACAGACTACGAAGATGTGGATGCCTTCACACCGACTGGTGTTGCGCTAGCAAATAGAAGGTTTTTGGCTACTACACAAAGGTGTTTAATTTGGGACCCCCGTTTGAGTGGCCATACATGGGGTGCAAGATTAAGCTCCGTTTAGGAGGCACTCCAGCCTAAAGAGGTTAAGCTCAATAGGGTTTTTGGGTGTACTACTTGGTCCATATGACACATCCACACTCATAACCCTAGGTTTTCCCTTAGGATTCACATTTATATACCGGTCGGGGGTAGCTTGGCCAAAAATCTCTGTTGTCGATCTGAGTCGCCTTGGGTTGAATACTTTTTCCCACCAAGGTAGGCCCAAGTTCTAGAGGCAATAACCATTTCTCTTACACCCAGGATTGCATGAATGCGCAAGGGGAGAGGATACTTCGATTATTACATCAAGGTGACAAAATTTGGAGACACTTATAAATTTTAATTACCAAATGATAATGTGAGGAGGACACACGACACTTTGTTCTTTTTAAAAGTTTAACTTAAAATATGAAAAACAAAGTTCATTTTAAACTCATGTCATAAGAATGCAAGTCCATTTTAACCATATGATTTTCAATGCATGTTTGTGTTCATTTTAGCCCAATGACATGAAAATGCAAGTTGTAATTGTAAATTTTAGTCCCAATGAGTGATTGATGAAAATTTATTGTTCATTTTAAACCCCATGAATGAAATATGCAATTTTTTGTTCATTTTAAGACCAAATGAGTGACATGCAAATTGTGGTTCATTTTATCCTCATGAGTGTAAATGCAATTTGTTGTTCATTTTAAGACCAAATGAGTGACATGCAAATTGTGGTTCATTTTATCTTCATGAGTGTAAATGCAATTTGTTGTTGTTGAAAACAAACAAAATTTATTATGCCTAAAGAAATGAAAAAAAAACTCGATTGTTGTTTCTATAGAAACAATTTTTAGACTCCCTCCAAGCTATGCCACATGCTAAAAACAAGAGATTAGCAATTCAAAAGAAAAGTTTAATGACAACAGAAAATTAAAACAATGATAACTTTCTCAAAACTTAATGAAATTTCAAACCGTTTAAAGTTTCAAAAAGATGAGAATGAGGCCTACAAAACCCAGATAATCATTTTTAAAGATTCCATGCGCCTATTTTTTTGTGCTCCAAAGAAGATGACGGGATTTCGCATAAATTCTTGGCTGTAATCTGCAAAACAGCAAAAACAAACAAACCAATTTCTCTACAAGAAAACAAATGTCGGGTTCACCAAATGTAAGATGGGGTTAGAAAATCAAATAGGATAGATAAAGTGATAGCTAACACTTCTAAACCATTAACCTCATCCAAACAAGAGAATACAAACAAATGGAGATTTCAAAATGAAAGCAAATAAAATAAAGTACTCCCCATATTGTAGTTGATTCCTTCTCTTGCTCTCCTATTTCTCCCTTTGCAAATATACCCTCATATTTCTAGTGTAACTTGTGTAAATACCTGAAAATGATAAGTAGAAAGTTGGATAAGAATAGTTGTTAAGCTGAAAATGGAGAAGAAAGGCTGCTTTTATAGACAACCATTCGAATGGACGGTTGAGATTAATCTTCTAGAAAGATTTCAAGATCAATGGATGAGAATTCATGAGAGGGATGTTACGAAATGGATGGTTGAGATTAAGTCTCATAAAAGATGCCAAGATCAATGGTCTAGAATTGATGCACCAAAAATATGCCATGCATGGAAAATCTATGACGCTGACAGCTATGACGCCTGGCAGCTATGATAGACATGCAAGACATGTAGGCTATGACAGAAATGAATGTTATGACAGGGGATTATGACAGAGCATCTTTGACCAAGTGGTGCATAAATAATTTATTTTAAATTATTTATTCGAAAATGGAGGTAATAGACAAGTGGAAAATAAATAATTTATTCAAATTATTTATTTGAAAATAGAGGAAATGGACAAGTGGAAAATAAATAATTTATTCAAATTATTTATTTGAAAATAGAGGAAATGGAAAAATGGAAAATAAATAATTTATTCAAATTATTTATTTGAAGAAAATCAAAAGAGGAACATTTAATTAAATTTATTAATTTAATTAAATGGAGAGATGGAAATTAGACCTTAAATAATTAATTTAGATTAACTATTTAATTAGGAGAGGTGGCATGTGATAGTTAAATGATTTTAATAATTATTTAACTATGGAAGAATTAAAGGACCATGAATAGATAAATAATTAATGGTAATTATTTAACTATAAATGAAAGATGACAAAATAATTAAATAAATAATAATTTATTTAACTATTGAAGAAGAGGAAGAAATTAGTGATGCAATTAGTTTATTTAATCGATCGGGATAGAATAAATATTAGAAAGTGAATTAATTAAATAATTATTAAAAATTATTTAATTAATAGAGAAATATAATCAAACATAATTGAATAACTAAAATTATTCAATTATCGAAGGACGAGGATGAAGAAAAATGACGCTCGAAGGATTAGTACATTTTTATGTGTCTACACTAATTATTTTTTGCAGCTGCTATAGTTAGGTTGAATATAGGTTTTTCATTTTGACCTTTGACTGTACCATTGTTGTTTCCATCATTCTTGTTTTGTTGCCAAAACTTGGGTTTGTCACCACTATTGTAATTGTTGGAGGAGTTTGATGAGTTTTTTTCATTATGTATCTTGATGAATCCTCTCTTGACTAAGGCATCCTCAATTATGATCCCATTTTCAATCATTTTTTCAAAGGTTGGGGGACATTTCAATTCCAATCTATAACTCATCTCGTCATTGAGATTGTCAATAAAGATTTCTATCTTTTCCTTTTTAGGTATGAGATGAGAGTATCGTACAAATAACCATCTCCATTTTTGGAAGAATAAAAGGAATGATTCATCTTTCTTTTGTTTCAAGTAACAAATATCTTTCATGGTGATGTCATGTTGGATGTTGTATGAAAGTTGGGTGATTAACTTGTTGACTAATTCCTCAAACGTGTTAATTGATGGGGTGAGTTTGGAGAACCATTCAAGACAATGTCCACCTAAGGGTCTTGGGAATAATCTCATCAAATATGTTTCCTCATGTGCAAATTAAAGGCTCATGGTCCTAAATTCTCTTCTCTCACATGGTCTATCAATCAATTTTTCCATTGTATTTGTTGTACTTTGGGAATTCACAATGTTTGGGGAAGGGTATCATGTGAATACTTTGATCAAATGGACAAGGAAAAATTTATTGGTTCAGGTATCAGTTTGAAGTCCCTCTTTGCATATCAAGGATTTGTTGTTGAAGATTCTTCATTTGGTGAGTGAGAGCAACTACTTGTTCAAAATCATTTTTAGGCTTTAGTCTTCTAGAAATTTGGCACATTATTTCACTAGAATAAGGAGGTGTTTTTCCCCATTTCTTTCAAAATCCTTTTCTAAGCACTTGTGGAAATTGGGGTCTTGTGCAGTGTGTTTGGTATCTTCTTTAGTTATTTCTTCTCCATCAGTGTTGTTGAGTCCACGAAAAGGATTCTCTTTAGCCTCCACCATGGTGTTTTGTGTTTCACTATTTTGAGTTTATATATTTTGAGTCTCAATGATCATAGTTTCAATGGTCAAAATTTCAATGTTCAGAGTTTCAATGGTTGGATTTTCAAAGTTTTTCTCTTCAATGTTTTATTTTCAAGTCCTTTTTCCTTGAGATTTTTGTTTTTTCAACCTTGTTTGAATGAGAATACAAGTCTTATAGTTTAGACTAAAATTTGAGCTAGGTTTTGGAAAAAGGTACCAAGGATTACAACTAAGTCAAATAGAATGACAAATTCTAATGAGACCAGGTTGGATTTCACTATATAGCTTCATTTTGTGATGAGAGGATGACAAATCCTAATGATGAAACTATGCCTAATAATCAAAGGTGTGGTAAATTTGATGGTGTTGGTACTTTGTGATGTTAAATCTTGGCTTAGGTTGGAAAATTCCACTTGTAGAGGCCGATTTTAACAAGTTTGAATTCTAAGGTATCTGAGGAATGATCTTGGACTTTGGGAAAGTTTCAAAATTTTGGTTCAAATTGTGAAACCAGCAGTAAAGGTTCTTCCTAAATGAGGTACTCAAATTTTGGAAAAGTTGTGAATTTTGACAATAGTAAAAGATGTATAATTCAAGATTGTTCTTGCAAGCTCTTTTGTAAAAATTGAAGGTCAACCTCTCTCTAAATTCATAAAGTGTTGATAGACATTTTTGGTGTTCTTTTGGACTAAGAGGTTTGAACTTTGGTTTCTGAATTTTTATCTTTCATGAAATCATTTGGTAACACAAATGTTTAGACTCTATTTTACCTAAGGATTAGTGGAATGCTTTTGACAATACCCAAGATGAGAATGATGCTCAGACCCAAAATGGAGACAAAAGGCACCACTTCGGACCCCAAAGGGACCAAAATAGAGGCAAAAGGCTCCAAAATAGGTTCAAACTTGGCTTTCTAAAATTTTCTTTGGGAATTTGCTTGGTTTTCCTAATTTTTCAATGGGATACTTGGTTGTTTCATTGAATGCAATTCTGAATCAACTTTTTCACTTCTAATATGTGATGTTTTGTTTTTTTTTAAAACACTTGGATAGAGACACATCAAGCAATGTGCATTCCTAAGGTTGTGAAAGACTATATTATTTTGGATTCCATGAAGGTTTTACCCCAACCACACTTTCTCTTAGTGGATGACTAGATGCTTGACCCCACTGGCTCCCCTCCACAACACTCACTTCTTGGGGAAGCTAAGCACCAATACCCATGAATATCCCATGGAATATTTTTTATCTCTATTAAGAATTGCAAGAATGTGGATGCCTTCACAATGACCATTGTTGCACCAAAGAATAGATAAATGTTTTGGCCAAACTACAACAAGGGTTTTAGTAAGTACTTTCCATTCATGGGCGATAACCCAGATGGCAAGAGACCATTGTTTCCCTTCTCATCGAGACTAGCCTTTGTTCTAGTATCCACATTTATATAACAACTAGAAATGAGCTTGGCTTTAGCGTGTTACTAGTTGGGTCATTCCCTTGGGTGATTAATTTTACCACAAGGCATGCCCTCTAAGATAAACAAAAGAAAGTAAGTATACCCATAGTTCGATCAATTTTTATTCCACATGAATAAAGAGAGAACACATCCAATATAATCAATTCACACTTGCACACAAAAAGTGAATGGGTCTAGATTTTGGTCACCCAGTTAAGGGGAGAGCATATGTCTACCATCAATCAAGCACAAAAGACATGGTGTTCATCAACCCTTTAATGAAGCTATGTTCTGAACTTAACCAAAAGGAAACATGGTGTTAATTAACCTTTTAATTAAGCTATGTTTCTAACTTAACCAAAAGGAAACAAGTAAATCACTTCCAACCCTTGTAATATGTCAGTAGTTTAATAAGAATGTCTTTGACAAGCATTTTTGGGAAACTAGACTGATGCAAAAGGTGCCAAAAGGCTCCAAGCGGCTCTAAAAGGCTTACGTTCCTACCTATGAATATAAATTTTCAAGCATGTTAGTAATAAATGGGGCAAGGCCCCATGTTAGGCGCCATCTTGTGTGTGTTAAATGTGCAAATTTAGTATCAACACAAACCTTACTGAAATGATTTATATTGAAATATTCAAAGAAAAGTAAAACTATTCTAAGTTGCAATAAAGATAAATCTTCCAAGAACATCTCATTGTCCTATATTCTTAAATGATTCTTTTTAACCTTTCTGGACCTCCTATTTCTATGTGTACAAAGGCTATTAGAATGACACTTAAGAAACAAGATTATTATTTAACATTCAAGCCAATCTAATGCCTACATGAAACTATTTGCAAACAATGATGATGAATTCTATGATGAGTGGAGGATGATGGTGAGGATAAAAGAACAAGTGTAGGTGGATACTATGGTATTAAAATGGTATGACCTATGCATGATTCTACATATGCTCAAATGCAAACATAAAATGAACTAATATAGAATGCAACTATGATGCAAGATGGATGATAAAATGCAACTATGATGCAATATATTAATCTCATATCTAAACATGATATTAAAACTATCTACAAGACTCCAAGAATGCTCCAACGTCCAGTGATAAACCTTCAGGATAACTCTACTTCAAATGTGGATGCAAAATACAATGTGGAAGGGTTGTATTTATAGCCATTTCCAAGCATATAGTGAGGTGGCAATAATCAATGGTTCAGATTCAAATAAGAAAAATGGATGGTGAAGATGAAGAGAATCGGGATGTTGTCCCCTTGACCAAAGAAAACATGTCATGTGTGTGGAAGAATCTCTTGACCAATGGGAAACATCCCATTTGGATGGAAGATTCAAGTGTGGGAAGAGAATACCATGTGCTTCCAAAATTGGTGGAAGTGTGGGAGGAATAAATCATGTGCTCCAAAATTGGTGGAAGTGTGGGAAGAAAAGACCATGTCATGTTTGTGGAAGAATCTCTTAACTAATGGGAAACATGCCATTTGGATGGAAGATTCAAGTGTGGGAGGAATAAATCATGTGCTCCAAAATTGGTGGAAGTGTGGGAAGAAAAGACCATGCACTTTTTGAAATTGGTGGAAGTGTGGGAAAAAAAGACAATGTGCTTTTAGAAATTGGTGGAAGTGTGGGAAGAAAAGACCATGCCATGTTTGTGGAAGAATCTCTTAACCAATGGGAAACATTCCATTTGGATGGAAGATTCAAGTGTCAGAGGAATAAATCATGTACTCCAAAATTGGTGGAAGTGTGGGAAGAAAAGACCATGTGCTTTTTGAAATTGGTGGAAGTGTGGGAAGAAAAGACAATGTGCATTTTGAAATTGGTGGAAGTGTGGGAAGAAAAGACCATCTGCTTTTTGAAATTAGTTGAGGATAATTCTAATTAAAAATTAGAGTTATTTATTTTCACGTGACCTTGATGAGGTGGCACACAAAAAGTTGTAGAGATGTGCTCTAATTCTTAATTGGATTTAATGAAGTTTAATTAAAAATAAAACAAGTTTAGGGAAACTTTTTTTATTTAATTAATGTAGAAGAAATTGTTTTAGATTTTGGAGAATTAGAGAAGTGTGAACAATATAAATAAATTGAGCATTTATTTATATGTAGTTGAAATATTAATCAAATAGGTAGTATTTAATTAATTAAATGTGATGGTCATTTTTAGGTGTTTATTTAATTAATTTAGAAGAAACTGTTTTTTATTTTGGAGAATTAGAGAGGGGTGAACAATATAAATAAATTGAGCATTTATTTATATGTAGTTGAAATATTAATCAAATAGCTCTAGAGTATTTTATTAATCAAAGGTGATGACCATTTTTAGGTGTATACAATTTTAATCCATGGAGTTGGTTTATTATAGTCATCTTGATATAGATCATGTAATACCATAAAATCCTCTGTGATCACATTCTCACTGCAAGCATGATCTATTAATATCCCATTAGTAGGTTTATCATAGATTCTTCCAGCTATGTAGAGAGGACCATTAGGAAGTTTTTGTAGTATGTCCTTAGTAGAAAAAGAAATATCAATATATTTAGTGGTTTCGCCCTTACAAGGGATAACATCTGTCATAGCTACAAGTTTATCCACATGACTAGCTTGGGTAGCAATAGGAGTTGTATCACATTGTTCATTATTTGTATCAAAATTCATTACATCAGGCCTCGAAGGCTCACTAGCCTTGACAAATGAGGTAGTATGTTTAGGCATAGGGTTGGTGAAGATTTGTAAATTGGTGCAACAGATTTATTGCCTTGATCATTAACACCCATAATGGTCAATTCACCCGAATCAATGAGGTCTTGAACTAAATGTTTAAGATGCTTGCAAAGTTTGGTGTCATGGCCATTTTGATGATGAAAATGGCAATAAGCATTAGGTTTGAAGGTAGGTGGTAAAGGTTGATTAGGATCTAGTGGTTGAATAGGTGATAAGGTGAGCATACTTTTTTGAATTAATTGGTTCATTGTATGATGGAGGGTATTGGGTAAAGGATTGAATTATCTATTTGGATCATCATAATGAAAAGGCATAGTTGTCTTAGTAGTAGCCATTGAATTTTGAACTTGAGGAGCTGGTTGTTGTTGTGGTGAAGGAGTTGGATGAAATTGTAAAAATCCTCAATTAGGTTTGTGGATATTTTGCATTGTTTTGGTTGTGATTGTTGTTTTCAGGTTTGTCAACTTGGCTGGAAGTGGATTTTGACTCATGACTTGAAACTAAATTTTGATAGTCACAAGGTTGTGCATAAATACAAGAATGAAGGTAATTTCATCATGGTAAGTTTATCTTGAAGGTTGGTTTGGAAATTATCAATAAACATCTTCTATAGATGTGTATCTATAATTTGGACATTAACTTGAGCATATAAAGATTGGTAATAGGAGATGAAATCTATCACTTTTTCATTGGTGTTTTGTCTACACCTCATAAGGTCAACCATTGTTTTCTTAGGTGTTATATGAACTTGAAAGTGAATAATGAAAGATTCCAACAATTCATTAAATGAATAGATGGAATGATTGGGAAATTTGGAAAACCATTCTAAAGTGATATCTTTCAAGGTCCTTGGAATTTTTTTTGCTAAAAGTTTATCGTCAAGGACAAAGTCACTACACAAAGCAGTATAAGCATTTACATGATTTATAGGGTCTTTGTTTCCTCCATATTTCTCAAACCTCAACATTTCTATCCCTTGTAGCATCGGGTTACATAAGATTTCTAATGATAAGGGGCTACTACGGACAAGATATGTGGGTGGAGTAGTTTGACCTTGACTAATGGTGGAAATTTGTTGTTGCATGGATGAAACAGTGTTAAGGAGTTGTGTAAGAAGAGGATCAAGATAATTAGGTTGAGGTGGAAGGGAAAATGGTGATGGATTGTAAGCTATGTTAGGGGAGATGAAAGGAATGCTAAGAGGTGTGAATGTGGTGGAAGGAATTTTCGATGCCAAAAAAGAAGTAGGAATGCTAGTGGAAATTTGGAAAGAAGTAGCCACATAATTAGTTTGATGCATACTTTTGTGGACTTGCAGATTGGTGTAAGTTCATATGGAAGCTATATTTGAAGGGGGAGTAACTTGAGGTGCTCCATGGCTTACAAGAATTGTTACAAATTATATAGTTGAAGAGGTATGTTTATGGTAAATCTCAGCAATTTATTTTAGCACTTGCAAGCCATCATCACTCTCAATTTAAAAGCGATGAAGGTTGTCAATAGCAGGTATAGCAGTGGTGGAAATGTTTTCAAGTGACAAATATTCTTGTAAGTGTGCAAATTCCTCATGAATATTAATGTTTTTTTTCTTGCGGGAGGCATTTTTTTTTATTGCCAACATGCATAGGATGGAAAGGTGAAGGCATGGAAGTGGCATTGCCAGGCCTAATGCACCATTGTACATACTAGGAGCAGGAGCTTGTGAGATCCCAAGGTCCACAATGAAAGTGCTATCATAGGATGCCATGAATGTAAGGACCAGGTTCAAGGACCTTAGAGACTTTTTTTTTAAAATTATTTTTCTTAAGAAATTTAAGGTTTTTTATTCCCCTTATGGGATTCTCATTCATGTCCTAACTACTTGTCTAGATTCTTAACTTTTGTTTTCTGGACTTTAGTTTAGTCTGAGTACTCATAAAGTACCAATTAGCTAATTTGGGCTATGGTGTCCAAATGGGGTTTTATGTTCTTTGGGAAAATTGGTTCATATGGAGCCAGGTCTAATGGACCCTATTGCTACCCAATTTAGGGTAGATTGAATAATGGCCAAACGAGCCTAAATGGTTCAATGAACCGAAACCCAATCTAATACAGGATAGGTAAACACATTTTCCATGTAGCTAAATAAGAACAAGATCCATTAATATGCTTTGGCCAGAGACTTAGACTCATTAGTTCCAATCCAGACCTTGGGTCACTTATAGGAAATTACGCAGTAGGCCCATATATTGCATTGAGGAATTTCCATAAGTTCATTTGATAAGATAAAAATTATGAGGACCATGTACGTTCCATCAATTTTGGGAAAATGCCAGGTACAAGGTTAGACCTCCTAAGGATTTGTCTAAGTACTGGAGACCTTTTTTTTAGTTATCTAATTATTCTTCTTTAGATTAGAGATTGAATTTATGTAGTTGTGTATTAAGAAAAACCTATATCCAAGGAACCTGGCTATTGGGGGCATCCTTCGCCATCCAGAATACCTACATACCCTGTATCCATGGGATCAAGGTCCCACCAGATGCGACTAACACAAGGATTGTGAATATGTAGTTCTATCTTGCACTATGTTTTATGTAACTATGAGTGGGTATCCAGCCCTTTCTAGGGTTATTCCCCAGCCCCAGGCAGTTCTTTGTCAACTACCCACTCAGGTGAAATAGGGATGGAAAATAGACCACTACCACAAGCACCCTAAAGAGGTGTTGCCAATTAATCATAGTGTGGAGGAAACCCTATTAGGTGTTGGTTCAAGAAACCTAGTTTACTCAACTCAAATTAATCAACTTCAAAATTTCAAGCTAAATAATAGGAGTCTCTCTATTCCACAGTATACAAAATAGGGTTCCTAAGGGACACTTTAGTTTAAATACCATTCTTCTATGTCTTAAGTAAAAGGAATATTTCAAACTTGTAAAATTCATGTTCTAAATTTAGACAAATGAAAGTGCAATAAATGCTTCCTAAATATATGTATATAAATATGTGATAGATTCCTCTCATATTCAATAAAAGATACCCGTGAGTCAATTAATTATAATAATTTTGTATTCTAAAGATAGGACAATAATCAAAATTTTAAAATTAAAATCTATATTCCAAAGATAAAAGATAGTAATGTAACTAATTGAATTTAATCTAAAAGCTACATTTTCTTTTCTTTTCTTTTTTTAAGAAAATAAAGAGTTAGCCTATATAAAAAAATTATGAAATTTCTAAATTAAAAATCATTTCCTGGTATTACTCAATACCACAACTAATCTTTTCACTATTTTAGGCTAATTTTAGGAAGGTTTTAATTTAATTGGTTTTGAACTAAAATCCCCATTTTTGAAATATACTTGATTTCCAAAAGTATTAAATTGAAAATACATACAAGTGCATATATTTTAGGATAAAATAAAGGTTGCACATGAATTTCCCAACTATCAAGTCATGAAGCAAATAAACTTTAATTAATACATTTTATTGCAACCATTCCCCAATTATTAATAGTAAATGTAAATCCATTTTTTTTTATAAACAATATTTACTTCAGATTTACCCAATAGTTATTATTTATCCATGCCAGATTAAAAGTTGTATTCAACATCATTTCATTATTTTTGAGACACTTGGTTTGTTATTTGATAACTATAATTTTATAGTACACTAACTTTTTTTTTAATTTTTCCTAATGTTTTACTTTTCTATAATTAATTTATGTTTAACTAACAAGATAATGTTTTCTAAATTAGCATTTCGTATTTGTAGCATGGGTAAAATAAATTCCAACACTTATTCCTATTTTCCCTACTTTTTAATATTCCTACGAGGACTATATTAAAAAAAATAATTACTAAAATCTATAAATTTCTTCTAGCAAGATAAATTCATTCTAACTTCACATTTACTATGTTTTGCTTTTATATATATCTATATATATATATATATATATATATATATATATATATATATATATATATATATATATATATATATATATATATATATATATATATTTTCCTTGCACATGTGGAGCCATATTTCTCAATTTATGTCAAAATGATGGTCTTTGGAAATGGGGGGCTTAGAAATTTTCACCAAATGCAATGACAAGTAAAATTAAATAGGCTTTAGAAATTTCACAGACTGAATAAAATCAAATAGGCTTTAGAAATTTCACTGACTAAGTAAAATTAAAAAGGCTTTAGAAATTTCATAGACAAAATAAAATTAAATAGGCTTTTTCTTAGGCTTTAGAAATTTCATAGATGAGTAAAAATAAATAGGCTTAGAAATTTCACATACAGAATAAAATTAAATAGGCTTTAGAAATTTCAAATTTCACTAAGTAAAATTACATAGGCTTTAGAAATTTCATTGACAGAATAAAATTAAATAGGCTTTTGAAATTTCACGGACAAAATAAAATTAAATAGGCTTTAGAAATTTCATGGACTAAATAAAATTAAATACACTTTAGAAATTTCATATACAAAATAAAATTAATTAGGCTTTAGAAATTTCATGGATTGAGTAAAATTAAATAGGCTTTAGAAATTTTATAGACAAAATAAACTTAAATAGGCTTTTGAAATTTCATGGATAGAATAAAATTAAATAGGCTTTAGAAATTTCACGGACTGAGTAAAATTAAATAGGCTTTAGAAATTTCATAGACAGAATAAAATTAAATAGACTTTAGAAATTGGACAGAGTCAAGATTTGCGTACCTAGGATTGTTTTGTTGGATCTTTCATACATCCTTCCTCAACCCTCTTGCGTTTTATTCCTAGCTTTCCTGTCTTTCTGGTAAGTCTCTATGTAAGAAGCAAAAATCTATATATAGAAAACTAAATCCTTCCTCTCATATTTATCCCCTCTTTGGTGGTGGAGAATTTATTATATTTAAAGAAAAGAAAAGAAATCAAATCTACTGCAACTCTTTGATGGAAACCTTTTCTTGAGACACCTCTCATGCCTCCCTTCTTGACACGATACCTCCCGTTTTGACAAGAATCAGCCAAATCCCTACCCGGTTAAAATTTCAAAGCATAAAATATGATACAATTCTATCTAGTTGAAACCCCCCGATATTGATAAGAATTTAATAGATATTTTAAATTTGTAAAGGAAGTGAGATAAAATAAGAAAAGATAAATTTATAAGATATTATATAATTAAGGATTAAAGATTACTTCGTAATTAAAGGAGAAAAGTCTCTTTTTATAGTAAAACCTTTCCATAACATTTTCAATGTGAAATGAATTGAATAAATTGAATTTTAAAATATGAAATAAGTTAATTAAAACCTTATGGAATAAATGAAACAACTAATATACTAATTTTATAAACATATTGATATCTATTTATTATTTTGATTAGAAAATCATCATGGTAACTTAATAAATCTCTCTAATTCTCAAAATGAACTGAATATACATTTTCAAATTTTTTTAGCAAATAGATTGAGTAATATCATTTATATTTTCATCTTTTGACTACCCACAATCTCCTTGTGATAGTTTCCTTGTCAGAGGTCATTTACCAAAATATGGTTATGAATTCAAAATACATTTTCATGAATTTATACCAAGTAATCATAAAAGTAAACACTTATACAACTGAGAGAAAATGATAAAACTAGTAAAACATCAAAGAAGTAATTTTTAATCGTGGCCCAATCGTGACAATGAATCTAGAACTTCTTCTCACTAAAGTTTTATCAACAGGGCACCAAACACTCATGCAAGTACCACAAAGGAGGGGTGGATGGAAATGCAAGTTAATCTAAGAATGTAAAATGAAATTGACATAAAATATGCTAATTGTAACAGAGATGCAAATACAAAAAGCAGAAATATAGGAAAATGCCACAAAAAGCACATAACTACTATCTAAAAAGTGCAGAGGGACTGATTCACCCTGGGTGGCGAATGAGTCCCAAGATGCATTTTTTTTGTGTTTTTTAGAATTTTAAGGATGATTTAAATGGTTTATATAATGCAACGACATATATAGAATGCTGATTTTTACCTTTTTCAGTGAACATGAAATGCAAAAATGAAAACTAAATGAATGTTTCACTAATACAAAATGAAAGGTCCTAGAATGAAATAACAAATCAATTCCCTAATTGAATTCTAATGCAAATGATAACTAGAATGAAAGATATGAATGTAATCAAAATTTTAAATTATTCAAAATTCAAGTTCACCAAAATGGAACATAGATTTTTGGGAACCTAAATGCTAGCTCTAGCACTTCTAGGGTTTTTCACCTAAAAGGAGAGAGATTTAGGTCCAGAAATGCTAATGTAACGTTAAAATTAGGATGTATGCAATGTGATATGATGTAAATGAACTTAATTAAATGCATTTAACTGATTAAAATGAACTAGAATGAATGCAAAAGTGCAATTCAAGCTATGTTTGAAAAGACATTGTGATATGCAAACAACTATGAAAATGAAGAAATTATGCAAAACAAAAAGAACAAAGTTAAATCTGAGTACACCTAGATTATGTATGATCTTTTTGGAGTGTCTGGAATGTTGATGAAATTTACTAATTTTTCATATTGGGACTCATTTTCCCAAGGTAGTGAATCATTCCTCCTACTGATGAAAAACTGTTGGGAGCTGATTTATGTCTATTAGGATCTAAAATCTGAAAAAAATCATATCTCTAGTCCTAAGGTGGGACTCATTCACCAAATGTGTTGAATCAATCCTCTCCCAAATTTTTGAAAACCAAGAGACAACTCTACAACACTAGATCTAGAAATGTCTGCTTATTGGGTTGTTGAAGTCAAATCTGCAGAAAATAGACAAATAAGTCTCTCCAAGCCTGAATTTGACTTATGTTGACTTGAAGCACCTAGTTGACATAAAAACCAATATTCAACACCTTATAACCTGTCAGATCTATAAAAAAAAGGGTACAAATACACAAGAAAAAGGGGGAAAATGATTAGGGTTAGTGAATAGGGGTTTGCCTTGGTCAAACCCCACTTTTGGTAATTAAACCCTTGAAAAGATAATCAAATGAAAGAGAAAGATAAACCAATAACATGTGAATGATAGTAACTTACCTAACCCTTGATCTTGTAATTTGGAAGTAATGTCAATGGCAACTTCAAAGTGCTTGAAAAGTGCTTGAATTGATGATGTAGAATGCCTGAATTCTTAAGTGAATGGGTGGATAAGTGAACTTGATGAATGTGGGTTAAAATGAGATGAAAATAACTTATTTATACAAATCTTGTGCCTTACTATTCATTCATAGCTCATCACAAGCCGACATCAAGTGATTTTGAATAAAATCCTGAAAGGAGATTTGAAATATTTTGAATTTGGAGCCAAGGGGGACTCATTCACCACCCATGGTGAATGGGTTCCACCTAGGACCTAAAAATAAGTGTTAGGAATAATATTGTGTTTAATGTTATTTGTTAGGATAACATCCAAAAATGCACATAATTAAGTCATATGACGGTATAAAAGACAAAATAAAGCATGAGAAGGGTGTAAATAGTGAAGATGTACCTAGAAAAGTGTGAAGGCTTGTTACAAGACTTTACAACAATTCAATATAGAACTTTTTGATGTGAAAAGAGGTGATTTTTAGGTGAATTGTATTAAATGGAGTCTAGAAGAATGTAGAAATGTCTTACAACACATCACAACACCCTCACAAGACATCATTCTTAAAATTTTAGTACCTAAATAAGCATGTTCAAGCCATGTTACAACACAAAATAAAAGCAACATAGTTCCAACACCATGAAACAAGACCTAAAATGCCATGAAAATGAAAAAGGACCATTTTTCTACAACATATCTCTTAAAAAAAATCTCATCATACATCCTTAGGTATGACACCATTTGAAGCCTTGTATGGGTGGAAGTGTTGAACCCCCATTAATTTGGATAAATTGGAGGAAGGGATCATAGTAGAACCTAAAATGCTTAAGGAAATGGAAGAACAAATGAACATCATTAAGACTTGATTGAAAGAGGCGGTAGGTTGACAAAAAAGTTATACTGACCTGAACTGAACTCTTAGATAACTCACAATAGGGGATAAATTTTTCCTAAGAGTTAAACCTCATAAAAGTTCTATTTCTTTTGGAAAGTCTTCCAAGTTGGCTCCAAGATATGTGTGACTATTTGAAGTCTTGGAAGTGATTAACCTAGTTGCTTATAGACTAGCTCTAGCACCTACTCTCACTTGAGTTCATAATGTGTTTCATGTTGAACCTTGCTTAAGCCATATCATCCTGATGTGACTCGTGTGGTTGATTGGCAATCATTGTAGGTACATGATCTAGGAGTGGTGCAAGTGGAGCCTATTAGAATCTTCGATAGAAACAATGTTAAGTTGTTGAGCAAAGATATTGCTTAGTTTAAGATCCAATGGGACCAATGCTTAAAGGACAGTGCTACTTGGGAGGATGTAGAAGAAATAGAATGCTCCTTTCCATATTTTCTTTCTTGAGAAAGAAACTTCAATAATATTGTTTGAAATTTTTTGGACTAAGATACTATGATATTTAATTATTTATAATTTTGATGTTGAAATAAACATATATATTTTGATGTGATGTTGAAAATAGACATATATATTTTGATGTGATGTTGAAATAAACATATATATATATATATATATACATTGCTGTGATGTTGAAATAGACATATATATTCTGATGTGATGTTGAAATAGACATATATTTTGATGTGATGTTAAAATAGACATGTACATTCAAATTTTCTATGATGTTCTTTTATTCTAACTTACTAGTGTGAGTGTCAATCATGTTAGAAAACCAAATAAAAAACTCACTATGAGATTCTTGATCAAGAAAGATAAGAAAACATGAAGAAACTTGAAATAAACCAAAAAAAAGCATGCAAACCTATCTAAATTAACCAAACCTTCATCCCATAGGGGGAGTGGTGCTCCTTTGATGTTGAAAGAAACCCTTTCCCAATCCCTTTTATAAGATTTGATGATTGAAGACAATTCCACGTATGGAATTAATGCTAAATGATGAAACTATGCTTAAAAGTGATGCAAATGGTGATAGTTGTGAGTTGAAATGCCTATAGTAAGAATGCTTGAAGTTGTGGATGGATTTCAAGTAGAAGTGGCTTCTATTTATAGGTTTAAGGATTGAAAAATGGAGAGATGGGAGGAATGTGGGACTAAAAGAGAGCCAATGAGATTGAGACACTTGTCTTAATGCTAATGGGTGAGGATTGAGCACATTTTGCATGTGGTTGAGATTTAAGAGGGGTGTAAGAGAGATTAATGCATTTTCAAGAGGCATTAAATGAATTTGGTTGAGATGTTTCAGAGGGAAATTGTTTGGGTAAGAAAGTCAAATAAAGGGAGTTAATGAAGGAATATTCCCTAGAATATGATTTTGAGAGGATTAATTAAAAGAAACTATTTTCATGTGCAAGTGGGTTAGTTAATTAGGGGCTGATTTAACTCTTGGGGAGTTAAAAGCTAGAGAATTTATTAGTGATGATTAGACAGTGATTAAATTTAACTAATTTAGAATTTAATTAACTTTAAGTGGGTTAGTGAATTTATGATATTTGATTTAAATCGTTTGATATATTTAATCAAATAAGAGGACTTTGGGTATTTAATTAAACAAATTGATTTATTTAATTAAACATGATGGGCATTAGTGAATTAATCTAATAAATCGCTTTATTTGACTAATAGAAGAATTTGATGATAATTGATTAGAATTAGATGCATTATGTTTGTTAGGATTATTTGCATGTCTACATTTTCCCCCTCTCTAAAACAATGTACCTATTGTGTTGGTTCAAAGAATAACCTTGCTGAGATCAAAGTTCCAAACTTTTCTATTTTTTCAAATGCCCTAGCAAAAAGTACATTGGTACATTGCCCCCTCAAAAGATCGAGCAAAAATTTTGAGTTTAGGGTCAATCTCGCAACAAAGAGGTTCAAGATGGATGTATGGATGGTTAGACTAATATATCTATATGATAATGACGATGCAAATTAGATGAATTAAGATGTTGAGAATAACAAATCTATATTATCCTAAACATCTTAAATGATGATGTGATGCATGTAAGATGAATGATTTTCCTACTATGGTGATATGTATGAGTATGTTGGATGGGTATGTTGACGTTTTATGAATGCTAGATGGATGCATGTCATAATATCATGTTAGTGTGAAAGAGGAGAGAAGAATGAGAGGGATCGACTCTTGATTCTAAGAAGATGCAAAAGTCCAACAAGTCTATGTGTCATCAAGAGTTTATTAGATATGATGACGAATGATGATGATGCATTTCTTATCCAAGGATTGGGGATGTAAAGAGCATAAATTTCTTTATGTTTGATAACACACATAGATATGATGCATCAAGGTACAATCAACTAGGATGGTGTGGTATCTAGTGTGATGGAATTTGACTCAAAAAATAGATAGGAGAATTCGTGTTCACACTTGACATACAAAACCTTGTTAGGATATACTTTATACATTTCAAACACCTTTGACCAAAACATAGAAAGGAAAAGCCTAACCATGTAATAGTCAACAAGACATCCAAAACATCTTCCATACACACCTACCAAATCAAGTATCACCAAGTTATATTACAATAATATCCAATAAGCACAATAGACAAAAGATAATGATCAATGCCCCATTCCTTTCTCTCTAAATATTTTTAGATGGAAATCCTCAAGAGGTCATGGGAATAGGTGCAATAAGATAAATCACAAGAAAATATCAAGTAAGCAAACAAGTCAATGTTCCTCATACCTCTAGCCAAGAATAAACTATGGTGAGGTCAGATGTTGATGTCCATTATAGGAAGGATGCATCCTAGGACATGATGTTATTAGATGATTTTGAGACTAACGAGATGATGGGCTATTGATACTAAGAATTGACCAGCTTCTTTACCTACTGATCTAGACTTGAGACCTTGATGTTTGAGTTTACACTTTAATTTTTTTTCTACTCATTTCGATTGTTTTGCTAAAGGTTGTAGATGAAAATCACTTATTGTGAGTGGATGTTTAATTTGGGTGAAGGTGAAATGAGATGGATTATTATGGGTTTTTTGCATGTTTTTGGTATTTTGAAATATTTTGAGACTATTTTGTGTTTTCTGAGATTTTTGCCCAAGAACCTAACCTAAGGACATATCCTAGGGGCCTCAAGGGATGATCAAATATTAGCCTTGCTTATTTCATACATGCAATGACCATGTAGTCTGACTGACACAAACTCATTTATTAATGAGATACGAAAATGTGTGGATTGCTAGTTTATTATGGAGGACTCCTAAAGGACTGACCTAATGTCTCGAGGGTTGATCAATGATTAGCCTTTCCTACGTTCAAGCTTAGAGACAACGTAGTTTGACATGATGACTCTATTTTTTACCTTTTATGTTTTTGACCTATTTTGGGGATTTTTGACATGTTTTGGATGTTTTTGGGTTTTCTAGTTTTATGAATGTTTTTGGATTTTTCATATTTTAGGAAAGATTTAAAGAATATACATGAATCTAATTTGATGTAGGTATAAGAACATGTGCCCAATGTGATGCAATAGACTACTTTGATATAGGTCAGACACATTAACCTTAGGAATGTGCCAAGTAGTTCTAGGATGGAACATGATACCAACATAGGATCAAACTATGAGGAAGATGCAGATGGGTGATGAAATAAATGTCGAAGGTGATATAGAACAAGCTAAAGAATCCATGGTGGATGGAAAATGATTTATTTACACAAGGTTCCTGATTGCCAAGTTTTCACCAAGGTACTTTCCCAAAGTGCCACCAAAGTGGTTTTCACTAGAGGATGATTTTTTTCAATATTTTTTGTGATTTTTTTGTATTTATATATTTTTTTATCTATACCTTACAAGCTTAGGCATAATTTTTTTGAGATGGGAGCTATTGATGGGCTCCTATAGAGGCTCAACTTTGGGTGTGGATAGCTTATATGCTCCTGAATTGTAACTTGCTATGATGATAAAGGATCCCAACTAGTTGGGTTCAAATTTTCCCTTGCTATATGGATTTGGTACATTCTTTTGATTTTCTTTCAACACAAGATCTTCAACTTGAATCAACTGACTCTTGATCTTCTTATTATAGCTCTGCTTGAGACAGTTCTAATAGACATGTAGGTGGTTCAAAGCATCCATGCACCGCTCATCCAGTAGTTCTAGCTCATTCAATTGTGACATTCGATATTCTTCATTAGTAATGAGATTATGAAATGATATTCTTAAGGATGGGAGCTCAATCTCAATGGGAAGGATGGCTTTTGATCCATAGACTAGGGAGAAAGGGGTTGGACCTATAGGCATGTGGATACTTGTTCAATAGGCCCATAAGGTAGGATTCAACTGTAGGTGCTACTTACAACTAGCTCCATTGAGGAATTTTAGGATGGTTTTATTAGAAGCCTCAACTTGGCCATTACCCAGGGGGTAGCATGGGGTGGAGAAGTAATGTTGGATATTGAATTTTTGGCATAGCTCACAGACACCCTAGTTTTTGAAAGGTGTCTCATTATCAAAGACAAGGGCTTGAGGAACACCATAATGACAAATGAGGTAATTTAGGATGAATTTGGAAATCTACTTTCCTATGATGTAGGTTATGGGAATAACTTCTACCCACTTTGTGAAGTACTTTGTGGTAGTGATAATGAACTTGTGTCCATTAGATAAGGTGGGAATGATTTTGCTGATGAGATTAAGCCCCCATTGTGAAAAGGGTGAAGGTGTTATAATCAGTTGGAGCTCCTGAGCTGGTCCATGGATTAGGTCTCCATGTTGTTGAAATTGCAAACATATTTGGACATAGTCATGAGCTTCCCTTTCCATTCTAGGCTAGTAGTACCCAATCCTTAGTAGTTTATTGGCCAAGGTCATACCACTACAATAAAAACCACAAATACCATCGTCCCAGTCCTTAGTAGTTTCTTAGCCAAGGTCATACCACTAGAATGCAAACCAAAAATGCCATCATCTGAGTCCTTAGTATTTTCTTGGCCAAGGTCATACCACTATAATTCAAACCACAAATACCATCGTGTACCTCACTTAAACTAGTCAAAGCTTCCTCAAGGTTAAGGCATCACAAAAGGGTCCCTTCGATACTTCTATAGTACAGGGTGTCACCTAAGATAATGAAATGGGATGACTTCTTAATAAAGGCTCTTTTGAGGTTTGGGGCGATGTCGGTAGGGAGGAATCCTATTTTCAAGTAGGTGAATATACCATGGTACCAAGGATCAGCGGGGCCAACGATTTCACACAAAAACTTAGATTATGGTACGTCAAAAGTTGGTAAAAGAAGCTTCTCTACTAGGAATTTATGTGTTAGGGACATTGCATGGGACATCCAACAATGATCCAATTGTAGCCATAAGGTTTTCCCACAATATTGGTTTTTAATTTTTGGCCAAACTAGACATTGAACTATTTTTTTCTAACTAAATCTTCAATTTCAGGCACCTATAGCAACTAAACCATGAGGAATTTGAAGATGATGCAAACTAGTGATTTGTGATTTTTTTTTTGTAGATTCTAAACATATTTTTTCAAAAAAATTGGAATCAGATTGCACTTCTTTTTCCATCTCAGAAAACTAGGTTTTTTCAATAAACACCATTTTTAAGGAGTGACGCTCACTGTATAACACGTAATTTTTTTTCCATGAAGGATAAAATTCCATTTTTTTCAAATTTAGATTTGTAACTATGATATATGGTGCTCCCAATTGGTTGCATAGTGTTTTATTTATTTATTTTTCCTTAATCAAGTTTTGAAATCAAACCAATTCCAATTCAGACATAGTGTATAACACATAACTTTGTTTGTATGTATCATTTTTTTTTTTGTTAGATCAAGGACTTCAATATATGGTGCACACATTTTTTTCAAATTTTTTTTTATAATCTTCTATTTTCCACATGTGCAGAATAGAGAGCTTGATTTTTCAGTGAAAAAGTACATTTACAAGAAATAAAAAATAAATATAATAATTAAATTAAATTTATTTAAAATTATACTTTTTGGGAAGCTTATAATATATTTAAGTACTACATACTTAAAAAAAAAATTAAATGAATTCATTTGATCCCCAAAAAGGTAAATCAAAAGTGGTTTTTTATTAGCATTTTGATAGGTGTAAAGGAGACTCTATTATAGGTATGGTTTAAAATTAGTGGGGTTATATCCAAGCGGGTTTGATCTAAGGTGGTTTGATCAAACCCTCTTCAATTGGAATGCTTTAAATCAAAATTTTTAAGGATTAAATCATTATATTTTCTAAAAATATGTGATTTCATCAAAAATCAAAATCTCCCAGAAATTGTAAACCAGCTTTGTGGGATCACCCCATAGTATCAGCTACTCTATTATTTACCCTTGGTATTTGCTCAAATGTGATGTCGATGAAGAATTCCTTGAGATCCTCCACCAGTTTCTTGTATGAGGTAATATTTTCATCCTTTGTTTGGTATCCATCATTGACCTGGTTGATAATTAACTTTGAGTCTCCATAAACCTTAAGTTCCATGATTTTCCACTGTACTACAACTCAGAGTCCTATGACTAGAGCCTTGTACTCAGCAATATTATTGGTGCATGGAAAAGATAGCTTATATGACTTCAAGATGCAATCTCCTTGTGGTGTGATGGAGAAGACTCTTAATCCTAACCCATGTTGAGTATATGACCCATCAAAGTACACCTTCCAATGGTCTACTACACTAAGATTGAAAAAAGACTCATCTAGAAACTCTGTTACTAGGGGGTTCTCTGAATATATAAGTGCTTATGCCAATTGATCTATGATTACTTGTCCCTTGATAGCTTTATGACCTACATACCCAATATCATATTCTATCAATATCATGACCCACTTAGCCATTGGCCCTATGAGTGTTGCTTTATAAAGTAGATACTTGAGAGGGTCTATCTTGGGGATGAGCTTTATTTGATGAGAAAGCATGTAGTATCTGAATTTTTGTGAGTAAAACACTATTACAAGGCAAGACTTCTCAATGAATGTGTAATTTAGTTCGTGCCCCACCATAGTCTTACAGATATAGTAAATGACTCTTTCTTTCCCTGTTTCATCATGTCGACCAAGGAGAGCACCAAGAGTTGTTGTAGCTAATATGTAGAATATGAGTGGTTTGTTATGGATTGGTGGAATGAGGATTGGTGATGTCAGAAAGCATTCTTTGACTTGATTGAATGCCTAATCTCATTTCTTATCCCTTTTGTATGCTACCTCCTTGTGGAGTAGATGAGAATATGGGATAGTTTTATCTACTAACTATTCTATGAATCTACAAATGGATTATAGCCTTCCTAGTAAACCTCTTAACTCCTTAAATGTTTGTGATGCTTCCATTTCAAGGATTGATTTTACTTTTGTTGGGTCTATCTCAATTCCCCTCATTGATACAATAGACCCTAGGAGCTTTCCAGATTGCATGTTGAAGACACATTTCTTTGAATTGTGTCTTACCTTATATTCACCTAATATGTCAAAGATTAGACCCAGCATTGATATGTGGTTTTGATGCTTCTTTATTTGGAAAGTATTTCATCCACATAGCCCTCTATAGATTTGTGGATCATTTCATGGAAAATCAGATTCATAGCCCTTTGGTGTGTAGCTCTAGCATTCTTTAACCCAAATGGTATCATGTTCCAATAGTAGCTACCTCATGGACATGTGAAGGTTGTCTTATGTTGATCATCATTTTCTATCATAATCTGATTGTATCATGAAAAACCGTCCATCAAAGGTAACATCTTGTGCTATGTTGTTAGATCTACAATCATGTCTATGTTGTGAAGATGAAAATCATCCTTAGGGCATGCTTTATTTAGGTCGTTGAAGTTAGTGCAGATTCAGATGCCTCCAATGAGCTTAGAAACTATTACAAGGTTAGAAACTCATTTAGGGTAATCAATAGGTCATATAAAGATGGCACCAAGAATTTTCTGCAACTCAAGTTTGACTAATAATGTGATATGTCGATGCATCTTTCTTATTTTTTGTTTTACTAGTTTTTCCTCTAGATAAAATGATAGATGATGGAATACTATGTCTAGATCAAGGACTAGCATATCAGCGTAGGTCCATGTGAAATTTAATTCCCTTTCTTTCAAAAATGTGGCTAGAATTTCTTGTTCCTCAGTCAAAAGTGACTCTGCATGGAAGTGATGTGTGGTGTTTCTTTAGTTCCTAGATTGAATGGGTTGCATTTTTTACCAATATTGCTGACTTTTCCTAATGGATGGCACTAAGGGGAAGATTGGATCCATTGTCCTTTGGTGCCTCAGAGAGGTTTTCACCATCAGATACATCCTTTCTTTTAACTAATTTTAGGTCAAAAAGTGCCACAATATGGTTTTCACTTGGAGACCTAGACATTACTCTTAGATTTTCAATTTTGTGACTAAGAGATTCAAGTGTTTCCCCATAGTATGCATATGTATCCATCTAATTATCAAACCTTGCTTTGTGACCTCCATATAGTAGAGTATCCCTTAGTCCCATGAATTCTGAGAGAACCTCATCATTTTTTAATGTGTCTAAGATCACTGATCCTTGTTCGACATAATTCATGAGATGACGGTAAACAAGTTTCAATTTAGTGGTTTGGTTACTCGATATGAAAGACATGGTTGTGATCATAAAAAGGGAGGAATTCTCAAATAACATGGATAAGTTAGAGATAGGGTCCTCAAAAGGATAAGTAATTAGTATGGGTACCGATGAGGAAGCTTTGATTGTTTTAACTATAACACCCTTGCCAGAGTATGGTTAGCTTTGTAGGGGTACATCCAAGGCCAAGATTCTTAAGGGTCTTCTCAAGAATAATGGGTTTAAACAAACCTTTATCATTTTTCCCAAGCTTCTCATTTTTGTTATAGCCCCAGTTAAACATTAATTGAAGACCTTTGATGGTTTCTTCCATGGGGAGATCTAACATGGGTCTTTCATCTTGATAAAATAGGCTTGATACATATTTTTCATCCACCACCTCTTTTCTTAGGTCTCCCCATTTTTTGAAGGTGGTAGCCTCTTCTTTGAAGGTCTAAGATGTGTCAATTGGTTGTGATTTCCCATGAGATCTAGGAGATTGAGGTAACTATCCTATCACAAAGGCACTTTTTTTCATTCTATAGTCCTGACATCCATGATCTTGGATAATAACCTTAACATCTGGGATGTTCAAAATGGAAGGCATCTTTGTATTGGAAGTGAAGGCTAAGGTCGATGGGTCAACATAACGAGATGTGGATCCTTCGTCATTTTTTGGGATTTGGGAGATCTTATAATATTTGGTCTCCAGATTTTTGCAATAATGAAAAGGCTCAAGGTTGGCATGGAATGTGACTTCTTTGTTTTTATAAGGGAATTTGACACATTGATGGAATGTGGATTCGATAGCTTGCATCCCATGTATCCATGGATGCCCCAAAAGGACATTATAGGGGACTTCAAGGTCAAGAACTTGTTAAGTGATCTCCATGATTGCTAGCCCTACTTGGATAGGGAGTTGAATGGTGCCTTGAGACACCCTTTCTTGATCACCATAAGCCTAGATAGTGATAACTTATTCTTTCTCGATGACATCTTTTGAGAATCCTAGATTCTTTATTAATTGTAGAGTACAAATATTCAAACCTACACAAACATCAACCAAGACCCTTTTGACTTTATTATTGTGGACTAGGACTTCAAGATGGAGTGCACAGTTGTGAGATGGTTGGTTTTGAAGATCTTGCTCATAGAATGTGAGGAGATGCAGTGTAGTGATATGTTTGATCATAGCTTGGAACTAGTTTGCATCAAGATCTATGGGGATGGAAGATGTAGCTAATGCATTTTCTAAGATTTCCCTATGTGTGGGTGAGATTCTTAGAAACTTCATGACAAAGATTTGGGTAGGGGTCTTTTTCAATTATACTAGGACATTGTAACCATTAGGGATTCACTTTTGATTTGCAGTGGGTGCCTTGGGTGGTGGTGAAGGTCTTGGAATGGTAATTCTGCTGCCACGTGTGGTGACTCCAAACTTGGCTCTAGGTCCTTTGATATTGACTATTGTTATCCATTCATCCTAGGATGCAACAACATGGTCATAAACATGGTTCACATTGTTGTAACTCTTTCCTTTACCATTGTTGTTTCCTTTATTGTGATCTAGCATTGGATTCATGTATATCTTGAGATCTTGACTCCTAGATGGTTGTTCAATGGTTATTGTTTTATCATCAATGAGATCTTGGATTAGATTCTTGAGTCTCATACAACTACTTTCCATGTGTCCCTTTATTTTGTGAAAGTCACAAAGGTGCTTCTTGTTATACCATGGTGGTTTAACTTGAGGCTCTTGATAATTTTCATAGACTAGGATTTTGATGACATTCACTTGTACCATCTGTTGCATGAAAATTTTTATTGGTTCCCCAACTAGTGTGTATTTTCATTTAGGGGGATATGTGTTCCTTATGGGTGGTCCCCATTGAGCATTCAAGCTATTGACATTTTCATTATTGGGTTGTTGTTGTGATGATGGGTTCATTTGTGGATTGCTTTGGGTACTGATTTGTGGTTGTTGGTGTGTTTGTTGTTGATAACAACTTTGGCATCAATGACACCATAGTTGGTGACATTTCTTTTCTTTTCCCACATGTGAGGTTTGTCATTGTAACTTGTTGATGTTGGTGTAATTAATTATTTAATTACACTTTAGCATAAATTTACTTAGGCATATTTTATTTCCTAGGTTAATTCTTGTCCTTATCTTGTTGAGCTGTCTTTTTGCTCAAGATAAGATTAGGGTTGTTTTTTCTTGCTTTATTGCTTGATTTCCTTTTTAAAGGATTTTGTATTATTTGTAAAACAATTACTTTCAATAATCATAATGCTGATTTTTGCTTGCAAAAATTTTCTCTGAGGGTTTATAGAACATCTCATCTTTTTTTGTTCTGAATATTTGTTGCATGTGATAGGTGATTGCTTGCAAGTGATTCTTGGGGACCATGAAGTTGGTTTTTCAACATCTACATGGTATCAAAGCTACAGAAATGTTGCTTCCTATTCATGATCTGAAGATATTCTCTGACAGCGTCTTTTTTTGTGCAAGGGTTTGAAGCCAAGCTATTTTTTGTGGATCTAGGCATACACAATTTTTCTCTACATTTTTGGGCCAAACGGGAATCCCCATCACAATCTGAGCATCCAAAAACCCTAGAAATGCAATTTGTTTCATTGATTTTGGTAAAAGTTGAAAAAAGGAAAAAAAAATTAGCCAGCGAGGCCATAAGCCTCCCTCACTCGCTTCTTGAGGCATAAATTTCAATATACATATATAAATCAAAACTGTGTTTGAATTTTTGTGCAACCAGTTTTAAAAGACAACACCACCCTTGTAGGTGGTGACCACCACAACCCAGTACTTGTAGCAGTGGTTTTCACCACCCACCAACAGTGCTCCACTAGTTTCCAACCCCAACGCTTAGCTCGTGGTCCTTTGGAGGACCAGGTCTCAGCCCTCTACACCTAGTCAAGCCCCCGGCCTCTCCTCCGCCAATCATGAGGTCACCTGGGTGACCAAGCCCCAATGCTCCCAACATTGGTGGAGTTTTTAAAAAGACCTTGCAACGGCCAATCATATTGATGACCAAGGGCCAAAAATAAGGTGCCGAAATTTTTCTCCCAATTAGAGTTAAAAGTGCTTTTTTATAGGCCTTTTTTTTTGTTTTCTCATAACTTTTGCAAACAGAGGCCTTTTTTCAAAAACGAGATATCGTCAGAAATCTGGTTTGATGAACATCGTAGTGGTGGTGGTTTGATTTTTTTATTTTTCATTTTTGGTGCCTTTTTTGCCTATCAAAGCCAAAAGTTGTTGTTTTCAATTTGGGAGGCATAACTTTTGCATCCTGACTCCGTTTTTTGAAAACAAATAGGCGTTGGAAAGCTGTTTCAGTGGTCTTCCCAAATCTTAGACCTATTTTTTTCAAAATTTTTTCTAGGTATCCAATTTTTTTATTAGAACTCATTCTTTTTTTTTGGGTTATTTTCTTCAGAAGCATGAAAATTAGGAGTTTTTTTTAGATCTGCGAGTATTTTTTTATTTGAGAGTATATAATACTATTTTTCTATCATGGATTTACATAACATTGCACCTTTTACTCCATTCAACTATTTTGGTTGGAAAAAATAGATGGAGATTCACTTGAAACTCAAAGGGCTATATAGGGTAACCATGGGTACAAAAATTGAACCTACATGCGCTATTGAAAAGAGAAAATGGTTTAATAGGTGTGATGAAGCTTATGGTACATTATGTCTATCTCTTTCATCTAACCTTATTTTTCACATTGAGTCTTGCACTACACCAAATGAGATCTGGACTATTTTAGAGTCCTTTTTTGGGAAGCAGGATACTATGAGAAGGTTTCAGTTAGAGAATGAGCTTATTGGCTTAAATTCTAGGGATTTTGACAGCATCTAGAAGTTTTTCACCAAACTCAAGTCTCTTAGATTAAAGTTGTTATAGTGTGGTGTTTAGAAAGAAGACTCTTAGTTGATATTGTCCATTCTTTCTAAGCTTGGATGGGATTATTTAGTTTTTGTATCTAGCTTTTATGCCACTATGGATGCACTTGGTATGAGATTCACTATGCCATCTCTTGATGACTTTTTGTCATCTCTCACTCGAGAGAAATCTAAGTTAGCTAGCATGGGCATGATGAAAACTTCTTCCTCATCACAGGAACTTATTGCATCACAGGAGCCCAGAGATCCGAAGGCTTCTACAGGAAAAGGAAAGAAACAGAAACAAAAGGATTCCAAACCTCATGAGCAACAAAAGGATTCCTCAGATTCATCCTCCTCTTCTAAGGGGAAGTCATCTAGGAAGGAGAAGACTACATGTGCATATTGCAAGATTGAAAGACATGTATGCAGAACATAATTGTTACAAGAAGGAAATTGATGAGCTCAAACAACCTCTTCAGAAACATCAAATTGGTTTTCCTTCTAGGATGTTTGTATCATCTTCTTCTCCTGATTCTTCTTCTTCAAAACAACATGACAAGGGTACAATTAGTTTACATACTTCATCAGATATGAAGGGACATGTTCTTTGTGCTTCTTCAAGTATTGGCTTAGGGAGATGGCTTCTAGATTCAGGAGCATCTCATCATATGGCATCTTCACATTCTATGTTCACTTCCTTTGACCCTTGCACTATGTCTCCCATTTTGATGGGAAACAACACTTACATGAATGTTACAGGGAAGGGGTCTATTAGTTTTGGGGACCACTCCTTTCAAGATGTCTTGTGTGTCCCTCACTTGACAAAAAACCTTCTTTCCATTTATCATATCACACATGGAGGCACTGGGAGATGTATGGAGTTCACACCTGATTTTGTTATCATCAGAGACTTGGAGAGTAGAGCAGTTATTGCAACTAGGATAGTGGATCACTCATCTGAGTTGTATTCCTTCACCATTTTTTCTATTGATGGTGCTTTTGTTCCTACAACTGTTCCTCACACTTCTAGTGTGCATCATCATTCAAAGGAGATATTTGGCTTATTGAACATTGGTGTTCTCACTTCAGATCCTTTTCTCGAGCATTCCATTCCATCTCCTCCTCCTTCTATTGCTATTGTTGTGGCTACCAATGTGGCTTCTTCTATTTCAGTGTAGCAAGATCTTGTTGATCATCAATCTCTAGAGGCTACTCTTGAGTCTTCACCTCCTTTAGCTTCTTCATTTGTTGAAGTCACACCTACTTCTGTGGAGATATCTTGGGCTACACCTACTTCACCTTTAGATATTTTTTTCTTTCGGCCTCTTCCCTCTCACTTCTTTGAAGAGATGCAATTTTTTCATTTCTTTTGGAGTTACTTCATTCTAGGGGGGGTCTATGGTCTCTTTCTTCCTCTCTTATGGTGGGATTCATTTATGTATCTTTGTGATGGATGGTGTCCTTTGGGGGTCTTATGGAGTCCTCCATCTTTCATCACTTAGTTAATTTGCATTCTATTTTGGGGAGGAGTTTTGTTCCCATGTGGTTTTCTCCTTTACCCCATTTGATTTAGTTTGCATTGCATTTGTAAATGAGTACCTGATTAGGCATTGTTGCTAGGACTCATCTTTGCATAATAATTTGCTTCTCCCTAAGTTGCACTTATGGGGGGGTTTTGGTGTAATTAATTATTTAATTACACTCCAGCATAAGTTTACTTAGGCATATTTTATTTCCTAGGTTAATTCTTATCCTTATCTTGTTGAGTTATCTTTTTTCTCAAGAGAAGATTAGGGTTGTTTTTTCTTGCTTTATTGCTTGATTTCCTTTTTGAAGGCTTTTGTATTATTTGTAAAACAATTAATTTCAATAATCATAATGCTGATTTTTTCTTGCACAAATTTTCTCTAAGGGTTTACAAAACATCTCTTCTTTTTTTTGTTATGAATATTTGTTGCATGTGATAGGTGATTGCTTGCAGGTGGTCCTTGGGGACTGTGAAGTTGGTTTTTCAACTTCTACAGTTGATGGTCTATTATATTGGTATGTGAGTGTCCCCCCTTATTCTCTAATGGATCTTTCAATGTTTAGTACTTTGGGAATAAATTAGTCATAGGTTGTTATGCATTGCATTTTCAAGTGAAAGGATAGGGTCCCTTCAAGGTTGGAGATGATAGTCCAAATTTGTTGTTCTTTAGGAATAGCCTATTTTCTCTTATTGGCCTTGGCTCACCATTATTGTAAGAAGGATGTGAATGTTTCTCCCTTATTTTTTTTAGGTTGGATAATTCTTCCAAGATCACTTCCATGCCTATGTTAAATGAATAGTTTTGTATGAATAAGAAGTACATAATTTCTTGAAAGTATTTAATTCCATGGGGAAGGTGAGAGAACCATTCCATTGTTGGACCTACCAAACTTCAAGGGAAGAGTCACATCAGATAGGAATCATCATATTCAACATTTGTATAGTGTACGTGAAATTCCCTGATGTGATTTTTAGGATTGCTAGTCCCATAGTATTTGTCAAATTTTGGTATCTCAAATACTTATGGGAATGGGACCATCGCAATGCTTCTGTCAAATAGATAGAGGCACAAATTCCCTTGTGATTTCATTGTTTTTCTTGATTGTATGTCTATCACTTGTTGCAAGAGTGGTTTAATTTGTGTAGACAAATCATTTTGGGCATTAGGTAGTGGTATGCATGTGTTTTGGGGTGGTATGGTTGCTTGGGTGATGGGTGGGATGACTTACGTATTTGGTTGCATGTTTGTGATAGGTTGTTGTAAGATTTTTTGTGCAAGAAATGTGTGTTGTTATGCGTGTAGTTGTTGTTGTGTCAACAACACTTATTGTTGTTCTTGTTGTTGCGCATGTTTTTGCAAGGCTTGTTGATAGGATTGTTTGTTATTGTAACAAGGCTTGTGCTTGGAATTGGTGTGCTTGGTATTGAGCTTATGCTTGAGCTTGAGCTTGTTGAGTGACTTGTGTAGCTTGTGTGGCTTATGAAACTTATGCAGCCTATGTGGCTTGTGCAACTTGTTGTTGTTGTAGTAAAGCTTATGCTTATTCTTGGGAAGCCTATTGTGCTTGTTGTGTGGCTTGTTGTGCCTATGCTTGTTGTGCGGCTTGTTGCATAGCTTGTGTGGCTTGTTGAGCTTGGAATTGTTGAAGTTCCTTTCGATACACTTGTTGGGCTGCTTGCAATGTGATGTTGTATTGATTTTATATGTTTATATTTGGTGATGGAGGTGGAGTATTTAGTGCAATCATGTGACATAGTGTGACAAGATTTTTTTGAGGTGATTGTGGAGGTTCTTGTTGAGTGAAGACAAGGGGTTGTGTGGTAGATAGTATGGTTGATGTGCTTGGTCCTTGGGATACCACATTTTGGAGAGTTTGAGGTGTTGTAAATGGTGTAAGGATTGGTTGAGATGTTTGGATCGGTGCCACTTGGTGTTAGGATATCCATGGCATGATTGTAGGATTTGGTATGATTGACATACTAATTTGATTTGTGATTGGTGGATTTATTTGATTTTATTGGTTTTGGATTGGTACGTTGGGTAAAAGGGGTTGCCCTAATCGTTGGATTGGTGTGGATGTTAATTTTAAAAGAGGGAATAATGGAAATATCAGTGGTGTGTTCCCTTGCAAAATTGAGGATGATGAGTTAAAAGCCCCCACTTGTTTAAATGAATCTACTTGTCCTTGTGGTATCATGGGGAGAGAGACTTGTGTATCAAGAGGGTATGCCAGTATTGTAGAAAAGGTGGAGGGATTGTTGGTATCATGGAATATGAGTGGTACATATGGATTTTTCAGATCTTATGGGATGGTGTTAGGAATACCCAAGATTATGTTACCCTCTACATTTTGAGTATTGAAAAGTGGATGTGTCTAAAGAGCTTGGATTAATGAACTCCCCTTGGTGATCATGGGTTGACTTGGAGCATGAGATGATGTTGGTTGTATGATGGGTTGAATGATGTTTGGGAGTGAAGGAATGAATGGAGCTTGAGGCATGTTCCCAAAAGTTTGTTCAAAAATAGTGCTCACATCAAAATTAGAAGGGATTTTAGTCCCTTCTTTTGTGAATGCCAGCATGTATTGTGTGGGATTAAGCCTCATGACTGTGTTGACAAATCTTGCATGTTTCAAGATTTTGGACTAGTTCAGTTATCTCATCTTGATTCATTCCTTGGAAATTTTTGGTGACATCCTCCACTTGACAAGCTCCCTCTTGAAGATCTTGTGGTTTTTGAGGGGGGGTGAGTGAAGGGTTGGTAGATTCCATAGGGTTGAATTTCACTGCAATTTGGGTCAAATCGCTTGAAGTGGATGTTTCTTTATTTTTCTCCATGATCTTCTTGTGATGTGATATTATTTGTACCATAAAATTGGGATCAAATTTTAGGAATATGGGATGTAAACCTCTAACTCTTTAGGTTGTTCTAAAATTTAGGTACAAAAAAGAAAATCTAGGAGGTTAAGGAACAAATGAGGATGATGTGACAAATGAAGGATGAATGATATGGATGTTTTAAATTTTAAGAACTTTGGAGGAATACTATAATTTAGGATTTTTGGATTTTGATTTGGATTTGGTTTGATTTGGATAATGGACTTATAGATCCCAAGATGTTAGATGTTATCTTGGAATAAATTTGTCCACAAGGGTGATAATTTAACTAAATGTATGAGGAAGGATTCATCCACCTACACTTATCCAAACAAGGTTATTTTTTTTTACATTGAATGATTTACCATAACCCTAGCATGAATGATTTTTTCAAGGTTCTAACATGATACAAGAGCATTCTTGGTTCTTGGCAATCTTGCATCAACCAAATTTTTTTTTTCAATTTTTTTTCTTGTTCAGTTCTTGTTTAGTTCAAGTTGGTGGATTCATCATATTTTATCAAAAAACCTTGTAGATCTATGTTTACATCATGCAAATTTTCATTTTCCTTATTCTAGGACTTGAGCATGATTGGATTTTTTTTGGCAAGTTATCGCTTCTAGATTTAATGGCAGATTCTTGAACCGGCACTAGAATAATTTTTAAGCATAACGGCTAGTTGATCGCTTGTGGGTTTTTCTCTTAAATTGTAGATCTTGATGTAGTGATTTTAATTGCTCCATGGAGTGTCTCTGACTTTAATTATAGGTACACACTTCATCCTATGTATTCACCAAGGAGTAATTCAAATTTGAGATTGACCTATTCATGCACACGTTACATTTTCCTTCATTAGAGATTGTAATAATCTTTGGCTGATGCAAATGATTCTAGATCTCAAGATCTGTGGTATAAATAATTGTAATAGATCATTAGAAAATCATTTAGATAAATATTATATTTGAGGTGTTAGATTTCAGCTCACATTAAGGAGCATATAGGAATATTGTATTTAAACATGTTGTATCAGGCTTATGAGCAGAATTTGTAAGCTTGGATGTTGCTGGAAATTTGTAATTGAGATTTTTGTTAATAAGAACATTCGAATCTACATTTTCTTCCATATTCCATGTTGCTTCTATAGTGTGACTCTTGTTGCATGATTCTTATTGTTATCTTTGAGAACCCTCTTACCATGGCTATACTAGATTGGTATCAGAGTGAGATTCAATCCATGAGAGATTGCTATAATTTGTCAAGTCCCATTGAAGATTTGTTGTGGAGTGGTAGACTAAGTATCCAACCTACAACTATAGAGGACTTGTGTAAAGATGGTGGGAAGAAGAAATGTTAGAGGTAATGGAGCACCTGGAAACACAAATCTAGTTTTAATAGAGATGAGAGGTCAACCAGTTGATAACAACCAGAGGGGACAAGGAAGTTGTTGATAGAGTATGAAGAGATCATTTTAGATAATATCCCTAATGGATTACCACCTATGAGGAGTATTAGCCATTGCATGGATTTGATTTCTAGAGCTATTTTTCCTAATAAAGCCGCACACCAGATGACACCTATAGGGAATGAAGAGTTGAATAGACAAGTGAAAGAGTTGTTGAAGAAGGGTTTGATCAAAGAAAGCACTAAGTCCTTGTGCAATACTTGTTGTGTTAGTACCTAAGAAGCATGGATAATGGAGGATGTGTATAGACTCTAGAGCCATAAACAAAATCATGATGAAGTATAGATCTCCTTTAGCCTAGATGGATGACATTATGGATTGCTTAAGTGGAGCTAGATACTTTACAAAGATAGATTTGAAGAGTGGGTATCATCATATCAGAATCAGAGAAGGGGATGAATGGAAGAAAACATTCAAGACAAATGAAGGATTGTATGAGTGGTTAGTGATGCATTTTGGACTAGCAAATGCACCAAGTACTTTCACAAGGCTGATGAATGAGGTATTGAAGAAATTATTGGGTAAGCTTGTAATTTTTTACTTGGATGACATCTTGATTTTCAGTAACAATAGAGAAGAACATTAGTTTCACATAAGATAAGTTTTGCAAAGTTTGAGAGAAGAGCAATTGCTAATAAACATTAAGAAGTGTAGTTTCATGAAAGAATAATTGGTATCTTTGGTATTTGTGATATCTATGGATGGATTGAAGATGGATCCTAAGAAGGTAAGAGAAATTGTTGAGTGGCCTACACCAGAAAGCATTGGAGAAGTAAGATCATTTCATGGATTGGCTAGTTTCTACCAAAATTTTAGTTCTATTTACAGTCCTATGATAGAAACAATGAGAGGAGATAAGAAGAATTTTAGGTGGACATCTGGACTAGATTGGAGTTTTGAGTTGTTGAAACAAAAAGTGACTAAGCATCCTATGTTGGCTTTACCATACTTTAATAAGGTATTTCAAGTATACTGTGATGCAAGTGGAAATGCAATTGGAGTAGTATTAAGTCAAGAAAGAAGACTAGTAGCTTATTTTAGTGAGAAATTGAATGATGCTAGGAGAAGGTATTCAGTGCATGATCAAGAGTTTTATTCCATATTTCAATCCTTGAAGAAGTGGAGACATTATTTGTTTCCTAATGAGTTTTTTTTATAAATGGATCATCAAGCTCTACAATATTTGAATTGTTAAGGTAAGTTGAATCAAAGAAAGATGAGATGGGTAGAATTCTTGGAGAGCTATACTTTTGTTTTGAAGCATAAGAGTGGAAAGTAAAATAGAGTTGTTGATGTTTTTGGTAGGACGAGGAATTTACTGACATAGATGAGAGTGGAGATATTAGACTTTAATGAATTGAAGAACTTGTGTGAGGAAGACCTAGATTTTGCAGAACCTTGGAGAGCTTGTAAAGAACTAGTTTTGGAGGATAGGAGTCAGTGGTTGGATTATTTCATTCAGGAGGATATTTTGTTTAGAGAGAAACAATTGTGTGTACCCAGGAGTTCAATGAGGGATAACTTGGTGAAAGAAAAACATAGTGGAAGTGGGTATGCGCAGGATCATGATGGGCCAAAAAGTGACAATATGATGGGTATGTGGCCGATGAATATTTTTTCACCCAAAATTGATGAAATGAAAAGGGTTTTTAAAGGAGATTCTTAGCTTTCCATTGACATAAATTATGCTTTACTTTGAATTTAATAAGTAATTATTATTCATTTTCTATTCAAATTGCGACTAAAGTCCTAATTGATAGGTTCATTCATAAACATCTATAACTTTCAAATGATATCAAATTTTTTGAATCCAAAACATGCGTCGCATTCTATACTTCACATACTATAGGATTAAAAAAAGAAAATTTGAATTTCATGAATTTTTGACCAAGGTAAGGTGCTTAGACATACAAGTTTTTATATTTTTTTAAAAGTTGTAATAAAAAATCCATAATTAATTATTTACTTGCAAAAAACTTACAAAAAAATATGCATCACACCGAGGCATGAGTCCTCTACTTATATCTAAAATAATATAACAAAATATTATCATTTTATTGTGGTTAGGGTGGTCAGATAGACACCTACTTCTTATTTTTTCCCTTAAATTTAAGTACCATTGCATTGAAATTTCAAATTTTCACCAAATAGATTATTTTTTAAACAAACCTAGTAGTTTAGAAACTACATTCAGTTTGCTACAGATTCTATTCTTACATATTTTTGAAATAATATAGATAACTTATTGAATTTTTTACATCAAGTTGTGTAACTCTGATTTTTCTAAATTTTTTGCCAATTAAAGGCCTATTGTTTCCATGATGATCCTCCACATACCTAAGCCTTTGATAGTTCTAGAGAGACCTTGGGAGGATATCAGCATGGATTTCATACTTGGTTTGCTGAAGACAAAAAGACATAATGATTCTATATTTGTGGTGGCAGATATATTTTCAAAAATGGCACATTTCATACCTTGTAAGAAGAAAAGAGATGCAGTACATGTAGCAGAATTGTTTTTCAAAGAAGTGGTTAGATTGCATGGATTATCTAGGAGTATTGTTTCTAAAAGAGATACAAAGTTTGTTGGTTACTTTTGGAGGACACTTTGGAAGAAGTTAAAGACAGATTTAAAGTTCAGTTCTACTTTTCACCCATAAAATGATGGACAAGCAAATGTAGTAAATAAGAGTTTGTGGAATTTGCTGAGATGTTTGGTTGGATAGAATACTGGAAGTTGGTATTTAATCCTTGCACAAGCAGAATTTAATTACAATAATTTAGTGAACATGAGTACCAGAAGGACACCTTTTGATATTGTTACTGGAGTTCACCCTAGAGGTATATCAAAGTTGAGAGACATTAGTATGGAAGATAAAAGGAGTACAAAAGTAGAGGAATTTGTAGAACATATGAAGAAAGTGCATACTCAAGTGAAGGAAGAATTGGAAGATATGAACCAAAATTATAAGGAGAAAGCAGATGAGAAGAGCAGACATAAGGAGTTCAAATTTGGAGATGAAGTGATGATGTATTTGAGAAAGGAGAGATTTCCAGTTGGCACATACAATAAGCTGAAGATGAAATTTTGGACCCTATAAGATTTTGAATAAATTTGATTCAATAAATGCATATGAAGTGAAGTTAACGAATGACATGGGTATATCACATGTATTCAAAATTGTATATCTACATTAGTACCATGAAGCAGAATTCAGTGAAGGAAGTGAAGAAAAATTAGAGAATCAGTTTCCTAAACAATAATTAGATGAGATAAAAGAAATTTTGGATGTTAGAGATGGGAGGAAAAGTTGTGGAAGATAGTACAAAGAATATCTTGTGAAGTGGAAAGGCAGACCAATGGAGGATTCTTCTTAGATTTCTCTAGCTAAGGTAGAATATCTTGGTTTTCCTTTAGCCATAGTAAAGTGAGGGACTCACTTTTCAAATAACCTTGGATGTCTAATGTAGGAGCATCCTTCGTTCATGGCAATATTGCATCAACCAAAAATATTTTCTTTTAGCTTTTGTTATTGTTCAGTTCAAGTTGGTGGACTCATCATATTTTCTCACTAGACCTTGCAGATATATGTTTACATAATGGACATGTTCATTTTCCTTATTCCAATATTTGAGCGTGATTGGATCTTTTTCTAGGAAGTCATCACTTACAAATTTAATGGTAGTTTCTTTAACTGACACCAAAATAATTTTCAAGCATAACGGCTAGTTGATCACTGGTGGATCTTTCCCGTAACTTGCGGATCTTGACGGTGTGATTTTAATTGTTCCGTGAAGTGTCCCAAAACTTAATTAGAGATCCACACTTCATCCTATGAATTCACTAAGGAGTAATTCAAATTTGAGTCTGACCTATTTATGCACACATTATATTTTCTTTCATTGGAGATTGTAACGATCCTTGGCCAACGCGGATGATTCTAGATCTCAAGATGTGGTATAAATCATTGTAATAGATTATTAGAAAATAATTTAGATGAATATTAGATTTGAGGTGTTACATTTCAGCTCCCATTAAGGAGTATATAGGAATATTGTATTTGAACATGTGTCGTATTAAGCCTATGAGCCGAATCTATAAGCCAAGATGTTGTCAGTTGTTTGTAATTGAGATTTCTATTAATAAGAATGTTTGAATCTACATTTTCCTCCATATTCCATGTTTCTTTTGTTGTGTGACTCTTGCTGCATATTCCATATTGTTCTCTTTGAGGGACCTCTTACCTTGGCAACACCATAAAAGTTGTTTGTGAGATGGGATTTTATTGATGTTCTGACAAATGAAAGTGTTGGTTTGAACCTAAATGAACCTAAAGAGACTTTATTAACAAGACCAAGGTATTGAAGAACATGCTATACCTCTAAAACTTCAACTCTATGTGAGAAATTCAAAATGTTGAAAAAGACACAGATTTTGAAAAAATAGAATGAATACAAGTTTGGTGTATCCCTTGAAGCACATTTGTAAAATTTGTATACCATTCTATTTCTGGTTTCGTAAAGTGCTGAAATTTGTTTCGTATGAGCCTTTGGACTAAGATGCTTATGATGATTAATGGAACTTGGTTTCAATATTTTGAATTTGTTGGAAATCATGAGATCAAACACATATGTGGGGTCCAATTTTCTTTTATCTTGATTAAATGGATTCTTTTTACCACATCAACAATTCTTGCTTAACTTTCAAACTAAATATCTATGTCTTAACTTCTTTTCATTCCACAAGGTCCATTATGTGAAAGTCAAAGAATCAAAGGCATGGTTTTCCTATGTTGACTCTAGAGAGAAAAAATTGAGATATGGGCCTAAACATTTAAAATCCTCTAATGATAAAATCCCTAGGGACAAATAGTAACATTTGGACTCTTCAAGGATATTTTTTCTTCAAAAGGGTTTGAAATTTTGGTTCATTTACTGAATGTTTATTTCAAAGTTTTAGATCCAAGAAAAGTATTTGAATGAGTCACAAATTGCACAACCCTAGGATAGAAATGGCTATACTTTATTGGATTCTCACTTGGATTTCTCCAAACACTGAGAGAAAGCGAACAGTTAGAGATTTGGCGACACTCGATCCCCTACATGGCACACACTTCTCAACACCACCAAATTTCAAAATCATAAAGATCTGGAGACCTTGAGGATTTATTATGTTTCTCCTTTGAATAGTGCAAATGTGATCCAACTTTAGAATGAGTGTTCTTGCACCAACAAGTATCAAGGATTTTTGGCCTTTTAAAGAAAGGGTTGTAGTAAGGACATCTAGTTTAGGGCATGCAATTATAACTCCATCAAGAGGTCTCCCAACCCTGAGAAAAAGTGCTTTATGCATCATAAATATACTAGGAGAGAGCTATCATGTACCGCTTCCCATCAATTGCAAACTTTCCTTGCAATCACAATTTTATATAGCGGTTCAGAAGAGCTTGGCATTAGCTCATTATTGCAATAGGAAAGTACATTTTTAGTTTGACCACCTGCATTGCACTAGGAGCGAACACACACAATGCCTTTCCTTCACACTCACATGATTGTTTAATTTTAGATCCAAATTTGAAATGTGTGTGTAATTTTATGCAACCAATGTCACTAGAATGCTTTTGATTCTCAAGATCGTCAGGAGGCGTGAGAGAAGTGCATATGCATTTGAATGACAAAAATTGTAAAAAATCAAGACAAATGAATACACAAGTTATTTTTAAGCCAAAAATAAAGATGATTTTTTTTTAGAGCACCAAGCTTAAATATGAGTTTGTCTTGTTCAATTTTAACACAAAATAAAATTCTAGTAAGTTCCTAATGTTCAATTTTAAACCAACTTTGACAAAGCTTGAATTTTTTGTTAATTTTAAGCTCAAAAATAACTCTAGTTGGTCCTAAAATAGAAATGAATGACAGAATTGGAAAGCCTAAGCTATTACAAAGAGCATTAAAAAATGCTTTTAGGCCTCCAAGTTAATTCTCCTCCCTTTCCTGCAAAGGTGACACTTTGCAACTAGAAAACACGATAATGAAGATGAAGGCAACAATTTGTTGAAGAACAAAGGTGATGCTCTATAGAGGAAAAATATGGCATATGTGGCATAATATCAAAGGTGGCACTCTATCAGAACTAGAAATAAGATAGAAGATAGATAGAGCATATGCGACGTTGCAGCATATGTGATGTGATAGCAATGAGCAAAGGTGGCATGATGTGGTGATAGTAGTTCCAGAAGAAAAGGTGATTCTTTGTAAGTAAATGAAGGCAGCACAATAAGCAAAGGTGATGTTGTATGAGTCAAGGGAAGCATCACTCCCCTATAGCTGCACAAAAAAAAAATTAAGAAAAAATCAATAAAATAAATTTGTTAGCCCTCCTTCTAGGGCCAACATGTGAGTTTCTAATCTACAATCAAGTAACAAGAACTAACAAATAAGTTTCAATCATGTTATAAAACCAAATAAAACACTCCCTATGAGACTCTTGATCAAGAAAGACAAGAAAACATGAAGAAACATGAAATAAACCAAACAAAAGCATGCAAACCTATCTAAATTAACCTAACCTTCATCCCATAGGGGTAGTGGTTCTCCTTTGATATGGGAAGAAGCCCTTTCCCAATCCCTTTGATACGCTTTGATGATCGAAGATGATTCCAACTATGGAATTGATGCTAAATGATGAAACTATGCTTAAAAGCGATGGAAATGGTGATAGCTATGAGTTGAAATGCCTATAGTAAGAATGCTTGAAGTTGCCAATGGATTTCAAGTAGAATTGGCTAATATTTATAGGTTGAAGGATTGAAGAATGGAAATATGGGAGGAATCTGAGACTAAAAGAGAGCCAATGAGATTGGGACATATGTCTCATTGCTAATGGGTGAGGATTGAGCACATTTTGCATGTGGTTGAGATGTTTTGGATGGAAATTGTTTGGGTAAGAAAGTTAAATAAAGGGAGTTAATGAAGGAATTTTCCCTAGAATATGCTTTTGAGAGGATAAATAAGGTAATTATTTCATTAAAAGAAACTATTTTCATGTACAAGTGGGTTAGTTAATCGAGGGTTGATTTAACTCTTGCAGAGTTAAAAGCTAGAGAATTTATTAATGGTGATTAGAAGGTGATTAAAGTTAATTAATTCATACTTTAATTAAATTTAAGTGGGTTAGTTAATTTATGATATTTGATTTAAGAGTATGTGCAAGATCATCATGGAAAAAATAGGCCCTTAAGTGGCAAAAAATTCAGAAAAATCAGAGTTCGGAAACTTGATGTAAAAATTTGAATAAGTTAGCTATATTATTTCAAAAATATGTAATAATAGAATCTGTAGCAAATTGAATGTAGTTTCTAAACTACTAGGTTTTTTTTTTTTAAATCTATTTGGTGAAAATTTTAAATTTCAATGTAGTAGTACTTAAATTTCAGGGAAAAAATAAGAAGTAGGTGTCCGTCTGACCACAGAACCACAATAAAATGATAATAATTTTTATAAGATTTTAGATATAAGTAGAGGACTCATGCCCTGATGTGATGCATATTTTTTATTCTTTTCCAAGTAAATAATTAATTATGAATTTTTTATTACAACTTTTGAAAAATATGAAAAATCATATGTTTGACCACCTTAACTTGGTAAAAATTTCATGAAATTCAATTTTTTAATCCTATATATGAAGCATAGAATGTGAAATATGTTTTGATTCAAAAATGTGATATTGTTTGAAAGCTATAGATGTTTTCAATAAACCTATCAATCGGGAATTTAGTTGTAATTTGAATAGAAAATGAATAATAATTAGTTGTTAAATTTAAAGTAAAGCATAATTTATATCAGTGGAAAGCTAAGAATCTCCTTTAAAAACCCTTTTCGTTTCATCAATTTTGGGTAACAGATAGTCGTCAGCCACATACCCATCATATTGCCACTTTTGGGCCCATCATGATCCTGCATATACCCTTAAATCATTTGATTTATTTAATAAAATAAGAGGAATTTTGGGATTTAATTAAAAAAATTGATTTATTTAATTAAATGTGATAGACATTAGTGAATTAATCTAATAAACTTCTTAATTTGATAAATAGAAGAATTTGATGATAATTGATCAGAATTAGATGCACTATGTTAGTTAGGATTATTTGCATGTCTACAACTAGACATCGAGATGATGTCTATTCCAAGAGGGGAAGGATGTTATAACCCAATTTTATTGCATATTTATTATAATATGGTAAATTGAATTATTGAAAAAAATCAATTAATATTCATTGGAAATTTTGGAATTTTCAAAGATTGAATCAAAGAAGTTGACTGATGTTGACTTTGTGAACTTTTGAAGCTATTCTATATGTTATTAAGAATTGAACATTATTGATGAATTTTCAAGTGCAAGTGTGTGCAGTTGTAGGGTGATAGGTTGAAGGATGAGAATACAACTGAAGTAGGATTGTTTAGCTGGATCAAACGGTAAGCCAATTGGAATTTGGGTGCACACACCACAAATGACATGATAACTTGCATTTGAACCATTTTTCATATATACAAAAAAAAATTGTTTCCATTTTAGAATGAAAATTGGGAAGGAAAAAGAATAGCGAACTTTGGGAAAGAATTGACAAGTAGCAAAGCAAAAAGTAGAAAAAAGGTTAAATGGGTAGAAAAAAGAGAGGGAAGCTTCATTCAAAAGCTTGATTATAGAAGTAAATTGGTTTCCTTTGAAACAAATTTAATTTCTTTATCTTTATTTGTGGTAGTCACTACATTTTGATATAAATTCGATAAGCATAGTAAATATGTATTATTTGTGACTATGTGTACGAACTTGTGTCGAGTGTAGTGTTTGATCAACTACCTATTTGGGGTCGCATGACCTATAGCCTGTTTTGCATAAGAAGTGTCAGATGGAGCCTTATCAGCTATCCATTAGAGATAGACATAGGCTTGAAACCTTTAAGGGTGTGACTTCCATATTAGTTCACACGGTTATGTTAGCCATATCATGGCTATCAAAATTTTATTCTAATCAAATATGTTTTTCATTGTACTTGGCATTATAGTGGTTCAAATGTTGAACCTATGCAAGGGGTATAATCCTTATGTTTACATTCAAATGTAACATATGTGTTTTCATTTGTTTGTATCGCCCTTCCATTATCGACAAGGTTGATAATGGTAATAGAGTTAAGTTCATTTCTCAAAAATATGATTAGTTTTTACACGTAGAGGCCACCATCGATTAAAGGAAATGTTGGAATGATAAGGTCTAGTTTAATTTAAAAACCACATAAGGATTGATCTTCGTGATTGATAGGATTTTATCCTTGGAAAAGATATAGAAAAGAGTTTTCATGTTGAAATATGTATATGATATAGACCCAACAAGCCTTTTGTGTAAGCTTGAACATGACCTTTGGTTGGTTGAAGAAAGAATGAACCTATCATGTAAGGGGTAGTCACTCCTAGAGAAACTAGAGAAGGATTTGATAATGGCCTTAAAAAGGGAATGGGTTAAGAAAGGAACCCTAATAACCTTAAAGTTAAGTATGGTTTCCTAGTTTCAAATCGACGAGTATGTCGAACCAGTTTCATTATAATATTTACATAATTGCTCATGACCTTTTAACTATCATCTATGTGGAACAATGGACATTCTGTTAGCCTAATTTTTCAAAGGAAAATTAAAAGGATTTTCTTGAAATGATAGATGAGTTAGTTGTAGAAAATATTTTTACTCGTAAATAGCATTGTTTATTCTCTGTTCATTTAGTAAAACCCATTCTATTTTAAAATAGTGAATGTTCTATTAGAAAAGGATATTTTCAGTCATTATTTAATGAAACTATTTGGTCTGAAACAGTATTGTAATGATGTAGAAAGTGGATAATATTTTGTAAACAACACTATTTTGTTGATTAAGTTACCTTTTTAGCTGAAAGCAACCTTGTTCAATAAACTTTTTAGTTGAAACAACTTGAAATAGTTGTAATCAGTGAAAGTTCATATGTAAACAACTTGTTTTATAACTATTTAGTAGGAAATAGTACTTGTTTTGTTTAAATAATGAATGTTCATATGTAAACAATTTGTTTATAATTATTTAGTAGGAAATAATACTTGTTCTATTTAAACAATGAATGTTCATATGTACAAACATTTTTTATAACTATTTAGTAGGAAACAATACTTTTTTTGTTTAAATAATGAATGTTCATATGTAAATAGCTTGTTTATAACTGTTTAGCAGGAAACAATACTTGTTCTATTTAAAAAATGAATGTTCATATGTAAACAACTTGTTTTATAACTATTTAGTAGGAAACAATACATGTTATATTTAAACAATGAATGTTCCTATGTAAATAGTAATGTAGAGTATCACAGTTGTGAGAATGCAGTAACAATATGTGTGAAAATGTTAACATAGACTTGTTTCGATTCTTTATTTTTTACAAAGAAATATCAACTGGAATACTCCTTTATTATTAAAATATGATTTAATGTTTTTATTTCAAAATGTATGCACAAATTTGAAACTTAAGTAGAAACATATATGTGTATGCACATAGACTTCATCTATGTACATACACATACCTATGGTTATAAGAGAGTGAGATAAACTACGTTCAAGGCCCTAGGTCATGGAGATCCAAGAGCAGAAGGCTACCCTAACTTACCTTAGCTAAAAGGGGTGTTAGGAGATGAGGGATGAGAATGATGAGGACTATAAGGTCCTTCAATCACTTTATAAACCTAAAACTCAAAACAAGGCTAGACAAGCTAGTTTTCTGGTTCAACACTATGCCTTAGCTAGCTCTCTACCCGAGGATGAAAGCACAATGCGCTGGCATCTCTCGAGTGCACTTGTGTCCATATGAATAGAAGACTAAAGGGACAAGGTTAAACACAAGAAAATAATATGACCTCGCTAATTACTTCCAAAGGGCCAAAACAAAGCTATGGAGTAGGCAATATATGCACAAATATGATAAAGTAAATACACAAGAGTTAAGATGGAAAGAATAATCTCACATAGGTACTCGTTCAGCAACTAGCTCCAACTAGCACATCCACCTACACACAATAAAGAGGAAAATTGTTGGGTGGATGTATAGGGGCCTGCCTCACTCAAACCCCTATTTTGGTATTTTCACCTCCACAGATAGCCAAGTTTTCAACAATGGAGAAATATATGATAAAGAAGGAAATGAAGTAAAGAACACAAAATCAGTACAAAAATAGTAGGGTGATAACCACAAAATTGTAGAGGAGAGGATTAGAAAGTTTACATCCTCCACCAAGAGCTCACTAGCTAATGGAGAAGAAAATGAGAGGACTCAAGCCCCTGCTACAATGGTGTTTGTTCCACACTTGCTCTATGAAGTTGATGGAGTGTAGTTGTTGTTGCTTTGGAGTGAAAAGTGTTGCTTGAAGGCTAGAAGTGAATGCTAGAATGCTTGGAAGGTGTTCTAAAGGATGCAAACAAATGAAATGAATGCTTAGAAGATGAAATAAAAAAGAGTGAATTTGAACGATAGAATGAAGAAAATGGCCATATTTGGGTCAGTTAGTTTGAGAGGGCATTAAAAATTGACACATAAAATAACCGCCAAGTGGAATGAAGGAAGCAGGCTTTGTGGAATTTAGCCTTCAAATTTGGTTTTATAAAGTGAGTAAGAGAAAAAGGGGAATTCGTATAAGGGATGAAAATTCGCTCCTATACATTTTTCCCCCACTTTAACAAGCACGAATACTAATGAGTGCTTTGGTAAAGTAGATGGAAGATGTAGTAGAGTTAGGAATGTATACCTAAACCATCAAACCATGAAGAAGGTTTAAGACGCTAAAACCACGATGTATCCAAGCACCAACAATGGTGACAAGGGTCATTCAGGCACACATAGCATGATAATGGGGGAACATGTCAAAACACACAAACACACATCTAATATAAAGATAAAGAAGGGGCTTCTTCCTAAAACTGATCGATCAAGAGGTCATCTTCTTCCCACTCTAGATCATCATAGGGGAAATGAGGATGAGCCTACAGTGGTGGAATGTTAAGAGGACGAGTGTCTGACCCTCCCGCAACAAGGGCTAACGAAGTGGGCCTCACAAGTTCCTCTCCACTGAGCTCCTATGGAGCTCAGGTCAGTGATTTCATGAAGATCACCAACAAGGCCAAAACATTATCTAGAGAGTTAAACAAGCACTTCACATGAGTGCCACATTTTACCTCAATGGATGGGGAAAGTTGTGCAAGAGCACCTTATGTCTCCATCAAACATTTTTTGTAAAATTTTAATTTCAAAATGTAAAAGAATTGTAAAAGGTCATGATAAGGCCTATTCAATTTTAAATGAGTCATCAATAGGTCTTTAGGAGTTTGAAATAATGGAAATTGTAAAGCTTGGGAAAATGCAAAAGTTGCCAAATATGTAGAAAAATGGAAAAAGAGGAAAAAGCCAGATTATGAAAAGAAAAAGTGGGAAAATTGAAGGGATAGGTCAGTGTAGGTAGTTGAAAATTTAGTTTTTGAATGGGAAACATCTATAAAATTATTTTTGAGGCAAGCAAGAGATCATATTTTTGTATTGTTGAAAAGATTATATCAATAAAAGTACCTTGTTTATAGAATTTAGTCTTCTTTTTTATGTTATTCTCTAGTTGTACGGTCTGCGTAGAGGCTAAAGGCTTTAATTATTTTTGTTTTAGGTAGTTTAGAGTTTCATATTTCATTTCATATCACTTTTAAAGGATTTAATTGAGTAAATCACTAGTTTGAGCCCAATCTTTGCATACCGGTCTACAACCCAAACTTGGGGTTTTGAGAGTCCACTAACCAAATGAACTCTACTCCACTGAATTCGGCCTTATAGATTAGTGGAGTAGATTTAGATAGGATTTTTTTTGTTGCTTTGTTTTTGTGTAGGGGAACTAAGAGTTCAAGATCTGGTTGCAGATTTCTCAAGAAAATATAGAGTTTCCTAATGAAGATGGATGGCTTCAAGATGGTATTTGTGGAAATATCCCTAAATCATGTCAGGATTTTATTTTTCAGAGCATAGGTAGACATTATTAAACATGTTTGAGGTTTTGGCTAATCATAAATAGGTTTGCAAAATTTAATTTTAATAAACCCTCATTTGTAGGGCTTGCTTTGTGCTTCAAATAAGGGTTTTATGGAACAACGATTTGTGGAGCCTTTTTAGCTCTAAAAATGTTTGATTCTTAATTTTTATAAAATGATAATAGACTGAATTAGGTCCTTTGGTGTTTTGGTGGTGATCTATGAGCACTTCCTTTGTAAATTAGGCTTAATTTTAATGCTTTTTCCAGCGTACAGTACATAGTTCTGGTAATTTATTCAAAACAAACTACTAAAATCTTTTGATATGTTAATGGTGAAAAAAATGGCCCTTTGAATGTGTATTTGATTCTAGGAAATTGAATTGGGTTTGTGAGTTTCACCAAATTTACAGTATGGAGACCTAATTGACATTTAGTGCTTTGATTGCTTAGCAAGTGGAAGTTTGTGAAAGTAGAGACTTAAGTGATAGATTTTAGGTATAAATTTCTTCAACAAAGATGTTAAAGGTGTATCAATGTTTGGGGAATGGTTTGGGAAACAAAATTTTTGGTTTTGTGGATTTAAGCTAAGTTAACTATATAGCCAAGAATAGTGACTTGACTGTAGAGTAATAATGATCAATTGGGTCAATATTTATGTAAAGTATCTATTGGTTCCTTTCAATAAAAAATACATGATGGTTCATTGCCTTGGAAGTTCGATAATAGGCTTGAAGCCTAAATGGTTGATTGTTGTTTTTGGGTCTTGTGGAACTAATTGGTAAAAGGTGAAATTCAGTGAGAAATGAAAGTGTTGAGTGGTTCTATGTTTCTGATTAGGCTAATTGGTGATGGAAAAGTTGTTTTTGAATCTAATAAATGTGTGGTACTCTAATTTGGTAAAAATGAGGATTGTTGGCCTTATGAGTGGCTAGAGAATTTGAGGATTTTGTTGAGTTGATAATTAATATTGGTGAAATGAATGGTGAGTTGTTGGTGTTTTCTTAATTTGATCTTCTCCAAATTGAGTTGGATCAGAAGTACCCTTGATGAATTGTTTTTGTTGGTAGATGCCCTTGCATCAATTGGTATTAGAGTTGGTTGATTATGATAAGCTGGTTAAGTTTTTGCTAATGTTGAGTTGTTGAGTTTTGTTATAGGTGCTTGATCCATCTAAGCTACAGAGAGAAGTTGTGAGTTTGTGAAAGTTGAGAAGATAACCTGGTTGCTACCAAGAAAAGGCAGAAGAAAATTGAGAGAAGTTGAAGCAAGGCGGAATTTGCTTGGTTTGTTGAGTTGGTGAGTTGGGTGAAGTAGTAAATATTGATGGATACCTAGTTGTGGATCACTTGAGTTTGTATCCATGTTGAAGAGTACTCCATTGATGGGAGTAGACGAGAAGATAAAAGGACAATTTGGTCAGAGAAGTTCAAGGATGAATTGTGAGACAAAGAGGAAAGATTGTTGAAGAGAAGCAATGTGAAAGAATAGTCTTGTGTCCTTTGGTAAAGAAGAGTTAGTGGAAGGATGACTATTGATAAAGGAAATTCATGTGTCCTTATGAAAGAAGAAGTTATTGTAAACCTAATGATAAAAAGAGAAAGGAAAGAGGCAAGAGAAGACAAAAATGAAGGAATGAAGACAAAGTTGAAGACAAAGGATGGAACCAAGACAAGATAGATGAAGATTCAAGAGAAAAGAAGAAGCAGTCTAGGACAAGTTTGAAGCTAATTTTTAGGTAAAAGAACAAGATAACATGTTTCCAAGGGACTTGGAAAGGTTATGGTTGGTTGGTTGTATGGTGCAAGACTACCTAATGTCTCCATTTTTTTGTGAAATTTGAATTTCCAAATGTAAAAAAATTGTAAAAGATCATGATAATTCCTATTCAATTGTAAATGATTCATCAATAGGCCTTTCAGAGGTTGAAATAATTGAAATTATAAAGCTTGGGAAAATGCAAAAGTTGCCAAATATGTAGAAAAATGCAAAAAGAGAAAAAAGCTAGAATATGAAAAGACAAAGTGGGAAAATTGAAGGGATAGGTTGATTTAGGTAGTTGAAAATTTAGTTATTGAATGGGAAACATCTATAAAATCATTTCTGAGGTGAGCAAGAGATCAAATTTTTATATTCTTGAAAAGATTATATCAATAATAGTACCCTGTTTGTATAATTAAGTGTTCTTTCTCTATTATTCTCTATTTGTACGGTCTGTGTAGATGATAAAGGATTTAATTCTTGTTGTTTTAGGTAGATTAGAGTTTCATATTTCATTTCATATCACTTTGAATGGATTTTATTGAGTAAATAATGAGTTTGAGCCCAAACTTTGCATACCAATCTGCAACCCAAACTTAGGGTTCTGAGAGTCCAATAAGAAAATGAACTCTACTCCACTGAATTAGGCCTTATATATCAGTGGAGTATATTTAGATAGGATTTTTTGAGTTGGTTTTTTGTTGTTTTGTACAGGGGAAGCAAGAGTTCAAGGACTGGTTGTAGATTTCACAAGAAAATATAGACTTTCGTAATGAAGATGGATGGGTTCAAGATAGTATTTGTGGAAATATCCCTCAATGATGATGGGAGTTGATTTCTAGAGAATAACCAAAAATTATTAAACATGTTTGAATTGGTGGTTGATCATAAAGAATTTTGGAGCCTTTAATTTTAATAAATCCTCCTTTGTAGTGCTTGTTTTGTGCTTGAAATAAGGGTTTTATGGAACAATGATTTATGGAGCCTTTTTGTCTCTAAAAATGCTTGATTATTAAGTTTTGTGACATGATAAAAGACTTTCTTAGGTCCTTTGGTGTTTTGGTGGTGATTTATGAGCACTTCCTTCGTAAATTAGGCCTAATTTTAAGGCTTTTTCCAATGTACAATCCACAAATCTGGTATTTTTTTCAAAATAAGCTACTGAAAGCTTTTGATATGTTAATGGTGACAAAAATGGCCCTCTAAATGTGTATTTGACTCTTGGAAATTGAATTGGGTTTGTGAGTTTCACCCAATTTAGAGTATGGAGACCCAATTGACATTTAGTACTTTGATTGCATAGCAAGTGGAAGTTTATGAAAATAGAGACTTGAGTGATAGATTTTTGGTAGAAATTTCTTCAAAAAAGATGTTAAAGGTGTATCAATGTTTGGGGAATGGTTTGGGAAAAAAACTTGTTGATTTTTTGGATTTAAGCTAAGTTAACCCTATAGGAAAGAATGGTGACTTGACTGTAGAGTTAGGATGGTATGTTGGGTTAGTATTTATGTAAAGTACCTATTTGTTCCTTTCAATCAAAAAAACATGATGGTTCATTTCCTTGGAAGTCTGATAACAGGCTTGAAGCATAAATGGTTGATTGTTTTTTTTGGGCCTTGTGGAACTAATTGGTAAAAGGTGAAATTTGGTGAGAAATGAAACTGTTGAGTGGTTTTGTGTTTCTAATCAGGTTAATTGCTAATGGAAAAGTTGTTTTTGAATCTGATAAAGGTGTGGTATTCAAATTTGGTAAAAATGAAGATTGTTAGCCTTGTGAGTGGCTAGAGAAATTGAGGATTTTGTTAAGTTGATAAGTGATATTGGTGAAATGAATGGTGAGTTGTTGGTGTTTGTTTAATTTTATGTTCTCCAAATTGATTTGGATGAGAATTACCCTTGATGAATTTTTGTTGTTAGAAAATGCCCTTGCATCAGAAGGTTGAACCTGAGATTCACCGCTAGGCTCACTGAGTGATTCGAGAGTGGTGTTGAACTCAAGAGAAGTCAGGAGTAGTTCTATCACTAGGAGCAAACAAGTTAGTACGAGAACAATTTTTAGAGAAGGTTGGACCCTCTTACATCCTTCGTTGCTAAAAGGATCACTTTCTACCTTCTTCTTCATCAAAGGAGGTGAACTCCCCATAGATGAGGAAAGAAGTGTGGAGGAAGAGGAGGAGGAAAGAGCCACAATCGATATGACCAAGGTGTTCATCATATCTATGGCCTTCGAAAAAGGCTGGACATCTAGAAGGGACATCAACAAAGGAAACTCCACTGAAGGAGCAATGAAAACTTACACCTTTTTGGGGTCAGGCACATTCACACTCGCAATGGAAGTTAGAAGCAATACAATGCTAGTTTAAACAGAAGCAAAGGGGAGGAGAGAGGAGGATGAAGTGGGAGGCCCTAATACAGGGGCAATCGTCTCCTCTTCCTTCCTTTGTAAGGAGGCCTGCTCAAGCATGAGAGCCTTTTTTCAATGCTTATACTCACATGCAAGGAAATTTTTGTGACTTTTTGAACCAAAGGCCGAAAGCTGCAAAGGAATGGAAGGCTCCTTCTCGGTCATGGGGGTGTCCACTACAATTGTTTCTAGCAGAGGAATATACTCCTAAATGGGAGCATGAAGAGTAGGTTGAGAAGTAGCGAGGGAAACTGAATCAAGTACCTCGGCAGCAGGAATCTTCCCATTCATTGTTTTAGGAGTAGGAGTGGTAGGAGGTTGTGGAGGTCGAGACAAAGAGGAGTCTCCATGGGGACCTTTCTTCTTGTTATATAGAATAGGCCTAGGCTTTGAAGGAAAAATAGGAAGCTCAAATACGGGACACTTGGGCTTTCACCAAGTGGGCACCATAGGATTCTCTCACAAATAAGAAATGGAATTTGATGGCACCTCAGCAGGGCAAGAGCAAGCATCAGGCCAATCAGAAGAAGATGAAGAAGTAGGATCTTGGGAATACTTCTCTTCTTCCCTCCTACATGCCTTGCCAACATCATTTTCAACTTTTAGGCAAGCCCTATGTGAAACAACATAAGGTGATGGAGGGTATCCCACTTTCGGCCTTAGGAACCCTTTCTTATAATTATAATACATTCGGTGTAGGAGGTTTGTCCTACATAGGAGAGGACCGATGGGTTCAGGCCAAGAGTAATCCAAGGAGTAGCCAACATGAGAAACTGGTGGTTTATAACTAGTGTCATGAATTACATGCATAGAAACCCCATGGATAAATTTTAAACATTTATGCACAACCGAGGGTGCAAAATTCATAGCTACTAACCAAGGGATACCCAGCTTCATTCTAAAGAGTTTAGACCCAGGGATAATTTTAAACAAAAGATTCATGGATTTAGGCTCAACAAAGACTGATAGGACAATACTACCCAAAGGGGGCACAAAAAGTCTATCATTCATGTGGATGGTGCTCATAGGTGCATCATACCTATCTTTATGCAAGAATTTGATTAGCATCATCTCCTCAATTATAATTTTTACTTGAGATGTTACATCAATGAGAACACCTACTATGATGTTTCCATTGATTCACATAGGGATGTCTAGAGGAGATGGTTCCCTATCAAAACCCATCGACAGGTCCTGTGAAGTGAAGGTTATACCAATACCATTATCCAAAAGTTGTGCAAAGGGGATAGGTTGATGCAGTAAACAGGCCATTTCCCACTCTAGATGATATTTTCATAGAGTCCCTAAAGGTTAAAGGATAAGACGACCCAATTAAGGTTTCATTATGCAACACCTTTGGAACCTTCCAACTATGCCTACTAGGGGTCATAGGTTGGGTTGTAAGGAAAAATCCTCACAACACTCACACCTCCAACACTCCTAGGATACGAGGAAAGGAACTTTCAGTATCAAAAAATAAAACAAAAATGGTTCATGTAAAGTTCACCAAAAATGTAAGAGAGGGGGGCCAACCACGTTCAAGGCCCTAGGTCATGGAGAGCCAAAAGTAGAAGGCTACCCTAACTTACCTTAGCTTAAAGGGGTGATAGGAGAAGTGAGATGAAAATTATGAGGACTATAAGGTCCTTCAATCAATCTACAGACCCGAAACTTGGAATGGGGCTAGGCAAGCTAATTTTTGGGTTCAACACTGTGCTTCAAGTAGCTCTCTACCTAGGGATGAAAGCATGGTTTTGAGATGACAACACAACATGTTGGAATCTCTCTGGTATGTTATCATCTGTATGACTAGAGGACTAAACGTACAAGGTTAAACATAAGAAAATAGACTAATGACCTAGCTAATTACTTCCAAAGGGCCAAAACAAAGTTATGAAGTAGGCAATATATGCACGAATATGATAAAGTAAATACACAAGAGTTAAGGTGGCAATAATAATCTCACAAAGGTACTCATTTTCTAGCTAGCTCCAAGTAGCACACCCACCTACACACAATAAAGAGGAAAATTGTTGGGTGGTTGTATAGTCCTACCTTAGTCATACCCCCATTTTTGTGTTTCCACCTCCACAGACAACCAAGTTTGCAACAATGGAGAAATATATTTTAAAGAATGAAATAAAGTAAAGAACACAAAAGCACTACAAAAATAGTAGGGTGCTACCCACTAAACCATAGAGGAGAGTAGTAGAAAGATTACCACCTCCACCAAGAGCTCACTAGCTAATGGAGGAGAAAATGAGAGGACTCAAGCCCCTGTTACAATGGTGTTTTTTCCACACTTGCTCTACATAGTTGATGGAGTGTTTTTGTTGCTACTATGGAGTGAAAAGTGTTGCTTAAAGCCAAAAAGTGAATGCTAGAATGCTTGGAAAGTTTTCTAAAGGATGCAAAGAGATGAACTGAATGCTTAGAAGATGAAAAGAAATAATGAGGAGTGAATTTGAAGGAGAGAATTAAGAAAACAGGCATATTTGGGTCATTTAGTTGGAGAGGGTGTTACAAATCAACCTCCAATGGGAAGTGTAACACCTTTGCAAGCTCCAAACGTAGGAATATACCAAGGAAATAGGCATGCCAAATGGGTATCCATGATAGTTATTCCTCTACTGACAAAAAAAACAACTACCAAGTGGAACGAAGGAAGCAAGATTATGTGGAATTTAGCATTTGAATTTGGTTTTCTTAAGTTAGGAAGGGAAAAAGGGGAGTTTGTATAAGGGGTGAAAATTCACTCCTATACAATGGCATACCTTCTTTTATTCTTAGTTTCATTTTTAAATGGAAATCCTTATTGATGAAAAGTATATAATAATAATAAGGATGATATGACTAATTGTTGAATTACACTATTGAATCATAAATTCGCTTGTTTTTAGAGAGTAAATTAGTGATCTATTTCTTCTTTTGAAGAAATATGTGAAAGAATATTCTAGTGATTTATTTCTCCTTTTGAAGACATATGCGAAAGAATATTCTAATACTTGAATGGAATAGTGATGCCTTAGTTGACTAGAGCACCTCAAGGTAGATGTTGCTAGAGGGTAGATAGTTGTTATGAGATAATGTATAGTAGAAATTTACCTTCCAGGATGGGTGCAGAAATGAAGTTCAAAGAGTATAGTTTTTCTTTACCAAAACCTATTGTTTGTTGTTGCTACAACACATTTATTATGATTGGCAAAGCAATACAGTTCATTTTGTATGGATGAACTCTATGATTTCACTCTTTTCCATTCCTAGCATAGATCTTGCATTTATGTTTTAACTTGTAGATAGAAATTTCATGTTGATGTATAGGAATGCACTACATTCCACCTTGTAGATTGTTCTCTTGCTAAAATTTCTATGCATGGTCGAGCATTCTTTAATTTAGAAGAATACTGGGGAAGCGTAAGCTTCGTGGTTGGGTGGTAAAGCAATTCCACCATGTTCTTGTTGGATGTTGTGATTGTGTTGTTGATATGTGGTTTTCATTGATGTCAACACTATTAGCATCTGTTGTATTGAAGGCTCTATATGTCGAGGATATTGAGAAAATTGTTGCAAGTTCCCAGTGGATCAGTGAAGGTCATGAAGATGTCTTGTTTTGTACATTGAAGATCAGATGTTTTGGATTAAAGGGTTTTATGCTGAGTGTATCTAGTTCATCTACTGGAAGTTTCAGAGGTCCGCATGAATATTTGATCGTGTTATGAACAGTTGTGTTTTGACAGTATTTATGTGATTCTGGTAATTTTTGTCGCTACGGAGGATTCTCTGTTAGTTCTTGTTTTTTGTGGATGCTTCTAGATCATTCTCTATCCTTGTATGTTTGCGTTGATTGGTGTGCTTGTGGTCAAAGGTTTTTCTTGGTATGTTCAGGTTTTCATCTTCTTGGTTGACATGGTGGTTGTAGCATGTTGTGGATCCTTGAAGATTTCAATTTGAATGTTTGGCATGCTCAGTGAAATTGTTTTGGGTCACATCATGATATTAGTCGACAGTGTTTGATCCACGTTGAAAATTTATTTGTAAATTTGGGCCAACATTATAAATATGTTTTATATTTTTGGCCAACTAAGTTATTGATGTAAATTCATGTTGTAAATATATAAGAGCAATTGTTTGAGAAAAAATAGTGTGTGCATAAGAGAAAATGTATGCCAGGAAAAGTGTAGATGTGTGAATAGTGTTCTAATCATTCAATTGCATAGCAGAGTGAGAAGAAGTTTGAGCAAAGTGTGAAGAAGTATTCTTGTGCTTAATTGGAACTGTAATCAATCTTTTGAAGAAGCTATTTTCTTAGTTCACAATCTAGATGGTTTTAATCTAAATATTTCTTTGGAAGTGAGCCCTCCTATATTTGAGTAGTGAGCTCTAGGTAGTGTGCCTAAATGCATGTGATTCCCATTATTTTTCATTATTCTTTTAATAGGGTATAATATTGTGGACTAACATCCAACGTGGCTTTTCCCCTAACATGGTTTCCATGTAAAAATCTTGGTGTTCTCTATGTTTTTAAAGTGTTGATTTTTTATGGTTTATTGTTCATTCATTAGATCTGAGATTACGTTAAGTAAAGTTTGAAAGTTTTAAATATTCTGTGACAATTGATTCACCCCCCCTCTCAGTTGTCTATCCTTTTTTTTTCCAACAATTGGTATCAGAGAAGGTTCCTCTGAAGAAGTTTAAAAAGCTTGAGGTGATCTGAGATGGCATCATACAAGAAGGACAGTCCTAGATTGGATGGAACAAACCACTCATTGTGGAAAGCTAGTATGGAGTTTCATTTGAGGTGTACTAGTGAACCCTTCTGGAAGATTACAAAGAATCCATATGTTATTGCTCAGAATGGTCCTTCAACGCTTGATGAGATTAAAGAGGCTGAGAATAATGTTAAGGCTATGGAAGAGTTGTTGAGTGCTCTAACAGATTCAAAAATGAAAAATGTGATAGGTCTGAAGACAACTCATGATATGTGGATGAATCTAGAAAATTTGTATGAAGGAGATGTACATGTGAAGATGGCTAAGGTTCAGAGTTTGAAAGGAAAGTATGAAAATTTGAAGATGGGTGAAGATGAAAATGTTTCTTCTTTTATACAGAGAGTAAATGAACTAGTGATGGGTATTAGATGTGTTGGTGGTACCCTGGATGAGGAATAAGTTTCCGCTAAAGTGCTTAGATCATTTCCTCCCTCCTACAAAGAAAAGGATTGTGCTATTGAAGAAACTAGATCATTGGTGAATGTGACAAGGGATACACTGATTGGTAAACTTGTTGCCTTTGAGTTGAGTGAATTTAGTGACTTTATTCCAAAGACTGAAACTGCATTTAAGGCTACTTTATCCAAAAGAAACAAGCAAATTTATGATCCCTGAGAGTGTTCCAGAAAGACATTCAAGTATGAGGAATAAATGAAACAACTTGAAGATGAAGAAAAAGAGGTAGAAGAGTTGGAAGCATTGATTGTGAAGAAAGAAGGTAGAGGACAAGGTAAGTATAAAGGAAAGTTTCCTATCTATTGTTTTTCTTGTAGTAAAATAGGTCATTTTGCATCAAGGTGTCCTGAAAGAGTACCCAAATCTAAGCCTTACAAACCTAGATTCCAAAAGAAATGTTACTATGTTGAAGAAGGAGTGATAGATGATGAGTCTGATAAAGATAATGGAAATGAAGATGATTGGGTTTTCATTGCTATCAAGAAAAATGGTCCAGTGGCTATTGAATCTACTAAAGTTGAGAAAGCTCTTGTAGCCTAAATTGAAGAAAAGGATGAGTGTGTTATTGACAGTGGATTCTCACATCATATGACTGGTGACAAAAGAAAATTTGTAAGTCTAGAGAAGTATGATGGTGGGGTTGTAATATTTGGAGACAACAATGATTGTGTGATTTGTGGCAGAGGATCTATTTTTCTTGGTGGTAAGCATAACACTGATGATGTTCTTTATGTTGAAGGATTAAAGCCCAACCTCTTGAGTTTTGGGTATATGGTGGAAAATGGGTATGATATTTCATTCAAAGATGGAAGATGCGTGATATTTGGAATTTCTAGAAATGTAATTACTTTAGGTAAAAAAAACAAAAGGTAATATTTTTCATGTAATACTCCCATGTTTGTTGATTCATTAGATACTCTTGATACTTAAATTGATATTGTGGATACTCTGTGATACTCTATGTGATGTTTTTATATTTGATCATGTGTGGTTCTTAGTTATTTTCTTACTGCTCTTTACATTTTGTGTGACAATTGATGATACATTATACATAGATGATTTGATTTATCATGCAATGGTAGTTCTTTAAATTTATATGCGATAATGATATTATGTTTACGATGTCATGTTCAGTATATTATGGTGGAAGGACAGAGTAGTACCACTCGCTTGCGAGTGCCCTACTACCCCGCTATTTCCTTTCACAGAGTACTTCAGTGGAGATTATATGTCACTTGACATTTAATTGCTTGCAGGGATTGTAGGATTAAAAGTCTCGATTCCACCTGCTTCGGCAGGACTGGGCGAGCACAAATTAAACCCAATGGGTACGATGTGGTTAAAAGGAATTGTTAAGGAAGAATTTCCTGACCCAAGTCTGTTATTTCGTATGAGGTTGTTGAGTCATGCGTGGATCTGATTTTGGTCTTGATATTTCGATTGTTTTTGAGTTAAATGATTTATTTAATTTATTTATGTTGGTGATAGTTAATTTAATTATTTTAGAATTAAAAGATTAAATTAAAGTTATTTTTTTTACTAATTATGAGTTAGTAAGTATTGAGGTTTAATTATATTTTAGTTAAAAGTTAATTGTTTATAAAAGTTTGTTTTAATTAAATTTAGAATTAAGTGGAAGTAATTTTAAAACAAAATAAATTATTTTTTAAAATTAAATAAATAAATCATAATAATAATAACTAATTAAAATTGGAGAAACTTGTGGGAGTTATTCGAAGAATGAAATTAGTTATTTTTCGAAATCCTTTTACAAGAGGAGGAAAGAGGTAGACGAGAGATTTTTCTTTTGGGAAAATTTGTCTAGGAATTTTTTTGGGTTTTCGGAAATGAAGTTACAGAAAAAGGGGCAGTATTGGAAAGGAGAAGGAAAGCATCGGGGTTGGGTTTCTTCTACAGCTGTAGGACGCCAGGTTCCTTTCGAAATTTTGTGCTATTTGTTATGCTTTTATTTTTGGTTGGCTGTACTGTTTGTTGAGTTGAATTTTTGGCTGTGTTGAAATTATGATTGAAAATTCCTGCCCATAGAAATCTTGCAAATTTTCCATAAGATTAATAAAATAATATTGTCCAAAATTATTCAATACAAATATTTGTAAATCTGAAGTTGACAAAAGAGTTGTTTGGATTTTATTCCAGATCTTGAATTTTATTTTTTCAAAACAAGTATTCGATCAATGCCTAGAACCAGGGTTAAATAAGGGGTTTTACCATTTAGTTGGCAAATACAGATTCGTCGGTTTAATTCTTTCTAAAATTTTTGGAAAACAGTCAAAAATTTGTATGGATTGGGTAGTTGGGTTTATTTTTACCCTGTGTATGGTTGGCTGGGTTGCAATACCGTGAATTTTATTGTTTATTTTTATTGTACAAATTCATTATATTGAATAAATAGTTATATATATAGGTTGATATTGGGCTTTTGTATTTGATTCGCTTCTTTGTATTTAGTAAAAGATATTATATTGTTTTGTAATTCACGAAATTTACTATTGTTGAATTTTGGCTATGTGGTTCTGGAATGTTGTGCCCTATGCCAACATAGTATGCACTTTATTTGATAAATATTTATTTCATTCTCTGTGCTCCGTAACGAGTGCGTATAGGAGTCAGTTTTGGAATTCTCTGATTCATGTGATAATACTAAAATTTGCATATTAATTATATTATGGAAACCGTACTAGTTAATTTAATCTCTGTATGGTCATTGTCTCTCGTGCCCTTATGCTCCTGTTTTAACATTTATTCATATGTTTGATACATATTTTTTTTCCCCCTTTCTTTTTAAGGCAATTTCCGAATTATGTGAGCATCCTGAATCCCATACTAAAATTTTGGAATCATGACTGATACATAGAAATTTTGCCTTCTTCATTTTATTGGAACTATAAATCTGGTATGGTCGTTATTCCTCTTCATACCAATGCTTTTACCTCAGTTCAGTCTTCTGTGAGTTTGTGAGGAGGAGGTCGGCAGTGACCATATTTCCCCGTCCTCCATCTCCTGCGAATGTGTGCATAAATATCCTTGTTTTCTCTTTGTTCACTGCGCCAATGGCATCCGTATGTTCATTCGTTGTAAGGGTTTCACTGTGTAGGGTGTTTCGTTACCAGTTCTTTCATTTACTTAATACTCATTGTTTCTTGTGCGTCTATTAATGAATGACAGTGTCTTGTTTATTCTGTGCCATACTTTGGTTTTATGTATAGTTTTTAGCTTCGAAATATGTATCAATTCGTTTGGTTGAATTTGCAAACAATGTGTGGTGCATACTCTGTGTAATGAAAAGTAATTACGCCGCATAGTGTTCGGTAAAAATTTATAATTTCCATGGTTTGGATAGCGTTTAGTGTACTTAGCGACTTGATAGTTTTGCTACATGGTAATTTAGTAATATAACTGCTTAATCGGGTCATATTCGGGGTAAATATGATTTTGGTTGTGCATAATAAAATTTATATGTATTTATTTGGATTTGTTCGATAGTTAATAGAATTGGGTTATAGGTAATTTAACAAGTTTATAATTATATAGATCTATGTAGATATATATGTAATTAATGGGGGTAATTTTAGTATTCATATTAATGATTATACTAATTTATATATATATATATATATATATATATATATATATATATATATATATATATATATATATATATATATATATTTGTGTTAATTATATATATGTAAATTGTAATTTAAATGTAGGTTAGTTTAATTTGATAGTATAATAAAAGATAGGTTGCAAATAGTTTCATTTATTGAATATTGTGTATTATAAAGATGAATATAACGGTGAAACATATAGTTAAATTGGATATTTTAATTAAAAGGAATTTTTGTGTATTGAATTACATTTTGATGTGAATTGTTCCATGTTTTAAGGCGTGTTCCATTTGTAGTATGGTTAATGATCCTTTTGAATTATATTGTTTCATGTAATATGGATGTTCTTGTATTTGGGGAATTCGGTTCTATAAGGAAACCCTAGAGTTTAACAATCCTGTTAGAAACCTAAGTGATTCCAGAGGTGGGACAATGTGGCTCTCTAGTTTCATTTTAAATTTGATTTTTGTGATGCTATCGGATCGGTTATACATTGAAGTAAATCAATCTATGAATGAGTGTCCTTGTGGTTGGTGAGATGATCATGCCTCACTTCAATTATTATTTGATTCAGTTCTTTATGTGATACAACCTTTGATGTTATTGTTTTGTGGTTGAGTGTTTAGAGGGAGTGGCTCTAAGTGGGTGGTCGGCGCACAAAGGGGTGCCAGGATAGCCCACGTTAGAGTGAACTTAATAAGTGATAATTTAAATAATTAACTAGGGGATGGGTAGTAACACACTAAAAAGATAATTGTTGCCTCATTCACTTTTTAGTGCTACCACAGACTAAAGGGGATTGAGAAGGCCGTGGTTGGCATAATCGTTGCCTTGTTCCACGAAAGGTAACGGTTCCACATGAGCAACCCTATGGGGCGGTTCCTTGAGATAGGTAGCCTGGATAACCATAGATGGAGGCGGTTCCTAGTGCTTGGTTGCCTAGATAATCCGTAAGTAGATGGAGGCAGTACCTTGCAATAGGTAGCCTGGAGAATCCATGTTAAGCCATGTGATGACACTTCCCTCTAACATTCTTATTTATGTTGTCTTTTGGAAATCCTCTGGAATTGGTCACTTGCCTTAATGAATTTTGTTATTGTTTGAATTTGAAGTGCTTTTATGTGTTGTGTGATTTCATTTAGTTGTGAGTCTTTGTCTTGTCGGTCTTGGTCAAGAACCCTTCCTTAGCAACTCCTAGCACGGGGGTGGTTGGGTGGATCGTGTTTCACACCCCGTTGGGATTCTCTCTTTTATGGAGGTTCAACTTTCAATGCTGAGTTGTAGTATCAATGGATTCCTTTCTTGTGGGTTCTAGAATTACGTATCTATGTGATTCTTTTATTGATGTATCATTTCTGCCTAGTTTGGAAAGTCTTGTATATTATTGCACATGGTGCTATTGTAATGCGATCTTATGATGATGCAATGCACTTTTATTGTAAACTTGGTTATGAGAAGAACTCATAATGATGTAATCACCTTGGTTATTATTCGATCTTATGGCTTTATTGGTGTTACTGATGTAATTGTAATTATAGATGTATGTATGTGTGGTTAATGTAATGGTTAATTAGACGTTCATATTGTTAAGAGTTAGTTCTTAAGTAATGACCTCGTGTTCCTCAAAGGATTAAGTTACGCAAATTGGTTAATGGTTATGTCATGTTATTTACTATTCTCTCCTATGTTAAAAAAAAAATTGTTGCATTTTACTTAATTCCTTTGGGGTTGCGTGGCGGGTCATTACATTTCACCTCAATGCTACTAGTAAAAGTTGTTTAATTTCTCAAGTAGATGAAAGATATTTATGGGATAGAAGGTTGTGTCATGTGAATTTTGATAACATTTTCAAAGTAAGTTCCACTCAAGTAGGAAGAGATCTACCTAAGCTAGTGAAGCTTTCTAACGCAATCTACAAGGAGTGTTAGATGGGAAAACATACTAGAGTTTCTTTTCAGAGCAAACAACATCATTCAAATGGATTACTAGAGCTTGTGCATACTAATCTATGTGGTCCCTCTAAAGTCAAAAGTCTCCATGGAGAAAGGTACTTTATGCTACTTATTGATGATTACTCTATAATGATATGGGTTGCTTTCTTAAGAGAAAAATGTGAAGCATTAGAAAAGTTCAAAAGTTTCAAAGCTATGGCAACGAATAAGAAAGGTCTAAAAATAAAATTCTTAAGGTTAGACAGAGGTGATGAGTTCACCTCCATGGAGTTTAATTCTTTTTGTGAAGAGCATGGAATTAGAAGACAATTATCTGCTCCCCAAACCCCTCAACAGAATGGAGTTGCAAAGAGGAAGAATAAAACAATTCTAGATGTTGCTAGAACAATGATGATTGAATGAAATGTGTGTCACACCTATTGGAGTGAAGCTGTAAGCACTACTGTGTACACTTTAAACTAGGTAAATGTCAATAGTAATTCTGGTAAGACTCCTTTTGAACTCTGATTTAGTTACAAGCCTACGGTTAAATATTTCAAGATCTTTGGAAGAAAATGTTATATCAAGAGAGATGGGGACATAGGTAAGTTTGATGCAAGAAGAAATGGAGGAATCTTTCTAGGTTACTCTACTAAAATCAAGTCCTACCAGTGCTTTAATATAAGACTAAGAAAAATGGTTGAGAGTGCAAATTTCAGAGTTGATGAGGATTTTTCTAAATCATCCAGATACTATGGATATGATTCAGATGACTAGGAAGACTATAAAAACAAAGGGAAGAATGCTTAGACACATAATCAACTTCAAATTGTGCCATATGTTCCATTTGTTCTAATAAATCAAGGTAGTCAGGAAGCAAAGACAAGTGCAAGTGCAAAAGAAGGAACAAAAGAACTAGAAGTTCAAGAGAATCCTAAAACTCTGAGGTATGTTAAGCTAAATCATTTTGAAAATCAAATTATAGGAGACAAGAATAAAGGTGTGCAAACTATAAGAAAGATTGCAGAAGAGTATTGCCTTATTTCCAAGATTGAGCCTAAAGATTTCAATGAAGCTTGCAATGATGAACACTAGATGGAAGCTATGAAGGAAGAATTAATGCAGAATGAAAAGAATAATACATGGATACTTGTTCCCAAGCCTAAAGATAAAAATGTGATTGGTACTAAATGGGTCTTTCGGAATAAGTTGAATGAACAAGGTGAAGTGGTCTAAAATAAAGGGAGAATGGTATGTAAAGGGTATTCACAAATGGAAGGTATTTATTTTGAGGAAACCTATGCCCCTATTGCTAGAATTGAAGCTATAAGGTTATTTCTTGCTTATGCTGCATATAAGAACTATAAAGTCTATCAAATGGATGTGAAGTCAGCTTTTTTGAATGGTGAGCTAGAAGAAGAAGTATATATTGAACAGTCAGATGGATTTCAACTGATTGATAAGGAAAACATGGTTTTCCAATTGAAGAAAGATCTATATGGACTCAAGAAATCCCCCAAAGCCTAGTATGCTAGACTAGGAAAATAATTATTAAATCTTGGATTCAATAAAGGTACTGCTAACAATAACTTGTATTTCAAATTGGATCATGACAAAGATTTAATTATTGAGGTCTTTGTTGATGAAATTATTTTAGGAGGAGATGATAATCTATGTATGAAGTTTGCTGACGAAATGAAGAATGAATTTGAAATGAGCATGATTGGAGAGATGAAGTTATTTCTAGGATTACAAGTTGCTTAGTTAGACAGGGGATTTTCATATCTTAGTCCAAATATGTGAGAGAGCTATGGAAGAAGTTTGGCATGGAAGACTCAAAACCTATTGGTATTCTCATGGTAACCGTATGCAAGTTAACACTGAATGATGATTCTCCTAAGGAAAATCAAACAAGATATAGGTTAATGATTGGTGGATTGCTCTACTTAACTCAAACTAGGCCAAACATTATGAATGTTGTATGTATGGTTGCAAGATTTTAGGCTGATCTAAAAGAGTCTCATGTGACTGCTATAAAGAGAATTTTTTAGATATCTAAAAGGAAAAAATTATTTTGGGCTTTGGTATCCTAAGGATGATGATCTTAATTTAAATGCATACACTAATGTGGATTGGGAAGGAGATGTAGATGATAAGAGGAGTACTAGTAGTGGTAACATCTTCGTAGGGAAGAAGTTGGTCTCTTGGTTGAGCAAAAAGAAAAATTCCATTTCTCTATCTACTGCTAAGGCATAGTATATTGTTGTTGCGAATAACTATACTGAAGTGATGTGGATGAAATAGATGCTGAAAGTTATCAAAGTAGTATATGATGAACCTATTGCCATATACTGTGACAACTCAAGTGCAATTAACATATCAAATAATTTGGTGCTATACTCTAAGACCAAGCATATATCAATCAAGTTTCACTTCTTAAGGGAAAAAGTGAGTGAGAAAGAAGTCAGACTGGAGTATGTTCCTACCAAAGAATAGATTGCAGAAATTTTCACCAAGCCATTGGAAAAGGATATTTTTGAGTGTCTCAGAGGGATGCTAGGGGTAATTACCCCTCCTGTTATGAACTAGAGATACATTTACATGAATCAATCTATATGCTTAATTGCCACATTCTGATCTGGATTCATGTTCCCGTGGTTGCTACTTAGGGGGAGTAGTCAGATGTGTAGATATGTGGTTCAGAGCTTGCATGTGGAAAGATAATGCTTATCTTTTCCATTTATGTCAAAGGGGGAGAAGATTCATGTGAAAAAATGTTGTTTATCTAGAGTGAAGAGTCTATTGGGGAGAAGATCATGTAGAAGAGGTTAAGGAAGAAGAGTCAGAATCTAAGGGGGAGTAAGTGTTGATTGAGAGTTGTGTTGATGGTGTTTTTCACATCATGTGTTGCCATCAATGCCAAACAGGGAGATTGTTGGATGTTGTCATTGTGTTACTGATATGTGTTTCTCATTGATGTCAACACTATTAGTATTTATTGTATTAAAGGTTGTATATGTCGAGGATATTGAGAAAATTGTTGCAAGTACTCGCTGGATCAATGAAGGTCATGAAGGTGTCTTCTTTTTTATGTTGAAGATCAGTTGTTGTGGATTATAATGTTTTCTACTGAGTGTATCTAGTTCATCTACCAGAAGTTTCAGAGGTTCGCATGAAGATTTGATCGTTCTATGAATAGTTGTGTTCTAACAGTATTTCTGTGGGTTTTGTCAGTGTTCCTTATTGAATTTTATGTGATTTTGGTAATTTTTGTTGTTGCAAATCATTCTCTATTATTTCTTGTTATCTATGGATGCTTCTAGATCATTCTCTATCCTTGTACATCTATGTTGATCGGTGTGCTCATGGTTGAATATTTTTCTCCGTATGGTCGAGTTTTCATGTTCTTGGTTGACATGGTGGTTGTAGCATGTTGTGGATCCTTGAAGATTTAAATTTGAATGTTTGGTGTGAGGATATTGTTTTGGGTTGTATCATGATATTAGCTGATGGTTTTTGATCCACATTGAAAATTTATTTGTAAATTTCTGCTGACATTATAAATATGTTTTATATTTTTGGCCGAATAAGTTATTGATGTAAATTCATGTTGTGGATATATAAGAGTGATTGTTTGAGTGAAGTTAGTGTGTGCATAAGAGGGAATGTATGATAGGAAAAGTGCAGATGTGTGAATAGTGTTCCAATCATTCATTTACAGAGTAGAGTGAGAAGAATTTTGAGTGAAGCGTGAAGAAGTATTCTTGTGCTTAACTAGAACTATAATCAGGCTTTTGAAGAAGCTATTTTCTCAGTTCACAATCCAGATGGTTGTAATCCAAATATTTCCTGGTCAGTGATCCCTCCTGTATTTGAGTAGTGAACTCTAGGCAGTGTGCCTGAATGCATGTGAATTCCCATTATTTTTCATTATACTTTTAAGAAGGTATAATATTGTGGACTAACATCCATCATGGTTTTTCCCTTAACAGGGTTTCCACATAAAAATCTTGGTGTTATCTATGTTTCCGATGTGTTGATTGTTTATGGTTTATTGTTCATTCATTAGATTTGAGATTAAATTATATAAATTTTGAAAATTTTAAATATTTTGTGACAATTGATTCACCCTTCCTTCTTAGTTGTTTGTCCTTGTTTTTCCAACAATTCTTGTCCACCAATGGAGGTGAGTGTCAAAGAATAACCTTAGTTTTTCACAAGACTATTTTAGTCTAAGATGTAACTTGATATAATACATTCATGTATATGATGAAAAATGTACAATGTAATGACTTTGTGGCCTTAGGAGCCAAGTCAAACCTAATATTGTAATTTTGAATTTTGAAGTGAATATATGAATCTTTGACTCATTTTAAATGGACGTGTGTAGCTATGATTGAATTTACCCACTAGTTATGTCTTTTAATTTGGAGTATATTCATGTATCATTTGCAATAATATTAATTAAGTAATAATTTCAAATGGTTTTTTACACCATTCATGAGAACATCAAGTGCAAGAACTACATGAACATGTATGAAATATAAATAGTGTGGAGGAATGAACCCATTAATAAAGTAATATAAGAATATTCAAGGCATAAGTATAGTTGGAAGTGTTCCAAGGGAATGTATAAACCAAGTGTTGATTGCTTTCCAAGAATATTAGTAAGAAAAAGGAGAAGATGAATCTCCATCCCGGGAGTCTAGTGAAGAAATACTCATGGTTGGGTAGCAAAAAATTAGGTGTCTTGTACATGGGAAAATTTTTGAAGTGAATTTTTTCATGGTCATTCCTAGACTTGACAAAGATACCTAATCTTGAGGATTTTTTAAAAGAAAGTGATACTTTTGCATTTTTATGTGAAAATACCTACAACTTGGAGACCAAAGTTTGGAAGCTTGCTACTAAAAGAAGTAAAATTATCTTTGACTTAATGTAGAAAGTTTATGTACCAGTTGTCATCTACCACATGCTATCATTTAATTCTTTCCTTTGATTTTGTTTCATTTATTCCATTTGAAATATTTGGTTACCTTGTTTCTATAAAAGGGCCAAGATTTGTTCTATTTTGTTAAGTTTAGAATTTGTGGATTCTAGAGAATTAAAATTTTGCAAGTTTTATTCTTTTTCCTATTTTTTGTTCCATTTTTGACTAAAAACTTATATGTTTAATTTGAAGTTCTAGACACGTAAAATGTACTGATTGGTCCTATACACCTAATCGTGATTACTATTGCTTCATCTTGAATCATCTTCTTTGCTAATCATTTAATCGAATAATCTATATTTGATTAAATCCACCACATTGCATCTCTTAATTAAATAAATCATTATTTATCTAAGTCATCATCTCATGTTGATTAAATAGATCATTTTATTTAATTAATCATGTAGTCTCCCTTTAATAAAATAATTCACTTTATTTAATTAAATCCCTAAAGTCATTCGATTAAATTAAATAAATAAATCAATCTTTATTTGATTTAATCTAGCATCATCTCCTTTTAATTAAATAAATCAAAATCTTTATTTAATTAAGTCTAGATCATATTCTTCTCATTTTGATTTAAATTAATCCAAAAATCTAAATCAAAATGGTCAAATCAACTAATTTCCTTTTAAATTAATCAAATCTTGATTAATCTTAATCTTAATCACTCAAATCCTCTAGTGTTTGTAACTTGCTCACAAAAATCATTTCAATTGATTTATTAAATCCTCAATTACCTTCAAAATGCATCAATGTTGGAATATTCTCCAAATTTGAAAACTCCCCCCAAAAGAGTTTGTACATTCAATAAGGCATTCAAACCTCTTACATGTCCTTTTTCCTTGAGCCAAGTGGCATTAACTTCATTTTATCCTCCCTCCAACATGTCATTTCATCCATTTTGAAATTCCACCCAATTGCATTTAATTGCACAATGACCAAAATGTGCTCCACCTTTGTCCACTCACATGTTGAAAACTGGCGCTTGGTCATTGGTTGGTGTTTGATCCCACATCCATCCCTTTTGCCTCATTCTCCATCATGCTCATCTATAAATAAGAGGCTCTCACTTTGATTTTGGATCCACAACTTCATGCAAAGACATTATCTTCATATTTTGAATTTTCTCATCCATTGTTCATCCATTTTCTCATTTCCATAGCTAGGCTATACAAGAATTCAACCAAGGAGCATCAAATATTCATCAAATCGTCACTCAAGCTTACAAGGGATTAGGAAAGGTCCATTTTCCACATCAAAATGGCACCAATTCTCCCATGGGATTGATATTTTTCTTGCATTAGATAGGATTTGATGGTTTTCATTTGTGTTCTTCATTCCCATTTCTTATTTTGTGCATTTCAAATGAATTCTATGGGGAATGTTGATTTAACTTGCATAATGATATAATTGTATGATTGTTTGTTGTATTTGTGCAGGTCTAACATCAACATTCACAAAAGTTAACTAAAATCAAGGTTGATTCAAAAGCTATTTCTTGATACAAAATCATACATAGCCGATTGTTTGTTCCTATCAAAAAAGATTGTGTACTGCACTAGATTTGGGTGCATACTAACACTATCGAATAGAAAATAATCCACATTTCTTCAAACCCTAGCATCATTCTATTCCTAGCTATGAAGCATTCTAGTGAAGTATAGAGTGGTTTGCTTTGATTTAGCTTATTTCTTGAGGCATGCATGGATAATACATGGGAGAAATCTTTAAATTCTAGTATCCTTTTTATGTGTTTTTTTATATTAAATTTTTAATATTTTTAGAAAATGTTTCAAAATTGATAAACGCATGGAGTATTATTGTAAATATTTCATTTCCATCAAGTTGTAGAGTGATCAATGCTAAATCTACTTGAATATATGCAAGTAATTTGAATTCATGAAATATTATTGAAAATATTTAATTTCATGTAGTTTTTAAGTGACATGTGAGTGATCAAATTGAGCTTATGTTATGATCCTTTGGATACCAACTAATCTACAAATACCATAGACCCCTCATGTTTAACAAAAAATTACACAATGAAACCTAAGTGAACCTAGTGCGTCAAGCCCTGGCATTCACAAGCCTTGCGATCAAATTAAGATCACTTTAGATTTAGGTTTTCTCAGTGGATATTTCAAGTAAAGGTAGTTTCACATGTTCTTCTATGATAATTTATCTACCTGTTAGTGTGCATGTGCAACATCTATGTCAACACTCCTATCTTCTCCTCTAGTTGAGACTACGATAGCTAGTGAGAGCTATGTTGGTTTAATTTTCTTTATATTCCTTCACTATTGTAACACCTATGTAAACACAATATGGCTTTGGTGTGTCCTTTTTATCCCCTATTTAGGATATGAATTATGTATATGCTTGATTCTAGAACTGTTTTGATATTAATATAATATAGTGGCTCTGACACCTTTATCTATTAAAATTTATATTTTTATTCTTCATTATTTTCTTTTCTTTACTACTCACATTCATGCACACCTAGTAGGACTTGTGTCTCATCTTTTTAGTTTGTAGATTTATCCTAGCTTGATCTTTACTTTTTTTCCCTTTTTAGAGAGATTTATAGGTGAAATTTTAGTAAGAGCTTTCAAATGAAAATTGGGCATCATAGATTAGTTTAGAAGGCTTGAATAATAACAATACATATATGATATGAAATATTTTGTTGTAGGAAAATAGTTTCGATAAAAAAAATATTTTTAAACTTTCTTTCTCTAGTAATTTGTATAATTGTATAGTTTGCATTATTTTTTGCATTCTATTAAAAATTAATTCCTTGTTACTTATTAGTTACATATTCTATTTACAAGGGCCTAACTAGCTAACTAAGTCCCCTCACCCTCTTTTTAGTCCTTTATAAAAAAAAAAAATTTAAAATATTATAATTTTATACTCATGTATTAGATTTTCAATATTTTGTAGGTGTTGGAAAGATTAATCAATGAACTATGATGTAGTGAACATGATGTTTACAAATTTAGCCTAGTTTTTTAGAGATAATTTGTGATATGGTGAAATGGGATCTAAGGATAAATCACTCATTCTATCATAAAGCATTGGGGGACACAAAAGTAACCAAGAGAAATTATTTGGTTGCTACCCTCAACGAAGATCCAGAATAGTTGATCAATGTTTGCTCCCCTTTTTAGTTTGATGATGTGATGATTGAATGTGAGTTTGATAATGTGAAATGTTGCAAAATAGGTAAATTAAGACTAAAGAGATGGATATTTATAAAATCTATAAAATATAGAACAAAAACATAAAAATGGAAAATAAAATTGAAAGACTTGAAGATAGAGAGAAACCTAACATATGAATCTGATGTATAATTAGAAGGACAAAGGAATTGGCCACCCTAGTCCTCAAATTTTAATTTTTAGGATTTTCAAAATTGAAATAGGTGTATCCCAGTCTAAAGGTCTTTAACAATCGATATCAAGTTTCAAAGTCCAATAGTTTATGAGTAATGAACATGCCTTGGAATTTGATGATGAAACATGCTTGAATGCTTGAGTTATGGTTTTGAGGTCTTGAGATCTCTAGTTCACTTGATTCCACTTTAGAATTGTAACTTGCTAGAAGGAAAAGGGGGAAATGTTGTGCCATATAGGGGATTTCTTCAATCAAACCTTATTTTGGTGTTTCCACCTCCACAAACAACTATGATGGAAATGATATAAATCATGTGCTTTATGGAGATCATAGGGAAAAATGGATAAAAATGAATGATTTAAATAACACTATTGTAAATTACCACATAGATCTACATTCCTTTTTGGACTGAAGTCACTTGGAACATCACATGCAAGGAGAAATTGGAGGATGCTTGAGGATCCTAAAAATGTTAGTACTCATAAAAAATAAACTCAAGCATGAAATATAAAACATATTACAATATACATTAACATAGATTTGTTGATATGTTGTAGACATGAAATTGGATTAAAGAGTGTTGTAGATATCCTTATTATTCTGCTCTTGAGATTGCATTAATTTCCTTTTTAAATTTCTTGATAGATCCAAACTTTCACGAGATTCATTAGATGTTAAACTAGAGGGAAAGACTTATATTTATATGAATTTCAACATATTTTGCATTAAATATTATGATAAGTGGAAAATTGGTTTTGGATTTGTGTACAACTTAAGGCCTACAATAACATATGAGATTTAGGACTTGATCAAGGGGGACAAGTGCATTGGGTTCCCTAGCCCAACCGTATTTTTCTTTCTAGATGTTTGTTAACTAAATATAATTTATTTTTCTAGATATAATTCAATTTCTTGAAAAGAACACTTAAGCAAGTAATTGATATGAATAATTAAGCATATGTACTTAGGAGGGATCCAAACATAGTTTGAAATTGTCAAGAGTGAAAATTAAAGATGCTACATAATTATTAAAACTCTCCCTTTGTTTTCAAATTTTAAACACTCATAAATTTTACATACAAAAGTTAAACTTGATAATTTATTTTTAAATCATATAAAAAATCCTGAAGAATGTTCTAGTGATATTTCTTATTTTGTTGTCTAGCATTTTTTATTTTTTTAGGGATTCAAATTTTACTTCTAACACATTATCCTTGTAGCAAGTCATGTGTCCAAGACTTTTTATCTTTGAAACTGCAAACATTTTTGGTTGTAGAGCATGTGTCTCTGATGCGTTTTATTAAATTTATAACAAATTTAGTGTAGGAATTCTATTAAAAAAGTTACTTTAATCACTAAATCAGTTTTACATCATTTTTATTAAGGGAAAAACATTATTTGACGTGTATGTAAGATATTTTAAGTGTGTGTCCACTTCCTCATGCCACAATATGATATTGGGAATAAAAAACACTTTCTAGTTATAATTTCTTATGTTAACCCAAGAGTTCAGGTTTGTATGCTCTTCCTTTGTGCTATAAGGTTATCCTAGGCATCATAGATTATTGGATTTATTTAATTTTAGAAAAAATTCCATGGATTTCATCACCAAGGGCATGATTTGAACACTCATGTTCCAATAGAGTATATAAATTTGGATTTGACTCAAAAGAAACACTCATTGATAGGATTTTATTATTATTCTGAGCTAGGTTTGTAAGATCCTTATAGCTTGCAAAGTGGAGATTGGGTTACCCTCTCATACCAATTTTTTTGACATCTTTCACTTTTATTTTATAGATTTTTGACTCATGTACCTTTGGGTATATTGATGACATTCCTTAGTGATTGTGTTCAAGCCTATAGATAAGACCTTTTGGTCTTCATTATTCATGATGTGTTAGTAACTATTTATTCTTTATAAGTTGGGTATGTGCACGATCATCATGGAAAAAATAGGCCCTTAAGTGGCAAAAAATTCAAAAAAATTAGTGTTAGGCAACTTGACGTAAAAATTTGAATAAGTTATCTATATTATTTCAAAAAAATGTAAGAATAGAATCTCTAGAAAATTGAATATAGTTTCTAAACTACTAGGCTTATTTAAAAATAAATAAAATCTATTTGGTGAAAATTTGAAATTTTAATGTACTAGTACTTAAATTTCAAGGAAAAAATAAGAAGTAGGTGTCTATCTGACCACCCTAACAATAATAAAATGATAATATTTTCCTATAAGATTTTATATATAAGTATAGGACTCATGTACAAATGTGATGCATATTTTTTTGTAGTTTTTTTCCAAGTAAATAATTAATTATGAATTTTTTATTACAAAATTTTAAAGAAATATAAAAACTGTATGTATGACCACCTTAACTTGGTCAAAACTTCATGAAATTTAATTTTTATTTTTTTAATCCTATAGTATGTGAAGCATAGAATGGACACATGTTTCAGATTCAAAAAATGTGATACCGTTGAAAGTTATAGATGTTTTTCAATCAGCCTATCGATCAGACCTTTAGTTGTAATTCTAATAGAAAATGAATAATAATTATTTATTAAATTCAAATTAAAGTATAATTGATATTGGTGGAAAGCTGAGAATATCCTCTAAAAACCCTTTTTGTTTCATTAATTTTGGATTTAAAAAAAGTCATCAACCACATACCCTACAAATACCCATAATATTGCCACTTTTTGGCCCCTCATGATCCTGCACATACCCAGTTATGCATATCATACTTCCAATTTGATGAAATAGACATCACTATGGTTAAGTTTTTTGCTCCATGTTAAAGGGTGTATAGGTGATCCATGATTGTGTATTCCCTAGCTATTCTTAACTTCATAGATAGTATATTTAAATGATCCCACATAAAAAGTCACACCCACTTGAATAGAATATGCCATTAATATAGTTGATGTGTCTTCACGTGCTAAACCAATAAACATCCTTTACATCCACACTTAAACCCATGTGCTTGTTCTTTATAATGTGTATACTTCTAAAAACTTGATTAACAAACTTTTAGTTTAAGCTTCAATCATTTAAATTTAAAATCCAATTTTAAAGATTCCATAGCCAAATCCTTTTTCACTACAAGATAGCCCATACTTTTGAATCGTAGTACTAAATTTTATCTATTCCAACCAATCATCCTCTAACCTCCTCATCCTATTCCATAAGAAAAATCATTACATCAATTCTTTATCCTAATAATAACTAATACTCCCATCTAGGTTCCATTCTTATCATAATACAAATTAACCTAATCTACATTCCATATCTTTAATTATCCATCCCAATCTAATCCCTTAGGTCTTAGGTCATCCTAAACATCAAGGAAACCTTATATATCTTATCCATCTTCATCATAACCATTCTAATTTCATCCATCCTAATAAAATGACAATTTTAATCTAACCATCCTAATCCAATTATAACTAATTTTAATTCAACCCTTAAAAATATCTCACAACCATTCATCCTAATTCCATTTAATCCCAAATCCATCATTCTAAATCAATTCACTCCCTATCATCCCAATCCCAATCACTTTTTCTCCAATTATTATATCCTGAATTCTAATTCAATAGAACCAATCATAATTATATTCAATCCAAATTTAATCAAAAATATTATTATTTACATTAATAATCATCTAATTTGTATCCTTCATCCAAAAATTCAAAAAATAAAATAAAATAATTCAAAAATAAAAAATAATTAAATAAATCACAAAATAAAAGAAGTAAAGAGAAATAATTCATCCAATGGTGAAAACCATTCATATGGTTCCTTCAAAACTTGTATCATTATGAAAAATTTGAAAAAAAATGCTATGCATAAGTTTGCACATTTGCTAGCACCTTACAGTTCAGGGCAATATTTTCCCATACTATCCATCTTACTCCCCCTCACCCATCCTGTCTACCCATCCATTATATTTTCATACCCCTCCCATAATATTTATTCCATACTTATTTTCTACTTTCAATCTTTATGAAGAAAAGTTAATCATAGAAAAAGATATTTTGACAATACAAGTCTTAGTTTTCCAATTCATTGCACTTCTATCCTCTCATCCATGGTTTTTTATTAAAAATCCCCATCAATCTATCCTATCTAGCACACAAACCTATCACTACCATGTCACATGAATTTAATAGATTATCCACTACAATACATCTAAAATGCGGCATGTTATCCCTATGTGTCATCATCCTTGGAGATCACATATTGACACTCCTTCCAATATTTTCAATCCATCATCCTATTATTCCTCTATCTAAGCAATCCCCTCATCATTCAATTATCCATCTATCACATCCCTCTATCCAATGATCCTCCTATCTCCTATCCAAGGACTCCCCATCCTTTCATCCTTATTTATAAACTTGGTTTTTGCTTATCATGAATTACCTAAATGCAATCTAATCTAACCCACATATATTTAATCCCCTCAATTCAAACATCCATAAAGTATTCAATATAAATACACACAATCTTAGTACATGAAATATTTCTAGCCAATCTAGCAAAATATTCACAAATGTCTAATGGTTTTATTCCTAGATTTCATGTGTACCTTGATCCACTTTAATCACATTGTGATCAATAGGATATATCAACTCCAATCCTTATGTTGATAAAAAAAAATTAACAACATGACCCTCACTTTGTTCTCATTATTAAAATTTTTATCACCATCACCATCAATCAAATCATTGATTTCAATCTTGTCTAAGGGGGACATATTTATGTCTTTACATATTTGTGCATGCTTGCTTTCTTTCTTATATTTGTTTTCATTTTTCATAATCCTTGCAACATCTTGGATGATGGTCCACCATGTTATTCCATACCATTGTGTAATATAGTATATGCTTGCATGTGATATTTTCCTTTTGGAAATCCTTTTCACACATGCACACCATCACATTGGTCATTATACCTTAGTACATAACATCAAGCACTACATCAAACATTAGGTTCACACCATATTGACATGATTATCTCCCTCATATATCCATATTTATGTCCCCTTTTATATTCATCCTCAAATCCCTTCATCCATTTCAAGAGAATTCTCATGTTCTTCAAATGTACATATCCTCTCAATGGAGTAACCTACCTCCATACTTGCTATCACTCCTATACTTCAAATAAATGGGAAATTCTAACAGTATTCCCATTTCTCCCCCAAAGAGCTATGTTTTAATCTTCTTTAAAATGGCATTACTTCTCCTAGTCATAACATTGTCTGAAAGAGAGTAAATGTATAGATGTCTAAAATACTCATATCCCAACATGTCTTGATTGCTCATTTAGTTTTTCCTAAGTCTTTATTCCTTTTCTTAAATCCTAATCCCATTAGACCTCTTCCCACTTTAAACAATTTAAAAATATATATATATATATATTTTTTTACTCAACCACCTAAAATTAATCTTTTTATTCTCCACCATCCATGATGTCATAACCATCTATGAAAATTATTAAAATAACTATAAAATATTTTTTCCTCCACCGTCCTTCCTACAAATACTCAACCAATTTGATCTCCATTGTTGATCTATCAAAAGATCGCCAACATTGATCCCTCTACTTGGAAGTGTATAAATTCAGTCTTTCTAATCCATTTTCATATACAAAATTTATCACAAGTATCATTATATTACTGGTCTAAGAAACTAGATTCCTTTAAATGAACAATCATGAGGCACAACCATGTTTGTGATAAAATAAGAACCATCAGATAAAATATTTTAATTTTAAATTTCTAGTTCAATTTGAAGTGATAACTAGAAATAAAATAGGATTTAACATAAAGGAGGGGTAATTTTTTTATTAAAACAAGAAGTACAAAGCAAGGGAATTAAATAGCCTTATCAAGTTGTACCAAATGATCCAATTGACGAGACAAATCTGAGGGTAATTGACCCTAGTCCACCAAATTCCAATCATGAATTTGATTAGAAGCCCATTTAGCCAAATAATCGGCAACAACATTCCATTCTCTAGGAATATGAGTGAAAGTAACAAACTCCAAAGAAGCATAGAGGTAAAGAATCTGTTCAATAATCAAAGCTAAATTCCATTTAATATCCTCTAAATGTTTCCTATTCAACAAGTTCACCACAACCTAGGAATCAAACTCACATATGATCCTTCGCCACCCCAGTTGATTTCCATGCTCCACAACCGATAAAATGGTCTAAGCATCCATTAAATTATTAGTATGAAGACCCTTATAAACAGAGAAGATAAACTGAACATCTCTAGAGCTATCCCAACCAACACCACCAATTCCCGCATGACTTGGGTTTGTTAGAAAACCAAGATCACCTACATGCAAGATGGATACCTATCACATGCAAAAGATATGAAGAACCAAAGAAAATGTTCTATAAACCTCTCAGTAAAAATGCATTAAGAGAATCAATTATTACAAAGTGATCAATCCTTATGAAGGAGATCAAGAAACCCTAGTGTGCACACTTAATAATTAATAATTAATTAATTATTAATGTGCCTAAGTTTAGCTTAAGTAACAAAGAGGAATAAGTGACTTAATTAATTAATCAATATGAAATAATTAATTAAGCATAATAACTTATTACTCTAACACCCCCCCCTAAGATGAACTTAGGAAGAAGCTAAAACACTAGAATAAGATGCATGAAAGCAAGGATGGGTCCAGAAAACTAGGCCTGATCAGGTACTCATTTACAAATGCAAGAATGGAGTAGAGAAGGAAAAACCCAATGGGACAAAACCCCCTACAATGAGATGACATGTTGCAAAGAAGCACTGGAAGAACTCTGTAGAGTAAAACTGGAACTAAAATCTAGCAAGCAAGCAAAGATATTTCTGTCTACTACTGAAACTAGATGAGAGTCACTGATTGACTCAAGGAAACATGAAAAAAGTGACAGTAGACCTGATGCCTCGAAACACTCGAAAACTCCAAACAGGAACAACCCTAGAATCTATGAAGCAACAAGCAATTATTGAATGATGTATTACTGCAAACGAAGTGCAAAGATGCAATATGCACTCTCCCAACTACCAAAACATCCAAGTAATCACCAAACAACCCATCAGGCCAAATCTGGACTAAGTGATAAACCTGGGAAAGATACAGAAAAAGTGCATAGACAACAACATAGAGCTCCTTAATACCTTTCCAACACAGCAAACGAGGCAAAAATCAGACATCGTGGCAAAAATTTATGAGCTCGGAAGCATAAAATAAACATCTAACTTCAAACAGCAATAAATGTAGGAAAATAGTAAAATACTAAAAAATAAATAGCACTACTAGAAAGTGCTCGAAACTAGCTTTTCAGCAATATCTCGTTTGCTTGATTTCAATATCGTATGCCCAAGTTATGACTAAAAGAAAAATATTGCTCCTTTAGAAAAAATCAGGGCTAGGAGGGGCAAAGAGGGGACGTATGGCTAGGTGATGTCACACTGATGTCAGCACTTCATTGCAAAAAAAATTGATGGCTGTATGGCCATTGGGGCAAAAAATCGCCCCCCTTGCTGGGAAAAAAATTTGGCCACCGATTTCCTGCACAGTTGATGGAATATTCTGTGAATCTTCCAGAATATACCTTTGCCAATTGCATCTGCCAGGGGCTGGGCTGAGGGTTGGTCCTCCATAGAACCGTCGACGAAGTTGGAAAGCCACCGCAGGCTGGGCGGGGGCCCGTGGTCCTCCATAGGACCTCGGCCTAGTTGAAGGGCCTGGCGGGGGCTAAAAACGCTGAGCGGCTGGTGGGTGGAGGAGCCCGGTGGCGGTGGTAGGCTGGTGGCCACCTAGTGGCCACTGGGCAGCGGTGGCTTTTTGCACTGTGAGCGCCACACATATTCCAAAAAAATATGTTTTTTTTTTTAAATCATGCCTTCTAATGTGTGCAGGGGAAGGCCGTACGACCCCCAGACAAATTTTTTTTCCTCCCAGACCAACTTCACCAAAATGGATGATTTGATAGGCATTTCTAGGGTTTTGAGACACTGTGAATGCGATGGCGACATCCATTTGGGCCCATAGTGTCCCGAAAAAAAGGCTACCCCCAGATCTTGTAGAAAAGATGCCTGTGGAAACCCTTGCACTTGAAACTCACAAAAAGGCCATATCCTCATATCACAAACAAGCAGCTATAGGTCTGGAACTCTGATACCATGTTAGAAAACTAGAAATCTATTGCTAGACTAAAATACTTCCATAAGAGAGAGAATGGCTAGAATGCTTGCTATATCAATATGGAAGATTGATTGATGATTCAATTGATCCAGGGTTGTTCCCGTTTGGAGTTTTCGATTGTTCCTAGGCATCGGGTCTATTGTCACTTTTTTCATGATTCCTTGAATCAATCAGTGAATCTCATCCAATTTTAGTAGTAGATAGAAATATCTTTCCTTGCTTGCTAGATTTCGGTTCCAGTGTTACTCTACAGAGTTTTTCTAGTGCTTCTTTGCAGCATGTCATCTCATTGTAGGGGGGTTTTGTCCCACTGGGTTTTTCCTTCTCTAATTAACCATAGGCTCTCAATCTAAATATGGCCCTCAAACTGAGATGGATCCAATGTGGATCATTAACCATAGGCTTTCAATCTAAAGTGTGAACTAGATGTGAATCTGATATGTCAAGCTATAGCAAAAAATGTGGCCAAAAGAAACTAGGAGACCTGATAACCCATACGAGTTTCCATCAAAACACAATGGATATGGAGATCAAAGTGAAAACTACACTCTAATCAGATTTATTATGCAAGAAACCCCCTTGAATGGAACTTTATCATAGTTCATTTATTACAATAACTTGATGATTGTAAATGGAGAGCATACAAACATGCATAAATAGAAAAATAAAATAGACCTTGGATCTGTGTAGAGGACTGAATCAGCTTTCCAACACCGCAATAATGATGAAAAAAAGATCATCGAGTCAAAATATATCCCCTCCAGAGTGAAAGCAGTAACATCTGAGTTCAAAGGCCTGTAAAACAAATCTGGAGCAAGATCTGGTAAAAACACTAGTACCACTGGATCGACATCAGAATTAGCTTTCTAATGGTATCTTGTTTGTGAAAAATAGACATCGTACACAAAAAATACACCCAATTTTGTGAAGACAACTCCAAAAAAGGCAAAACACAGTGAGCCATTAAATTTGACGTCCAAATGGCCTTCGCAGCAAAATCCGGACCTCGATCCGCGTGCATAGCTGTATAGAGCCGTACAGATAATTTTTTTTGCTTCAAAAACAGTCGACGTTGAATATAGGCATGTTTACAGTCAATCTTTAGGTTTTTGGCCGCTTCGGACGCGATGGTGACCTCCGTTTGTGCCCAAACTACTCTGAAAATTCAGCTACCGTTTGAACTTGCAAAAAATCTCTAAACTTGAAACCCTCACAGATCTAGCAAACAATGACCAAAATCTGTAAAATAAAAGTTGATCTTGACTTTTTCCAGTGCTCTGAATCCAATGGTGAAGCCCAATCTGATCCAAGATGCCACATGGATGAACTCAAGGCATGATATCCTCGAGGAATCTCGAATGAACCCTGCAATGATTTTCTCAAAAATCTAAGAAGGGGTTGCAAATCAAGGCTCTGATACCATGTTAGAAAACCAAGATCACCTGCATGCAAGATGGATACCTATCACATGCAAAAGATATGAAGAACAAAAGAATGTTCTATAAACCTCAAAGTGTAAAATGCATTAAGAGAATAAATTATTACAAAGTGATCAATCCTTATGAAGGAGATCAAGAAACCCTAGTGTGCACACTTAATAATTAATAATTAATTAATTATTAATGTGCCTAAGTTTAGCTTAAGTAACAAAGAGGAATAAGTGACTTAATTAATTAATCAATATGATATAATTAATTAAGCATAATAACTTATTACTCTAATAGGGTTTCCTCGAGAAGAGCCATCCATATTGATTTTTAAGACTCCCTGAGGTGGAGGAGACCATCTCCCTTCCCTATTGACCTTTGGGGTAGGATTTCTACATCTATTGCACATGAGTTGTCTTTGTAGAGGAGGAAGATAAAGACGATTATAACAACCAACATCACAAGGATCCACTGAAGTAGTCAAATCACACTCAGCCATAACAATCTCTCCTACAGAATGCAGAATTTTCCACTACAAGCAAGGGGCCTCCAACATCACATCCAAAAAAATCCAACAATTCCTCTCCAACCAAAGGTTCTAGATAATAAAGGAAGGTCCAAGAGCCCAAACATCTTAGAGATAGGAAGTAGAAAAAAGGGCCCTTCCCCACCGATCCACAAACTCAGCCAATGAGGAAACACGCCAACAGGGTATATTCCACAACCTCCACCAAAAATTCCAAATCTCCCTAGCATAGGAGACAATACTTAATGGAGGATAAATAGGAGACAATGTAGTGAGTTGGCACATAACAAACATATTAATTTAGGGCCCTATAGTAAAATAATAGCCAAAAAAGATGTAGAATTAGATTTTCACCACAATTAATTAAAATTGTGTTACAAGGCTAGTTCAAAATAAATGTTTTACAATAGTCATTGGCAAATGTCAAGTAAATTCAACTGTGCCACTTTACTAAGAAAGGCATGTCTTTTGCTCCACATACAATATACAAAATAATTGTGGCATTGCACATTCAAGACTCATAAAATGATGAACCTATAACATGGTGTAGAATTACAACCCTAATTGATAGTTGGTGCTACTTATTGGTAGTTCTTCTACACAAAACTTGTCATTCTCCTTAGGATGTACTTGTCTTTACATGAAGAAATGGAGTGATTGTAACTAATAAATAGTAATAAACATACAATATATAAATTTATTACAATAAGAAGTGATGAGAGAATGAAGAATAAGAGATGATTGTCAAGATATACTAAGAATATTATATATAAATATTTGTTTGTTATACATAGCTAGGGTATAACAATAGGTAGCTCTAGATATGGATATAACTTAAAGTCTTTTGTTTGTTAATTGTGGTTTCATCTTTTCAATGATAATCAAGGACTAATTTTCCATGGTTTGGGCTTATTGGAATATTTCGTAAACAATCCATTTTTATGTCTTAATTGTTGTAGATCTATGTCAAGATTATTTTATTTTTTGTCGAGTATATAAGAATCTTCTCTTCTATTTACTATTATTTTTCTTACCGTGAAAAAAATTGTTCACTATTAAATTTTCTGGTATGACAAAAAAAATCCATTAATCAAGTATGTTGGGACCCTTTCTTCTATTCACAACTATGATAGAATTGTTCACTATTACTTTTATTGTTGTGGCAAAAAGAAGATCCATTAGTTAGGTATGTTTGGACTCTCTCTTGTATTCACCATTGCTTTACCTGTTGTGATTGAAATTGTTCACTATTACTTTTCTTACTTTGACAATAAAAAAATCCATTACTCAAGTATGTTAGGACACTCTCTTCTATTCACCCTAATTTACTTCACTATTACTTTTTGTAACACCCCTCCATTTTTGCTCTTTTGATTGGCAGTGTTCCTAGTTATGGTGTTTATGTTTATGCTTTTCCTTTGGAACTTCGTTACTATTTGAGCATGAACTGTTAAGCGATGTGTATGTAATATTTTAATGTGATGGAATTTTATTCTAAAGTTATCTTTATGGCATGTTTTGGATTAATTTAGCAGATATTTGATTTAATGATGTTTTATGCTTGTGATCATATTATCGATGTTAGATGTGTCAGTTAGTGATATTGTATTGGTGAAGGGGACGGGATTGTACGACTCGCTTGAGAGCGCCCTACAATTCTGATATTTCCTCTTCATGGTGTGTTTGATCATATTATATATATATATATGCATGTTCGATGTACTCTTTGTTCGCAGGTTGACAGGTACATGACATCGACTCCACTTGGTCACAGGCTTGAGCATGCCCATTGATCAATAGTAATCGATTGGGAGATAGTAGCTAGGTTTTCCGTGCCAAGTCACCACCCTAGTCATAGTGTGTCATCGGTTGTTGTCGGGTTAGTTGGTTTAATTTGGTCCATTTCACCTTGAGTATTTATTTAATTTCAAATTATAAAGGTTATTAAATGATGGGTGTAGTTAAAATGATGTTTAAATGTATCTAGTTGCAATGTTGAATTGTTATTTATTTTATTGATTAAATTCATTTAATTAATAAAATTAGATTTAGTTTATTGAATAATTAGATTAATGGGGATAAAATGATTTAAGTTAGTTGTTGTGGCATTATGGGATATTAAGATTTAAATTAAAATAAAAATGAAAATGTTTTTTTAATTTCACTTTTTGAAATTTTTGATAAAATAAATTCTTTACAAAATTTGAAAGCTTTTTTTTAAAAGAAATTTTCAAAAATGCATGAAATTTCAATTAGAAAGTAAAATTGTTTTAAATTTTAAAAAAATTGAAATATCTCCAAGTTTTGCAATGAATTTAGTGGGTGAGATATTTTTAGGAATTTGACCAAAATTGGGGAAACTCTATAAGAGCAAATGGAATTTCATTTTCAATTTTGAACTTTCAATTTTGGGGGAGAAAATATTGGCTATGGTTTTGCTTTTGGATTTTGAAGAAATTTTTGGATTTGGAAGAAGGAAAGTGGATTTCTTAGTTGAGCTGGAATAAAAAACAGGAATTGGAAGCACCATTGACAAATCTTTCAAGCTTTGGAGAAAAACCAAGTTCCCTCTTTGATTTTTCTTTCATTTTGAAATGAGTTTCAAATCTTTGTTTTGCTGTTTGAAAATATTTAAAATGTTGTTTAAATTCAATAAAAACCCATGTCAAATTTGTTCAATACTTGCAAACTTTGTTGAAAATTTTGGGAAAGGAAATCAAAACAAGAATCATACAATGAAAAATAGAAAGGAAATCAACAAGAAATTTTCATTGCAAACTAAAAACTTAACCTAGAAGTTGTGCTGCCAAATTTATTTCTATTACAAAATTTTGTTGTGCATTTGCACAGTTTGGCTAGAAATGAAAATCTTCATATATATTTATAAATATACCTGTATATATATATTTAAATATATAAATACAAATATATTTATAAATATATTGTTCTGTTATTTTTTCTAGAAAAAAAAAATTAAGTTTCAAAAATTACAAAGGAAAATTTTCTTTCCTACAAGGGTCTACCCTGTTTTCTGTTACTGAATGATTTTTTTTTGAAAAAGAAATTTATTAAATAAAAGTTGTTTTTTTTTGTGGGCCAGGGTAGGCTACCACATTCACCCCCCACAGAGGAGGCAGACTGTGTGCAGTGCCCAACAATGCACATAGGCCACAGCCCTTGTGGGAAGGGCTGCATAGCAGCCCAACCCATAGGCAGGCTTGCTCTACCTGCGCTGTGCACTGGGAAGTGCCCGTATGGACAATGACGTGTATTTTTTTCAAATTCTTTTTATTTTATATATATAATAAAAGATATATATATTAATATATATATATATATATATAATATGTATTATATATATTATAAGTTATAATATATATAATATATAGATGTTTCATAATTTTATATATATATATATATGTATATTTATTTGGCATTTTAATGTTGCAAATGTTAGATCTAGAAATTTAAATTATTTTTATATATATATAATTATATATACATTAAGGATATGATTATGTATATACATCTAATATATATTCATATTTAAGTATATTGACTCTGAGTTGCTTACCTTAAAATAAATGATTGAAATAAAATTGAATTTTTAGCAAATGGGTTTATTTTATAAAGATTATTTTAATCCTTATCTATTATTGAACAAATATAATTAAATTATTGGTTCAAACTCCTTAATGTCGACAATGTGATTTGATTACTTTTAAGTGCGTGCAAATAATCTTAATAATTTAATTAATTTCATGCACTATGTTATTGCATGGCTTGGATTTAGGAAATCCTAACATTAGGTTATTCAGTTGCCTGAAATGTTGTTTAAATGATGTTTTCGTTCTTTTTCGATGTTGGGAAAATGGGGTTATTTGTCTAGTAAGTCTTACAAAGGATTCAATCTAGGATGGGATGTCTTATGTGGTGGTTTCATTTGCAAATTGCCTGGGGAAATGCATATAGTTGCATCATGTTGTTTCACCTGGTTTTCATGAACGGGGATGGTTTGTGCCTCCTTGGGATTAGGAGAGGGTTATGTGGTTTGTGCCTCCTTTGGAAGGAGTGGGTTTTGTATTTTTTTTTCCTCCAGTGTTTGGAGTGAGTTTTCTTTGTTCATTGCCTCCTTGGATTGGAGAGGTCATCTTATCTAGTTTACCCATTGGATTGTGGTTTTGTGTCGTGTGTGTTGTCGATAGGAGAGTGGCTTTTTGTAGGGGTCCAACACACAAAGGGGCACTTGGGTAACTCACCTAGGGTTTAATAAAGTGATAATTTAAAATAGTGGATGGGGAGCTTTCACACTAATAGAGATAATGAATGCCTCTCTCATGAAGCATGCATTTGTTAAGGATCGAGATAAGATGAGATGCATAGTTTTGCATGAGGGTTTGGTGGTCGATAGAGGCAAGCCAGAGTAACCCAGGATGGGGGTCCAGTAGCCTAGGAAGGTTGAGCTAGGGTAACTCATAGAAATTTATTAATGACACTCTTCCTACGTCAGCAGTCAGTCAGTTATTGTGTGGTGTACAGATGATGTTCATGATCATTTTTCTGTATAAGCATTGTAACTTTGTGTTAAGTGATATTGTGGTTGTAGAGGTTTTAATTCAGTTATGTTTTAGCCTGTGCATAGAGGTAGATGGTCTTGTATATGAATTTTTGGTTAATATCTCCTAGCACAGGGTTGAGCCTTCGGGTATCACATGGTTGGGTGGAACGTGCACCTTAATCCATTGGGTTTCTTCTTGTTCGCATGGATGATATTTCCTGTTGGAGAGCTCGTGGGATCTAGTTTCTTTCCATGCTTAATTCATTTAGTTGATCTTTTATTTTATTACCCCTCATTTGTTATCGAGGTGGAATTTGTAATATGTAATCATGCTTATTGGATTTATCTCATTCAGGGAATGAGTGTTGTAATCATGTTGTAAATTATATTATTGGAATCAGGTGGTATCTCATTTTCTTTGATTTAAATTATTATGTATGGAATGTATGTGAACTTAATTGTTAAGTAATTAAATGTTATGGTTATAATTCACATTTCTTGTTTGGGTTTAAGTAACTCAGTCTCGTAACCTTAGGGGATTGGTTGGCTATGGTTAGTGAAATTGCATGTTAATTGCTCTGATACCAAAATAAGAAATTAGTTTGTTTGTGTACTAAATTGTGAATTCCCTTAGTGTTGCATGGTGGGGCGTTAGACATGGTATGAGAGCCCAAGTTTAAACACTGGGTGCTCCGGGATAATGTTGATCCATTAAGTTGTTAGCTGCATAGTGTTTTTGTTTATGTAGCTGGTCTTATGTTGTGGTGTGTACCTATAAAAGATCATGCCACCTAGGCGAGGTTGTAGAGGTTGTGGCCGTGTAGGCAGTCGAGGAGGTAATCAGCAGGATACACCTCCCATTGTTCCTCATGTTTCTAATCATGAGGAGCATTAGGCTTCTTAGTTTGTGCCAGAAGTTGGTAATCAACACCAGGGATCGGGGATGCTCACTTGTGTCGCTTGCTTGAGGAGATTCTTGCTCGTATGGGACCTAGGTAATATAGGGATCAGGAGGTCATAGGACACAGAGAACAAGTTCTAGCTCCATCTGAGGCAGTTATGGCTACTCATATGAGGGATCTTTATAGAGCTCATCCACCCACTTTCGATGGTTTGGGCAATGGATCAGAGGCTGAAACTTGGTTGTTTGATTTGAATAGGTGTTTTGCTATGCATCCGTATGGTAGCAACACCAAGGCTAGGTGTGCAGTTATGCATTTGAGGGATTTCGCATTTACCTGGTGGAGGTTAGAGGATCAGAAGCTCCATTTGGATATTGGCACTATATCAAGTGGGAGTTGTTCCTAGAGTAGTTCAGAGCTTGATTCCTTTCTGATCATTGGCATTAGCACTGTGGAGATGAGTTGCATGCCCTACGATAGATGGATATGTTAGTGGAATAGTTTGAGCATCACTTCTTCGAGCTCAAACAGTTTGCGGGAATAGGTGATGATGAGGGAATGTTTTTCCATCATTTCATTAGGGGCTTAAACCCCCATATCAGTGGTGGAGTTTGGGTATTTGAGCCGAAGACCATTGAGGTAGCTGTGGATAAGGCTTGTATTGTTGAGGAGAATTTAGCCTTGGTTTTAGGTGGTCAGGTGGGAGTTCAGTTTGGGAGTGCACCTTCCATTGGTGTTGCATCTTAGAGTGGCCGATCTCAGGCTACAAGATTTTCTAGAGGGCATCAGTCATCTGCAAAGGGTGAGCAGAAGTAGCCTTCGCAATCAAGGTAGCAAAATCCTCAGTCCCAACCTGATAGAAGTTGGAGGCAGAAGAAGAGAGATTAGAGTTGGATGCGAGCTCATCGTGATCGTTATGATTTGCCTAGTTAGAGTTCTCAGTCAGCGTTTAGTGGAGGTGGTCTTCCACGACCTAGCATACCTCCAGATGTGCAGGGTTTCAGTAGGGGGACATGATGCTTCTCTTGTGGTCAACAAGCCCACTTTGCTCATGAGTGTCCTCAGCAAAGCAATTCTGGCTTTAGTCATATTTTGACAGCTTTAGAGCTGACAGTAGTAGATGCAGGAAGATCACATAGGGTATTCACTGCAGTGGATACCCATCAAGCCAAGCATCTGGGTGTAGTTCATCCTTTTTTTTCAAGAGTTGATCCTCGTAGATTGAGGTTCTGAGTGAGATAGTGTTTAGTTGGTTTTGAGGGAGTTCTATCTATATTTTGTTTGCTGGCTTCTAGAAGTAAGCCTGACACAAGGGGGGGAGGATGTAACACCCCTCCATTTTGGCTCTTTTGATCAGCAGTCTTCCTGGTTATGATGTTTATGTTTATGCTTTGCCTTTGGAACTTGGTTACTATTTGATCATGAATTGTTAAGCGATGTGTATGTAATATTTTAATGTGATGGTATTTTACTCTGATGTTATCTTTATGGTGCATGTTTTGAATTAATTTAGTAGATATTTGATTTAATGATGTTTTATGCTTGTGATCATATTATTGATGTTAGTTGCGTCAGTTAGTGATAATGTATTTTTGAAGGGGACGGGATTGTACCACTCGCTTGCAAGTGCCCTACGATTCCAATATTTCCTCTTCACGGTGTGTTTGATCATATTATATATATATGCATGTTAGATGTACTCTTTGTTTGCAGGTTGACAGGTACATGACATCGACTCCACCTGGTTCACAGGTTTGAGCGTGTCCATTGACCAATGGTAATCGATTGGGTGATAGTAGCTAGGTTTTTCATGCCAGGTCGTCATCCTAGTCATAGTGTGTCGTCAGGTTGTTGTCGGGTTAGTTCTTTTAATTTGGTCCATTTCACCTTGAGTATTTATTTAATTTCAAATTATAAAGGTTATTAAGTGACGGGTGTAGTTAAAATGATGTTTAAATGTATCTAGTTGCAATGTTGAATTGTTATTTATTTTATTGATTAATTTCATTTAGTTAAAAAAATTAGATTTAGTTTATTGAATAATTAGATTAATGGGGATAAAATGATTTAAGTTAGTTGTTTTCGCATTATGGGATATTAAGAATTAAATAAAAATAAAAATGAAAATGTGTTTTTAATTTTCTCTTTTTGAAATTTTTGATAAAATAAATTCTTTGCAAAATTTGAATGCTTTGTTTAAAAGAAATTTTCAAAAATGCATGAAATTTCAATTAGAAAGTAAAATTGGTTTAAATTTTTTAAAAATGGAAATATCTCCAAGTTTTGCAATGAATTTAGTGGGTGGGATATTTTTAGGGGTTTGACCAAAATTGGGGAAACTCTATGAGAGCAAATGGAATTTCATTTTCAATTTTCAACTTTCAATTTTGGGGGAGAAAGATTGGTTGTGGCTTTGCTTTTGGATTTTGAAGAAGTTTTTGGATTTGGAAGAAGCAAAGTGGCTTTCTTGGTTGAGCTGGAATAAAAAATAGGAATTGGAAGCACCATTGACAAATCTTTCAAGCTTTGGAGAAAAACTAGGTTCCCTCTTTGATTTTGCTTTCATTTTGAAATGAGTTTCAAATCTTTGTTTTGCTATTTGAAAATCTTTAAAGTGTTGTTTAAATTCAATAAAAACCCATGTGAAATTTGTTCAATACTTGCAAACTTTGTTGAAAATTTTGGGAAAGGAAATCAAACAAGAATCATACAATGAAAAATAGAAAGGAAATCAACAAGAAATTTTCATTGGAAATTGAAAACTTAACACCAAAATTGTCATGACAAATTTATTTCTATTGCAAAATTTTCTTGTGCATTTACACAGTTTGGTTGAAAATGAAAATCTTGGTATATATTTATAAATATACCTGTATATATATATATTTAAATATATACATACAAATATATTTATAAATATATTGTTCTATTATTTTTTCTGGAAAAAAAATCATGGTTTCGAAAATTACAAAGGAAAATTTTCTTTCCTACAAGGGTCTGCCCTATTTTCTATTACTGAATGATTTTTTTCTTTTTTTTCTAAATTTAATAAATAAAAGTTGGATTTGTTTGTGGAACGGGCTGGGCTACCATAGGCGGCCCCAACCGAGGAGGCATACTGTGTGCAGTGCCCAGCATTGCACATAGGCCGCAGTCCATGTGGGAAGGATTGTGTAGCAACCCAACCCATAAGCAGGCTTGCCCTACCTACACTATGCGTTGGGAAGTGCCCGTACAAGCAGTGACGTGTATTTTTTTTTTTTAATTATTATATATAATAAAAGATATATATATATATATATTAATATATATATATATTAATATATATTTAATATATATTATATATATTATAAGTTATAATATATATTATATATATTATAAGTTATAATATATATTATATATATTATAAGTTATAATATATATAATATATATTATATATATAAGATATATATATTATATATAATATATATATATATGTATATTTATTTAGCATTTTAATGTTGCAAATATTACATCTAGAAATTTAAATTGTTTATATATATATATATATATATATATTTGAATAATAATTATATATTTAAATATAATTATATATATAATTATATATAGATTAAGGATATGATTATGTATATATGTTTAATATATATTTATATTTAAGTATATTGACTCTAAGTTGGTTACCTTAAAATAAATGATCGAAATAAAATTAACTTTTTAGCAAATGGGTTTATTTTATAAAGATTATTTTAATCCTTATCTATTATTGAACAAATAGAATTAAATTATTGGTTCAAATTCCTTAATTTCCACAATGTGATTTGATTACTTTTAAGTGCATGCAAATAATGTTAATAATTTAATTAATTTCATGCACTATGTTATTGCTTGGCTTGGATTTAGGAAATCCTAATATTAGGTTATTCAGTTGCCTGAAATGGTGTTTAAATGATGTTTTCATTCTTTTCGGATGTTTGGAAAATGGGGCTATTTGTCTAGTAAGTCTTCTAGAGGATTCAATCTAGGATGGGATGTTTTATGTGGTGGTTCGATTTGTGAATTTCCTGGGGAAATTCCTATAGTTGCATCATCTTGTTTCACCCGATTTTCATGAATGCGGATGGTTTGTGCCTCCTTGGGATTAAGAGAGGGTTATGTGGTTTGTGCCTCCTTTGGAAGGAGTGGGTTTTGTATTTTGTTTTCCTCTAGTGTTTGGAGTGATTTTCCTTTGTTTGTTGCATCCCTGGATTGGAGACGTCATCTTATCTAGTTTACCCATTGGATTGTGGTTTTGTATCATGTGTGTTATCGATAGGAGAGTGGCTCTTTGTGGGGATTCAACACAAAAAGGGGCACTAGGGTAACTAACCTAGGGTTCAATCAAGTGATAATTTAAAATAATTAATGGGGAACTTTCAAACCACTAGAGATAATGAATTCCTCTCTCATGAAGCATGTGTTTGCTAAGGCTCGAGATGGGATGAGACGTATAGTTTTGCATGAGGGTCTAGTGGCCAGTAGAGGCAAGCTAGGGTAACCCAAGATGGGGGTCCGATAGCATAGGAAGGTTAAGCTAGGGTAAGTCATAGCAATTTATGTATGACACTCTTCCTACGCCAGCAATCAGTCAGTTATTGTGTGGTGTACAGATGATGTTCATGATCATTGTTCTCTGGAAGCATTGTAACTTTGTGTTAAGTGATATTGTGGTTATAGAGGTTTTAGTTCAATTATGTTTTAGCCTATGTCTATAGGTAGATGGTCTTGTAGATGAATTTCTAGTTACTATCTCCTAGCACGGGGGGTGGGCCTTCGAGTATCACATGGTTGGGTGGAACGTGCACCTTAATCCGTTGGGTTTCTTCTTTTTTGTGTGGGAAATATTTCCAGTGTGAGAGCTCATGGGATCCAGTTTCTTTCCATGCTTAATTCATTTAGTTGATCTTGTATTTTATTACCGCTCATTTGTTATCGAGGTGGAATTTGTAATATGTAATCATGCTTATTGGATTTATCTCATTCATAGAATGAGTGTTGTAATCATGTTGTAAATTATATTATTGGAATCAAGGGGTATATCATCTTCTTTGATGTAAATTATTATGTATGGAATGTATGTGAACTTAATTGTTAAGTAATTAAATGTTATGGTTATAATTAATGTTTCTTTTTTGGGTTTAAGTAACTTAGTCTTGTAACCTTAGGGGATTGGCTGGCAATGGTTAGTGAACTTGCATGTTAATTCTTCTGATACAAAAAAAAATTAGTTCATTTGTGTAGTAAATTGCAACTTCCCCTAAGGTTGTGTGGCAGGGTGTTACACATGGAATCAAAGCCCAAGTTTAAACACTGGGTCTCTTGGATAATGTGGACCCACTAAGTTGTTAGCTACATATAGTTTTTGTTTATGTACCTTGTCTTATGTTGTGGTGTGTATCTGTATAGGATCATGCCACCTAGGTGAGGTCGTAGAGGTTATGGCCATGTAGGTGGTCGAGGAGGTAATCAGCAGGATACACCTCCCATTGTTCCCCATGTTTCTGATCATGAGGAGTAGCACGCTTCTCAGTTTGTGCTAGAGGTTGGTAATCAACACTAGGATCCACCAGGGATTGGGGATGCTCAGTTGTGTCACTTGCTTGAGGAGACTCTTGCTCATATGGGCCCTAGACAAGATAGGGATCAATAGGTCGTAGGAGTGAGAGATCAGGTTCCAGCTCTGTCTGAGGTAGTCATGGCTACACATATGAGGGATCTTCTTAGAGCTCATCTGCCCACTTTTGATGGTTTGGGCAGTGGATCAGAGGCTGAGACTTGGTTGTTTGATTTGAATAGGTGTTTTTCTATGCATCCGTATGGTAGCAACACCAAGGCTAGGTGTGCAATCATGCATTTGAGGGATTTCACATCTACTTGGTCGAGGTTAGAGGAGTAGAAGCTCCATTTGGATATTAACACTATATCTTGGCAGTTGTTCCTAGAGCTGTTCAGAGTTAGATTCCTTTCTGATCATTAGTGTCAGCACCGTGGGGATGAGTTTGATGCCCTACGACAGATGGATATGTTAATGGAACAGTTTGAGCGTCGCTTCTTTAAGCTCAAATAGTTTGCGAGCATAGGTGATGATGAGGGTATGTTGGTCTAGTATTTCATTAGGGGCTTAAACCCCCAGATCAGTGGTGGAGTTCAGGTAGTTGAGCCGAAGACCATGGAGGTAGCTATGGATAAGGCTCATATTGTTGAGGATAATTTAGCCTTGGTTTTAGGTGGTCTGGTGGGAGTTTAATAGAAGTTGGAGGCAGAAGAAATCAAAGTTGGATGCGAGCTCATCATGATCGTTATGATCCGCTTACTCAGAGTTCTTAGTCGACATTTAGTGGAGGTGGTCTTCCATGACCTAGTGTACCTTCAGCTGTGCAGGGTTTCAGTAGGGGGACATTATGCTTCTCTTATGGTTAGCAGGGCCATTTTGCTCATGAGTATCCTTAGCAGGGCAATTTTGGTTTTACTCAGAGGTCGGCCGCTTCAGAGCCGATTGTAGGAGATGTAGGTAGATTGCATAAGGAATTCACTGCGGTGGATACCCGTCAGGCCGAGCATCTGGGTGTAGTTCATCCTTCTGTTTCAGGAGTTGATCCTCGCAGATCAAGGTTTTGAGTTAGATACTGTTTAGTTGGTTTTGAGGGAGTTCTATCTCTATTTTGTTTGCAGGCTTCCAAGAGTAAGCCTGACCCAAGGGGGGGAGGATGTAACACCCCTCCATTTTGGCTCTTTTGATCAACAGTGTTCCTGGTTATGATGTTTATGTTTATGATTTTCCTTTGAAACTTGGTTACTATTTGATCGTGAACTGTTAAGCAATGCGTATGTAATATTTTAATTTGATGTTATCTTTATGGCATGTTTTGGATTAATTTAGCAGATATTTTATTTAATGATGTTTTATGCTTGTGATCATATTATTGATGTTAGATGCGTCAGTTGGTGATATTGTATTGGTAAAGAGGATGGGATTGTACCACTCACTTGCGAGCACCCTATGATTCTAAGATTTCCTCTTCATGGTGTGTTTGATCATATTATATAAATATATATATGCATGTTTGATGTACTCTTTGTTCGCAGGTTGACAGGTACATGACATTGACTCCACTTGGTTCACAGGTTTGAGTGTTTCCATTGACTAACAGTAATCGATTGGGATATAGAAGCTAGGTTTTCTGTTCCAAGTCATCAACCTAGTCATAGTGTGTCGTCCGGTTGTTATCGGGTTAGTTGTTTTAATTTGGTCCATTTCACCTTGAGTATTTATTTAATTTCAAATTATAAAGGTTATTAAATGATGGGTGTAGTTAAAATGATGTTTAAATGTATCTAGTTGCAATGTTGAATTGTTATTTATTTTATTGATTAATTTCATTTAATTAATAAAATTAGATTTAGTTTATTGACTAATTAGATTAATGGGGATAAAATGATTTAAGTTAGTTGTTTTGGCATTATGGGATATTAAGATTTAAATTAAAATAAAAATGAAAATATGTTTTTAATTTCACTTTTTCAAATTTTTGATAAAATAAATTCTTTCCAAAATTTGAATGCTTTTGTTTAAAAGAAATTTTCAAAAATGCATGAAATTTCAATTAGAAAGTAAAATTGTTTTAAATTTTTTAAAAAATGGAAATATCTCCAAGTTTTGCAATGAATTTAGTGGGTGGGATATTTTTAGGGGTTTGACCAAAATTGGGGAAACTCTATGAGAGCAAATGGAATTTCATTTTCAATTTTGAACTTTCAATTTTGGGGGAGAAAAGATTGGTTGTGGCTTTGCTTTTTGATTTTGAAGAAGTTTTTGGATTTGGAAGAAAGCAAAGTGGATTTCTTAGTTGAGCTAGAATAAAAAACAGGAATTGGAAGCACCATTGACAAATCTTTCAAGCTTTGGAGAAAACCTAGGTTCCCTCTTTGATTTTGCTTTCATTTTTAAATGAGTTTCAAATTTTGTTTTGTTGTTTGAAAATATGTAAAATGCTATTTAAATTCAATAAAAACCCATGTGAAATTTGTTCAATACTTGCAAACCTTGTTGAAAATTTTGGGAAAGAAAATCAAAACAAGAATCGTACAATGAAAAATAGAAAGGAAATCAACAAGAAATTTTCATTGCAAACTGAAAACTTAACCCAGAAGTTGTGCTGACAAATTTATTTCTATTGCACAATTTTGTTGTGCATTTGCACAATTTGGCTCGAAATGAAAATCTTGGTATATATTTATAAATATACTGTATATATATTTATTTAAATATATACATACAAATATATTTATAAATATATTGTTCTGTTATTTTTTCTAGAAAAAAAATTTTGGGTTTCAAAAATTACATAGCAAAATTTTCTTTCCTATAGGGGTCTACCCTGTTTTCTATTACTGAATGAATTTATTTTAAAAAAATAAAAATTAATAAATAAAAGTTTGTTTTTTTTTGGGTTGGGCTGGGCTACCACAGCTGCCCCACATAGAGGAGGCAGATTGTGTGCAGTGCCCAGTGCTGCACACAGGCCGTAGCCCCTGTGGGAAGGGCTGCATAGCAGCCCAACCCATAGGCAGGCTTGCAATACCTGCGTTGTGCACTGGGAAGTGCCCATATGGGCAGCAACATGTATTTTTTTAAAATGGTTTTTTATTATATATAATAAAAGATATATATATATATATATAATATATATAATATATATTATATATATTATAAGTTATAATATATATAATAAATATTATCTATATAATATATATATGTTTCATAATTATATATATATATGTGTGTATGCATATTATATATATGTTATGTATTATTTTAATATATAATATATATATATATTATATATATATATATTATATATATATAAATTATATATATATATATATGTATATTTATTTGGCATTCTAATTTTGCAAATATTAGATCTAGAAATTTAAATTGTTTTTATATATATATTTGAATAATAGTTATATATTGAAATATATATATAATTATATATACATTAAGGATATGATTATGCATATATGCTTAATATATATTCATATTTAAGTATATTGACTCTGAGTTGGTTACCTTAAAATAAATGATAGAAATAAAATTAACTTTTTAGCAAATGGGTTTATTTTATAAAGATTATTTTAATCCTTATCTATTATTGAACAAATAGAATTAAATTATTGGTTCAAATTCCTTAATGTCGACAATGTGATTTGATTACTTTTAAGTGCGTCCAAATAATGTTAATAATTTAATTTATTTCATGCACTATGTTATTGCTTGGCTTGGATTTAGGAAATCCTAACATTAGGTTATTCAGTTGCCTGAAATGTTGTTTAAATGATGTTTTCGTTCTTTTTCGATGTTGGGAAAATGGGGTTATTTATCTAGTAAGTCTTTCAGAGGAGTCAATCTAGCATGGGATGTCTTATGTGGTGGTTCGATTTGCGAATTTCTTGGGGAAATACATATAGTTGCATCATGTTGTTTCACCCAGTTTTCACGAACAGGGATGGCTTGTGCCTCCTTGGGATTAGGAGAGGGTTATGTGGTTTGTGCCACCTTTGGACGAAGTGGGTTTTGTATTTTGTTTTCATCAAGCATTTGGAGTGAGTTTACTTTAGTCATTGCCTCCTTGGATTTGAGAGGTCATCTTATCTAGTTTAAGCATTGGATTGTGGTTTTGTGTCGTGTGTGTTGTCGATGGGAGAGTGGCTCTTTGTGGGAGTCTGGCACACAAAGGGGCACTAGGGTAACTCACCTAGGGTTTAATCCAGTGATAATTTCAAAGAATGAATGGGAACTTTCACACTAATAGAGATAATGAATGGCTCTCTCATGAAGCATGCATTTGTTAAGGCTCGAGATGAGATGAGACGCATAGTTTTGCATGAGGGTCCGACAGCCGGTATAGGCAATCCAAGGTAACCCAAGATGGGTGTCTAGTAGGCTAGAAAGGTTGAGCTAGGGTAACTCATAGCAATTTATGTATGAAACTCTTCCTATGTCAGCAATCAGTCAGTTATTGTGTGGTGTACAGATGATGTTCTTGATCATTGTTCTCTGGAAGCATTGTAACTTTGTGTTAAGTGATATTGGGGTTGTTGAGGTTTTAGTTCAGTTATGTTTTAACCTGTGTGTAGAGGTAGATTATCTTGTATATGAATTTCTGGTTACTATCTCCTAGCATAGGGGGTGAGCCTTTGGGTATCACACGGTTGGGTGGAACATGCACCTTAATCCATTGGGTTTCTTCTTGTTCGTGTGGACTAGATTTCTAGTTGGAGAGCTTGTGGGATCCAGTTTGTTTCCATGCTTAATTCATTCAGTTGATCTTGTATTTTATTACCCCTCATTTGTTATCGAGGTGTAATTTGTAATATGTAATCATGCTTATTAGATTTATCTCATTCAGAGAATGAGTGTTGTAATCATTTTGTAAATTATATTATTGGAATCAAGTGATATCTCATTTTCTTTGATGTAAATTATTATTTATGGAATGTATGTGAACTTAATTGTTAAGTAATTAAATGTTATGGATATAATTCATGTTTCTTGTTTGGGTTTAAGTAACTTAGTCTCGTAACCTTACGGTATTGGTTGACAATGGTTAGTGAACTTGCATGTTAATTGCCCTGATGCCAAAAAAAAATTAGTTCATTTGTGTAGTAAATTGCAACTTCCCCTAGGGTTGTGTGGAAGGGTGTTACACATGGTATTAGAGCCCAAGTCTAAACAATGGGTTCTTTGGGATAATGTGGACCCATTAAGTTGTTAGTTGCATATAGTTTTTGTTTGTGTACCTTGTCTTATGTTGTGGTGTGTATCTGTACAGGTCCATGCCACCTAGGAAAGGTCGTAGAGGTCATGGCTATGTAGGCGGTCGAGGAGGTAATTAGCAAGATACACCTCCCATTGTTCCCCATGTTTTTGATCATGAGGAGTATCAAGCTTCTCAATTTGTGCCAGAGGTTAGTAATTAGCAACAGGATCCACTAGGGATCAAGAACGCACAGTTGTATCACTTGCTTGAGGAGACTCTTGCTCATATGGGCCCTAGGAAAGATTGGGATCAAGAGGTCATAGGAGAGGGAGAGTAGGTTCTAGCTCCATCTGAGGCAGTCATGGCTACTCATATGAGGGATCTTCTTAGATCTCATCCACCCAATTTTGATGGTTTGGGCAGTGGATCAGAGGCCAAGATTTGGTTGTTTGATTTGAATAGGTGTTTTTCTATACATCTGTATGGTAGCAACACCAAGGCTAGGTGTGCAATCATGCATTTGAGGGATTTTGCATCTACCTGGTGGATGTTAAAGGAGCAAAAGCTCCATTTGGATATTAGCACTATATCTTGGGAGTTGTTCCTAGAGCAGTTTAGAGCTCGATTCCTTTCTGATCATTTGTGTTAGTGCCATGGAGATGAGTTTCATGCCCTATGATAGATGGATATGCCAGTGGAACATTTTGAGCGTCGCTTCTTTGAGCTCAAATAGTTTGCGTGCATAGCTGATGATGAGGGTATGTTTGTCCAGCGTTTCATTAGGGGCTTAAACCCCCAGATCTATGGTGGAGTTCGGGTATTTGAGCCAAAGACCATGGAGGTAGCTGTGGATAAGGCTCATATTGTTGAGGAGAATTTAGCCTTGGTTTTAGGTGGTCAGGTGGGAGTAGAGTTTGGAAATGCATCTTCCATTGGTGTTGCATCTCAGAGTGGCCAATTTTAGGCTACAAGCTTTTCGAAAGGGCATCAGTCACCCAGAAATTGTGCTGACAAATTTATTTCTATTGCAAAATTTTGTTGTGCATTTGCACAGTTTGGCAGGAAATGAAAATCTTGGTATATATTTATAAATATACATGTATATATATATTTAAATATATACATACAAATATATTTAGAAATATATTGTTCTGTTATTTTTTTTGGAAAAAAATTATGGGTTTCAAAAATTACACAGGAAAATTTTCTTTCCTATAGGGGTCTACCATGTTTTCTGTTACTGAACGAATTTATTTAAAAAAAAAAGAATTAATAAATAAAAGTTGGATTTTTTGGTGGGTTGGGTTGGGCTACCACAATCACCCCACACAGAGGAGGCGGACTGTGTGTAGCGCCCAGCGCTGCACATAGGCTGTAACCCCTGTGTGAAGGGTTGCGTAGCAACCTAACCCACAGGTAGGCTCACCCTACCTACGTTGTGCGCTAGGAAGTGCCCGTATGGGCAGCAACGTGTATTTTTTTAAAATGCTTTTTTTTATTATATATAATAAGAGATATATATATTAATATATATATATTCTATATATATATATGTATATTTATTTGGCATTTTAATGTGGCAAATATTAGATCTGGAAATTTAAATTGTTTTTTTATATATATTTGAATAATAATTATATATTGAAATATATATATATAATTATATATAATTATATATACATTAAGGATATGATTATGTATCTATGTTTAATATATATTCATATTTAAGTATGTTGACTCTGAATTGGTTACCTTAAAATGAATGATCAAAATAAAATTGACTTTTTAGCAAATGGGTCTATTTTATAAAGATTATTTTAATCATTATCTATTATTTAACAAATAGAATTAAATTATTGTTTCAAATTCCTTAATGCCGATAATGTGATTTGATTACTTTTAAGTGTGTTCAAATAATGATAATAATTTAATTGATTTCATGCAATATGTTATTACTTGGCTTGGATTTAGGAAATCCTAACATTAGGTTATTCAGTTGCCTGAAATGTTGTTTAAATGATGTTTTCGTTCTTTTTCGATGTTGGGAAAATGGGGATATTTGTCTAGTAAGTCTTCCAGAGGAGTCAATCTAGGATGGGATGTCTTATGTGGTGGTTCAATTTGCGAATTTCCTGGGGAAATACATATAGTTGCATCATGTTGTTTCACCCGGATTTCACGAATGGGGATGGTTTGTGCCTCCTTGGGATTAGGAGAGGGTTATGTGGTTTGTGCCTCCTTTGGAAGGAGTGGGTTTTGTATTTTTTTTTCCTCCAGTGTTTGGAGTGAGTTTCCTTTGTTTGTTACCTCCTTGGATTGGAGTGGTCGTCTTATCTAGTTTACCCATTGGATTGTGGTTTTGTACCATGTATGTTGTCAATAGGAGAGTGACTCTTTGTGAGGTCTGACACACAAAGGGGCGCTAGGGTAACTCACCTAGGTTTTAATCAAGTGATAATTTAAAAGAATTAATGGGGAACTTTCACACTAATAGAGATAAAGAATGCCTCTCTCATGAAACATGCGTTTGTTAAGGCTCAAGATGAGATGAGACGCATGGTTTTGCATGAGGGTCTGGCAGCTGGTAGAGGCAATCGAGGTTAACCCAAGATGGGTGTCCAATAGCCTAGGAAGGTTGAGCTAGGGTAACTAATAGAAATTTATGTATGACACTCTTCCTATGTAAGCAGTCAGTCAGTTATTGTGTGGTGTACAGATGATGTTCATGATCATTGTTCTTTGGAATCATTGTAACTTTGTGTTAAGTGATATTGTGGTTGGAGAGGTTTTAGTTCAGTTATGTTTTAGCCTGTGTCTAGAGGTAGATGGTCTTGTATATGAATTTCTGGTTACTATCTCCTAGCATGGGGGGTGAACCTTCTGGTATCACACAGTTGGGTGGAACGTGCACCTTAATCTATTGGGTTTCTTCTTGTTCATATGGATGAGATTTCTAGTTGGAGAGCTCATGGGATCTAGTTTCTTTCCATGCTTAATTCATTTAGTTAATCTTGTATTTTAGTAACCCTCATTTGTTATGGAGGTGGAATTTGTAATATGTAATCATGCTTATTAGATTTATCTCATTCAGGGAATGAGTGTTGTAATCATGTTGTAAATTATATTATTGGAATCAAGTGGTATCTCATTTTCTTTGATGTAAATTACTATGTATGGAATGCATGTGAACTTAATTGTTAAGTAATTAAATGTTATGGTTATAATTCATGTTTCTTGTTTGGGTTTAAGTAACTCAGTGTTGTAAACTTAGGGGATTGGGTGGCAATGGCTAGTGAACTTGCATGTTAATTGCTCTGATACCAAAACAAAAAAATTAGTTCGTTTGTGTAGTAAATTGCAACTTCCCCTAGGGTTGCATGGCAGGGCGTTACACTTTTTCTATTTTGGCAAGAAAATAATCCATTAGTCAAGTATGTTGGGACCTTCTCTTCTATTCACCACTACTTTACCTACTATGCTAGAACTGTTCACTATAATTATATATACATCTAGGATATGATTATGCATATATGTTTAATATATATTCATATTTAAGTATGTTGACTCTGAATTGGTTACCTTAAAATGAATGATCAAAATAAAATTGAATTTTTAGCAAATGGGTCTATTTTATAAAGATTATTTTAATCATTATCTATTATTGAACAAATAGAATTAAATTATTGGTTCAAATTCCTTAATGTCGACAATGTGATTTGATTACTTTTAAGTGTGTTCAAATAATGATAATATTTTAATTGATTTCATGCAGTATGTTATTACTTGGCTTGGATTTAGGAAATCCTAACAAATTAGGTTATTTAGTTGCCTGAAATGTTGTTTAAATGATGTTTTCGTTCTTTTTCGATGTTCGACAAATGGGGTTATTTGTCTAGTAAGTCTTCCAGAGGAGTCAATCTAGGATGGGATGTCTTATGTGGTGGTTCAATTTGTGAATTGCTTGGGGAAATACGTATAGTTGCATCATGTTGTTTCACCCAGTTTTCACGAATGGGGATGGTTTGTGCCTCCTTGGGATTAGGAGAGTGTTATGTGGTTTGTGCCTCCTTTGGAAGGAGTGGGTTTTGTATTTTGTTTTCCTCCAGTGTTTGGAGTGAGTTTCCTTTGTTTGTTACCTCCTTGGATTGGAGAGTTCATCTTATCTAGTTTACCCATTGGATTGTGGTTTTGTACTGTGTGTGTTGTCGATAGGAGAGTGACTCTTTGTGGGGGTCTGACACACAAAGGGGCGCTAGGGTAACTCACCTAGGTTTTAATCAAGTGATAACTTAAAAGAATTAATGGGGAACTTTCACACTAATAGAGATAATGAATGCCTCTCTCATGAAGCATGCATTTGTTAAGGCTCAAGATGAGATGAGACACATGGTTTTGCATGAGGGTCTGGCGGCTGGTAGAGGCAATCCAGGGTAACCCAAGATGGGTGTCTGATAGCCTAGGAAGGTTGAGCTAGGGTAACTCATAGAAATTTATGTATGACACTCTTCCTACGTAAGCAGTCAGTCAGTTATTGTGTGGTGTATAGATGATGTTCATGATCGTTGTTCTTTGGAATCATTGTAACTTTGTGTTAAGTGATATTATGGTTGGAGAGGTTTTAGTTCAGTTGTGTTTTAACCTGTGTCTAGAGGTAGATGGTCTTGTATATGAATTTCTGGTTACTACTCCTAGCATGGGGGGTGAGCCTTCTGGTATCACAAGGTTGGGTGGAACGTGCACCTTAATCTATTGGATTTCTTCTTGTTCATATGGATGAGATTTCCAGTTGGAGAGCTCGTGGGATCTAGTTTCTTTCCATGCTTAATTTATTCAGTTGATCTTGTATTTTAGTAACCCTCATTTGTTATGGAGGTGGAATTTGTAATATGTAATCATGCTTATTAGATTTATCTCATTTGGGGAATGAGTGTTGTAATCATGTTGTAAATTATATTATTGGAATCAAGTGGTATCTCATTTTCTTTGATGTAAATTATTATGTATGGAATGTATGTGAACTTAATTGTTAAGTAATTTAATGTTATGGTTATAATTCATGTTTCTTGTTTGGGTTTAAGTAACTCAGTGTCGTAACCTTAGGGGATTGGGTGGCAATGGTTAGTGAACTTGCATGTTAATTGCTCTGATACCAAACTAAAAAAATTAGTTCATTTGTGCAGTAAATTACAACTTCCCCTAGGGTTGCGTGGCGGGGCGTTACACTTTTTCTATTTTGGCAAAAAAAATCCATTAGTCAAGTATGTTGGGACCTTCTCTTCTATTCACCACTACTTTACCTACTATGTTAGAACTGTTCACTATAACTTATTCTATTGTGACAAAGAAAGGTCAAATAGGCAAGTATGGTGGAGCCGCTCTTCCATTCACCACTACTTTACCTATTATAACTGGCAAATAATGATAAAAACAATCCATTGGTCAAATACATTGGGATCCCCAATTTGATAGGAGAGAAAAATAATGATAAGACACATCTATTAATAAATTATTCTAAAACCCTCTCTTTTATTCACTACTACATTCCAATATGAATACAATTACTAATTGTGTTATGTTTATCTATGTTAATCTAATTGAAAACAAAAACACCAAATGAAACATTAATCTAAAGAAAAGTAACTAAAATTAAGCAAACCAGTATTCTTCAGAGCCGTCCCATTTTCTCTATCTACAGTGATTCTTTTGAAGCTATTGCTGTCAAATTATGTAAGCTAGGCTTCCTTCAAATGGCAACTTGTAGAACGAGTATGCAAATGAGAATGCTTTACTATTCTATATGCTGATGAGGATGAGATTGATGATACGGATATGGACAAGGGCTGTGATTATGCATAGGGGCTGTGAATGAAATGTATCATGATTCTATTGCTATTGCTATGATTCTATGCTATCTATGCTATGAAAGTACTCTATGAATGCTATGGATGCTATGAGATTTGCCTATAGTTTACTTGCTTAAACTTCTATATGATTTGGAGCTCCCGGCAGCTGTATTTATAGATTTTTGCAGGCTCCATCCCGGCTGGCAAGAATCTATGGCTGTAAAATTGTCTGGTAAGTTTGAATGGTGAGAGATGGAGAGGTTGAGAAGAAAATGGGGGAGGTTGAGAGGTTGGAGAGAAGGATGGATTCATGTCTTCAACCCACGGGAACAAACCCACATAGAAACAGAGAAATTTAATTTTCTGTTTCAACCGTTTGCTTCCCGGGAGTTTGAAGATAAATCCCAAATTAAATAAATTAAAATAAATTTATTTAATTTATTGCATTTGATTTTTGATTTTTGAAAACTATGGAAGAATTAATTAAATATTTTGTAATATTTAATTATGATGTGACTTTAGAAGATTTTGAAATATTTAAAAGATTTAATTAAATATTTTTTGAAATATTTAATTATGAATAGATTTTTAGAGGAATTTTGAAATGATTTTAAGAATGAATATCTAAATTGGATTAGAGAAAATAATTAAATATTTTGGAATATTTAATTGTAAATGATATTTAGAAGAAGAATAATATTTTAATCTTTATTTGAATAAGATATTCAAACGAAGATTATTGATAATTAATATAAATAAATCGTAATGTTTATTTAATTAATTAAGAAATGAATACGAAAAGATGATTAAATAAACTTATTTATTTAATCAAAATGAAAGAATGAAGAAATATAAATAAATTATTTAAATTTATTTATACGCAGATAGAATTTGAAGATTTTAATTAAATATTAAAAATATTTAATTAATTACCAGACAATGTGATGTGGCCATTTAAAGGTGTATACATTTTGCCCCTCTTTGAAGTGATGTGTTTTACGCATTGCTTCAAAGAATTTTGAAATTTTCCCCAGATGTTGATTGTCGAAATAATGATAAGTATATGCCCCCGCGAACGATGAATCGATAAAATTTTGAATTTTTGTGATTTTTTTAATTTTTTTATGATTTTTAAATTTTTTTGATTTTTATGATTTTGAAGATGTCGATTCATCGTTCGAAACTAATGATTTGAAGAAATTGACCCGAAGAGATATGAAATGAAAATTTGATAAAGAAATTGCCCCTACTATGTGAAAATATGATAAAAATGCCCCAATTTTACCATTATATAGGTTAAAAATGTCATTTTCCATGTCATTTTCAATTTTAACCTAGTAAAATTGGCAAATATTGAGCTCTGAGTTGATAATCATGGCACTTCCAGTTCACCTGCACCGTTTCGAGCGTATCTGACGTCATCAGCGGCCAGTGCACTATGGACCTCCGGTATGTGTTCTCGTAAATCCCTGTCTCTCGAAAATTTTGTTTTGCGCACGTTTTTAATGTTTAAATATTCAAAATTGAGTTTTAGCACTCTTAATGTTTTTTGTAGCGCATACAATAATTTTCATAGCGCATTTGATATTGTAGCACCCTTAAGGTGTATCGTAGCGCATTTAACATGTTTCATAGCGCAATTGATATCATAGCGCCCGTGAAAGATTTCGTAGCGCATATGATCATTTTCGTAGCACAGTTGATTTCTTAGTGCACTTGAGACTTATTGTAGCGCTATTGATATGTTTTGTAGTGCAAAATATTTCATAGCGCATATAATAGATTTTGTAGCGCTATTGATTGGTTCTGTAGCGCAAAAAGTTCTTTAGCGCTGATAAGGAATTTTGTAGCGCCCACAATTAGTTCTGTAGCGCTTTTGATTATATGTTGTTCCAAATGATAAATTTGTTTCCCAAGTTGTTGGAGAACAAATAGTAGCTGATAAATTTGTTTTTAAAGTTGTTAAAAACACATAGGACGGATAAGTTTTCTCCTAAAGTTGTTAGAAAGAAACTTGATGTTGATTATTTGTGTTCCATGATGAAAAAAAACAAATAGTTTGATTGATTCGTTTGCTTCTAAGGTTGTTAAAAACAAACATGATTTTGATATTATTCGCATTTCATAATGATAATGAAAAACAAATAGTTTGATATTCAATTTTGGATTGATATCTTAAGATGATTTGATATTGATGTTGTTTTGACGATGTATGTGAACAGGAGAGACTAGGTGTCTTGCAGTTACGAGAGACTTTTATGAGCACATGGTCATTGATTCCACATTTGTTACAGTCTGATAGAGATGTGATTGATGCTTGCGGCTTGACTTCATTACTTGATATGCCCGAGGTTCGCCTCAATAGGGCTCTATTGATAGCACTTGCAGAGCGGTGGCATAGCGACACCAACACCTTTCATTTACCGACCGGCGAGATTACAGTGACCCCCGAGGACGTATATCGCATCCTACGGATCCCAGTGATGGGAGAGATAGTTGTTTTTGACAGACGAGAGGTTGGAGGTACTCTTTCTTTGACACGGATATTCAGAGATGATCAGATAGCCGGATACTTTATCCCATGGGGTGAGATCACAGATACCTATCCACTGCTACTAGCTGTGCTTGCAAGATTCATTGGAGGTGTGTTGTGCCCCGACCATAGGTCGAAGGGGTTTGCGATCGGACGGGGTCATGTTTTAGAGAGTATGGTGATGCAGGGGACACGGTATGCATGGGGTACATGTATGCTAGCCCACCTATATGATGAGCTACATCATATCGTATATGGTAGAGGCCGTAGTTTTTCTATTGGATGCTCATTACTGCAGATATGGGCATGGGAGCATTTTGCAGTTTTACGTCCATTGACCCAAGGACATCGACCAGCTGGTCGAGCATACAGATGGAGATATGCACATATCATTGCTCAGCCTAGACTGGGCAAACTAGTATATTGGCAGCGGCTATTAGATAGTTTGGATACAGTATGCTGGAGGCCATATTTGGATTGTGAGCCATGGCCAGAGGATGCGAGGGAGATGCCTTTTGTATGCACTTCCAGATTTTTGATTGGTCAGACTACATGGATCCTGGAGAGATTTCTTGCTGGACGCGTATTGCGACAGTTTGGTCGGATTCAGGGTATGCCCGTTGGTTCAGCTATTTATGCGTGGCGACAGCCAGAGCTTGCAGTGTGGGGCCCACGGATCTCTTATGAGGCAGCGGTGGCAGAGTTCACCAGTTTAGGAGCACAGATGTGGGATTACCGGGTGGATGTTCTTGATGCAGGGGCGACACCAGAGTATGTACAGTATTTCCTAGAGCATCCACCACCACGTATGTTTGATCCTGATGAGGCCATTGCTCCTATTATTGCACAGAGACGTCGACAGAGGGACTTGGAGTCAGGAGATGATGATTCAGAGGACAGTGATGATGAGGAGAGTAGTGGAGATGATGACTCAGATGGAGATGATGGTGGTGATGATAGGGGTGGAGATAGAGGTGGTAGGAGAGGCGGTAGGAGAAGTGGCAGAGGAGGTAGAGGAGGCAGAGGTGGTCCATGGATGAGGCACACTGACCCATCCCCTTCCGTAGATCTGATAGTAGCAGGTCAGATATCATCCCTACAGAGTACCGTACAGAGCTTGCAGGCTCAGCTATCACAGGCACAGGCCTTGATTTCATAGTTGCAGGGTCAGGTGACTTCGATTACTGCTGAGAGAGACGCAGCTAGACATCGAGGTGAGCAGGCCATTGCCTTAGCAGATAGCCTACAGAGAGTAGCAGGTAGCACTTTGCTAGGTGACATGATGAGAGAGGTTACCAGAGCCACACGAGAGGCAGAGTTCTATCGGACTAGATATCATGATTCAGTTCCACCTAAGCAGAGAGAGAGCTACACTCAGTCACGATCTACTCATGGTCGCTCTCGTACTACTAGCAGGGGTGTGACACAGCCATTACCTCCTAGAGGGCCACCAGGGACAGACGGAGCAGGTCCATCAGGGGCAGGTGATACAGGTCCATTAGGGGCAGGTGGTACAGGTCCTAGGCCAGCTCCATCACAGGATAGCTCCGCCTAGTGCATTGTATATGATTCTTTTATGATATTCTGTTGAGACATTTTGTATACACCGTGAGATGATCACATTTTTTATGATATTTTATCTCTTGTAGTTTGACATCCTTATTTTGACATTCATTTTTGAGATATATGAAATGCAACGATGATTTTACATGATATATGATGTATCCATATGATGTGTACTATATGATGGTTTCATGATTTATGATATTTATATACATGATTGTATGAGATGAAATTTATTTGATGAATGAATGTATGATGTGTATGATGTATGTAATGTATGCTTTTTATGATTTTCTAATGCAAAAATGTAAAATGTATGAAATGATGTTTTTATGAATGTCAAAATATACTCAGTCATGTATTTGAAAAGATATAAACATTTGATTCTTTGCCAGCTTTTTAGAAATCTATAAATGTAAAATGCAGATTCTAACATGAATGCAATCTATACTAACCATGCAGGACATTCATACAATATTGCCATTTGGAGAGCTTATACATGCTTTTTGTATCATCATAGAGCTTTGAAATGTTGAAAGTTAATACAAGAATCAAAGGGTATGTTAGCACCAGTGATGACCTGAGTATTGCTTTCATGATTTTTAATATAGCAAGTTAAATACAAGCATCTAGGTATAATTGAACCGAGATGACCTGAGTATTGCTTGCATAAACAGACAAGAGTTAACCTATTTCCCATGCAAATTCCGAAATGTCATCCATGATACATAGTAGAGCATGTCTCGCGACCAATTTGCATAGTACTAATGATTTCCTTGCAAACAGCAGATAAAGAAAAATCATACTCCTTCCTTGCTTTTCTAGTTCAGTACATCATCAAATTGCTCCAGAGATATGATAAAAAAACAAACAACCATTCCATTCTTGCTTAAAGTATTTCAAACATTTATTCAGATTAAGATCATCCAAGTTTTAGTTATCATTATTGATATTCTCACTTCGATAGTTGTTTGGATCATTTTGTTTCGATTTTCATTGGCATGAATATGTTTGTAATTGATTTGATATGACAATGTTTGTTTTGTTTTGTCAAACTATTATTTGTCTGTTTTTGGAATATTCTGAAAGCTCGTTACCCCTTTCTTGTATGTTTCTGCATTTTGCCCCCAATGTAAACACAACCTAAAGATAAAAGATATGTACAAATTCATCAAGCCATGATGAAACCTAAAGATTCCACTACATGATATGGATAATGAAAGATATATACAAAAAAAAGATGGAAATGGATGGATGATGCCAAAAGACATAAATTAATAAATGGAGGAACCCATTTTTATCACAAGTAGCGCTTGTTTGCCAAGTTTTCACTACTTGTTTTTATTGCACTCTTTTAATTTTAATTTTTTTTTTAGGACTTTTTATGATTTTTTTGATTTTTTTAGGACTTTTTATGATTTTTTTGATTTTTTCAGGACTTTTTATGATTTTTTTGATTTTTTTCAGGACTTTTTAGACATAGAACTTATTGAGATGAATACTATTGATTGGCTCTTCAAACAGGTCCCCCTCTGATGTGGATAACTGATATGCTCCAGAACCGTATGCTGCTACGATAACAAATGGACCAAGCCAATTAGGTTCAAATTTTCCTTTATTTTCTCTGTCTTGCTGATTACGTGGATTTTCTCTCAAAACTAAGTCACCCACTTGAAATGCCCGTGGTTTAACTCTGTGGTTATAACTACGAGACATGACTTGTTGATAACCTTTCAAATGATCAGCTGCATGTTGACGCCTTTCATCTAACAATTCTAATTCTTGGAGGCGAGAAACCCTATAGTCTTCATCACTTATCAATCCCTTGAGTGAAACCCTAAGCGAAGGTATTTCAACTTCTAATGGTAAAATTGCTTCTGCTCCATAAACTAAAGCATATGGTGTAGCTCCTATTGGTGTGCGAACACTGGTTCTGTATGCCCACAAAGCTGGGTTGAGTTGAACATGCCAATCACGTCCAGCATCATTTACTGTCTTCTTCAATATCTTCAAGATGGTTTTGTTAGAAGCTTCTGCTTGACCATTACCCTGTGGATAATAAGGTGTAGAGAACCTATGTTGGATGTGAAATCTTTCACAAAGTTCATCATTATCTTGATTTTTAAAAGGTCTTCCATTATCCGTAACAATAGAATTAGGAATTCCATATCTACAAATAATGTAATTCAGGATAAATGAAGACATCTGTTTACCAGTCACTGTTGTTAGAGGAACAACTTCAATCCATTTTGTAAAATACTCAGTAGCTGTAATGATAAATTTATGACCATTTGATGATGAAGGATGTATTTTACCAACAAGATCTAATCCCCACTGAGAAAAAGGCCATGTCGAAATGAAAGGTTGTAGTTCTTGTGTAGGTGCATGAATAAGATTCCCGTGGATCTGGCATTTAGAACACTTCTTAACAAAAGTATAAGAATCTTGCTCCATGGTAGGCTAATAGTATCCCATTCTAACAAGTTTCTTCGCTAAGGTCAAACCACTCGAATGAGTTCCACAAATACCACCGTGAACCTCTTGTAATGCTTTTTCAGATTCATCGCGTTCAAGACATCTAAGGAGTGTACCATCAAGACCACGTCTATAAAGGATATTGGCAATTAAGGTATAACGGGATGATTGGCGAATGAAATTCCATTTTTGGTTGTGGGATAAATCTGAAGGCAAGATGTTATCTTTCAAATAGGTATAAGTCTTGCCATATAAAGGTGAATCTGAACCGGTCAAATGACATATAACTTGGGTTTCAGGATTATCATATGCAGGAGAAAACAATTGTTCCACCAAGAATTCATACTTGGTTTGATCTTCAGATATTTGTAATAAAGAAGCAATGGTAGCCATTGCATCTGCAGCTTTATTATCAATCCTTGATATTTGTGAAAACTTAATTGACACAAAATATTTCTTATAATCATCCACCATGTTTTTGTATGGTAGCAACTTATCATCTTTAGTTTGATAATCATCATTAATTTGATTAATGACAAGTTGTGAATCACCATAAACTTCCAGTTCTGTAATTTGCCATTCCAAAGCTATCTTCAATCCTATGAGTAATGCCTCATATTCTACTATGTTATTTGTGCAAGGAAACATCAACCGATATGATCGTGAGATGGTATGTCCTTCAGGTGTAACAAAAAGAATCCCTGCCCCCGAGCCATATTGTGTATAAGATCCATCAAAGTACAATGCCCACGGTCTCTGAATTGTTGCTGTAAAGACATCTGCATCAGGAAACTCAATATGCATTGGATTGTCTTCTTGTAAAGGAGCTTCAGCTAACTGATCTGCAATGACCTGTCCTTTAATTGCTTTTCGATCTACATAGTGAATATCAAACTCACTTAAGATCATTACCCATTTTGCAAGTCTTCCTGTTAAAGTAGCTCTGCTTAATAGGTATTTCAATGGATCAATCTTTGTTATCAGCTTAACTGTATGAGCCAACATATAATGTCGCCACTTTTGAGAAGCAAACACTACTGCAAGACAAGATTTTTCAATGAAACTGTAGTTTAACTCATGTCTTGTTAAGGTTCTGCTGATATAATATATAGCACTTTCTTTACCTGTAGAGTCTTCTTGTGCTAGCAATGCACCCAAAGATACTTCTATTGCTGAAATATAGAGTATGAGTGGCTCTCCTGGAATAGGTGGAATTAAAACTGGTGGATGCGTAAGATATTGCTTGATCTGATTAAATGCTGCTTCACATTTGTCATCCCATTTAAATGGAACATTTTTATGCAATAAATGTGTGAATGGCGAGCTTTTGTCTGCCAGTTGAGCTATAAACCTTCTGATAGACTGTAATCTTCCTTGCAAGGATCTTAATTGACTGATATTTCGTGGTGGAGGCATGTCCATTATAGCTTGTACCTTTTCTGGATCAACTTCTATACCATTTTCTGAAACAATGTACCCTAGGAGTTTTCTAGATGTAACACCGAAGACACATTTCTTTGGATTTAGTCGAACATTGAACTTCTCCATTCTAATAAATATTTTTGACAGGATTTCCAGGTGTTCATCTCGTGTATGAGATTTGGCAAGTAAATCATCAACATAATCTTCCATGAATGTATGCATCATATCATGAAAAATAGTTGTCATTACTCTTTGATAAGTAGCTCCAGCGTTCTTTAACCCAAATGGCATTACATTCCAGCAATAGGTACCCCAAGGACATGTGAACGATGTTTTATCTTGATCTTCTGGTGCAATTTTTATCTGGTTGTATCCTGAAAATCCATCCATTAATGAATACATTGCATGACCAGCAGTTAAGTCAACAATCATGTCTATGTTAGGCAAAGGAAAATCATCTTTAGGGCATGCTTTATTTAAATCCCTGAAATCTGTACAAAATCTGATCCTTCCATCTGGCTTTGAAATAGGTACAATGTTTGAAATCCATTCTGCATAGTCAATAGTTCGAATGAATCCAACATCCAAAAGCTTCTTTAATTCTTCCTTGACCAATAATGCAACATGTGGATGCATCTTTCTAAGCTTTTGCTTTACAGGTTTTATCCTAGGTTTGATAGATAAATGATGCATTATCAGATTAGGATCTAACCCTGGCATATCTGCATATGACCAAGCAAAGTTAATTTGATTATCCTTCAAGAATTGCATAAATTTCTAGACTTCTTCAACTGTTAATGATGCTGCAATTTGCAAAACTTTTGGCTGCTCTGCTGTACTTATGTTGATTGATTCTGTTGGTTCAATCAAAATAGAAGATCTTTCATGATAATACTTTGGAAGAGCGTCAAGTTTCTCATCCTTCAGTGCCTCAGAAAGGTTTTCACTGTCAGATTCGCTCTTTATTTTTCTCTTGTTTTGATCTATCATTGCCATTTTTCGGTTTTCACTAATAGATCCATCTTTTATTTGATTTATTTTGCAGCTAAGAGACTTGACACTCTCCTTGTCAAAATCATGAGTATAAGATTCTTGAATGAAACAATTGTTTTCTTCATTTAAGGAACAAAGGAAAGTTATAATGTCTTCATCATTACTGAATGTAGGAATATGGATAGGTGCGTCAATGTCCCAATCTATAAGTTCTGGATAAACTAAGGGCATAGGATCATTAGGTTGGGTAAGGTCTTGAATTGTCAAAGTCATGATATGGTTATCATCCTCATGGTAGACAAGGTCTATGATAGTATTCTCCTGTTGATTATCAATCTCGTTAGAATCTGATTCTTCCTCACTTGAGTCATGATTGCTTTGTAAAACATAATCGAGTGAAGGCCTTGAGCCTTCTCCTTGTATAAGAATAGGTGCAAATTTATGTATAGTATCAACTTGTTTATCCCTCCAAAATTCATCATTATAAATGGTGTCCCATTCATATTCATTAGAATCAGTATTTGAACTATTTTGCAATTGGAAAATTGATTCATGAGATTTATCTGATACGGATCCTCCTTCATGAATTAATGATGTCTGTTGTGAAGTAGGTTCTTCTTTATCTTTACCATATCCAAGTCCTTCTTTATCACTTGAATGCTTTGAAATAGGTTGAATTGGTTCCACAATTCCTTCTCTTCGTTTCCCTATAGGACCATTCCCTTCATAACCCATCTTTTGCATGATAGCATACCCCTTACCATATTATTCTTTAGGCAACTTAATGTGCAAGAGAGATTCATCTTCATCTTTGTAAAGCCAATTTAGGATGTCCCTATCTTCAGCTTCCTCTTCAGTGGTATTAGCTCTAATGAATTTTCCATCAAACTTTGTGATTGACACGGAAGCTTGAGATGTAGAAGCGGTTGCAATCTTTTGATTTGATAAAGTTGGTAAACCATGTGATCTTGGAGAAGGAGGTAAAGTAGAAAGAGATAGTGAATATTCACCTACCCCTTTGTCTTTAAACTTCAGCTTAGTATCAAAATTCTTTGTCAATTCCTGCAATTGGACTTGTAGATTGGAAGAAGAAACGACAAGAGCTTCTCTATTGTGTGGCACAAAGACATCTTGAGTTACTCTAAGATTTGAACAAGTTTGGGTACTATTGTAATCAGCTTGTATAGTTATTTCTTGTCCATCATATGGAAACTTGATACATTGATGGTATGTTGATGGTACTGCTTGCATATCATGGATCCACGGACGACCCAAAAGTATATTATAAGACAGATCTCGATCTAGAACCTGACAAAAGGTATTCTTCACAACAGGTCCCACTCTGATAGGTAACAATATTAATCCTTTAGAAGCTCTTTCTTCATCATCATATGCCTTGATGGTTATCTTCCTTCTTGGATCAATTTCATTTTCTGATATTCCTAAGGCATTTATTAATTTTAAGGTACAAATATTCAAACCAGCTCCTCCATCTATTAAGACACGTCTAATTCGATGTTTATGGATCATGACTTCAAGATAGAGCAAGGAATTATGTGGATGTGTCATAGAGGCATCATCTTTGTCAGAAAATGAAATACAAGTGGGGGAAGATAAATGTCCCACCATGGCTTGAAATTTGTTTGCATCTAGATCAGTATCAACAGTTGTGTTTACAAGAGCTTCTTCTAAAATATTCTTGTGTATGGGGGATATTTTAAGAAGTTCAAGAATGGATATTTGAGCTGATGTTTTTCTCAATTGATCAACCAGATTATATTGAGTTGGAGAAGAAATAGTTGTTTTAGATGAACTTCCTTTTAAAACAACCTTTGCTTGACCTCTTGTTGTCACATTAACCTGTTGATATTCTTGTTTTCCTTTGATTTTGATAACATTAATCCGATTATCATCTGCGTGAATGTGACGGATTATATTGTCTTCAACATTATGTATGCTTTTGGCTTTGGTATCCAATGTTTCCCCCTTTTGGTAGTTTGGCAAAGGATCTTTGAATGCCTGATGATCATCATTGGTATGATGTCCCTCAATTGTAATGGTACCATTGTCAATTAAATCTTGTACTAGATTTTTCAAAGCTTGACAATTGTTTGTTCTATGACCTTTACATCGATGATAATTGCAATAATACGAGTCATTCCATGATGGTGGTTTAACTCGTAGCTCATAATCTCTTTGTGGTGGTAAGGTGATAACCTTATTATCAAGAAGCTCCTTGAGAGCAGACTCAAGAGATTGACCCAAAGCAGTAAAAGTCCATCGATTTGAAAAGAACGAAGGTCTAGACGGATTTGATGTTTGGGTATTGCCAAGATTATTATTGAAATTACCACAATTTTGATTGGTATTTTGATTGGTCATGTTCTCTTGCTTGGAAATTTGTCCTTGTTGATTGTTGTTTCCTTGTGGAATTGTATTTCCTTGTGGATTGTTTCGTGGAGCACTTGATAGATTGAAAATAGATGGTCTTGTTCATAAATTATTTGCATCCACTATACCATCATTAACAACATTTTTGTTTCTATTCCAAAACCTTGTTTTATCGTTGTTGTTTTGATTGGATGTACTTGGATTATCAAGTTTTATCACTCCCATTTTAACCAAGGCCCCTTCAATGGTGATTGCATTTTCAATCAGTTTTTCAAAGTTATGAGGACAATGAAGGTTAAGCCTATAGCTTAATTCTGGATCAAGGCTATTGATAAAGATATCCATCTTTTCCTTTTCAGGAATAGGATGAGAATATCGTGCAAATAACCTTCTCCACCTTTGTAAAAATGTAGTAAAGGGTTCTCCTACTTTTTTTTTCACTTTACAAAGATCAAGCATTGTTATTTGGTGTTGAATGTTGTAGGAGTATTGTGAAATAAACTGATTTATCAACTCCTCAAAAGTTTTGATAGGTGGAGTGATTTTTGAAAGCCACTCCATGGATTGTACACCTAGACTTCGTGGAAATAATCGCATCAAGTAAGTATCGTCATAGGCGAATTCAAGACTCATGTTTCAAAAATCCCTAACATGGTCAATGGGATTAGTTTTTCCATTATACCTATCATACTTAGGAATTTTGCAATGTTTTGGAAATGGAATCATTTGAAGACTCCTATCAAATGGATAAGGAGATATGTCTTCCATAACATATTTCTTTGTTGTACCTCCTTGTATTTCCTTTATTTGCCCTTGTAATTCTTTTATCTGTTGGTTAAGAGCACTAAAGTCATTAGGAGGAATTTCAGGATTTTGTTTAATCCCTTCTATGTCAAAAGTGTGAGGTAACTTAGCTCCTTGATTAGCTAATGAAAGAAAATATTTTTCTTTGTTACGTTCTAGAATTCTTTCCATAAGAGTATGGAATTGAGGATCTTGTTCTGCTTCTTGAAGCTTTTCTTCTGTTAACTCATCAAGATTAAATGTTTCCTCTTCTTTTTCATTTCAGTCACCCATTTTACTGGTTGTGGTTTCTCCCTCGTCTTTTTCCATTTGTTTTTGAGATCTCATGAAGACAGGCATAGATTTGTATCCAAATTTTACTCACTTTTGATCAAAAGAGTGAAATAGTGCAATTTATGTGATATATATATGAAAGTCAAGATAGAATGAAGATTCTATGACTTACACAAAATTTCTAATCTTGTAGCTTGTGTTGTTCCCTAAGTGAAAGGATGAAAATCTTGTTAGCGGGAATATAAGCAAAAGATCTAGAAAAGGATGGTTTTGCACTTTATGAAATTTTGATCATGACTTTGTAAAAGGATAGATTTTATGATAGATGCCTAATGTATTCTAAGTTCTCTATTGTAAGATTTGATTTGGACAAGTAGAATATTCAATTGCTGATTGGGGAATATAACTAAAACGGATGCGTTGACTATGGTTATGCCTTTGAGAAAGGGCTCTTCTTTGAAAATAAGCTTGTGAATACAAGGGCTCTATGGCATAATCATCTGAAAGACCTCTAACACAATCATGATACCTATGAAGAAAAGTTCTATATTTGAGTAAAACTTTTCGACTTTGATATAGGAATCGTTGCTTCTTCAATAATTTCTTGTGGTTGAGGGGTTTCTTTGGCTTCTTAATCCTTTTGGAAATGGATTTCTTTACAAATTTTGTGGATTTCCAATCTCGTAACATGAGATTGATCAATATGATAATGAGTGTTTTGGATGATCTTTATCTAAATTAATGTAGTGAAAACACATCAAACAAATTTAAAACAGTTGTTTTAAGTCCTATGCTAAACATCAAGTGTGTAACCAAAATGTTTTTCAAAAAGTGTTTTAACGGGTTTTACACATGACAAGCACTTCAAACAGACTCACTCTTAGTTCTCAAGTAGGTCATCATAGCAATCAACAGCCCACATCTTAGAACTGCGTCGACTCACACAGCCATGTCACCCCCGAAAGGGTGCCCATGTTTTTGTCTTTTTCAGGTGCGTACTCAGAGTGACGGAAGTGGATACCGGATCCCCTGAGCAAACAATCCTTGGCAGTTATATGGTGAGTATCTTGGGGGTAGATTCTTCCCTCCCCTGCACTATGATTGAAATAATGTTCAGAAACTGACTCGGTTAGTTACTACATTAGGTTCGTAGTAAGGGTTTCCGTTCGGTGCGGCAAATGATAGACTCCCTCGAGAGACCTCCCTACCTTTAGAACAAAGGCTTTGGGGATGGTTATCAATGCACACTACCGTCAAAAGAGGGTTTCCCCAATTTTGCTTTAAATTTTAGAGTGGGGTGGAATAGCCTGGCTTTGGCTTGAACCCACTTGAGTCGTTCCTCTTGGGTGAGTACTTTTTCCCACAAGAGCAGGCTCTCTACAAGGTTTTAACAAAGCTGTAAAATGCATAAAAAGAAAAAGGTGAGTTTGGCATTTTGATCACCCAGTTAAGGGGAGAGCATAGGCCTATCACCGAAGACAAAGCAAACAAAGGTTCAATTGTTAAGCACCAAATGAAAATTTTCTAAACTAAGTGAAGATGTTGCTTCACATAAACAGAAAATTCATTTTAAGCCCAAATTGAAAGATAAAGTGTCTATCCTAGGATTGCTTTATTTTATCTTAGATGACTACCCTAGGATTGGTTAATTTTATCCTTTAGATGACTACCCTAGGATTGGTTAATTTTATCCTTAAATGACTACCCTAGGATTGGTTAATTTTATCTTTTAGATTATTAACTGTCCGCAGCTGCGTCGAATCAGTTAGATTATTTTACAATTACAAATTACAAAGCTGCCTTTTAAAAGTTGCGCTGCAACAGACATTATAGGCGCTGCAAAAACAGTTAAAGGCGCTGCAAAAATAGTTAAGGGCGCTGCAAAAGAAGTTAAGGCATGCAAAAGAAGTTAAGGGCACTGCAAAAACAGTTAAGGGCGCTGCAAAAAAGTTAAGGGCAACAGAAGTTAAGGGCAACAGTCTTTAAATGCGCTAATCTGGAGGTGACCTTCCCGAAACGTGTTGTTTGCGCTATTCCGCTATTTTTTTCCTGTAATCAGTCAAAAGAAGCTGCAAAAAGATGTTAAAAACGGGGCAAGAGCCCCACGGTGGGCGCCAAAAATGTGTTATGTTTATCTATGTTAATCTAATTGAAAACAAAAACACCAAATGAAACATTAATCTAAAGAAAACTAACTAAAATTAAGCAAACCAGTATTCTTCAGAGCCGTCCCATTTTCTCTATCTACAGTGATTCTTTTGAAGCTATTGCTCTCAGATTATGTAAGCTAGGCTTCCTTCAAATGGCAACTTGTAGAACGAGTATGCAAATGAGAATGCTTTACTATTCTATATGCTGATGAGGATGAGATTGATGATACGGATATGGACAGGGGCTGTGATTATGCACAGGGGCTGTGAATGAAATGTATCATGATTCTATTGCTATTGCTATGATTCTATGCTATCTATGCTATGAAAGTACTCTATGAATGCTATGGATGCTATGAGATTTTCCTATAGTTTACTTGCTTAAACTTCTATATGATTTGGAGCTCCCGGCAGCTGTATTTATAGATTTTTGCAGGCTCCATCCCGGCTGGCAAGAATCTACGGCTGTAAAATTGTCTGGTAAGTTTGAATGGTGAGAGATGGAGAGGTTGAGAAGAAAATGGGGGAGGTTGAGAGGTTGGAGAGAAGGATGGATTCATGTCTTCAACCCACGGGAACAAACCTGCACAGAAACAGAGAAATTTAATTTTCTGTTTCAACCGTTTGCTTCCCGGGAGTTGAAGATAAATCCCAAATTAAATAAATTAAAATAAATTTATTTAATTTATTGCATTTGATTTTTGATTTTTGAAAACTATGGAAGAATTAATTAAATATTTTGTAATATTTAATTATGATGTGACTTTAGAAGATTTTGAAATATTTAAAAGATTTAATTAAATATTTTTTGAAATATTTAATTATGAATAGATTTTTGAATCGAATTAGAGGAATTTTGAAATGATTTTAAGAATGAATATCTAAATTGGATTAGAGAAAATAATTAAATATTTTGGAATATTTAATTGTAAATGATATTTAGAAGAAGAATAATATTTTAATCTTTATTTGAATAAGATATTCAAACGAAGATTATTGATAATTAATATAAATAAATCGTAATGTTTATTTAATTAATTAAGAAATGAATACGAAAAGATGATTAAATAAACTTATTTATTTAATCGAAATGAAAGAATGAAGAAATATAAATAAATTATTTAAATTTATTTATACGCAGATAGAATTCGAAGATTTTAAGGTGTATACACTAATCAAACAATTCATTTTTTTTAATGAGTTCAATTTTTTTTTCATCTTATATAAATAAAACACGATTTAAAATGATGATTGGTGGAGATTAATTAAATATATCTATCCAAATTTTAAGATTTATATGTTATTATATTTAATAAATAATTGAAAATTAAAAAAACAACATATTTTGATTTTTAATTAATTATGTTAGAGGCGTAGCCCTACAATGGGAGCATTGTGCTTATAAGAGGCTAGACTGAAAGAAAACAAAAATCAATAGATATTTAACAATACTTATTTATTTTAAAAAATCAAAAAGTAAAAGACATATTAGAAATATTTATTTAAAAAATGATATATTTGACGTATATTATATAGATTAATATTTTTTAAGATAGGCTATATACTAGTTAATAAATAATTTCAAAAGTAAATTCAAAATACGGAATCAGTTATAGTCAACTCTCAATGTGCTTTTGAAATTCCGTACATAGAACAAGCATGTCATGCAAGTGGATCAGTGGCTCAGACATAATGTGAAAAGTGGTCTATAAAGAACTGTTTTCGGCAGGGCCCACAGATGGCTTTATTACAACGCGTAGCAATTTTATTTACCGGAAACAATTCGCGGGAGGATGAGATAAACGACGCGAAGGGGCTCCGGGCATGGAAATAACTGCGTCGATAGTTAGAGCAAAACATGGAACCCAGGGCCACTCTCGTTTGCGTACTAATTAAGGACGGCTATTCTAAGACTATATTCTCCCCTACTCTCTTCGCCTGAATTTGAGAATCCATAAATAGAAGAAATGTTTCACGCAATTACAAAAGTAGCAGCATTTGAAAATCCCTAATAAGAGCATAGTGTTTTTAATTCTTGACAGCTACAGGAGCATTCAGTGGGGTTGATAAAAGTTGATAGAAAAGTTGTGCTGTTTGCATTTAATTTTGTAATATCCGTGCATGGTGATTCAATGGGTTTGATAAAATTTCCAAAAAAAGTTATACTGTTTACTTTTAATTTTGTAATATTGGTGCATGTGGATTCAGTAGGATTGATAAAATTCCAAGAAAAGTAGTAATGTTTACAATTAACTTTGTAATATTGGTGCATGCCCATTCAATGGGATTGATAAAATTCCAAGAAAAGTTGTGACGTCTACATCTAATTTTGTAATAGTGGTGCATGTGGATTAGTGGGATTGATAAAATTCCGAAAGCAGTAGTGCTCTTTACATCTAACTTTATAATATTGGTGCATGTGGATTCAATGGGATTGATAAAATTCCAAGAAAAGATGTGTTGTCTACATCTAATTTTGTAATATTGGTGCATGTGGATTCAGTGGGATTGACAAAATTCCAAGAAAAGTAGACTTTACATCTAAGAGTGAGGTACCATGGCAGGGCTTGAGGATCTATTGTGAAGGAACAAGGGATCCCATGAAGCAAAACAATAAAATGCTACAGATAAATTAGAATCTTTTCCTGAACAATAGCAGCACATACTTTTTAGATCAAAAACTTAAGTGGGTGTAAAAGGGGTGAGGCTAGAAATTACCCCACCAGCTTAGAGTTTTTTCTGCCACTTGTTAATCATATAAAGTTTTAAAATTCTCATCAATTAAATTTTTTATTATTTTATATTTATTTAAGCTGCTGAATTGAATATGCAAAATAATAAAATTCATGAGACCACCAGCTTCCATAAATATAGGAGCTTAAACTTTTAAGCTTAAACTGTGATACAAAATTCATGGGATTGATAAAATTCCAATAAAAGTTGTGTTGTCTACTTCTAATTTGTAATATTGGTGCATGTAGATTCAGTGGGATTGATAAATTTCAAAAAAAGTAGTTCTCTCTACATCTAACTTTATAATATTGGTGCATGCGGATTCAATGGGATTGATAAAATTCCAAGAAAAGTTGTGCCGTCTACTTCTAATTTTTTAATATTGGTGCATGTGGATTCAGTGGGATCGATAAAATTCCCAAAAAAGTAGCACTCTTTGCATCTAACTTCCAAGATAAATTGCTCTGTCTACATAAGTCACATTTCTGTAATATTTTATAATGACTGTCTGAAAATTGTTTAATAAAATATAACTGCTAATAATGAGCTGATGTGATTCTGAGAGATCATAAAATACAACTGTCAATAAGGAACTAATATGATTCCAAAAGACCGTAAATCTCATTATTAATACGTGTGAGTTTCGTGAAATTGATTTTAACTTTAATTAATTAATAATTATACATGTATAGAGATATATATTTGTTGGACCGTAATGCTCACCTGTTTCTATCAAACAGAACAGCCTTCAACAATACCCTACACTAATATTTACTTACATAACGTCACACCACAGAGTAAAGGGGAATATTGACGGCAAATACTTGGGGTTTTTTAATTTCAATTTGATACAAAGAATTTTGTATCACTGATTTAATATTTGTATAAGTAGGTAAGCCTTTTAAAGTATTCTAGTTTGCAAAGTTAAAATTAGCATAAGGGAAAAATGTATATTTTTGGAGAACAACATTACAAAAGAAGGCTAGGAGTTCTAAGTAGCATGACAAAAGAGAGTTGCAAATCACACTACAAGACAAAATTTTAACCAGTCCTTCTCACGGGGATACTTATATACTCATTCCTATTAATGTAAGTTAAAAATTAAACTATTTTTCAAAGTTATTGTTTTTATATTAAGATTTTAAAATATAAATTAAATATTTTATAAAAAAGATGTTTTTGGGATTTATGGTGGTTGACAGTTTTAAAATAAACAGTTTTGTTTAAATATTTGTAATTGTTTAATATTGTTTAATGGATAATGTAGACTGTTGTTGTATTAATTTATTTGGTAATTTGTTTTTAAGATTAAAAAAAATTCATGTTTCTAATATTTTTATTTTTTAATATTTATTTTTTGAAAAAATAAATGTAATTCATTTTTATGATAGGACATCTAGATTTTTTTATGTGGAATAATTAATTGTTTAGCTTAAAAATAAGGAAATTTTTTATTCAATTTGAAAAATCTAAAGTTTGATCTTCCACATTAATTTCATTCTTTATATAGTTTCAACTCCAATTTTATATTCTAAGACTCAAAGATGTATTCCTTGCAATTAAAGAAAAAATTGATAACATTCTATTTATATGCATGCTCTAATCCCTAAAACTTAGTGCAGTTCATGTTAATCAAATGCAAATACTTGATATTTTGATCCTCCCTATTTTTCATCGACCATACACACCTCATAGTACCTCAAATCAATACATTAAATCATACAATTGCTTTTTTAGATTCTTTTGTAATCTACCAATATTTTCCCACAACATGTTTTAGATTTATGAGAAAAATTGAGTAAGATATAAATTACAGATTCATAAGTTACACCTAATAGCTCTTATTTCTACTCACCATAGTAGTCAAGATCCAAATACAAAACCTAGGTTTGATGATAAATAGGCATTTTTCACATGATTATAGAGTGCAATAGGAAAGTCAAATTGAATTAGTAAATTTCTAAAATATTTACTCTATCAAATCCCAAGTTGCAAAACTAGGATCTATGGGTTATGTGTTTCTTGTTTGATTGATGTGTGTTATGGTTGGATTTCTTTGTGCTCACCTTATTTGACTATACCATGATCTTTTCCCTAGAATTTCTTAGTATGTGTATAGGAGTAAATTTGCACCCCTTATGCAAATTCCCCTTTTACCCTTCCTCACCTTAGAAAATGAAATTCAAAGGCTAAAATTCACATAATCCCATTGCCTTCGTTCCACTTGGCACCTGTTTTTTGTGTCACCAGGGAAATAATTGTCGTGGATGCCCGTGCAACACATAGATGTCCACACAATGCACTAACATCCCTAAAAAATTATGACGCTTGAAGCTTGTAGAGGCGTCAAACTTCCCATTGGGAGTGATTTGTAATGCCCCTCTTCGACCCACCAACCTGAATATGGTTGTTACTCTCATTTATCCTTCAAATTCACTCTTCCTTCATGCATTTCATCCTCTTCACAAGCTCAAGAAATCTTCTAGCATTCACTTCTTTCACTTTCAACATTCTAAGCAACACTTTGCACTCCATAGCAGCAAACAACATCACTCCATCAACTTAGTAGAGAAACTACAAAATAACACCATTACAGTAGGGGATTGAGTCCTCTCATCTTCTCCTCCATTAGCTTGCAAACTCTTGGTGGAGGTGGTAAGATTTCTACTCTTTTCCTCTACTATTTGGTTGAGTAGCATAATACTATTTCGTAGTGTTATCATGTTCATTTCTCTCATTTTCCTTTATCATATTATTTCTCCATAGTTGCAAATTTGGCTATTCATGGAGGTGGAAACACCAAAACGGGGGTCTGACTGAGGCAAGCCCCTATACAACCCCCCAAAAAAAATTTATCTTTCCTGTGTGCAGGTGGATGTATATTTGGAGCTAGCTCGCGAACGAGTTCCTTTGCAAGACCCTCCTTGCCATCCTAACTCTGGCATATTTACTTTATCATATTCATTTATATCTTGCCTACTTCATATCATTTTTTTGGCCCTTTGAAAGTAATTAGCTAGGTTGTTAGATTGTTTTCTAGTAGTTCTCATTGTGCTTTTGGTACTTTGGTCATACAAACGCCAACACATTTGAGAGACACCACCGTATCGCGCTATTGTCCCAGAACCGTGCTTTCATCCTCAGGTAGAGAGCTACTTGAGGTATAGTGTGGGACCTGAAAACCAACTTGCCTAGCCCCATCTCAAGTCTTGGGTTTGCAGAGTGATCGAAGGGCCTCATAGTCCTCATCATTCTCATCCCTTATTTCAAAACACCCCTTTAATCTGAGGTAAGTTAGGACAGCCTTCTGCTCTTGGCTCTCCATGACCTGGGGCCTTGAACATGGTTGGTCCACATCTCTTACATTTTTGGTGAACCCAACATGAACCAATGTCTGTTCATCCGTCGGTATTGAGGCTTTTCCCTTACACTTCACGATCGTTGTATTCCTAAGTGTTGTGAAGGTTTATAAGCATCACAACCCAGTCCACAACTTCCAGGTATATTGTCAGGAGAAGTATAAGACACCTTCCAATGGAAAGGATGAAGGTCACTATTGGTTTCTCTATAGTCCTCTTCTTTGGTCCTATCGTCGGTCTAGCTGCATAGGAGCATTTTTCAAGGGGTGAAATAGGATTCTCTAATGAGACCAACCCCATCCCCACTCCTCCTACATCTCCCACACCTTCATCAGTAGATGAGCGTGAAGCTGTTCAAATTCCTTTGGAATATGTCTCCGCCCTTAGCAAAGGGTTGGGTGACCTAGAAGATCATTTGGAAAGAAACTCGAAGATGGTCAGGGCCACTCAAGTCATTAGCGAATTAAAATATATTGTTAGGAAAGATCGAACATGCTTGGAACTCCTGACTAGTCTTACTAGTTTGACAGAAGCATGTGCTCCTTCAAATCATCCTTACATTATACAAGGAGCCACTTTTGAAGACCATGTGAGGGGTATGTGTAGGATCATGATGGGCCAAAAAGTGGCAATATGATGGGTATGTGTAGGGTATGTGGCTAACAACTTTTTTAACCCAAAATTGATGAAACAAAAAAGGTTTTTAAAGAAGATTCTTAGCTTTCCACCAATGTAAATTACGCTTTACTTTGAATTTAATAAATAATTATTATTCATTTTCTATTTGAATTAGTCCTAATTGATAGGCTAATTGAAAAACATCTATAGCTTTCAAATGTTATCACATTTTTTGAATCCAAAACATGTGTCACATTCTATGCTTTGCATAATAAAGGACTAAAAAAAATGAATTTCATGAAGTTTTGACCAAGTTAAGGTGGTCAGACATACAAGTTCTTATGCTTTTTAAAATTTGTAATAAAAAATCATAATTAATTATTTACATAGAAAAACATTACAAAAAAATATGCATCACATCGGGACATGAGTCCTATACTTATATCTAAAATCTTATAAAAAAATATTATCATTTTATTGTGGTTAGGGTGGTTAGACAGACACCTAATTCTTATTTATTCCCTAAAATTTAAGTACTACTGCATTGAAATTTCAAATTTTCACCAAATAGATTTTTTGTTTTTAAATAAACCTAGTAGTTTAGAAACTACATTCAATTTTCTACAAATTCTATTCTTACATAGTTTTGAAATAATATAGATAATTTATTTAAATTTTTATGTCAAGTTGCGTAACTCTGATTTTTCTTAATTTTATCACCACTTAAGGGCCTTTTTTTCCATGATGATCCTGCACATACCTAGAGACAGCTAGGGATATCGATGCCTCCTACCTTGGTGTACATGACCGATGCCATACCCTCAATCAACATTCCCTCTGCCTCTAAGGGGCCTGAAACTATCAAAGTAAACAAGGTCCCCTTGGGCTTCAACTTCACCCCTCCTGTCACCTCTAGCAGTGGAGGTTTTGGCGGGATGAGTGGTAGAGGCTTTAGTAGTGGCGATGTATTCAATAGCAGAGGTGGTGTTGGTGGAATCAATTCTGATGGAGGTCATGGTGGTGGCTTTAGAAGTGGAGGTGGCTCCGATAGAGGCCATACTAGTAGCGATGGCTCTGGTAGTGGTTCTGGCAATGGTCACATTGGTGGTTCTAGTGGTGGTTCTAGTGGCAGCTCTAGAGGAGGTTCCTCTAGCCTTATGTCTTCTAATGACCCTATTGTGAACAATCTTTAGAATATGGGTAAGATGCAAATCAAGTTGGCGAGTCTCTCCCAAGCCTCTACCCAACCCATCTTTCAACCCTTCTTCCAGCATAGCCCATTGGTAGTCACGATTCTAAACACTCCCTTCTCTCAAGGAATGGAGATCCCTAAATTTGAAAAGTATGGTGGCAAAGGGGACCCACAAATGCATGTTTCCACCTTTAATTCCTTGTGTATAGATTTCTTCCATCACAATGTGTTGATGGAAAAAACTATTGCCCTGATCTCTCAAGGATACAACACTAGGATGGTATTGTTCCTTGCCTAATAATTCCATTTTCTTATTTGACCAACTTGCAAATAAATTCCTTCAATAGTTTCAAGCTAACATCAGATTGAAGATGACCTTTTTGGATCTTGTCCAATGTAAACAAGGCGATAATGAAAAGATCACTCATTTTATAGCACAATATCAAGGGCTCTTTTCATAGATCTTGTATCCATTGCTCGATTCCAGTGTGTAGAAGGTATTCATAGGGAACTTGCAAAGGCCTTGGCAAGAGAAGTTCACCCTTATGAAGTACCCTTGTTTTGTGCATTTCTGTGCAGCCCTATGAGAGTATCAACAAATGATTGTTCAGTTCGAGGGACCCTCCTCGTGCTTCCATTCTGAAGGAAAGTCCATCATATTGATTTCTAGGAAAGGAAAAGCTGTAGAAAATGTAATAGTCGCTATAGCTGACAATGGCCTCAGATGCAATTGAAAGTTCACAAAGTTATCAGAATCTTACTCTGCCATCTTGTAAAAGTTGTTAAAGGATAATATCATAACTTTATTGAGCCCCAAGCATCTTAAGCAATCTTACTATAATTGGTATGATGCAAGCACGTATTGTCAATACCATCAAGTTAATGGAGATGACACCAAACGCTATATGTGCCAGCATCATAAGATAAAGGAACGCATTGAGGACAGTACCATTCATCCTAATTAAAGCATAAAAAACACAAATAAATTAATGGTGAAAGCTAATAATGAATTGCAGATATACATAAACCCGTTTCTTTAACATTTTGCTAACATGATAATCAATCCCATTGATTATGTCACTCAACTAGAGGCCATTGTTAACATAGTCACGGTTACCCCTACAGCACAACCTGCATCCAATTCCCCAAATTTCACATTCACTTCATAGGATCTACCCTTGAATAACAAGCCCTCTCCTCTTTACATTCCTGCTCGCCTCAATGACGACATTGTGATAGGAGTCTTAGTAGACCCCATGAGTCAAGTGAATGGTATTACAGAGGAGGTGATATGGCTTAATTCATTACATAGAAAGGAATATGAAGAAACAAAATCAACCATCCACACACATGATGGACTTTTTCTTAAACCATGTGGCTCGATAACTTTGTCCATCCTATTTGGAAATAGGGTTGTTGACACAGTTTTCAATGTCATTCCAGAGTTGGATTTGTTCAAGATTAAGCTAGGCATATCTTGGCTAGCTTCCATGAATGGAATCGCCTCTATTATTCATATATGTTTAAAATTCTTCCATGAAGGTGTCGTGCATGTAGTGCATGACACTGGATACCAACCTCTAGTGGGTATGTGCAAGATCATGATGGGCCAAAAAGTGGCGATATAATGAGTATGTGTAGGATATGTGGCTGATGATTTTTTTACCCAAAATTAATGAAACGAAAAGGGTTTTTAAAGGAGATTCTCATCTTTCCACCAATATAAATTATGATATACTTTGAATTTAATAAATAATTATTATTCATTTTCTATTTGAATTACGACTAAAGTCCTAATTGATAAGCTGATTGAAAAACATCTATAGTTTTTAGACGGTATCACATTTTTTGAATTTGAAACATGTGTCATATTCTATGCTTCTCATACTATAGGATTAAAAAAAGAAAATTTGAATTTCATGAAGTTTTGACCAAGTTAAGGTGGTTAGACATACAAGTTTTTATATTTTTTAAAAGCTATAATAAAAAAATTCATAATTAATTATCTACTTGGAAAAAAATTACAAAAAACTATGCATAACATCTGAACATGAGTCCTCTACTTATATCTAAAATCTTATAAAAAAATATTATCATTTTATTGTGGTAAGGGTGGTCAGACAGACACCTACTTCTTATTTTTTCCCTGAAATTTAAGTACTACTGCATTGAAATTTCAAAATTTCACCAAATAGATTTTTTATTTTTTTAAGTAAACCTAGTGGTTTAGAAACTACATTCAATTTTCTATAGATTCTATTCTTACATATTTTTGAAATAATATACATAACTTATTTAAATTTTTATGTCAAGTTGTCTAACTTTAATTTTTCTAATTTTTTTGCCACTTAAGAGCCTATTTTTTCCATGATGATCCTGCACATACCCTAGTGTCCCATGGGTGATATTCACTAGACCACTTTTTGCTCACCCTGGTTGGCCTCCTTCCTCCAATAATGGATCTAATTTACAAGAACTATGTGAAGTATAAGTCCAGGGGCAAGGGACAACCAAAATTGGCTCTTCCTATAGCACAAAAACTAGCTACCTCCTCTTCCCAAAAGGGAAAGGAGAAGCTTACCTCTCATCAAGCCAACTCATCCAATCCCCCTTCTTGGGAAGAGTATTAGATGAAGAAGCCTGACCTTTACCCATTATCTCTAATGATCCCTCCTTGGCATTGGCCCAAGATTGGGATATCAGATCTCCCTAATGAGTGTCCCAGACCTTGGTATTACTTATACAGCAAAAAGAAAGGTTCCCAAAGGGAATTTGATCCATGGCCTCCTAATACTCTTGCTCCCAAAGCAACAAGCGGGAAGAGGCCCACTACTGAGGCTCTTGAGCCTACTCCCCCTTTTGTTCATCATCCTATTCCTCCTACTCCCATTTCAGAGTTCGTTCCTCCACGGGAAATGACTATAGTGGACACTCCCATGGCTAAATAGGAGCCCTCCATTCCTTTGTAGCCTTTGGCTTCCAATTCAAAGAGTCAAAGAAACAACCTTGCATGTGAGAACAAACACTACTGAAAGGATATTATGACTAAGCAGGCCACCTTATAGAGGAAGGAAGATGAGATGACCATCCCTGCTTTAGGGCCTCCTGTACTGTCCTCTCTCCTACCATTTTCTTCCATTCTATTTAGCTCCACATTGCTTCTGACTCCCACTATGAGTACGAGGGTGCCTGACCCTAAAAAGGTGTAGGTTTTCATCACTCCTTTGGTGTAGCCACCTTTGTTGATGTTCATTTTGGTTGTCTTGCCTTTCCTAAAACCTATAGATATGACGAACACTTTGGTGGCGTCTACTATGGTTTTCTCCCCCTCCTCTTCTTATGTGCCTCATGCCTTGTCTATGGGGAGCTTGCATCCCCTGGTGAAGCAAAAGGTGGAGGGTAGTTCCTTCAATAGCGGGGAACATAAGAGGAGCCCACCTTCTCCACAAGGTTCTCCCATGCTGAATTGTTTTTTCCTAGTGATGGAACCAATCCCAACTTCTCTTGAGTTTGTCACTACTCCCAAATCACTTGGTGAGCCTAGCAGTGAATCTCATGTGCAACCTTCTCCATCCACTGAAGTTAAACATAGAACTCTTACGAAGTGTATGTTTAACTCTATGGATGAAGTTTCGGCCTCGTCAACAATATTTTCCAAGTCGTTGACCTTAGCTCCATAAGAGCTGAGTGAAGAGGACCTTGAGGGGCCTTCTTCCTTAGTCGTTGTTGTGGGAGGGTCAAAAGCTCCTCCCCTTAATAGCACACGATTGCAGGCTTGTCCTCCTCCCACCTACGATGATCTAAAGTGGGAAGTAGACAACCTCTCTATCGATCAATGATAGGGGAGGCCCTCCATCTTTATCTTTAGATTAGATGTGTGAGTGTGTTGTGATTTTTTCCGCCGTAATCATGCTATATGTGCCTGTATGACCTTGGTCACCCTTTTTGGTGCTTGGATACAGGCATGGTTTTTGTGTCATAAACCTTCCTCTATTTGTATCATCATTCTTCCATGTTTGTGATTGATTTATGAGAAACTGGGGACAATGCAAAGCATTGGGGGAATTTAGGCTTCCCTTCCATGTTGACCAATTTTTTTCTTTTTACTTTTTATTTTTGTGTATTCTTCACATGGTCTGATATAGTAGGGGGTTGATGACAGTTCATTTTATATATATGAGCAGTTCTAACCCTGAAATATTAGGCTACCCCTATGCCCTTTGTTTGTAGTGTTTCTTTTCATTTTTCCTTTATCTTTCTCTCTTCTTTGCTTGAGTTGTCCCTTTCCTGTGCAACAATGCCACTTCTTTAACATTTTGATTTTTCAGAAAATGCATTCATTTCCAGCAAATCTTTTCTCAAGAATCCTTGCAAATTCTTTTAAACATTGCATTCTCAAATTAAGACCCTAATAGAACATGTTTCTTTCATCATGGGTTCACAAAGAAAGAACTTGAGAAATTTCCTCTAAAGTGGGAACAACTTTAACCTTCCCCTTGTGTGGGGGAATATTCTTCATTTCATAAATTCCTTGATGAAATGAACATCTTTCGAAAGGATTCCTTGATGATAAATTGATTCGAGAAAAAAAGATCACTTTCAACCAATGCATCCCTTGAGTGGAACCCTTCTTCACACCAGTTTCCTAAGGGACCCCTTTGAAAATTTTCCAATTTTTTGATGGTCTATGTGACTATCCCCTTACTTGCTTATGTAGCCACTTTCTAACATGTTCTCTCTACGGGTAAACATATCACTTTGCAAGTGTGCTTGTGAAGTTGCTTCTAACTTTGCGGAGTCTGCCTTCCTTTGGCTTCCTCCATGTGAGAGATCTTAGGGGATACCTCCTTGCAGGTCTACGGGCCTATAGGGTGCTTCCTCTGAGCCTCTTCCACGTGAGAGATCTTGGAGGTCAGTCCCCTACAGGTCTACGGGTTTGTAGGGTGCTTTCTTTGGCTTTTCTTCATGTGAGAGATCTTGGAGGATACCTTCCTTGCAGATCTACAGGTCTATAAGGTGTTTTCTCGGCTTCTTCCATGTGAGAGATCTTGGGGGATGCATCCTTGTAGGTTTTTGGATCTATAAGGAACTTTTTTGGGTTTCCTCCATGTGAGAGATCTTGGAGGATACCTTCCTTGCAAGTCTGCAAGCCTGTGAGGTGCTTACTTCTCAGGGATTATTCCATGTTATAGATCTTGGGGGTCACCTCCTTATAGGTTTGTAGGCCTATAAGATGCTTTCATTCTTTAGCTTCATATATCTGAAAATTTATGAAGCCCTTTGCTTGACCTGTGCTCTCAAGTCTACTTCCTCGATGATTCAGGCATACATTTCTAACCTTACTACTTCTTTGATCTACTTTATTGAAGCACTCATCAGTATTTGTGCTCACTAAAGTGGGGGAAAAATGTATAGGAGTTAATTTGCACCCCTTATGCAAATTCCCCTTTTACCCTTCCTCACTTTAGAAAACCAAATTTGAAGGCTAAAATCCACATAAGCCTGCTGCCTTCATTCCACTTGGTGCCTATTTTGGATGTTGGCAGGGGAATAACTATCATGGACCCCTACGCGATGCACAGATATCTATGTGACGTGCTAACATCCCTGATAGATTCCCATGTTTGAGTCCTATAGAGGTGTTACACTTCCCATTGGGAGAGGTTTGTACTGCCCTTCTTCAACCCACTAACCCGAATATAGCCGTTACTCTCATTTCTCAGAAATATTCCAAGCCAAATTTTTTCATTTTTACAATTTCAAAGTACAAGCAATGCACCCGTTAAGGTTAGAGGTTAAAACCAAAACGTGCAAAAGCAACTCTAACCAAGAATGGCGCCGATGATGGCGAGCATATGGTCAGAGGATCTTCTACTCTAAATGCTGAAAGGGAACTCAACGTCAAGTATGTGCTACCCAATCCAAGGCGGAGTGAGGGGCGACCATATGACAGAGTGATTACAATAACAATGCTTGAAAGAGAAGTGCGGAAAGCTGAAAACACTCAATACCCAGAATGTGCTTGCTAACCCAGAATGGGAAAGTAGCTACCATAGGGCGGAGATGAATTAAATACACTATCAAATGCTGAAAGTAAGAAGACTATTACAATATGATAAAGCAACATCTGAATGGTTGTCAGTACTACTGCCAGCTTACAATCTAAGAGATGAATTCTTGCTAACAATACAAATCGGCTTATAATAGAGTGATACAATAATCATGAATTTAGTTGCTGAGAAATAAACATCAATGGAAATGGCAATGAATAGATCCAAACTTATTCTCCAGACGTGTGCAATCTTCACTGAAGTCTCCACATTGCTTTTAAAGAATTATCACCACCAATCAATAGAGAAGTTGCAGATTTATCCAATCTCCTGTGACAGACCTGCACTTTCAACCAATAACCAGCAACACAGTATTCCTTGAAATGCTCGGAACTCTCTCGTTTCTCATTCAAATTGCTCGAAATCAATTGCAAAACACTACTAGAAGATAGGCGCTCAAACCAAGAACATAAAATAGACTCAAAAGACAAGCATTGATGAATGCACAAATTCCAAGATAGAGCAGATGGTATGGCCCAGTACAGGGGTGATTTTCATTTATAAAATCATATACTTCTCCAAAAAATCCACAACCTTACACACTGGGGTGCCTAGCCTAGACCAATGAAATTATGCAATACCCATAACCTATATTTTTGTATTTTTGGATTTATGAAATAAACATCAAATCTGCTGAAGCTAAAATGCTAAAACCAGAAAACTCTAATATGCAAAATCTGATCCTAAGTAGACAAATGCATATTACAGTGCACGATTTCCAATAAACTCACAAGCTAGACTAAAAATCATCACTAGTTGTTGTCTTACAAACAAGAAGCGATGCCCGAGCTAGGAGGCCTTCATTCCTCGAAGCAAACCCAGAGCCAATCCGGCAGCATAACAGTACTGTAGTCCAAAGATGATCAAATGAGAACCCAAGGCTGTCTTTTATAAGCTTCTGTTGACCTTCCTTGAAACCCTAACTTCTTTTCCAAAGTCAAAACCCTAATCCCAAGAAATGGCATCCTTTTCCAAGCATCTTTAATTTTGACTTCATTAAATTTCTCACTTAAATAAATGCGTCCTCCTTAAGGCTTAGTTTTGACTTTGATAAATTCAATATAATTTTAATATAACCTCAATGATGGCGCCACCCTTCAAGTCCACCTTTTAAAATAACATTAAGTTATTTGACTAGGCCAAGGTGATAAAATAACATTTAAATTATAATGTTATTTTTAAGTGAAATGAGCTCAACTCTCCAAAATTGCGTTCTGAAGCCCGAAACTGAATACGCCACTTGAGTCAACTGAAGGGGAAAGTCAACTGCCTGAGACCAACCTGTTTACTGCCAAAAATAGAATTTACTAAAAATAGTAAATTCCTGGAAATGCTCAGAAAGCCGACGAACATACCATCCCAGAAAGAATCCGCCATTAAAACCACCAGCTCTGAGCAAAGACATCCTCAAAAATAGGAAACCCTAATTTAACCCTCCGACTAGCCTTCGGGTTTCCAGAAAAAGGCCAACGGTCACTAAGAAGATCAGGATTGAGAAGGGGACATTACACTCTCCTTCAAATTCGATTCTCCTTCATGCATTTCATCCTCTTCACAAGCTCAAGAAATATTTTAGCATTCACCTTTTGCACTTGTAGCATTCTAAGCAACACTTTGCACTCCATAGCAGTAAATAACATCACTCCTTCAACTCAGTAGAGCAAGTGTAGAACAACACCATTGTAGCAGGGGCTTGAGTCCTTTGATCTTCTCCTCTATTAGCTTTCTAGCTCCTGGTGGAGGTGGTAAGCTTTCTACTGCTCTCCTCTACTATTTGGTTGAGTAGCATAATACTATTTTGTAGTGTTATCATGTTCATTTCTTTCATTCTCATTTATCATATTATTTATCCAATGTTGCAAACTTGGTTGTCTATGGAGGTGGAAATACCAAAATGGGGGTCTGACTGAGGCAGACCCCTATATATTTCCCCAACAATTTTCCTCTTTCTTGTGTGTAGGTGGATGTAATTTGCAATTAGCTGGTGAATGAGTACCCTCCTTGCCATCCTAACTTTGGTATATTAACTTTATCATATTTGTTCATTATTTTCCTAGCTCATCATCTTGAACATCATCTCAAAGAGGGGAAAAATGTGGACACTGAAAATTTTCCTTCACCTATGAACCCACCTTTTCATATCAATTCTTCCTTCTACTTGCAATAATTTTAATTATTTAATTATCTTTTAAGGTCATATTCCTCTATTAATTAAATAATTCTTAATTATTTAATTAATTCATTTTTTCCTTTATTCTTCCCTTGATTAATTAAATAAATTTTGTTTATTTAATTACTTCACTAATTAGCCCCTTCCTTTCTATAATTAAATAAATGCTTCTTTATTTAATTATTCATTATCCTCTTCTTCTATAACTAAATAAATTTTATTCATTTAGTTATTTACTAATTTGTCATTTTCATCCACTTTAGAATTAAATTATGATTTAATTTAAAAGTCAACATGTCATGTCTTTTATAATTAAATAATTCTTTTATTATTTAATTATTCACATTCCCTCCCAAATTAAATAATTTTATAATTATTTAATTTTCTCCAACAACCATTTTTTCTGTCCCAACCTCATTATCCGTGTCATTCTTATCTTCTCTTGTCTCATTCATTTTCCACCTTTGATTGAATTATCTTACAATTCAATCTTGGCTATTAATCCTTATGATTGCCCTAATTTTTCCCTAACCCTATTGCATACTACAACTCTCAATCTTGGCCATTGATTAAGACATTTTATTTCAACATCCAATCTCAACCATCAATCCAAATCAAACCTTGCCTATAAATCAACCCTCTCATAAGCCATTTGGGGGGTTGATTCTTCAAGTATCCTTATGCTACCAAAATCATTCTTGAATCATTCATCCATTTCTATCTATCATCTCCATCTCAATGTTATGCTATTGAATTGAGCAACCAACATATCAAATCAATTGGATAATTTATCCATCATTGTTTCTATGTGAGGTATTGAAGATTTGGATTACATGATGCATGTTTTTGTTTTATCATTTTTTATTTTATCAAAAAAATTCATATACAGTTTGGAGATGATACTGGTGTGAAAATTTGTGGGATAGGTTCAATAAGTTTTGATGGAAAGCATCATATTGGCAATATCTACTATGTTAAGGGTTTAAAGTATAATATATTAAGCATTGGTCAAATGTGCAAAAAGGGATATTATCTTGTGTTTAAGGATTAGAAGTGTGAGATCTAGACAGGATTCAGAACATTGATTGCTATAGGAAAAAAATATGAAGGGAATATTTATTAGCTTAAAGGTGTTGATGGACAATGCTTTATGACTCAAATAAATGCCAACTGGTTATGAGGTGATCTCACAATACTAGTTTACATTTTTTGGCCAAATTGGACACTCAACAAATTTTTTCTAACTAAATCTTCACTTTTGGGCACCTATAGCGATTAAACCGTGATGAATTTGAAGATGATGCAAACTAGTGATTTCTATCATTTTGTTTGTAGATTCTAATTTATTTATTTTTCATAATTTTTGGAATCAAATTGCACTTCTTTTTCCATCTCCTTTGAATTTTTTTTTTTTATAGTAAACACCATTTTTAAGGAGTGACATCTGGTCACTATATACAGTTACATAATTTTTTTCCATAAAGGATAAAATTCTCTTTTTTTTTCAAATTAAGATTTTTAACTATGATATCTAGTGCATGGAATTGGTTTCATAGCATTTTATTGAATAGTTTTTCCTTAATAAAGTTTTGAAGTCAAACCATTTACAATTCAGACATAGGCGGACATATACAACATAACTTTTTTTGTATGTATCAAAATTCAATTTTTTTTGTTGAATCAAGGACATCAATATCTAGTGCACTGATATTTTTCAAAAAAAAAATTGATAATCTGCGATTTTTCCACATGTGTAGAACAAAGAGCTTGATTTTCGGTGAAAAACCTATGTTTAATCAAACTTTTAAAAAGTACATAATAAAACCAAAAAATATTAAAATTATATTTGTTGGATAGCTCATTCCGAGGACTACCATCATCCATTTGGGTCTGTGAAGTCTCCTCCATTTTCATCCTCAGCTCGAGCTTCAAAGAGAAAAAATCTAGAGATTTTTGGTGCTAGAGGGGGAGAAGGGGGTAAAGGGGGATTCAAGTGAACCCCCTTTCCACGAAGTTTTCTTTTTCTTTTTTCTTGAGAAATGAGAACTATGGTGGGACCCAAAATTTAATGGGTTTGCTTGAATGTGGGTTATAGCAAACCCCCTTTGGGTTTGCTTGAACCAAATGTTCGTTCAAACCCCCAAAAACCAAAATTTTTTACTTGGGGGCATTTTTTGCAATTTTCCTTCCTCACTAGAATTGTAAATTAGTTTTGTGGGTTTATCCTTGGCATAGGAGAATGCATTACATGAATTTTCATAACTTGACAAGGATTAGTACTGTTCAATCCTTGAGAGATCTACCAAAAATTACAAAGCCTATGAATGCTATCTGCAAGAATTTCCAGTTCAGGAAGAAAACAAGAAATCATTATAGATTAAGAGAACAATCTACTATTGGATTGCTAGATTTGGTTCATACAAATCTTTATGGACCCATGAGAGTGAGAATTCTACTTGGTGAAAGGTAATTTATGCTCTTAATTGATGATTATTCTAGATATAATTGGGTTACATTTTTAAGAGAAAAATTAGAAGCTTTAGATAGATTCAAAGCATTCAAGGCTATGGTTGAAAATGAAGTGAATTTGAACATAAAATTCTTGAGATCTGATAAAGGTGGTGAATTCACCTCCCATGAGTTCAATATGTTTTGTGAGGTGCATGGAATTAAGAGGAAGTTATCTACTTCAAGAACTCCTCAACATAATGGAGTTGTTGATAAGAAAAATAGAACATTCCAAGAAGTTGTTAGGTCAATGATCATTGAAGCTAGATTACCAAAAGTTTATTAGAAATAGGCTATTCACATTGTTGTGTATGTTTAGGAAAGAGAAAATAGTACAAAGACTCATTATGAACTATGGCACAGAAGAATTCGGATAGTTAAATATTTCAAGGTATTCAGAAGCAAATGCTATATCATAAGAGGTGAGGAAACATTGGAAAAGTTTGATGTAAGAAGTGATGAAGGAATATTTCTTGGTTACTCTACTAAAAGCAAGGCATATAGATGTTTCAACAAAATATTGAGGAATATTGTAGAAAGCTTGAATGTGAAGGTTGATGAAACAATGAAGAATTATGTTGATATTGATGGATATGTGTCTAATGAACATGATTCTGCAAGAATTGAAGAAATTTTGGAAGAATAGCATAGAGATGAGCAGAAAGAGTGGAATGAAAGAGAAGAAGATGCTTTGATAATGTCCCCTAGAACATTGAAATATGTACAAAGAAATCATTCAAAAAGTTAGATTATTGGAGATAAGACGAAAGGTGTGTTGACTAGAAGAAAATTTGTTAAAGTAAATATGTGTTGATTATCTGAAATTGAGCTGAAATTAGTAAGTGAAGCCTACGAGGATGGACACTAGAAGAAAGCAATAAAAGAAGAAATTTTGCAGATTGAAAAGAATCAAACTTGTGAATTGGTCCCAAGACCGACATACAAAAATATCATTGGATCAAAATATTACACATTTCTAAGCATTTTTAAATTTGGTCCCATACATTATGCCTAATGGGACTCATTTTCCACCTTTAGCAAATAAGTCCCGTATGGCCCAAAATCAAAATTAATTCAAATTTTCGGTGGGGTTTTATCCTCTTAGATTTGATGTTGGCGTGTAGTGTTGTAATTTCAAGATTTCTTGCATAATTAAGTTTAAATACAAGTTTTTTTCATTCATTTTACATCTAGCAAGTTGAATGAGCATCCTCATAACAAAGTTGAGTTCACAAGAGCATTCAAGCATTGAAAAGGGAATTCAAGAGTCTTCAAGGGAAGATTATCGGGAGCAGCATTCAAGCATCAATCATCATGTCAAAGATTTCATGCATCATGTTTGTTTTGGAGCTACAATTGTGATGTAGGGTTTTATGATTCAAGCTAGCATTTCATTCAAGATCTATAACCTTCAAGCAAGAGTCAATATCTACATCCATTCGAGCCATGTCATACATGTTTGCAACACCTCATTGCTAGGGTTTGGTGAGTTGCAACATCATTTTTTTTCATTCATCATTCTTCATTCCTATTTCATTCTATTTCAAGGTTTGATTACCAAAATGGGGTTTGACTAAGGAAAATGACTATCCACTAAAAAAAAAAAAATCCCTCTCTTTAGTGTGCGCTTTGTAGGTTTAGATTGAAGAAAAATTGAAGAGAAAGGTTGGAGAAAGTTGTCAATGTGCATAAAGTTGTCAAAGTTGTCATCAAGCATTGGAGAACATTAGTGAGCACTTACAAGTTGATTTACAAAGATTCATATCCAAAAACTTGCAAAAGAAGACTAAGTAGACTAAGAAGAGCAGATTCAGACCTTCAAGTTCTAGAAAAATATATTTGTACTAATTCACCACTTCTGGTGAATGAGTCCTAGTTTTGGTCAAAAATCATGTTTTTGCACATTCAGATACCCATTTGGCAGATTATTGTTCTTGAACAAAAACCCAAATTCTAGACTGATTCACCTAGCTTGGAAAATTAGTCCCACTCAACATTAAATGTAAAAATTCTAGTGTTTCAGGCCTCCTTCTAGTTATCTCTAGATTTCTAGGTGCACACAATCCTTTTTGCAATTTTTTGTTTTGTTTCATTTACATTTCTAGGTCATTTTGTAATTCATTGCATTAAAATAGGATTTAGCATTCTACCTTGCATTCCATTTGTCTTTTCAAGCTCTTACTTGGTGGTGAACCCCTCATTATTTTACATTTAGCCCCTAGGACAACCCTATTGCAAGATACCTTTCCCCTTTGCATTGAGATCTCAAGGGTTCGTTCTTGAATGAAAGTGAGTGAAGATTGTCATTCTAGGTCCTAAACCCTAGAAAAGCACACAATTTTCCACCTTTCATTTTGGTGAACTTGCATTTAGAACATCATAATTCTAATTTGGAGTGCAACATCATCCTAGATCTTGCTTGCAATAACATTTCATTAAGGTTGGCATTAGTTAATTGGAATTCTTGGGTTTCTAATTTTGCATTAGTGAAAGTTCATATAGCTTGCATTTTTTCATCTCATTTCACTAAAAATCAAACAAAATCTGCATTTTCTCTTAGAATTCAAATCATACAACATAAAAAGCATAAAAATCAATTAAATTTTTTTGAAAATTTTGGAAAAAGTCCTCACTGGGACTCATTTGCCACCTTGGGTGAATTAGTCCTTGTGCACATTTTGCATTGCATTTTCTGGCATTTAAAACACTAATTTTAAACTTCTATTTGTTGTTGTTACCTTTTTGTTCTATTTTATAGAATTTATGTTTCATGCAATTCATTGTATATAGTCTAAATTAGATCACCTTACAGTGCATTGATTAAAATCTAAATTGCATCTAGAACATTTTATCTCATATTTTTGCATATTTTAGAATTTGAAATTTGCACCATGGATATGTGCTTTGGTAAGCTTTAGATGTCCTTGAAGTCCTTAGTGGATGTGTCAAGTTGTGCTTTTGTACATTAACCTAATGATTTAATTAAACTAACTCATGCTCCTTCAAATCCTAATGCATGTCCTCCTCGTGATGTTGACATCATTGGAGAAGATGGTGACAACATGAATAAGTTCCTAAATGATTGTCTTAATAACCTTGAAGCTAATACATCCTCTTATTCATCAATGAAACAACCAACATACCCTACAATTTCACCTCTTGAGATGTTTAGTTATTTACATCCTAAAGTTGAGATAAAATTTGAACCTAAATTCCCTACAATAGGTGATCCTAGTTCCTCTAGGCAAGCAAACACTCAACCATTCTATGTTAAAAAGGTCATAGACATTGCTATCGACCTAGAAGAAACATATGGAAAAGGATTCATGATCTTGAGTAAACAAGGATGTGATACAAAAAGTGAACATGAAATTCATCAACTCCTAGAAAAAATACCAAATAAAGACACCAAAGGGATAGGATATCAAGATCTCTCCCTCAACATAAGTGCTCCTAAAAAATACCTAATGCTTTGTAGTGATGGTACAATTATCTTAGATCGTCCTGATATAGATGTCCTTCTTCCTATAGAAAAACCAATGATTCATAATGATAACAAGGATGATAGGATAACCTTAAGTCATCCTCCTCAACATTCAGCTAGAGAAGTTGGTGAATCTAGCAAGCACAAGGGGCCCTACAAACTAAAGAAATTAAAATTCCCTTGTCCACCACTTGAAAGTGAAAGAAAATTACAAATACATCTAAACTAAGGACTTATACTATTGCCACTTATGAAAGACAAGCTAATACTATATCAGGTAAAGATGCAAATGTTCCACATTGTTGATACCATAAAACTCTTGGACATAGTACTGATGAGTGTCATGCATTCAAGATCATCTTGAGAAAATATCACTTTGATAATGATAATTGTTATCTGATGATTGCATAACATACCCTTTCTACCCCTTGTCATGTAATAGTTGTAGAATCTTGTATTCTCACGATCACATGATCTTTCCCATCACTTACCTCAACTCATTCTTTTCTTGCACTCAGTGGGGGCAAGAGGTAGATAGCCTTGTCATAGTAATTCACTTTCTATTATCCCTTTGGCTAGTGGTCTATCTTTTGTTTATACCGATCGATATTAGGATGTAGATGACCTGCTCATAGGTTGACTTGCATGTTCCTTACTAGTCTTTTACATTATTTCTTGTTCATTTTTTTTTGTATGATTGCATGTGTGTGATGTGATCCCTCATGACACTCTATTTTATGTTCTCTCTCTCTCTCGCTCTCTCTCTTTGTGGCATTCCTCTATCTATACCTTCATTCTTCTCTATGTCGTACATATTTTCATTTTTATCCTTTTTTCTTATGTTTTCCTTCTAGGGATTATGCAAGGCGTCAAGACATTCATGTCTCTTCCATGTCGACCCAAAATATTTTCATTTACTTTCCTTTATTTCTTTGTCTTGTTTTTTCCTTTTGGGGATGACGCAAGGCATTAAGACATTCATGTCTCTTCCATGTTGACCCAACATATTTTCCTTTACCTTTTTCTTTTATATTGTGTTTTCCTTTTGGGGATGATGCAAGGCATTGAGAATTCATGTTTCTTCCATGTTGGCGGGTATGTACAAGATCATGATGGGTCAAAAAGTGGCAATATGTAAGTGATATGATGACCTCTATGGCTGACGATTTTTTTTTTACCCAAAATTGATGAAACAAAAAGGGTTTTTAAAGGAGATTCTCAGCTTTCCACCAATATAAATTATGCTTTACTTTGAATTTAACAAATAATTATTATTCATTTTCTATTTGAATTATGACTAAAATCCTGATTGATAGGCTGATTGAAAAACATCTATAGCTTTCAAATGGTATCACATTTTTTAAATCTGAAACATGTGTCACATTCTATGCTTCACATAATATAGGATTAAAAAGGAAAAATGAATTTCATGAAGTTTTGACCAAGTTAAGGTGGTCAAACATACGAGTTTATATTTTTAAAAGTTGTAATAAAAAATTCATAATTAATTATTTACTTGGAAAAAAATACCAAAAAATATGCATTACATTGGGACATGAGTTCTCTACTTATATCTAAAATATTAAAAAAATATTATCATTTTATTGTGGATAGGGTGGTCAGACAGACACCTACTTCTTATTTTTTCCACTGAAATTTAAGTATCTGCATTGAAATTTCAAATTTTCACCAAATAGATTTTTAAAAATAAAAATTAAACCTAGTAGTTTAGAAACTACATTTGATTTCCTACAGGTTCTATTCTTACATATTTTTGAAATAATATAGATAACTTATTCAAATTTTTACGTCAAGTTTCCTAACTCTAATTTTTTTGAATTTTTTGCCAATTAAGGGCCTATTTTTTCCATGATGATCCTGCACATACCCTCACCTAAAATGTTTTTCTTTTTTTTCACTCTCTTTGTGTCATTCTTCCAATTCTATGTGTATTTGGGGAATGATCATAGTTCTAAGCTCTCTAAAAACATAGTTGCAAGAACATACTGACCCCAAATCTATAGATCGCTTATGTGTTTGGATTTTCATTTTGGGGGAAACCCCTCTATTTTCCTTCCTTTTGCATGATGTAGCTTTACTTGAAAACATATGAATTGGAATAGGGATTTTCAATTTAGATATTGTGTCTTCTTTATTGTTAGCATTTATCATTTTCTACTTTAAAGTAATTTCTCACGACATGGTGTTTAGTAATTTCTTTAAAGTGGGGGCATACATTGGCATTATTCTTCTATATTTTTCTTTTCATGGTTCATGGTGCAGTCTTCTGACTTTATATGGTGTGTCTTTCACTTTGTGGATGACATTGGTTGTCATGTCCTTCAAGAGTGTGATCTCTCTTAGCATATTATATTCCTTTTAGTGGCTTGATGCAACACACTTCATCCCCTAAGTTGCAAATATTTTATTATTTTATTCTTTGATTGGTCCTCGCTTGGAGACATTAGGCATAATGTTCCCTCAGTTAAAGACATCCCATGAACTAAGAAAGACTCCCTTCAACACTCCTTATCATTACATTTGCATTTTTAGTTATATGGCTACCTTGCATAATACAACTTGCATGCTCCTGGAGCCACCTTGTTTGATCATGAGTTCCAAGCATATGAATTTTTGCTTGTCTCATAAAGCTCAAAAATCATTTTGCATGACACCTTATTAAATTTATTGGGAGACTTGTATAACTTTGGTATGGTTTGATGGGAAGCCAAATGAGGGCATGACTTTCTCTTAGCCACTTGCATGTGTGTGTGTGTACATGTCTCACCTTCTTGGATATATCACCCAGTGGACAACCTGAAGTTCCATTGCCTCAAAGTGAGTGTGCATTTTAAGACAAACAACCTAGATCTAATCGACATCACGATGGAAAAATGGTTGAAGCTTGATCTGATCCTTTTAATTTATTTTATCTTTTCTTTTTGTCTTTGACAGTGCATACTTATTCCTTTATGATGCTCTTCATATCGTTTTCTTGTGTGCTCTTTTGCACCTATATTGGTTTGCCATGGGACTATTATCTCGGGGGCTTGATCACCCTCTTGATCATTGTTGTCTCATCTTACTAGTACTGGTACATTTGGACCCCTCTTGAAGTGATTTTTTCTACTTTAGTGTGAGTTTGAAGCAAGTTCATTCCCCACTAAAGTGGGGGCTAAATGTAATGACAAAAAATGTCATTGAGGAAATTTTCACACTTTCTTGGGCCCTCCTTGCTGAATTGAGCCTAATGATGCCTTGATTTAGTGTTGTAATGTGTCTGACACATTCACATTATGTCTTTAGGCCATTGTGAACTAATGAATATGAATGGTACCTTGCTAAAGTGTTGTTAAGTGTTTTAACATACTTTCACACTTTTCTGAGGTTTTATTAATTAAATAAACCTAGTAAACCTTAATCATGCCTTATTTGAATTGTTGTAAAGTGTTGTAACACACTTTCACACTCTTCTAGGGTTGTCATTAATAATTGGATTTCTTTATGCTTTAATTGGCCTTATTCTGCATCCACAAGCCCCATTTAATACATCTTTTCATGGATAATCCTAACAAAAATCACTACCCAATCATAATTTAGGTGTTTGGGGTTGAATGGGACTAGATTTAGTGATCTGGGACTCATTCGCCACCTTGGGAAAATGAGTCCCACCTATATTTTTGGGTCCCAAACCTAGTTTCACACATTTCTAAGCATTTTTAAATTTGGTCCCATACATTATTCCTTATGGGACTCATTTACCACCATAGGCGAATGAGTCCCGTATGGACCAAAATAAAAATTAATTCAATTTTTTCATAGTGTTTTATCCTCCTAGATCTGATGTCAGCTTGTAGTGTTGTAATTTTGGGAATTCTTGCATAATTAAGTATAAATACAAGTTTCTTCATTCATTTTACATCTAGCAAGTTGAATGAGCATCCTCATTAGCAAAGCTAAGTTCACAAGAGAATTCAAGCATTCACAAGGGCATTCAAGAGTCCTCAAGGGTAGATTATCAAGCATTTTAGAGCAACATTCAAGCATCAATCATCATGTCAAAGACTTCATGTATCATGTTGGTTTTGGGGCTAACAATTGTGATGTAGGGTTTTATGATTCAAGTCAACATTTCATTCAAGAACTATCACCTTAAAGTAAGAGTCAAGATCTACATCCATTGAAGCCACCTCATACATGTTTGAAGCACTTCATTGCTAGGGTTTGGTGAGTTTCAAAATCATATTTTTTTCATTCATCATTCTTCATTCCTATTTCATTCTATTTCAAGGTTTGGCCAAGGAAAACCCATATCCACTAACAAAACAACATTTTTCCCTCTCTTTAGTGTGTGCTTTGTAGATTTAGATTGAAGGAACATTGAAGAGCAAGGTTGGAGAAAGTTTTCAAAATGCAATAAAGTTGTCAAAGTTGCCATCAAGAAAATGTTAGAGGGCATTGCAGAGAACTTACAGGTTGATTCATAGAGATTCAGATCTAGAAACATATAGAAGCAAAATGAGTAGATTGAGAAGAGTATATTCAAACCTTGAAGTTCTAGAAAACCCTGGTTGGACTGATTCATCACTTCTGGTGAATGAGTCCTAGTTTTGGTCAAAAATCAAGTTTTTGTAGATTTGGACACCCATTTAGCATATTCCTAGTCTTGCACAGAAACCCAACTTGGCGAATGAGTCCCACTTAGCATTAAAGGTAGAAATTCCAGTGTTCCTGACCTCCTTCCAGCCATCTCTAGATTTCCAAGTGCACACATTCCTTTCTGTAGCTTTTTGTTTTGTTTCATTTACATTTTTAGGTCATTTTGTAAGTCATTGCATTAAACTAGGATTTAGAATTCTACCTTGCAGTACATTTGTCTTTCCAAGTTCTTACATGGTGGTGAACCCCTCATTAGTTTACATTCAGCCCCTAGGACAACCCGCTTGCAAGATCTCTTTCCCCTGTGCATTGAAATCTGAAGGGTTCATTCTTGAATGAAAGTGAGTGAAGATTATCATTTTAATGATCTGGGACTTATTCGCCAGCTTAGGAAAATGAGTCCCACCTATATTTTTGGGTCCCGAACTTGGTTTCACACATTTCTAGGAATTTTTCAAATTTGGCCACATACATTATGCCTGATGGGACTTATTCAACACCTTGGGGGAAAGTGATCCCACAATACTAGTTTATAATTTTTGGCCAAACTAAACACTAAACTGATTTTTTCTAACTAAATCTTCACTTTCGGGCACCTATAGTGGCTAAACCGAGAGGAATTCTAAGATGATGCAAACTAGTGATTTGTGAAATTTTCTCTGTAGATTTTAAATATATTTTTTCAAAAATTTTGGAATCAGATTGCACTTCTTTTTCCATCTCCTTCGAAAACTATTTTTTTCAACAAACACCATTTTTAAGGAGTGAAGCTCACCGTATAATAGAAATTTCTTTCCATGAAGGATAAAATTCTTCTTTTTTTGAATTTAGGTTTGTAACTATGATATCTAGTGCTTCCAATTGGTTTCATAGTGTTTTATTGAATATTTTTCCTTAATCAAGTTTCAAAGTCAAACCAATTACAATTAAAACATAGGCTGACTGTATAACGCATAACCTTTTTTGTATGTATCAAAATTCAATTTTTTTTTGGCTAAAGGACTTCAATATCTGGTGCACTCATATTTTAAAAAAAAAAAATTATAATCTTCTATTTTTCCACATGTGTAGAACAAAGAGATTGATTTTCGATGAAAAAATTACATTGATAAGAAATAAAAAATAAATATAATAATAAAATTAAATTTATTTAAAATTATACTTTTTGGGAAGCTTATAATAATGACTATATAGTTACAAAAAATAAAATTTAAATGAATTCATTTGATCCCCCAAAAGGTAAATCAAAAGTGTTTTTTTATCAGCAATTTGATAGGTGTAAAGGATACTCTGTTATAGGTATGGTTTAAAACTAGTGGGGTTCTATCCAAGGGGGTTTGATCTAAGGTAGTTTGATCAAACCCTCTTCAATTGGAATGCTTTAAATGGAACTTTTTAAGCCTTAAATAATTTTATTTTTTAAAATATGTGATTTCAATAAAAAATAGAATCTCCTTGAAATTGTAAACTAGCTTTGTGGGATCACCCGCGAATGAGTCACGTATGGACCAAAATAAAAATTAATTAATTTTTTTGGTGGGGTTTTATCCTCCTAGATCTGATGCCAGCTTTTAGTGTTGTAATTTCAAGAATTCTTTCATTATTAAGTATAAATCCAAGTTTCTTTCAGTCATTTTACATATAGCAAGCTGAATAAGCATCCTCATAGAAAAGTTGAGTTCACAAGAGCATTCAAGCATTCACAAGGGAATTCAAGATTCTCGAAGGGAAGATTATCAAGCATTTTAGAGAAAATTTCAAGTATTAATCATCATGACAAAAGACTTCATGCATCATGTTTGTTTTGGAGCTAACAATTGTTATGTAGGGTTTTATGATTCAAGCTAGCATTTCATTCAAGATCTATCACCGTCAAGCAAGATTCAAGATCTAAATCCATTGGATCCACCTCATACATGTTTGTAGCACTTCATTGCTAGGTTTTGGGGAGTTACAACATCATATTTATTTCATTCACCATTCTCCATTCCTATTTCATTATATTTCAAGGTTTGATTACCAAAATGGGGTTTGACCAAGGAAAACCCCTATCCACTAACAAAACAACATTTTTCCCTCTCTTTAGTTTTTTCTCTGTAAGTTTAGATTGAAGAAACATTAAAGAGAAAGGTTGGAGAAAGTTTTCAAAGTGCAATAAAGTTGTCGAAGTTGTCATCAAGCATTAGAGAGCATTGGAGAGAACTTATAGGTTGATTCACAAATATCTAGATTTGGAAACCTATAGAAGCAGATTGAGAAGACTAAGACTAGATTCAGAGCTTGAAGTTATAAAAAGCCCTAACTAGACTGATTCACCACTTCTGGAAAATGAGTACCAATTTTGGTCAAAAATCAAGTTTTTGCATATTTGGATACCCATTTCACATATTCCTATTCTCACACAGAAACCCATATCTTGGACTGATTCACCCAACTCGGCAAATGAGTCCCACTTAGCATTAAAGGAAAAAATTCCATTGTTTTATACCTCCTTCTAGCCATCTCCAAATTTCCAGGTGCACACAGTCCTTTCTACAGGTTTTTGTTTTGTTTCATTTACATTTCTAGGTCATTTTGTAAGTCATTGCATTAAAATAGGATCATTCTACCTTGCATTACATTTTTCTTTCCAAGTTCTTACTTGGTGGTGAACCACTCATTAGTTTACATTCAGCCCCTAGGACAACCCTCTTGCAAGATCTATTTCCCCTTTGCATTGGGATCTCAAGTGTTCATTCTTGAATGAAGGTGAGTGAAGATTGTCATTTTAGTGTTCTATGATTCATTTTCCACCTTGGATGAATGAGTCTTGTTGATGAAAAAAATTGACAAGGTAATAGCATTATGGGAAACTCACTTAATGGGGGGACCAATTGTGCTAAACTGAGTGACCTTTGAGTTTTTAAAGAAGTTGACTTCTATAATTTAGGTGGGTGGAAAGGGAAAATGAAGCAGATATAAAAAATAAAAATATAATCTAAGGCAATGTGCCAAGATGTAGGTGTAGGCATAATAAATCTCCCTTTCAAATGGGATTTAAGGGCCCGTTCAGTAATCTGCATGTGCCAGAATAACAGAAATGATAGATGAAAACCCAAATAATCTATTCAATAGCATAAAATAACTCCCATACACATTTACTACAAAGAAGAGTCCAAGACATGGTCTAAATCAGCAAGCTTATATTTAAATTATAGAAGTTCTACAAATAAACTACTTAGTACAATAATGACACAGTATAGTGTTTTGTCAGATAGCTAAGAAACATAAAGGTAAAAAAAAAATGACACAGTCTATAAGTCTTAATGTAATAATTAAAAATAATACAAAGGGCCTAATGTCTTTCCACAATATTTTTGTATATCTTCCAAACTCATTTTTGGAAAGAAGAAGCAGTATTTATATAGAAACCATCCCACCACTAGAGAGCCAGTAATAGAAAATATTCCTTTAGTATCAGCAATGATGCCTATAGCAATGATTTCCTAAGGCTGTTGTAACAAAAAATATTCCGAGTCATGGAATGTAGTCACCTTCAAGCCAGATACATCCCTTGCAAATGATGGTTGTTGTCCTAGTATAGAAGCAACAACTTCTCATGTAGACACGTGTTTCTTACCCACAAAGTCAGTTAGGACACGTGGCAATAGGATGGAAATCGTAGCATGTTCTTCCTTCCTTGCAATGAAATCCCCCAAGAAAAAGACACATGGAAGAGTCTTCATTACCAGCGATGACTATGGGGTCTGCCAAAAAAGTTCCTATGAAATGGTGTTTCATGGCACAAAGACGGGCTCGGTCGAGAAGCAAAGGAGAGTGACCTGCAAACATGCATGTTACTGACACATGGAAGCATGGAAGGGATTGAGGGAGAAGTGAGGGAAGAAATATTTGCGCGGAGCACTTGATAGACACATGGCAATAGCAAGCAAAGCTTATCCAAAAAGGGGGCCTAGAGATATTCAAATGTATGGGGTGTAGGTCAGACTTAGCAAAAATAATACCATCAACCTAAAGGGAGCTCGAGGGATTTTTAAATCCATAGCTTTTGGCAACTACTAGGGGCATTTTTCCAATGAAATGAGGAACCCAAAATTTCTGGTGTGAAGACTAGAGCCTTATCCATTGGGTGACAAAGTCAGAGCTTGGAGAGTGCAACCTATGGAGGAAGCTAGTTAGCCTTGGATGGCATCAATATGGCATGTAGATTCTCTTGCACTTCATGTAGATCAATTACTTTGTTGAATGGAAGCTCCATGGATATCCTAGTCCTGGACTTGAACTGAAAAGTCAGCCACGCTATTTGATGAGTAACGCCTTCAATATCTATAGTGGTAAGGGGTTGACTGAAGCTCTAAAAAGTAGATAAATCCTGCTTCCTCTCCTCAATCTTTGTTTTAATATTCTCCACTATGGTTACCGAATCATCAGAAAGGAAAGGTGATGGAAAACCCATTTGAGTTAGTTGGGATAACTTCATCTTCATATTGTTCATAGTCTAACTCAACTTTGTCAAGTAGTTTCTAGCGTGGAGGATGGATGCTTTACATTGGATGAATTCCTTTGATTTCTTGGTGGTCAACCTATGATCCTCGATCCTCGTGCTTTCCAAGTCCTCATTCGTCACCATATATAGCTTGTCTAGCAACCTTTCCACTTTGAGCACCTTTTGTGCAATGAACTGTGGTAACTGTTCAATCGTTCAATGGACCTCCCTACTCAAACTTGTTGCCTCCACTATGAATTGAAGCATCAGCTGAAGAGTCAGATAAAAAGCCTTAACCTTTTCCCAATAGGAAATATATAGTTTTTTTTCCACCAAAAGGAGGTCCGACTGGGTAGCAGGGGATTGGGGAGGATTCTTCAAAAAACCAATCTTTGCATCCCTCAACCCGACATCTTACGTCAACTCTAAAATTTTCTTATCTATGATGAAAAGTTGTTCCTATAGAGTTCTCATCTTAACAAGCCATTTTTCCTTAGCCTGGCCCCCAGTTGCAGATTCTCTTTCTAGGGAAAGCTTTACCTCTTGTATTTCCTTCTTAAGTTGGGCTTGTTGGCCCTGGAATTCTATGTCCTTTTGTTGCATTCTCTACTCCAATTGAGCCTGTTGATGTTGAAACTCTTCATTATTTTGTTGCATCTCCTCCTCTGCCCGCACCAACCAATCTTGTAATTCTTAGTTTTTCTATTATAGTTCAATGACCAGGTTGGGTTCTTGGGTTTGGAACTTTGCAAGTTCCTCTTGGAGGTTAGCCTATTTTTCCTGTGCTTGCTATGACAATCATGTAAATTTTGCATCCCTTACCTTGTCCTTCTTTAGTAGGACCTTGATCCTTTCCTTGACATTTTTTAGCTCTTCTTCCTTCTTGTTTAGTTGGCAACTGGACTTGAGGAAGTCGGTGGTCACCACATGCTGGGTCCCCTCCATCAAATCAACTTTATCCTATGGCTGGGCTATGCTTAGATCGAGTCCCATGGCATGGATGGTGTAATATTCAAGTTACATCTCCCCTTGTAGTTTGATGACATTCAGATGGATGGTTGCAAAATGCAATGACTGTTGAGCCTCATTGAAAAGGGTTTGCACTTTTGGCTTAGCTGGCCTTTTAGCATTCTTCTCCCTTCTTTTCTAGAGTCTAAGATCCAATATTTCTCTTGTTTTTTCACCTTCACTTATAAATTGTGTTGGTGATCTAATCAGCTTTCCAGCAAAGGGTGCACTAGGAGGAAGAGAAAAAGGGAACAAGAGAGTAGTGGTCCCAGCTAATTTCTTCTTCTAAAGAGTGACTGTTAGTGGGGAGAATAGGGGAATGTTATACCGTAGCCCAGTTTGTGAAGTAGTGAAAGGACTCATGGGGAGTGGTGGTGGTAGCAGAGATACAACAAACTCCATTTGTTGGGAAAGTTGGATTGGAGCCAATGTAGTTGCAGAAAAAGAGGTGGAAATAGCAGTTGTAGATTGTAATTTGACGAAAGGTGGAGTAACCTAGTGGGTGTAAAAGTGAATTGTCTAGCTTGGAAGAATTGGGAGAAACCTCCCACGACCATTACAGTAGAAGAAAAAAAAGAAAGGATAACACTGGAAGTGATGGGCGACACGGAGATAGTAGGAGAAACCAAAGATTGTGAAGCAAGAAAAGGGGGAGCACAAGATACTTGTGGTGGAGATGATTCTAATCCCTGGCTTGTTGCAGGCTCCTATGATCCTTCTTTGAAGATTGTATTTGTGTGTGGTCACTTCTCGGGTGGAGAATTTTCCACCTCTATGACCTTTGACTAGTTTTGTTGGGATATTCTAGGTCTTTTGTAGCCCATGTGTGTGTATGTGAGGCTCCCGAAGGCGATATATTCACCCACACATTTGAAGAAGCTTTGGTAGGTTGTTTTGTCACCTTTTCTTTCTTCTATGGTGGGGCCGTCTCCACCTCATTCCCTTTTCCTACATATTTTCTAGGCTCATCTGTGTCAATATCCTTATTGTTGGTCACATCGATATCATCTTGCACTCTATTCCATAGAGTATCAAATCTTTCATCCTTTTCTATGTCTTTGAATGGGGCATCAAGGCATTGGATATCTTGACAGTAAATCCAGAAATCTCTAATCTTTTCCTCACTCTAGTTCCAATGCTTGGGAAAATTATTGTGAAGGGTGGCCCCTATTTGGTGCTTATCATTAAAATTTTCCAAAGGGAAGTATAAATTGAGCCATGTTATCCTCCTATCCTCTATAGGAATGTGAACCAAGTCTACAAATAGATCATCTTGTTCTTATAGGGGATTCCACCACTTTTCCTAGTAAGGCCAGGGGTTCTCAGTTACCTTGATGTATATGTTTGGTAAGTCATTGTAGGTGTTGTATTACCATTTGTCACAAATCAATACTAGCCCCAGATGAGCCAGCTTTTCTTCTAATAGCTTATGTGTCTATTTCTTTGCCATTACCACCATTTTAAAATTTAGTGGGCAGTAGAAAAATCCTTTCTTGCCATTTCCTCCACAAAAATTATTATCAATAATTGACACTTGTCAAAACATCTCCAAGGCCAACACCCTATCTGTGATGTATTATGGGAGCTAGAATGGCTCCTTGGTAAAGCCACACATTCGAATGAATGTGAAATCCCTCCCGAGAAACTAGTTGCAAGAGGGAGTGAAACTCTACATCCATCTTGTTTGCTTGACGGTAAGCTGATAAAGATTTCCATCTTTGCTTAGGTTTTGTAGAATCAGAGTCAAGAAACAATCTGAGAATGCATAATAATCATGTGTTGCAGAAAGGAGGGGAGTCCACATAGAGACTAGCTTTCTAGCTCCCTTATCATCAAAAATAGATAGCCTCATCTACTAATTGAAAACGTTAGGGTTCTAGTGTTAAAACATATGAGCAAGGAGAGAAGGAAACTTGAACTTATGTTGCATGTTGTACTCCTTGGTTTGGTGTAGCATTTTTCAGATGATGACTTCTACAAAGTCATATCAAAATAAGGAATGTTGCTTCCTCAAGTGGAAACCTAGACCCAGTTGGAATGCTTCAATGAACTTGTCATCATCCTTGCCGCAAACAAAAGCCATCATAGAAAAGGACTCTTGCAAGTTTGTGCTAAAAACATTGTACGTGACTAGAATCTATGGCAGCTTTCTCAAATCTTCCTAAGGCCTTTGGGTTTCCTTGTTATTAAATTCCAAAGCAAAATCTCTGGTTCTCCAATAGTGGTCACCTTTTTCTAGAGTGAATGACTCCATCTTTTCTACTCTAGATCCTACTGCAAGGATGCACAACATGTTCCTGATAGCCTCCACACTAATGTTAACCCTCAATTCCTTACCTTTGATGGTGTCGGTATATGGGCTAAAATGCTTAATTCCCTCATGAACCAACTTTGGGTAGTAATGCACAAAAGGAACCATGTACTATGAGATACCACTGAACCATTTTGTGTACACTAGTTGATGCTCGTTAGTGGCCACTTTCATTCTTTCACAAGCTACTTCCTTAATATTCTTAGGGTTAGTTACGAGAATGGGGTCATGAATGTTATCCAATTCTTCCATTATCTAGGATTGGTCCCTATGAGTTTTCTACTTTTCTACAGCTTGCGTGTGAATCCACTTCAACTTCTCTAGCATTCTAGGTGATGCATAAGAGGCATCACCATTTTTTTTTTTGATTGGTGTCACTAGCATGGCATCAAACAAGCTTTGGTTTGAATTTTGTGTTTCCATCTAAGGATTTTGGGCCATTTCAAGGTGTTTCGTATTTTTGTGATGCTCAACTTACTATAATTTAGTTGTGTTATTTAGAAATTCTGCACTCAAGACTCTTTACACTAAATAGCGCACTCAGGAAGCTTTTCACAATGTTATTATTTTGCATGCAACACTTATATTTTTCCTTCTTGGAGTGGTAGACAATAGTTTCCTTTCTACATTAAATTCGGCATGTATCGCCAACTCCTTTTCTCATGCAAAATGAATTTCTTGCCTTTTTGAAATGACAAGAATTCATAATGACAGTTAATAATTATGTCCTAGGGTGTGATTTATTGGGAAATTGAGTTGGAGATTGAAGGTATATTAAACATTTCACATGCTTGGAAATTAATACCTTAAAAGAATGATTAAGCCAAAGATGCAATGAGTACTTGAAAAGATTTGAGTTCCTCCTTGGAGACTGGAAAATGCCTACATTGTGACACATCAACACTTGGTCATGCAAACGATCGCTTGGGACTACCACCAATTTGTCCTAATTAATTACTTCTTAACTTCACATGCAAAAATTTGTGCATGGAAGATGCAACTAGGTGGGAAATTCGAGCTAGCTCTTAGTAGGATTTTTGAGTTAATACTCGATTAGCATCATTCTTATGGCATGCAGGTACCTCAGATATTTCTATAAATAGACCCTAAGACAACAACAAAAATTGCACTTAGTAATTGTGATGCAGAGCATCATACAAAACCCCTCAACACCATGATTTCTTCAAGGTATTTCAATCCCAAATAGAATCACGAGAAGATCAAATATACAAACTTCAAGAATTCACTTAACTTTCACCAAAACTCAACTATCATCTCAAAAGAATTCATTAAATTCTTTAACTTAGCAAACCAAATCATAGTATATCAAAATACTAATTCTTCAAGGAAAAAAAAACACTTATTCAATTCCTTAATCATATTCCAATCCAACTCATCCAATCTCAAAATGTCTGTATCAAAAAAATAACTAGACTTAAATCACTAAAAACAGTCCATACTCTTCTACTAGCACAAATTCACTCACCTTAGCAACTTACTTTACAAGGAAAACTAACAACAAACCAATCCTTCTTGCCACCAACTAGTTTCCAATCCTTTAATACACAAGGCTCATTATGCATGATGAAAAAAATTCAATACATCAGTATAGAAACTTCAGATCTACCTACTCTACAGTCAAGACACCATTATCACATATTGAACACACATGACCAAAACACCATTACTTCCAAACTCTACCTTCTTAACTCAATCCAAGCATTGTTACAACTTTAATACTACTTTGAAAACAATTTCATCACAAATTTAAACACAAATAACATTATTTTGAACAAAACTCAGTTTAACAACCATCCCATCAAATACCTTTGTAAGTTTCCAAACCCTTAATCGGGGGACTCCATTTCTTCTACAAGGCTTATTCACTATCTCAATAAACATTCAAGAGAATTTTTCAACATATTATAACATACCAAAAGCTCTCAACAGTGTGCCATAGAGAAAACACCCGATTTTAGACTATTCATTGAAGAAAGGCTATAAATTTAGGCCTATTTTTCAAAGGAGGTCACCTTTACACTACTCAAAATTACTTTCCAACCACAAAAAGTCTTTATAAATGTTCCAAAACTCATGATTCAATCAACTTTAAGGATTTACAAGCTTAATAACCCATTGATCCATTAAACCCTTGATTATATGGTGAAAAAGCACAAAATAGGGAGGGTTTCGTGAATAAGGTACATGCAAACATCAAAACCTCTAGCCAACACCTGAAAATTGAATTAATATGCCTACTTATTCTTTTTAAATCATCTCCAAGATTTTTCATGTGCAAAGCCTTCCATACCCTACTAGCAACCTTCATGGTTCAAGAGGGAAACTCAGATTTTAATCTCAAACATCTTATTCTTGTATATTCATCGCCTACTACCCTGTCAAAACTCAAAACATCAAACATAATAAGAAGACACCTATTTAATTCCATCCCATTGACCAACTACTCTTACATTGATGGGATGGAGTCTTTGTTCTTTAAAAGACTCTCAAAACCCTGTTTTGAGGGTTTGTTGAATCATACTACCTAGAACTTTTTAAATTTGAAGAAACCTCTTAAAGCTCTTCAAAATAAGAGATGATTCACTGCCTCATAAGGAAACAATAAATTAGTAATCCCTAGATCTCAATATAGTCCGTAAAGGGACTGATGAAACGAGAAAACTCAGAATTTGACAAAACAAAGTTCTTTATTTCACAATTTTGTTCACAAGAATACAATCCTCCTTCTTTCCCCCACGCCATAAAATGTCTTTTAAAGATGTTTCTCTTTCATAACAACTATATTCCAATTTCCCATTGGTTGAAACCACCTTTTACTCTTAATCTTTCTTCTTTTCAACTTAACAATTTGTGACAATATGGCAATAATGCAACTTGTTTTACACCTTTTTTCCTACTTTGATCACTTTAGACCCATTTACATGACTTGAATACATTAGAATTAACCTTTACATGGATTTGAAACATGAATTTTGACTTGAACATTACAAAATTAACATATTATCCTTTTGAAGGCATTTCATGACCTAGGTGCTCTTGCACCAAATTGGGAAGAATTAGCATTGGGTAGTTCGGTCTAGAGATAGCTATCATTAATAATTCTTTTAGGCTCGTTAGCAACAAATCACAAACAACCTTTTTAGGTGAAATTTATAACAGGTGTTTGAAGTGAATGAAAAAGAATAAGCATTCATTGGCTATCATAGCAATGAAGTGGGTACTGGGTAGGGATTGTATAGAGTATGAACACAAGTATAATGTCAATACTGACATTTTCTCTAACTTTGTTGCATCCTTGCTTGATATATAGGTCCTAAATCCAATGATCCTACAACTTAGGTTGGAAATATTCCTAAAGCACTACCTTGGTAGCCTTGGAGAAATTGTGGTAAATTCGGTGTATGGCCTGGGTCTTCCTATGGCGAGCGACCTCCGTAAACATATTGAAGAAGATGCATTGGTGTTGTGGGTGTCGTTCCTGAGTAGATTATGAATTTTGACACATGAAGAGAACCACCAAAGCGTTACTCATTCCTGCCATGTTGGATGTTGTGTTTTGTTTATAATATGTGGTTGTCATTGATGTCAATACTATTAGCATTATTGCATTAGAAGTTGTATATGTCGAGGATATTGAGAAAATTGTAATAAGAAATGCTACAAGTTGTTAGTGCTGTATCAAAGTTTTTTTTATCAATGTGATTAGTACATTGCTATTTAGATCTTGTAGACTAAAGGGTTTCTTGCTGATTATATCTAGTTTATCCACGTCAAGTTTCAGAGATCCGTGTGAAGATTTGATCGAGTTATGAAGATTTGTATTTTGATAGTTTTTATGTTACTTCAGTTTGTGTTCCAGAATGAAGAACATATGATTCTAATAAGTTTAGTTTCTATGGATACTTCTCTAATGTTTCATAATTCTTGTGGATGTTTCTAGTTCATGCTCTATCTGTGTTGCACGTCTGCATTGTTCTTTGTGCTTGTGATCCAAGATTTTCTCTTGCATGTTAATGTTTTTCATGTTCTTGGCCAACAAGGTGTTGAAGTGTGTTGTAGATATTTGAGGAGTAATTAATTGATCTGGTTTGTGTTTGAGGATATAGTTTTAGGTCTTCACTATGTTGTGACCAACCTTGGTTGATTCACATGAATAACCTTTATTGATTTGGGTCGATTGTTTGTATTCATTTTATTATTTCTTTGGAGCTAACTTATAGCAATGTAATTTCTTGTTGCAGATATATAAGAGCGATTGTTTTATCATTTGAAGGAATGTGTGTATGTGTGTGAAGTGTAAGAGTCATGTGTGAAAATAAATTTCAGATCATTCAAAACTAGAGCAGAGAGAAGAAGAGTGGAGAAGAGTGAGGAAGTGTTCATGTGCTTAACCAAAACTATAACTAGGCATTAGCAGATGCTACTTTTCTTAGTTCAAAGTCTGATGGATTTAATTAGAACCTTTCTATAAGATAGCATCTCTTCCTTTGGGTAGTAATCCTATTTTGTATTTGAGTAGTGAGATCTAGGCAGTGTGCTTGAATGCATGCACATTCCCCATTCATAATTCCTTATACTTTTAACAAGGTATACTCTTGTGGATTGACCTACAAACGTGGTTTTTCCCCTAACAGGGTTTCCATGTAAAAATATTGGTGTTATGTGTGATTTTTATGTGTTCATTTATGCTTTCATGATTAATGTTCAGATCTAAGAATAAGGTAAATAAGTTGAATAATTTTGAAATTCAGTCACAACTGATTCAACCCCCCCTCTGAGTTGTCTGCCCTTGAGTTTCCAAAATTGGTATCAGAGCTTGTGGTTCGTTGGAAGAAGTTTAACAGGTTGGGTTGAGGTGATCTAGGATGACAACTTATAAGAAGGATAGTCCTAGATTTGATGGAACAAATTATTCTTTATGGAAGACTCGAATGGAGTGCCATCTGATACGCATTGGTGAAACCTACTAGAGCATTACAAAATATATATATGTTATTCCACAAAATGGTCCTACTACTTATGCTAAGATCAAGGATGTTGAGTATAATATTAGGGCTAAGGAGGCATTGGTGAGTGCTTTGACTGATACTAAGATGAAAAATGTGATGGATCTGAAGACTACTTATGAGATCTGGAAAAATTTGGAAACCTTGTATTAAGGTGATGCTAATGTGAAGATTGCTAAGCTACAAAGTCTAAAAGGGAAATATGAAAAGTTGAAAATGGGTGATGATGAAAATGTTTCTACTTTCATGCAAAGAGTGAATGAACTTGTGTGTGGTATCAGATGTGCTAGTGGATAGATAGATGAATCAAAAATTATTGCTAAAGTGCTTAAATCCTTGCCCGATTCTTACAAAGTCAAGGATAGTGCTATTGAAGACCTTCAAACTGTAGGAAATGTTACCAGAGATATGTTTATTGGTAAGCTTATTGATTTTGAGTTGAGTGAATTTGGTGATGCAATTTCTAAGGCTGAATCTACATTCAAGGCCACTACTTCTAGAAGGGATAGATAGAGATATGATCCAGGTGAAAGTTTATCTAGAAAAACATTAAATTATGATGATGAAATGAGACAACTTGATGAAGAAGAAAGAGAGCTTGAAGAACTTGAAGCATTGATTGTGAGAAGAGAAGCCAAAGGAGAAGGTAAGTATAAAGGAAAGTTTCCTATTAAATGTTTCTCTTGTAATAAGATAGGCAATTTTTGCATCAAGGTGTCCTGAGAGAGTTTCCAAGCCAAGATTTAACAAGCCTAAATTCCAAAAGAAGTGTTACTATGTTGCTAATGAAGGTGTGACAAATGATGAATCTAACAAAGGAAATGCAAGTGAAGATGAATTTGTGTTTATTGCTAGTAAGGAAAATAATCTTGTGTCTATTGAATCTACTAGTTGTACAAATGTGGAGAAATCCCTAGTTGCTTGAGTTGAAGACAAAGATGAATGGGTAATTGATAGTGGTTGTTCTCATCATATGATAGGAGATAAAAGTAAGTTTGTGAATTTGGAAAAGTATGATGGTGGTGTTGTGATATTTGGTGACAATAGAACTGGTGTGATCCGTGGAATAGGATTCCTTTCTCTTGATGGTAAGCATAATACTGATGATGTCTTGTATGTTGAAGGTTTGAAGCATAATCTTTTAAGTGTTGGACAAATGGTTGGTCAGGGATACAATATTCAATTCATGGATGGTAAGTGCAAAATATTGGGAAATTCAGGAAATGTGATTGCATTAGGTACAAAAAAAAAGGTAATATTTTCGACCTGATTGTTTCTAGTAAAATTTGTTTGATTGCTCAAATTGATGAAAGTTGGTTGTGGCATAGGATAATGAGTCATGTTAACTTTGATAATATTATCAAGATAAGTTCCACTAAGGTAGTGAGAGATCCTCCTAAGTTAGTGTAACCTAATAATGCCATATGCAAAGAATGTTAGTTAGGAAAGTAAACAAGAATTTCATTTTGAAGTAAACAACAAAATTCAAATGGATTCTTGGATCTTGTGCATACTAATTTGTGTGGTCCTGCTAGAACTAGAAGTTTACAAGGGTACAAGTACTTCATGTTGCTCATTGATGACTATTCAAGGATGATGTGGGCTACTTTCTCAAGGGAGAAATATGAAGCTCTAGAAAAGTTCAAGATCTTTAAGGCTATGGTTGAGATAGAGACAGGTCTAAAGATTAAATGTATGAGATCAAATAGAGGTGGTGAATTCACTTTTGGTGAGTTTAATTATTTTTGTGAAGAGCATGGAATAAAGAGACAATTATCTGCACCACAAACCCTTTCAACAAAATGGATTTGTGGAAAGGAAGAAAAGAATAGTTCGAGATTTTTCTAGAACCATGATGTTGGAAGGAAATGTACCTCATATCTACTGGAGAGAAGCCATGAGTACTATAGTGTACACACTTAACCAGGTACAAATCAAAGGTTATATTGGTAAGACTCCTTTTGAGCTATGGACTAGTCAAAAACCTACTGTTAGATATTTCAAGATCTTTTGAAGCAAGTGTTCTATCAAAAGAGATGAAGATATAGGAAAGTTTGATGCTAAGAGTAATGAAGGAATATTTATGGGTTATTCTACTAAAAGTAAGGCCTACTAGTGTTACAATAAGAGATTGAAGAAAATAGTTGAAAGTGAAAATGTTAAGGTTGATGAAGACATAGCTGCACTATCTAGAACCTGTGGATATGATTCTAATGATTAGAATGATAGTACAAAAAAGGGTCAAAACTCAAGTCATGTGAAAATAATTATGATGAATCAAGAAGATCAAGAGGAAAGAGGAACTTGTTGAAGAATAGAAGAGAGATCAGAAGAGCTTGAAATTGAAGAACATTCAAAGAAGACTCTGAGGTATGTAAGGTTGAATCATTCAGAAGATCAAATTATTGGTGATAAGAACAAAGGTGTCCAGACTAGGAGAAATATTGCAAAAGAATATTGTTTGATTTCAAAGACTCAGCCTAACAATGTGAATGAAGCATGCAAAGATGAACATCGGGTTGAAGCAATGAAAGATGAACTATATAAAATTGAGAAGAATGATACATGGATTCTTGTTCCCAGAGCTAAGGATAGGTATGTAATTGGAAATAAATGGCTCTTTAGAAACAAACTGAATGAACAAGGTGAAGTGGTTAGAAACAAAGCAAGACTGGTATGGAAGGGATATTCATAGATGGAAGGTATTGATTTTGAAGAAACATTTTCCCTTGTTGCTAGAATTGAAGCTGTGAGATTGTTTCTTGCTTATGCTGCTTATAAAGACTATAAAGTTTATCAAATGGATGTCAAGTCTTCTTTTCTAAATGGAAAATTGGAAGAAGAAGTGTATGTTGAACAACCTGATGGATTTCAGTTGACTGATCAGGGAGCTATGGTTTTCTAATTGAAGAAAGCATTGTATGGACTCAAACAAGCCTCTAGAGCATGGTATGCCAGCTTAGATAAGTACTTGGTGAAGCTTGGATTTAACAAAGGTACTGCTAATAGTAATCTGTATTTCAAGAATGATGATAAAGATTTGATTGTGGAATTTTTTTTGATGATATCATATTTGGAGGAGATGATAGCTTGTGTATGAATTTTTCTAATGAGATTTAGAATGCATTTGAGATGTCAATGATTGGAGAGATGAAATTCTTATTGGGATTACAAATTAATCAGTTAGATAAAGGCATCTTTATATCTCAGTCCAAGTATGTGAAATAATTACTAAAGAAATTTGGTATGGAAGATTCAAAGCCAGTTGGTACACCTATGGTAACTTGATGCAATTTTACAATTGATGATGATTCTCCAAAGGAAAATCAACCTAGATACAGATCAATGATTGGTGAATTAATTTATTTGACTCAAACTAGGCCTGATATCATGAATGTTGTATATATTGTTTCTAGATTTCAAGTTGATCCTAAAGAATCTCATGCGACTGATGTGAAGAGGATTTTTAGATACTTGAAGAGGACAGTTGATTTTGGTTTATGGTATCCTAAAGTTGATGATCTTACTTTGAGTGCCTTTACTGATGTTGATTGGGTAGGGGATGTGAATGATAGGAAAAGTACTAGTGGTGGAGCATTTTTCTTGGAAAAGAAGTTGATTTCATGGTTAAGAAAAAAGTAGAATGCTATTTCTCTATCTACTGCAGAGGCAAAATACATTATTGTTTCTAATAATTGTACTCAAGTACTATGGATGAAACAAATGTTGAAGGATATACAAGATGTGTATGATGACCCTATTGATATATTTTGTGATAACTAAAGTGCTATTAACATTTCTAAGAATCCGGTGCTACATTCCAAGACCAAGCATATATCTATCAAGTTTCACTTTTTGAGAGAGAAAGTAAGTGAAAAGGAAGTCAAATTGGAGTATGTGCCTACTAAGGAGCAGATTGAAAACATATTTACCAAGCCCTTGCCTAAGGATACTTTTGAGTATCTCAGAGGGAAGTTAGGGGTGATTACCGCTCCTAATCAAAACTAAGGATAGATTGATTTGCATCAATCCATGCATTTCATGATCATATTTAGATCTAGATTGATGTTGTGGTTCCTGCTACTCAAGGGGAGTAGTTAGATGTTCAGGGGTTTAGGAGTTTAGATATGTGGTTCAGAGCTTGTATAGAAGAAATATTTTCCATTGATGTCAAAGCGAGAGAAGAGAAATGTGAAAAATCTTTGTGGGGAGAAGAGATGAGGAACGAAGAGTTAGAACCTAAGGGGGAGTAAGTGTAGCTATGTTGATGGTTTTTTTCACATCATGTGTTTGCATCAATGCCAAATGGGGAGATTGTTGGATGTTGTGTTGTGTTGCTGATATGTGGTTGTCATTGATGTCAAAACTATTAGCCTTGTTGCATTAGAAGTTGTATATGTTGAGGATATTGAGAAAATTGTAATAATAAGTGCTACATGTTGTCAGTGGTCAAGAAAATTTATTTCTGTTAGTGTGATCAATACATTGTTGTTCAGAGGTTGTGGAATAAAGAGTTTCTTGTTGAGTATATCTAGTTTATCCATGTCAAGTTTTAGAGATCCACACAAAGATTTGATTGAGTTATGAAGATTTATATTCTGATATTTTTTCTGTTACTTTATTTTGTGTTCTTGAATGAAGATCATGCGATTACAATAAGTTCAATTGTTGTAGATACTTCTCTAATGTTTCTTGATGATTGCGGATGTTTCTAGTTCATTCTCTATCTATGTCGCACATCTGCACTGTTCGTTGTGCTCGTGATCTAAGATTTTCTCTTCCATGTTCTTGGTCGAAAAGGTGTTGAAGCATGTTATGGATCTTTGAGGAGTAATTAATTTAAGTGGTTTTTGTTTAGGATGTAATTTTTGGTCTTCACTATGTTGTGGCCGACCTTAGTTAATTTTCATGAATAATCTTTATTGATTTGGGTTGACTATTTATATTCATTGTAATATTTCTTTGGAGCCACTTATAGCCATGTAATTTCTTGTTGCGGATATATAAAAGAGATTGTTTTATCATTTGAAGGCATGTGTGTGTGTGTGCAAAGTGTAAGAGTCATGTGTGTGAATAGATTTCAAATCATTCGAAGGTAGAGAAAAGAGAGAAGTAGATCGAAGAAGAGTGAAGAAGTGATCATGTGATTAACCAAAACTATAACTAGGCATTAGCAGATGCTACTTTTCTCAGTTCAAAGTCTAATGGATTTAATCAAAACCTTTCTATAAGATAGTGTTTCTTCCTTTGGGAAATAAGCCTATTTTGTATTTGAGTAGTGAGCTCTAGGAAATGTGCTTGAATGCATGTGCACTCCCCATTCATAATTCCTTATACTTTTAATAGGGTATAATATTGTGGACTGACCTCCACCATGGTTTTTCCCCTAATAGGGTTTCCACGTAAAAATCTTGGTGTTATGTGTGATTCTGATGTGTTGTTCATTTATGCTACATGATTAATGTTCAGATCTGAGAATAAGGTAAATAAGTTGAATAAGTTTGAAATTCGGTGACAATAGATTCACCCCTCCTCTCAATTGTCTACCCTTGAGTTGCCAACATGTCAATTTTCATTGTGCTTCTACAACATAGTGTTGTTCTATGATGTGGAGTGGTATACTGATTTCAAGGACCTGGTATAGCTTCCACCACTGGCCATTGTTGCTATTCACACCTATGTTGTTGTAAATGATCCTGCTACTCTTGTTAATGACCCTACTGATGAAGTTGTTCCAGATGGCGCTACTGATGACGCTCTTGCTTGAAGAATGAACTATTTTCATCTATTTTTTGTATATATGCCTAAAAAAGGATTTTACCATATATATTGAAAGAACTACATAGTATATATAGATATACTTTAAAAGTATGGCCTCAAATCCATTTTGGAAGTGTAATATTAAAGTATATAATACCATCTAATGAATATACAACTTTTATCAAATTTCTGTCCCTTTTGCTTCTTGTAATTCTACATTATGGGTTTTGTTTTGTGCTTGATTCTTTATAAGATTATTTTCTCTACTTCCTACATTTATGATTTTCATGGAAAGATTAGCCAAACAAAAACATAAAATAAAATTTACAATAATTACATATTCACACTAGTAAAATAATTAAGTAAGCTTAATTGAAAAATTTGAGGTGGATTTCGTTAAATGGAATCCCCAATTCTTCTTTCTCCATATTATCAATTTCAAATGCTTTATGTTACTTGCATTGAATTATTCTAAAAGGGCCTTCCCATAGTCTATCAAATTTTTTGTGTTGGCTAGGCTTTGCAGACCTTTTGTTGAATTTTAATACTAGGTCTCCACACTTGAGACCCTAGTCTGAAGTTTTCTTATCAAACCACGTTTTAACCACCTATTGGCAGTTAGGCATGGCTATCAGGGCTTTTCCTCTTTTATCCTACACTTCCAATATCTCATCCAATCAAACCTCCATGGCTCCATTTTCTTCAACCTCTAGGGATTTGAGCAAATGTAGTGCAGAAATTTCCATGGAGATGGGCAATAGTGCTTCCTTCCTGTACACTAGCTCATAAAGAGAAGTCTTGAGGACTTTCTTAGGGGTTATTTGGTCTACCCAGAGCACTTCCTAGAGGTTCTTATGCCACTCTCTCTGATGTTTCAACCCTATTCTTTTAATGAGTCAGACTAAAGTTTTATTAGTCGACTCGGCTAGACCATTTCCCTGTGGGTAATATTTTGAAGACATTTTTAAGAATATGCCATGCACAAGTGCAAATTGACATACCTTAGAATGCAATAATTCCTTAGCATTTTCAGAGATGATGGTTGTTGGTGGGAAGAATATTGTTACTAGTCCCTTAAGAAAATATATATTCTTTTCCTCCATTGTATTCTTCAGGGGCATGGCCTCAATATATCTGGTAAAGTAGTCCATAGATGTGATGATCCATTTGTGTCCTACACTAGAGGAAATATTAATCATCCTTATAAAATCAAGGACCCATTGTGCAAAGGGTTCATCAACCACTATCGAGTTGAGAGGCATTACTAAATTTTTCCTTCTTCCAGTGAAGAATTGGCATTCTTTGCAAGGTTTCACCAAAGAGTGAGAGTCATTGAATAACATAGGCCATAAGTATCTGGCACACATGATTTTGATGGAGGTGGTTTTAGGAGAGAACTTTTTTCTCATGGGACTATTGTGGAAAATGTCAATAATTTTCTTTGCTTGCTCCCTGGTGACACACCGTAGTAAAATGCCATTGATGTTCCTTTTGAAAAGGACCCCTTCAATAAGTGTATATCTATTGTTATGTAGTATATATAATCTTCTCTTCTAAGAAGAAAGGCCTGGAATATATTTTCTGGTATGCATGAACCTTACTCTATCTGCTAGCCAACATCCTTCGGGCTCAAATTCATTTGTTAGAACAAACTCTAGTTGCTCCTCTTCAACTGCCATTTCTTTGTCATGTGCCAAATACTCACACAATCCACTTTCTTAGACAATATTGGTAGGCCTAACCTCAATATTATATTTGAGGATCTTATTAATCCAATTTTCCCTTTTTTCAGTGATTTCTCCTTCCATGATATATTTGTGCACACTAGAATCTACAATGTATACAACCACCTTGTTGCAAGATATGAGGTGTCAAAACTTCTTGAGCTTCTTAACAATGGAAAATTATTGTCTCTCAAAAAAGTTATAATTCGTCTCATAATATTTTAAGGTCTAGGAATGAAATGCTATCATATTTTATCCCTTTCCTTCATCACTCTTTTGGGTTAAGACAACAGTGATGCTAGATTTTCTATTGAATACATACATTATGAATTCCTTCAATAGGTCTAGATTTACCAACATAGGAGTTGAATAGATAGCATCCTTAACCTTCTCAAATGATTCTCTAGCTTGCTTTGTCCATTTGAATAATTGATCCTTTTTTAGCATCAGGGTGATAGGTCTAATTAGTCCTGCAAAATCATAAATGAATTTGATCACAAAATTTACCTTCCCCAAGAAGGATTGGACTCCTTTCTTGTTGACTAGTAGGGGAAGTTCCCTGATTGACTTCACCCACTCTAGATCAATTCCAATTCCCTCCTTGTATACCACCTGTACCAATACTTTTCCTTGTGGTACTTTGACAACACATTTTTTTGGGTTTAGGAATACCCCAAACTCCTGACACCGTTTGAAAACCATTTCAAGATGATAAAAATGATCATCATTATGCTTGGAGAATACTATCAGATCATCTAGGTAAATTAAAATGATCATATTGATCAACTCCCTGAAAGCAATATCCATTTACCATTGGAAGGTGGCTCCTACATTGAGAGGTTGAAAGGAATTTTTGCATATGCAAACATTCCCCATTTGGTAGTGAACATTTTTTTGTGTCGGTCCTCCTATTTTACCTAGATCTAGTTGTAACCAAAGAAGATGTCTATCAAAGAAAACATCTTTGATTTAACCACTATTTGTAAGATAGACTCCATAGAATTCAATGGGTAGTAGTCCTTCAGGGATTCTCTATTCAAGTCCTAGAAGTCAACACATAGGTGGATGTCTCCATTCTTCTTTCAAACTGGAACCAGATTGGATACCCATGTACAATGATTTATTGGGAAGACAATCCAAGATTGAATTAGCTTTGTTGGCTTTTGCATCATTAGTGCCTCAATCTTGGGATTCATTGGCCTCTATTTTTTGTGGAATAGCTTTGCACCTTCCATCAGCTCTATTGTATGTTGGATGATTTTAGGATCACATCCCTTGAGGTCATCATATGACCAAGTCACTACTCCATATTTTTCACAGAAATGGGTGATTTTTTCTTTATCATGTTGTTGGACATCCTTCCTAACTTTAAGTCTCCTTCCATCTCCAACTTGAAGATCTGCATAGTCACTTTTGTCCACTACAAAATTCCTTTTGTCATTCCTCACATCATCACAATCGAATAGGTTCTTGACAGTGACCAATCCCTTTGGAAGTTTACTGGACCTTAGCCAAATAATTTTTCCTCATAGGCTTTGACAATTTTTAGTTGGAGTTGCTCATTGAACTCTCCTAACTATTGGATGAATGAGGCAATATGCTCATCACTCTAGAAAAATTTCAAGCTTTGGTAATTATTAGGAATTGTAGGTCAAAAAATTACTCACACAAAGTGTATGTTATGAATTAGGTCGGAAGCAGTGTCAAATTGAGATCTGATTGTGGCCATGTGATCTACATCTACATTTTTCTCTTGGGGCAATGTCTGGATATTGAAAGCTTCAAAACCCTTAATTAGATCCTAGACCTAATGTCTATAGGATCTCATGCAGACATTCCTTGCTGTGGAGACCCCTCAAAATTGATTTAATATTAGCTTTGAGTCTCCAAATACCATTATTTCCTTAACACCCATTCATTCTGCAAGACTTAAGCCTTTCACTAGGGCCTCATACTCAGATTCATTGTTTGAATAGGAAAATTAGAAGCAAAAAGATCTAAGTGTCTTTTCATTAGACGTGGACATCAAACATATCCTAACTCCTACACCGACCTTGCATCTCGCTCCATCAAAATGCAGCATCCATAGCTCTAAAGATGGACCATTCTCAGATTCCTTCATGACCTTTGGGATCACTTGATCTTCATTATAGATGACATAAGTTGCCAATCTAGTGGCATGATAATTTTCAAAAGGATCAATGTCTATATTTTCACTCAAGAGGACCTCTTCTTGATCTATTCAGTCTCCAATCACTTTTTCATCCTCTAGTAGCTTAGTACAGTACATTTCCTCTTTGGTGATAGAGGTATGAGCAAACTCAAAGTTTATCATGGCTTTATCTACTACATGTTCTGAATGTAGAAGTTTGGATATTATTTTCATCTTGGCCCCATGCTTGGTCCTAAGAATTAGATGTGAACAATCTAAAGAAAGATATCCACCTATCTTGGATGTGAATTCCTAGGATAAGTAGAGACTGAACATAGGGGAAACATCAACGATTATGGTATCTTGTGGAATAGTGATATTAGGTAAGGAGAATAGGGTCAAGGGGGGGTTATTAATGACATCTATAGTTTCAACTTTGTTTCTATCTTGGCTACATAACCCCTATATTTAAAGGCTCATAACTAAGGCCTAAGGCTTCAACTATCTGCTTGGGCATGACTGTGGTGCTAGCACTGAAGTCAATCATATAATTATGCAATAATTTCTTACCCATAATAAGAGTTAGGAAAAAATGTTTCAGTTTTGACTTACCTCTAACTTCAGTAGAGGCTTCCTCTATACTATTTGTGAGGAATTTTATTGAAGGTGTTGAATCAATGAGTTCTCCTTTGAGCAGTTGCTATGTTTTTTTAGTGATTATCTTTTCCCTTAGGGCCTTATGCAGTAATGACTTCTGCTTTGGAATAGCTAAGATATCCCAAAGGGATACATTAGCAAAGGATTTCCTCAATTGTTCAACCACATTGAATGGTGGAAGATTCAAAGACTTCTACTCCTTGTATTTCATTATAATAATCTCCTTACAGGGATGAGATTATTGTGTGATTGTAGGGGTACTTAGAGTTTGGTCAAGAACACTTTTAAGTTGTAGGATGACCAGTTTTCCTGTGAATCTCCACTTTGAGTGAGTATTATAATCTAATTGCACTTTCAGGGATTTTAATGTGGATAAATCATTTGCAAACACCACCTCTTCTTCTTCCATCCATGAGAAGAGCATGTGGTTGGGATCTATATCTCTCTCTTGTTCCAGAGACATACCTTGTATTTGTGCAGTGATTACCACATTTTCCATTTCTGGAGAAGTATATACATAACCTCCTAAATTTGATGTCATGCCCTAACTGCACTATTTTGTTAGCTTTTGTTGTAGGTTTCCGCTTGGGTAGTTTTGGGGCATATGTGTGTCTCCACAAGGGAAGCACAAGGGATTGGTGTCATCAGTGAGGTTATTTTGCTCCACCGTCATCTCTCTACTTGAGCTTGGGTGGGCACTTTTCAGCAGAGTAGGTACTAGCACTATCTGATTAGTGGTTTGAGTCTATGGATTTGTACACTAGCCTCTTTAGAACTAATTTTTCTAATAGGAAGATCTTCTGCCTTGATAATTTTGGTAGGTTGGCTTTAGAGGCATGGATTGCTTCCTCTTGATGGTAGTTACTTTTTTTGAGATGGTCTGCAATATTTCCTTGACATTGCTCATCTCTTCTTTTGAAGATCCAAACACGAAAGAAACATTATGTGGCATGCTTGAATACATGTACATGGATTGAGGAGGAGCAGACATGTTGGTAGATGGAATCTCCTAGGAAGGAACTGATATCTTAGGAAATATAGGCATATTTGGCCAAGGTGGCAACTTCTTGGCATCTATTAGATTTTTTTCTGCTTTGATTGCAATGTTGTATGCATCTGATAGAGTAGTCTTGCCAAGAGACTATATCATCATCGAGATGTCAGAATTGATGGATTTCAGGTAGAACATGAATGCCAACTCGGCTGGTGGGTGGATAGCATCCTATATCCTTTTCCAAGTTGTGTGTAATTGGGCATTGAAGTCAGTCATGGCTTCATATGGGGATTGCTTTATGATAGCTAGTTGTTGATATAACAAAGACAAATCTCCATTATTATAAAATCTTTCATCGAAAGGATCTTCGATTTGATCCCAAGTACCAATAGTATTAGTTCTCAGAGTGCAATACCAATATAGCCCTTTGCCCTTGGGTGGTGATGCCATGCACCAGACACACATCTACCACATCTTGTAGATGCTCAGATGGTGTCTTCGAGCCTTCTTTGTTGAACTTTGGAAAATATTTTAGTGTGGAAGCAAGGATAGGAACCCACATTGTTGATGCTACTAGGGCTATAAGAGGGCTTCTTGCATCTCATGCTAAAATAATTTATGTTAGCCATTGGTGGAGGGACTAGTGGAAGGGTTGGGATGTTTGCTTGACGGGCTCTTGCTTGTACTGCTACCATCAATGGTACTAACAGGACATGATTTTTTGTGATTTGGGATCTAGTCATAGGCATATGGCTCATACACCCACTTTAAATTTAAATATATTCAACAGTCCCATGGGGTATGCTAGAAAAAGAAACTATTGATGTCAAAAATTGACAAGGTAACAACCTTATGCAAAACTCAGTTAATGGGGTGAACAATTGTGCTAAACTAAGTGACCCCTAGGTTTTTAAAGAAGCCGACTTCTTTAATTTGGGGGAGTGGAAAGGGAAAAGGAAGTAGATATAAAAAATAAAAATCTAATCTAAGGTGATGTGCCAAGATATAGGTGTATGAATGATAAATCTCCCTTTTTGATGAGATTTACAGGCCCGTTCAACAATCTGCATGCCCCAAAATAACAAAAATGATAGATGACAACCAAAATAATCTATTCAATAACATAAAATAACTCCCATACACATTTACTAAAAAGAAGAGTCCAAGACATGGTCTAGATTAGAAAACTTATATTAAAATTATAGAATTTCTGCAAATAAACTACTTAGTACAATAATGGCATAGTATAGTGTTTTTTTAGATAGATAATAAATGGAAAGTCCGAACAAAAATGACACATTCTATGAGTCTTAATGCAATAATTAAAACTAATACAAAAGGCCTGATGTCTTTCCATAATTTTTCTGTATATCTTCCAAGCTCATTTTTGGAAAGAAAAAGCAATATTTATAGAGAAAACATCCCACTACTAGAGAGCTAGTAACAAAAAAGATTCCTTTAGCATGAGCAATGATTTCTTGAGGCCATTGCAACAAAGAAGATTGAGTCATGGAATGTAGTCGTCTTTGAGCTAGATACACCCCTACAAATGATGGTTGTGGTCCTAGTGTAGAAGAAACAACTTCTCATGCAGACATGCATCACTTACCCACAAATTTGGTAAGGAAGCGTGCAACAAGAAAGGGCTCATAGCTCATTCTTCCTTCCTTTCAATGAAATCCCCCAAGAAGAAGACACATGGAAGAGTATTCATTACCAGCAATGACTATGGAGTCCACCAAAAAACATTCCCACAAAATGGTGTTACGTGGCACACGAATGAGGCTTGGTAGAGAAGCAAAGGATTGCAGCCTACAAACACCCACACTGCTAACACATGGAAGCATGGCGGGGCTCGAGGGAGAAGTGAGGGAAGAAATATTTTTAAGGAGTACTTGGCAGACATGTGGCAATAGCGGGTGAAGCTTATCAAAAAGGGGGCTTAGAGATATTCAAATGTATGGGGCGTGTGTTAGACTTAGCAAAAATAATACCATCAACCCAAAGGGAGCTCGAGGGATTTTTAAATCCACAAGTCCCACCTATATTTTTGGGTCCTAAGCTTGGTTTCACTTATTTCTAAGCATTTTTAAATTTGGTCCCATACATTATTCTTGATGGAACTCATTTGCCACCTTGGTTGAATGAGTCCCATATGGCCCAAAATCAAAACTAATTCAAATTTTTGGTAGGGTTTTATCCTACTAGATCTAATGACGTCTTGGAATGTTGTAATTTTGGGTATTATTACATAATTAAGTATAAATACAATTTTATTTCATTCATTTCACACTTAGTAAGTTGAATGAGCGTCCCCATAGAAAAGTTGATTTCACAAGAAAATTCAAGCAGTCACAAGGGAATTCAAGAGTCTTCAAGGGTAGATTATCAAGCATTTTAGAGAAAAATTCAAGCATCAATCATCATGTCAAAGACTTCATGCATCATGTTTTTTTTGGAACTAACAATTATGATGTAGGGTTTTATGATTCAAGCTAGCATTTCATTCAAGATCTATCACCTTCAAGAAAGAGTCAACATCTACATCCATTGGAGCCACCTCATACATGTTTGCAACACTTCACTACTAGGGTTTGGTCAGTTGCAACATCATATTTTTTTCATTCATCATTCTCCATTCCCATTTCATTCTATTTCAAGGTTTGTTTACCAAAATTGGGTTTGACTAAGGAAAAACCCTATCCACTAAAAACAAAAAATCCCTCTCTTTAGTGTGTGCTTTGTAAGTTTAGATTGAAGAAACATTGACGAGAAAGGTTGGAGAAAGTTTTCAAAGTTGTCATCAAGCATTGGAGAGCATTAGAGAGAACTTACTGATTGATTCATAGAGATTCAAATCTAGAAACTTGCAGAAGTAGACTGAGAAGAGTAGATTCAAACCTTGACATTCTAGACAACCTTACCTAGATTGATTCACCACTTTTGATGAACAAGTCCCATTTTTGGTCAAAAAATAGGTTTTTGCACATTTAGATACCCATTTGGAAAATTCTTGTTCTTGTATAGAAACCCAGATTCTAGACTAATTCACCTAGCTTGGAAAATGAGTCCCACTTAGCATTAAAGGTAGAAATTCCAGTGCTTCAGACCTCCTTCAAGCCATCTTTAGATTTTGAGGGGCACAAAGTCCTTTCTACAATTTTCTAGCTTGTTTCATTCACATTTATAGGTCATTTTGTAAGTCATTGCATTAAACTAGGATTTAGCATTCTACCTAGCATTACATTTGTCTTTCCAAGTTCTTACTTGGAGGTGAACCCCTTATTAGTTTACATTCGGGCACTAGGAAATATTCTTGCAAGATCTCTTTCCCCCTTGCATTGAGGTGTCAAGGGTTTGTTCTTGAATGAAAGTTAGTGAAGATTGTCATTCTAGGTCCTAAACCCTAGAAAAGCACACAATTTTCCACCTTTCATGAACTTGTTTGTGTAGGTTTATATTTTCTTAGTGGGATATTTAATTTCTCTTAGTCATAGATTTTTCCTACATATTTATTAAGGTTAGTTGGGTTAATAGAGTGAGTTCAATAAATAAATAACTAGTAGATAAAGTGTTGAGGTGTCACCATCCTCACAGGGAGGAAACATTTACTATTTTTAGATCACTTAGCCGTCACTCCCTATTGGTTGGATTTGTCACCTCCACTATCTCCCTAGTTCTATATAAACTCACTACCTATGTTGTATTTTCACATATTTTATATACATTTGTTGTAGTCATCTACTTGTAGCTTCTCTTTGAGCTCCTAATACATTATTTCCATCTTGACAATTGCACATCTCTTGGAGTCACAAATCTATAATTCTATTATTTCATTTATAGTTTTATAAATTATTTTTATCATAGAAAGATCTTTGTTATTTATTGGTTTCAAACTTATAACATGGTATCAATAATTTGGATTTGAAAATTTTGAATACTTGGATTCTTGATTAAGAGATTGGAGTTTTTAAATGATCTTGAAAATTACCATGTGCTATTCTCTTGTGTTTCACATTATATGGAGAATATACTTTTATTGGAGTACTTTCAACCCATATATACCCTAAATTATACTTAGAAGGCCCAAAAATAAAAGAATCAACTACCTCTATATAGGTTCATACGATATTGTCAACATAAAATTTCAAAAATAATATAGCATAGCACTTAAATTCTCAATGATTAGTTTGTTATAGTATTGCACCTAGTACATCAAGCACCAATTTCCCATGACTAGTGAATTTGACCACCCGTAAAAACTAAAACTAGCAAAGTGGATATAAGTTTGCATAAGGATTCATCATCTGCTTCTAAATCATAAAAAAATAACAAAAAATACAACCAAGTTTATTGAAAAATCCACCAATCACCACCTAAAGGCCTCCACCAATGACATTTCCACCCATAGGCCACTAGAGGGCCATTAGGGCCCTCTTACTAGGAAATATTAGGTTTTATTTCAAATTTACATAACCTTCACCTCAGGTGTTGGATTTTGGTAATAAAATTAGTTGAAGGAAAGTTGGAGATGAGCACCTTTTTTCCATGAAGGTCTTGATAAAAAAAAAACATTTTTTACTATATATTGTAGGTTGAAGTTGTTGGTTGTTTTTCCTTCAACTAACCATTACTTACTCCTTATAGCTCCCTTTTAAAAACTAAATAAGCATTAGGCATAATCATATACTGAAGCCCCTCTAAAGTAAATTTTTTGCATCATTAAGGAAAATTAGACAATATAAAGTAGGATCATCTAGTGAATGGAAATAATATAATTAAGCTCCTCAAGTCTCTATGTCATCTTAATATTCAAGGCCTACAATATAATTTAGAAGAGCTTAGTTATAATTTAGGTCTTGAATGTTTAGATGAAATATCAACTTCTCTGAAGTCTTTCTTTTCCTCCTCATATTGAGATGACACCTCCATCATCTACTGCTACTTCAAAGTTTAGTGTTGCTTCCTCAAAAGCTTCTAATGACTTCTTGCAATAGGACATACATATTATTTTTGATTTAGCTTTTTGGGATGATTTCTTGATAGAAATTTTGTACTTGCTTATGGAATCTCATATTGAAAATTTGGAGGACACATTTGAGGGGTTATCTCTCCTATTTAATGGGTTTGTATCCTCTTCTTTAGATGTTGAGTGGGGGGAAGGATTTGCACCCTCTTACTCTTTCTCCACATGCTCATATATCATAGTTTGGAATTATTGTGAAGAGCCTTGAGAAAAATTTGGAGGAGCCACTTTTGTCTTTGGATCTTATTCTACATTTGTCTCCATAAGGTTATGGATTGTCATCTTCATAAGTGTGGCCTATAAAACCTGACTTAGTAGTGGTAGCTTTCAACATTGACATGGAGACACAAAAAAAGTTCAAAGAACTCTTATATTTGATCTTTCTTATTATATATTACTTTCATGAATGAGAATAAATCATGCATACACCTTCAGTTTTAATTATTCTTAAGGGTAGGAACATTGTATGATGATCATGGACCATCTTCTACTACAATTATTATATTTTTCATAAACAATATATGTTAGTTTTTTTTAGTGATATAGTAGTTATTCCTATAAGTATGTATATGCAATAATATATGGTTTTATAAAGCCATGTTGATATTTAACTAGTTGTCAAGTGATATGCATTATAGAGTATCTCTCCTTTAAATTTGGTATTAGAGACCTATTGCTAGGAATGGAGATGCAATAAACAATGGTGTGTGAAGATACCACTAAAATTTGTGTTTTCAAAGTTACCATGGTTTAAATCATTGGAGCAAAGAGAAAAAAAAATCTGTGCGCCTGTGTGTGAAAGATTGACTGTGTGAAGAATTTTTTAGTGAAGAATCCCCGATGTGTGTGGAAGAACTTGGTGTGAAATGGAAAGAATGGTGTCACATGCAAGAGGAAAAACTAGCAATAAAACAATTATATAACCATCTAGAATTGGTGCAAGGAAAATAAAACTACAAGGATATGTTGAGGCGTTATGCTTGAAGACATTTGTAGAGTTCTTAATAGAATGCTTATGGTCAACACAAGAGGGTTAGTGCTTGTCTTTGATATAGTTGTTGTAACTCTTCCTTCTTATCATCAAGGACTTATCAATCTCGGTGAATTTGAAATTGTTAATATTCCTAGTGTATTAATGGAGAAGAATTTGTTATATGTAATTGTATAGGAGTGAATTTGCACCCCTTATGAAAATTACCCTTTTTTCCTTTACCCACCTTAGAAAACCAAGTTCAAAGGCTTAATTCCACCTAAGCCCACTACTTGCATCCCACTTGGCACCTATTTTAAGCATCGGTGGAGGCATTTCTATTGGGGATGATCGCATAGTGTGCAGACGTCCATGCGACTCGCTTACATCCTTGGCATATTCATGTGGTTGAATTTGTAGAGGCATTACACTTCTCATTGGAGGTGAAGTTGTAACACCCCCTTCAGCTGACCGACCCGAATATGATCATTTTCTTCCATTCTCTCTTCAAATTCATTCTTCCAATAGGCATTCCAACTCTTCACCACATCAAGCTTCCACACTTTCACTTTCACAAGATCTCAAGCACCCCGTTTCACTCACTCCAAGCATTTAAACATTTTATTGCAAAAAAACAACACTCCATCACTTTGGTAGAGAAAGTTTGGGACCACACCATTGTAGGAGAGTGCTCTCATTTCTCCCCCAAGTAGCCTTGAGTGCTCTTTGTGGGGGTTGTAAGCTTCCCTCTCCTCTCCTCTATCACTTGGTTGAGTAGCATAACACTATTTTGTAGTGCTTATTTTCTGTTTACTATACTATTTATTTCTCTTGTTTCCTTGGTTGTCAGTGGAGGTGGAAACACCTAAATGGGGGTCTGACTGAGGTAGGCCCCTATATATCCACCCAAAATTTTCCCTCTTTCTATCTGTAGGTGTTCGTGCTTCTCAGAGAACCAGTTGGAGAATGAGTTCCTTGGTGAGTTTCTCCTTATTTTTGTCACTCTTGCATATTTGCTTTATCATATTAGATAATATTTGATTTATCTAGTTGCATCATTTTGGCCCTTTAGTTAGTTAGTAGAGGTCATTAGCTAGCTCTTTTGTCTTGACCTTGTCTTCATTATTGTCTGGCCATACAAATGACAATACACTTTTAAGATGCTAGCATGTTGCGCTAATGTCAAAAGATCACACTTTTGTCCTCGAACAAAGAGCTTCCCAAGATGCAATGTTAGACCTAGAAACTAGCTTGCCTAGCCTTGTCCTATATTTTGGGTCTACAAAGTAACTAAGAGGTCCCACGGTCCTTTTTACTCTCAACTCACACTTCCTAAACATTATACTAAGCTAAGGTAAGTTATGGTAGCCTCTCACATCTTGACCCTCCATGACCTGGGGTCTTGCACGTGGTGGTCCCCCTCTCTTACATTTCTGGTGAACCTGACATGAACCATTTTGGTTTCATTCTTGCAATATGGAAAGTTCCTTTCCTTGCACTCTAGGAGTGTTGTAGGTGTGAGTGTTGTAAGGATGTCGCCTTGCAACCCAACCTGTGACCCCTAGTTGGTGTAGTTTGAAGGTTTGAAAGATATTGCATGATGAAACCTTAATTGGATCATCGTCTTATCTGTTAAACTTTAGGGATTATGTGAAATCCTTTTCTAGTGTGCATAATGGCTTCCTTCTTGCACCAACCCATCTCCTTTGTGCAACCTAGTAATAGTGGTACTGGTATAACTTTAACTTCATATGACCTGTTGATGGGTTTTAATAGGGAGTTGTCTCCTCCTTACATTCCTACATAGATCAATGAAAACATTGTAGTTGGTGTTCTCATTGACCCTACATCACAAGTGAACATAATAATAGTGGAGATTATGTTAATACATTTCTTACACAAGGATGGGTACGGTGCTCCTATGAGTACCATCCACACACATGGCAGGCTTTCCATACCCCCTTTGGGTAGTATTGTCATGTCAGTCTTGGTTGGGACTAAGTTCATGAAAATCCTATTTGACATCATCCCTAGGTTTGAAATCTTTAGGGTGAAATTGGGTATCCCTTGGTTGGTGATGATGAACATTGTACCCTCTTTCATGCATAAATGTCTGAAATTTATCCATGGAGGCTCTGTGCATGTAATCCATGACACCGGTTATAGACCACCAGTTGCACATGGTAGCTACTCCTTGAACCACTTTTTGCCTATGCCTATTGGTCCTCTTCCGCCTAGGATGGACCTTCTGCACCAAACATATCAAAACTATAGGAAGGGATGTCTAAGGCTGAAAGTGAGATACCCTTCCTCACCTTATGCTATTTCACATAGGGCTTGCTTAAAGGCTGAAAATGATACCGCTAAGGCTCAAAAGAAGAAAGAAGAGAAGCAGTCTTGTGATCCTACTTCTTCCTCTTCCATTTCCCAGTCTGATGCTTCTTCTCACTCAGCAATGGTACCATCAAGTTCCACTCCTTGTTTGTAGGAGAACCCTTAAATGCTCGCTTGGTGAAAGCCTAAGCATCCCACATTCAAGCTTCTTGTTTTACCGAGAGAGCCTAGAACCATTTGGTATGATAGGAAGAAGGCCTCCTAGGGAGATTCCTCTCTGTCTTGACCTCTATGGCCTCCTACTAATCCTACTCCTAAGGTGGTGAGTGGAAAAAGGCCCACTACCGAGGCTTTTGAGTCGAATCCTCTTGTCGCACATCTGCCTGCTCCTCCTACTCTTGTGCAAGAACCTGTCCCTCTGCTGAAAATGGTCATGGTGAATGTTCCTATGGTCTAGCAGGAACCCTTTGATCCCTCACAGCCTCTAGCATCTAACTCCAAGAGCCATAGAAACCACCTTATGCATGAACGCAAGGGCTAGTGAAAGGCTCTCCTAGCTGAGCAGACTGCTTCACAAAGAAAGGAGGAAGAAATGCTCGCCCCTACTTTAGGGCCTCCTATAGTTTCTTCTTCCTCCCCTCCTACTTCTCTCCAGTCTAATCTCATACTACTCCTGGCTTCTATCATGAGTATGAATGTGCCTATCCCTAAATGGGTACAGGTGTTCATCACTCCTTTAGTGGAGCCACCACTACTGATGTTTGTTCTAGACATCTAGCCCTTCTTAGAGCCTATGGACATGATTAATACTTTGGTCATGTCTATTGTAGTTCTTTCTTCCTCTTCCTCTGCACCCCTAGCTTCATTTGTAGGGAGTTCATCTCCTCTAATCAACAAAGAGGTGGAGGGTGGTCCTTCTAGAAACGAAGGGCATAAGAGTAGCCTACCTTCTTCACAAGGTTGTCCTATGTTGACTTGTTCTATCTTGGTGATAGAACTAGTCCCCAATTCCACTAAGTTTTTCATCACTCTCGAGTCACTCAGTGAGCTTAGAGGTGAACCTTGAGCACAACCCATCTTGTCTGCTGAAGCTAGACATGGCGGCCCTGTAGGGTGTATGTTTAATTCTGTAGATGAAGTTCTGACCTTTTTGGTGATCTTCACTATGTCACTAGCTTTAACTCCACAAGAGCTCGATGGAGAGGACCTTGAAGGGCCCTTTTACTTGGCCCTTGTTGTAGGAAGGCCGGACGCTCCTCTTAATATTTTTCCTTTGCAAGCTCATCCTCCTTCCCCTTATGAGGATTTAGATTGGGAAACAGATGACCTCTTGGCTGATCAGTGTTAGGAGGAGGCCCCTTTTCTTGATCTCATGTGTGTGTGTGTTTTGTGTTCCCCCATACTCATGCTATGTGTTCCTAGATGACCCTTGTCACCCCTATTGGTGCTTGGATATAGGCATGATTTTTGTGTCGTAAACCTTCTTCTATTTGTATCATCATTCTTCCATGTTTGTTCTTGAATTTCAATAAACTAGGGACGATGGAAAGTGTTGGAGGAATTTAAGCTTCCCTTCTATGTTGACCCAATTTTTTATTTTTACTTTTTTTTCCATGCATTCTTCCTAATCTGGTTGGGGATTGATGATCTTTCATCTTGCATTGCAATTACCTATTATTATATCAGCTCAAACAGATCTGACCCCGCTAACCTAGATCCCCCTATTCCTTTTGTTTGTATTTTTATTTTCTCTTTCGCTTTCTCTTTATCTTTCTCTCTTCTTTGCTTGGGTTGTCCCTTTCATGTGTTACAATGCCTTCTCTTTATCATTTCAATTTTTAGAAAATGCATTTTTTAACAATGAATTTTTTGTCAAAAATCCACACAAACTTTTCTTTGGAATCATATTCTCAACTTGGAACCCTAAAAAAACATGTTTCCTTCATCATGGGTTCATAAAGAAAGAACTTGAAGATCCTCCCCTTGAGTGAGGGCATATTCTTCCTTTCAAATTCCTTGATGAAGTGAACATCTTTCAAATAGATTCCTAGATCAAGAATTGATCTGCGAAGAAGAATATTTACTTTTGGACTGTGTATCCCTTGAAAGGACCCCCTATTCATGATAGGTCCCTAAGGGACCCCTTTCAAAAAATTTCAAAACTATCAACAGTTCACATGAATTTTCATTTACCTACCTATGTGGCTACTTCCTGACTCTACAGAGTCTGCTTTCTCAAGTTTCATCCATGTGAGAGATCTTGGGGGATACCTACTTGTAGGACAAAGAACTTGTAGGGTGCTTTCCTTTGAGATTCCTCCATGTGAGAGATCTTGGGGGTGGCTCCCCTGTAGGACTGAGAGCCTATAGGGTGCTTCCTTGGGTGTTCTTCATGCTTGAGTTCATGGAGAATACCTCCCCTGCAAGACTGAGAGCTTGTAGAGAACTTATTTTAGTATTCTTCATGCTTGAGTTCATGGAGAATACCTTCCCTATGGGACTGAGAGCCTTTAGGGAACTTCTTTTGGTATTCTTCATGCTTGAGTTCATCAAGAATACCTTCCCTATGGGACTGAGAGCCTATAGGGAACTTCCTTTGGGTTTCCTTCATGCTAGAGTTTCTGGGAGATACCTTCCTTCTAGGTCTCTGGGCCTGTAAGGCACTTACTTCATGGGGCTTCCTTCATGTGATGGATCTTGGGGGTTTCCTCATTGCAAGTCCATAGGCCTATAAGATGCTTTATTTTTCTAACTTCATAGTTACAAGTAACTATGGAGTCCTCTGCTTTCCCTGGCCTTGAGGTATGATAGACTGAGCACTGCTTCCTTGATGGTTTAGGTATACATTTCTAACCTTACACTCCTCTTGATCTACTTTACCAAGCACTCATCAGTATTCGTGCTCGCTAAAGTGGGGGAAAAGTGTATAGGAGCGAATTTGCAACCCTTATTCAAATCCCCTTTTTTCCTTTACCCACCTTAGAAAACCAAGTTCAGAGGCTTAATTCCACCTAATCCTATTTCTTTCATCCCACTTGGCACCTGTTTTGAGTGTCAATGAAGGCATTTCTATCATGGATTCCTATACGATGCATAGACTTCCGTATGGTGCACTTATTTCCCTAGCAGATTCATACAGCTAAATCTACAAAGGTGTTACACTTCTCATTGGAGGTGAAGTTGTAATGCCCCCTTTGGCCAACTGACCCAAATATGTCCATTTTCTTCCATTCTCTCTTCAAATTCATTTTTCCAACAAGCATTCCAACTCTTCACCACATCAAGCTTCCATACTTGCACTTTCACAAGCTCTCAAGCACTCCCTTTCACTCACTCCAAGCATTCCATTGCAGCAAAGCAACACTCCATCACTTTGGTAGAGAAAGTTTAGCACCACACCATTCTAGCAGACACTTGAGTACTCTCATTTCCCCCCCAATCACCCTTGAGTGTTCTTGGTGCAGGTGGAAAGCTTCCCTCTCCTCTCCTCTATCACTTGGTTGAGTAGCATAACATCTTTCACTTCTCTTTCTTTCTACTTTTCATCCTGATGATGGACCATGGAGTATGATCCGAAACGTTGATGTAAAAATATGCACACAGTTTATCCAGAAATCTTGAAGTGAGCATAACATTGTTTTGTAGTGCTTATTTTCTCTTTACTATACTATTTCTTTATCTCATTTCCTTGGTTGTCTGTGGAGGTGGAAACACCTAAATGGGGGTCTGACTGAGGCAGGCCCCTATACAGCCACCCAACATTTTCCCTCTTTATGTGTGTAGGTGTGTGTGCTTCTCAGACAACTAGCTGGTGAACAAGTTCCTCTATGAGTTTCTCCTTATTTTTGTCACTCTTGCATATTTTCTTTATCATATTAGAGAATATTTGATTTATCTAGTTATATCAAGTGTTAGCTAGTTTTGCTAGCTTGAAATTTTCTTCATTGTTGTCTAGTTTTACGGACAACAGTGCACTTTTGAGAGGCCAGCACACCGCACTGACATCTAGAGATCGCACTTCTATCCTCAAATAGAGAGTTTCCCAAGACACGGTGTTAGACCTAGAAACCAACTCGCCTAGCCTTGTCTTATATTTTGGGTCTATAGAGTAACTAAGAGGTCCCACGATTCTTGTTAATCTAACCTCGCACTTCCTAAACATTGTACTTAGATGAGGTAAGTTAGGGCATCCTCTCGCATCTTGACCCTCTATGACCTGGGGTCTTGCACATGGCGGTCCCCCTCTCTTACAGTAATAATCTTTGAAATCATGAAAATATAAAATTTGTTTCATATGATCCAATTGCAAGAAATTTTCTTCACATGATCGTATCATGTGCCTCGCATGGAACTTTTTCTATGTAGAATCATGTAGAATTTATTATGGTTCTTCTCTATGCATTTAAACACTATCACAAGTCTTGAGTATAATGTGAGGTTTAAGTTTGGGTTTAATTTAATAAGGTCAGTTTAATATTGATCATAATATAAGCTATTGATATTTCTATTTAAATTAATTTTGATATTAGAATTAATATTATAATTATTATTATTGTGATTTAGCAATAGCTTAATATTAGTATTAACATGCTTAATAATACTAATAGTAATATTCCATTCAATATTAATATTAATATAATCATTGATGTTATTATTTCAAAATATTTATCCCTTTCCTTCTATCACAATAACATTAATCTATACTATGTAAGAGGGAAATTATGAAGCATAAGATAATCCAACATGAATTAATTAAAACTAATTTAATTCAATCAAAATATTTAGATTCAAACCCACTCAAAAAATGAAAAATATGAAATTATTGAATTCGATGAACTAAAGCAATGCAATAAAATAACATACAAAGAATGCACCTGTTTCTTTTTCACATGCTTCACTCTTCACATGGCTCTCTCTCTCCCATAATTTTTCACATGCTGTCTCTCCCCATTTGACATCAATGGCAAAGGAAATTTTTTTCATTATTCTCTCCCTTTTGACATTGAACCAATATACTTGCTACTACTTTGAATGCTCCACCTTAGGAGTACACACCAATTTATACCAAATCAATAACCTATGCACAATGACAACATACATTCCATACTACAACAATGTCACTACCTACTTCCCCTAAGAGGTAGCCACCACCATTAGTCTAGAAAAATAATAAATCCATGGATCCACTGGATTGATGTATCTACATATGCATCTAGTTCAAAGAAGGAGGGGAAATAACCTCCAACTTCTCTCAGAGATACTCAAAAGTATCCTAAAGAAGTTCCTTAGTAAATATATCAACAATCTGATCCTTTGTAGGTACATACTCAATATTCACTTCATTCTCCAAAACCTTCTCTCTTAGAAAGTGATACCTAATTGAAATGTGTTTTGTCCTTTAATGCATCATTGGATTCTTTGAAATATTGATTACACTTGTACTATAAAAAAAATATAGAAATAGACTCACCATACACTACTCTGATATCCTTAAATGTTTTTCTCATCCACAACACCTATGTGTAGTAAGATGCTACTACAATGTACTCAGCTTCTATAGTAGATAAAGAAATTTGAATCTTATTTCTTGCTTAGCCATGTGAACCGTAGATTTTTGACTCTTAGGACTTCTCTAACTCTTCTAGGGTTTTTCACCTCAAAGGAGAGAGCTTAGGCCAAAAATGCTAACTAGTTCATTGAAATAATGTTATGTGTGATGTTGTCTTAACCTAAATGAATTTAACTAAATGAAATTGACTAATCTAAATGTATGAAAATGAATGCAAAAGTGAAATTAAGCTATGTTTAAAAACACACTATGATATGCAAACAATGAAGTAGATGAAGAAATTATGCAGAACAAAAAGAAACATGATGAATTTGAGTGCACTTGGATGAAATGTTATAAATTTGGAATGTTCTGAATGCTATTGGAAGTTATTAATTTTTCACAGTGGCACTCATTCACCCAGGGTGGCGAATTAGTCCTCCTCCTAGTGAAAAACTGTCAAAAGCAAGTTTTTGTCTATTGGGATTCAAAATCTGACAAAATTCAGATTTTTAGTCCTAAGGTGGGACTCATTCACAATAGGTGGTGAATTAGTCCTCTCCCAAAATTATGAAAAATTAGGAGACAACACTATAACACTAGATCTAGAAATCATTGCTTGTTGGGTTACCGAAGTCAATTCTACAGAAAATAGACAAAAAACCTTCTCCAAGCTTGAAATAGACTTAAGTTGACTTGAAGCACCTAGTTGACTTGTAAACCAATCTTCAAAACCAAAAGCTTGTCAAATCTGCATACCTAGGTCTACAAACAAACAGGCAATAGGGAAAAAATGGTTTAAGGTTAGTGAAAAGGGGTTTGCCTTGGTCAAACCCCACTTTTGGTAATCAAACCTTCAATAAAGTAATGAAATGCAAAGGAATGATAAATTAACAACATGCAATTACTATTAACTTACCAAACCTTTGATGATGTAAATCTGAAGTAATGTCAAAGGCTACTTCAAAGTGCTTGAATAGTGCATGAATTGATGTTGTAGAAAGCTTGAATGTTTGAAATATGAGATGAAATGATTGAATGAGTGAGGAGATGTAAAATGAGGTGAAAATATATTATTTATAGACACTTGTGCCTTAGTTATCCATTCATACATCATCTCAGGCTAACATCAAGTGATTTTGAATAAAATCCTGAAAGGAAATTTAAAATATTTTGAATTTAGGGCCAAGGGGGAATCATTCGCCACCCATGGTGAATGGGTCCCACCTAGGACCTAAAACCAAGTGTCGGGAAATATGTTGTATTTAATATTGTTTGTCGGAATAATACTAAAAAATACACTTAATTAAGCATATGAGAGTGTAAAGGGGTCAAATAAAGCATGAGAAAGGGATAAATAGTGAAAATATGCCTAGAAGAGTGTGAAAGGTTGTTACAAGACTTTACAACACTTCAAAATAGGACTTGTTGATGAATAAAAAGGTGATTTTAAGGTGAATTGTAATTAACAGAGTCTAGAAGAGTGTAGAAATGTCTTACAACACTTCACAACACCTTTACAAGACATCATTCTTTGAGTGTTACTACCTAAATAATCATGTTCAAGCCATGTCACAACATAAAATCAGAGCAACATAGTTCCAACAGTATGAAAAAGGGCCTAAAAGGCCATGAAAATGACAAGGGGCCATTTTTCTATGGCACATTTAGCCCCCACTTTAGTGAGAGGATGAAATTGCTTCAAATTCACACTAAAGTAGCCATGAACATCAAGAAGAGGGTTCAAATGCACTTACGCTAGCAAGATAGAATGACAATGATCAAAAGGGATGATCAAGCTCCCAAGATGAAGATCCCATGGAAAACTAAGCATAAGAAAAAAGGAACACACAAGTGTTGAAATGAATTCGATGAAAGTTTGGTTGGCAATCCAACTAGTTGTGGATTAGATCTAGGGTGATTGTTTGAAAAAGAGAATGTATACTCACTCTGGGGTGACATAACACATGACAGACTGCTAGGTGAGAAGGCCCAAATGTACTCACTCTGGGAACATGGAACTAGTTGTCCATGGGGTGAGAAAGCCCAAAAAGGTAAGATACATATGCTATTTGGTATGCACTCACAAACATAAAAGAAAAGTGGCTATCAGGAAAAGTCATACTCCTAGGTAGGCTTCCCCCTCAACCATGCCAAAGTTATACTAGTTGATAACTTTAAGAAGGTTCCACAAGGAAAAAAATGCAATGAATAAAAGGACAAAGTACCACAATCATGCAAGCTACGTTATGCAAGGTGGTAAAAATGCAAAAATGCAAAAACATAAAATGTAAGAGTGCAAAATGTTCGAAGGAGTCTTGTTCAGTTCATGCAAGGTCAGTCACTTAGTGAAAATTGTGTCTAATGTCTCCAAGAGAGGAAAAATTTAAAAAATATTATATTGAAAAATTAGGGGATGTAATGCATCGCATCAAGCCACCAAGAGGAATGTAATATGCTTAGAAAGATCACAATTATGAAGGACATCACACCTAATGTCATCTACAAAGTGACAAATGCATCACATAAACAACAAGGCTACACTAGGAACCAAAAATGCAAATGAATTAGGGTAATGTATTCCCCTCACTTTAAAGGAATTACTACACATCATTTTGTGAGAAACTACTTTAAAGTAGCAAAGGAAAGAAAAAGCATAGGGAAAAAAAAGACATGAAAACTAACCTAGAAAGCTCTATGCCAAGTCATATGTTTTGAAGTTAGGTTGTGTCATGTCAAGAAAAAAGAAAAAAAAAGAAAGGGAATTGCCCCCCAGAAAAGAACACACTAAACACATAAGGTATCTATGGATTTGGGGTTAGTATGTTCATTGTTGCAATGTATTTTATGAAAATCACGAAACTGTCATCATTCACCAAAGCACATAGAACTAGAAGAATGACACAAAGAGAGAAAAAACAAAGGAAAAAGAAAGCCCATTTTGGGTAAACATGGAAGAGACATTATAGTCTCAATGCCTTGCATTGTCCCCAAAAGGAAAACACAAGAAAATGAAGTGAAAAAGATAAGGACCTTTTGGGTCAACATGGAAGAGACATAGGGCATCTCTATGCTTTGCATCATCCCCAAAAGGAGAACACAAAACAAAAAGAAGTGAAAAAGACAAGGATCTTTTGGGTCAACTGATAAGAGACATAGGGTGTCTCTACGCTTTGCGTCATCCCAAAAATGAGAACACAAAACAAAAAGAAGCAAAAGACAAGGATCTTTTGGGTCAACATGGAAGAGACATAGGGTGTCTCTACACTTTGCATCATCCCCAAAAGGATAATACAAAACAAAAAGAAGCAAAAATAAAATATATGAACTATAGAAGAAGAGATACAAATAGAAGAAGTGTACGAAGAGAGGGAATATCAAATGCATGATACAAGGGAACACGATACATGAAAAGGAAAATAAAAAGTGAAAAGAAAAAAAAACCTAGTTAGGTGAATGCAAGTCAACCATCTAGTAGGTCATCTTCTTCCCAATCATGTTCAGTGTAATGCGAGGGTGGTTGACTATCCAAAGGAAGAATTTCAAGTTCCAAACTAGGAGTCATACTAGGTTCTTCACTTGGTGAAGAGGATGTATCATTTAAGCTCATTGTAGATGAAAATAAATAATTTAAATCATTATATACTTCTTCATCTATTTTTTCTATTGTTGCATCATCATCATCATCAAGATTAATGACAACAAGAGGACAAAGGGTTATTTCTAAGGATGGATGGATCAAAAGTGGAGGTTGCTAGATTGGTTCAATTTGTTGCAAAGCTTGCACTAGACTATCGTGTGGTAGGTTAGGAGAAAGAGGGTGGTCATCTATTACTTTAGTCAAAGGTAAAGGTTTATTTTCTTTATCTTCTATGCAAGATTGATGAGCAAGGAGATGACAACAATGCCTTTGTTCCCTAGCATCAAAGTTTCTTTTAATTCTGTTTTGGAGTTGTTGAGGTGTAAGAGTGGATTGAGTCATCATAGATTCATCTGCTTCTGAAGAGGGAAGAATAGAAGAAACTAAAGAGGATGGATCAACCACTTTCTCTTTAGGTTTATACACTTGTTTAAGGAAAGGAGGCATGATAGGAGTGGTTTCATTTTCCCTTCATTGTTTACAAGATGGTGGGGAACTATCAAGGGGTGGTTGTTCAAGAAGTTGTATGGTTTTCTCAATGCCAGACTCAAGTTGAAGCCTAGTTTCATCTATGATACAAGGTGCAGAAGTGGATGGGGATGAGTTACAAAGACACAATTTGACTATCTTTTTGGCTTTAAACTTTTGATACGCAATGAAAAAGAAGTCCTTTTGATATGTGATAGGTTCCATAGGTGTAGGCCAAAAGGTTTCTAATGAAAAATTAACTTTGGAAGATAAAGGATTAAAGCCACTATGGTGTATGGTGACTATCTCATTGTAATGTGGAAACTTCAAACACTTTTAAATGACTAATGAGACCGCTTTCATTGAGCAAAGCCAGGGGTGGCCTAGCTGTGAACAAAATTGGTTAGATTGTGGAATAACTGAAATTGTTACCTCCAAAGTTTTAGCTCCTATTTGTAAGGGTAGCATGATCAATCTGATTGTAGGGCATGTAAAACCAGTATGTGTCTTCATCCATGCAGTTGGTTTATTATATTCATCTTGATATAGCTCATGTAATACTAGAAACTCTTATGTGATCACATTCTTGCCACAAGTGGGATCTATTAATATCCCATTAGTGGGCTTATTATAGGGTCTGCCAGCTATGTAAAGAGGACCATCAAGAAGTTTTTGTAGTATGTATTTTGCAGAAAAAGTGATATCAAGAGACTTAGTGGTTTGGCCCTTATGACGGATAACATCTATCATAGCTAGTAGCTCATCCATAAGACTTTTTGTACTAATAAGGGGAGGTGCATCATGTTGTTTGTTATTTGTATCAACAGTCATCACATCAGTGGTTGACAGTTTGCTAGCCTTGACAAATGAAGTAGTGTGTTTAGGCATGGGATTAGTGAAAATTTTCAAATTTTGGTGAGGGGGTGAAATGGACTTATTTCCTTGATCATTAACACCCATAATGGACAAATGGCCTAAATAAATGAGGTCTTGAACTAAATGTTTTAAATGCGTGCAATGCTTAGTGTCATGTCTGTTCTGGTGATGAAAATGACAATAAGCATTAGGTTTGAAGATGGGTGGTAAAGGTTAGTTTGGATCAAGTAGTCGGACCGGTGGAAAAGTTAGTAGGAATTGTTGAATTAATTGGTTCATTGTATTATGAATGCTATCAAGTAGGGGAGTAAATTGTCTCTTTGGGTCCCCATAGGTATAAGGCACCACTACTTTAACAACTGCCACTTGATTTGGAATGGATTGGGTTGGCTGCAGTTGAGGTTGAGAAGGCAGATTAAACTGTAAAGAGCCTCTATTTGGTTTGCGGAAGTTTGGTTGGTTATTTTGGTTTTGATTGTTGTGTTTAGGTTTTTCATCTCAGTTAAAAGTGGATTTTGAATCACGACTTGAAACCGAATTAGTTATTCACACAATGTTTTTCATAAATGCATAAATGAAGTTAATTTCATCATTGTTAGTTTATCCTGAAGGTGTGTGTGAAAGTATTTGACAAATATCTTTTGCAGATGTGCATTAGGAATCTTGACATCAATTTGAGCATACATAGATTGGTATCATGAAATAAAATCCATTACTTTTTTATCAGTGTTTTGTCTACATCGCATAATTTCAGCCATTGTCTTTTTAGGTGTCATGTGAACTTGAAAGTGACTAATGAAAGTATCCACCAATTCGTTGAATAAATGGATGGAATGATTAGGCAAGTTGGAAAACCATTCTAAGACAGTGTCTTTCAAGGTCCTTGGAAACAATTTGGATAATAGTTTATCATTAAGGATGAGGTCACTACACAAAGCTATATAGGCATTAACATGGTTGGCAGGGTCTCATTTTCCTCCATATTTATCAAACTGAGGCATTTCTATCCCTTGTGGCATCGGTGTACATAAAATTTCTAAGGATAAGGGGATACTATAGACATGATATGCAAGTGGAGTAGATTGACCTTGGTTAATGGTGGAAAGTTGGTGTTGCATAGATGAAACAATGATAAGGAGTTGTGTAAGAAGGGGATCAGGGTATGTGGGTTAAGGTGGAAGGGAAAATGGTGATGGAGTGTAGGTTATATGAGGTGAAGTGAAAGGAATACTATGAGGTATGAAGGTGGTGGTAGGTACTTCTGATTCCACAAGAGAAGTAGGAATACTAGTGGAAATTGAGAAAGAAGTAGCCCGATGCATAGTTGTATGGACTTGTGGAATGGTATAAGTTGATATGGAAGCTATGGTTGAAGGGGGAGCGACTTGAGGTCCTCCTTGTCTTAGAGGAATGGTTGCGGATTAGGTATTAGAAGTGGCCTGTTTTTTGTAAATTTTGGCAATCTTCTTCATCACTAGCAAGCCATCATCACTTTCAATCAAACGATGAAGTTTATCAATGGCAGGTATGGAAATTTGGGAAATATTTTCAAGTGACAAGTCTTGTTGTAAATGTGCAAATTCTTCATGAATACTAGTGGCCTTGTCTTGAGGAAAAGAGTTGTTTTGGTTGTCAATATGCATTGGATGGAATGATGAAGGCATAGAAGTGGTATTGTCGAGACCTAATGCACCATTTTCCATACTAGGAGTAGGAGCTTGTGAGATCCCAATATCTACAATGAAAGTGCTATCGTGGGAAGCCATGAGTCTAGAACTTCTTTTCACTAAAGTATTATCAACAGGGCACCAAACATTCATGCAAGTACCACTAAGGAGCGACAAATGCAAATGCAAACTAATCTAAGAGTTTTAAATGAAAATAACAAAAATATTGCTAACTGTAACTGAGATCTAATGACATAAATGCGGACAAATGCCAGAAAAGTAATAAAACTGTTGTTTAACAAGTGCAGAGGGACTGATTTGCCCTGGGTGGCGAATGAGTCCCAGTATGCAATTTTTTTGTATTTAAAAAATAAAATAGATGAATTTAATGTCCTATAGAATGCAAAAAATGATGTATAATGCATATTTTTACTTTTTTCAATGAGATGCAATGCAAAAATGAAAGCTAAATGATTTTTTCACTAATGCAAGATAAAATATCCTAAAATGCAAAAACAAAACAATATACTAATTGAATGTTAATGCAAATGCCAACTAGGATGTAATATGTAAATGAAATAAAAAATGAAAAGTGCTCAAAAGTCAGGTTCACCAAAATGAACTATAGATTTTTGGCTCTTAGGACTTCTCTAACTCTTCTAGGGTTTTTCACCTAAATGGAGAGAGCTTAGGAAGAAAATACTAATTAGTTCATTCAAATAATGTTATGTGTGATATTTTCTAACCTAAATGAAGTTAAATAAATGCAATTGACTAATATGAATGTATGAAAATGAATGCAAAAGTGAAATTAAAGCTATGTTTGAAAAAGCACTGTGATATGCAAACAATGGGAAATGAAGAAATTATGTAGAACATAAAGAAATAGGATGAATCTAAGTGCACCTGGATGAAATGTGAAGAATCTAGAATGTTCTGAATGCTGGTGGAAGTTACTAATTTTTCACAGTGGGACTCATTCACCCAAACTCTAAAAAAAAATAGATTTTCAATCCTAAGGTGGGACTCATTCACCACAAGTGGTGAATCAGTCCTCTCTCAAATTTATAAAAATTTAGGAGACAACTCTACAACACTAGATCTGGAAATCATTATTTGTCAGATTTCCAAAGTCAATTCTATAGAAAATGGATAGATAACCTTCTCCAAGCTTGAAATAGACTTAAGTTGACTTGAAGCAACTAATTGACTTGTAAACCAATCTTCAACACCAAAAATCTTGTCAAATCTGCATACCTAGGTCTACAAACAAACATGCAATGGGGAAAAATAGTTTAAGGTCAGTGAATAGGGGTTTTCCTTGGTCAAACCCCGCTTTTGGTAATTAAACCTTCAATAAAGTAATGAAATGCAAAGGAATGATAAACTAACAACATGCAATTGCTATTAACTTACCAAACCCTTGATTATGTAAAACTGAAGTAATGTTAATGGTTGCTTCAAAGTGCTTGAATAGTGCTTGAATTGATGTTTTAGAATCCTTGAATGTTTGAAATATGAGATGAAATGATTGAATGAGTGATGAGATGTAAAATGAAGTGAAAATAGCATATCTATACACACTTGTGCCTTAGTTATGCATTCATACCTCATCACAAGCCAACATCAAGTGATTTTGAATAAAATCTCAAAAGGAAATTTAAAATATTTTGAATTTGGGGCCAAGGGGGACTCATTTTCCACCCATGGTGAATGGGTCTCACCTAGGACCTAAAAACAAGTGTTAGGAGATATGTTGTATTTAATATTTTTTGTTGGGATAATACTCATAAATACACATAATTAAGCATATTAGAGCATTAAGGGGTCAAATAAAGCATGAGAAAGGGATAAATAGTGAAAATATGCCTAGAAGAGTGTGAAAGCTTGTTACAAGACTTTAAAACACTTAAAAATAGGACTTGTTGATGAATAAAAAGGTGATTTTTAGGTGAATTGTAATTAATATATTCTAGAAGAGTGTAGAAATGTCTTACAACACTTCACCACACCTTCACAAGACATCATTCTTTGAGTTTTAGTACCTAAATAAGCATTTTTAAACCATGTCATAACATAAAATCAGAGCAACATAGTTGCAACACCATGAAACAATACCTAGAAGGCCATGAAAATGAAAATGGGCCATTTTTGTATGGCACACCAAGATACCAATTTGCATCCAAAAGAGAATACACCACAACTTATACTTTTCCTATCATGAACACAACAAACCTAATATGCATTTGTATAAGAACTCAAGGTGAAATCAATATCCTTTATATACCACAAGCCATCATCTAGAGTTCCCTTCAAATATATGAATATCCTCTTTATAGCTACAAAATGTGTCTCATTAAGATCTGATTGAAATCTAGCCACAATCCAAACTACACGCATGGTATATAGTATAGTATTTGTTAAGTATAGTAGTCCACCAATAATAGATTTGTACTTGCTCTGATAAACCTTAGGGGATTCATCAGCTTTGATTAGTTTGCAAACAGTAATTATAGGAGTACATAGTAGTTTGGAATCTTCCATTCCAAACTTCTTCAACATCTCTTTGACATACTTTGACTATGAAATAAAAATTCCTTTATCTATTTGATTGATTTATACCCCAAGGAAGAGATTCATCTCTCCAAAAATTGACATCTCAAACTCTTTTTGCATCTCTTTTTAAAATTTCTTATACATAGCTTATTTTCTCTAAACATAGTTTCATCAACATACACAACCACTATCAAGATTTGATCTTTTTCAACTTTGAAGTAAAGATTAATATCTGTGGTACTTTTATTGAATCCTTTCTATATCAAATAACTATCCAACCTCGCAACCAAGCTTTGGGATCTTGTTTCAATCCATATAATTCTTTCTTCAATCTACAAACCATATTCAGTTGATTTGATAACTAAAATCCTTTTGGTTGTTCCATGTAGACTTCTTCCAATTCTCCATTCAAAAACATAGACTTCACATCCATCTGATAAACTTTAAAGTGCTTATGTGCTATAAATGCCAAAAATATCCTAATTGCTCCCATTCTAGCTACTAGAGTAAATGTCTCCTCAAAATCTATACCTCCAACTTGTCAATAACCCTTAAACAAAATCCTTTCCTTATTTCTTACCACTTCACCATTCTTGTTTAGCTTGTTTTTGAATACCCACTTAGTACCAATTATGTTCTTGTCTTTATGTCCTAGGACAAGTTCCCAAGTTTGATTCTTCTTAATCTACATAAGTTCTTCCATTTCCTTCATCCAATATTCATCTTTACATACCTTAGTGTTTTAGGTTCAACTTTAAAAAGTAAACATAGATTTACCTCTTCATCAACAGTTCTTCTCCTTTTCAATACTCATTTGCTTTTGTCTCGAATGATCTATTCTTTAGAATGATTTCTCTACACATACTTAGGGGTTCTAGGGGTCTTTTATAGAGCTTCTTCCTCTTCATTTTGCACTTCTTTTTCATTATCTTTTTTCTTCTTCTTCTTCTTCTTCTTCTTCTTCTTCTTCTTCTTCTTCTTTTTCTTATTCTTATTCTTCTTCTTCTTCTTCTTCTTCTTCTTCTTCTTCTCTACAAGAAGGCTCATCTAACTCATATCCATCTACCACGGCTAATTTAACCAATCTTCATCAACTTTGACACTTGCACTCTCAATAATATTTCTTATCCTTTTATTATAGCATCTATAAACTTTTCTTTTAGTAGAATATCCAAGGAAGATACCTTCATTAGACCTTGCATCAAAATTTTCTAATTTTTATTCATCTCTTTTGATATAATATTTGCTTCCAAACACTCTAAAGTACTTGACAGTAGTGATCCTTCCATGCCATAACTTATAAGGCATCTTTGTCTTGTTTTCCTTAGCTTGAACTCTGTTACGTATGTAAACAACAATAAATAATTCTTATCTCTAATAGAAGTCTAGTATATTTTCTTCCTTTATTATAGTCCTTGCAACTTCTTGAATAGTCCATTTTTTCCTTTCAACCACTCCATTCTATTGAGGAGTCCTAGGGGAAGACAAATGCCTCTTTATGCCATGATTCTCACAAAACATGTTAAACTCATTGGGGGTAAACTCTCCACCTCTATTAGACCTCAAAATTTTATCTTCAAATCCATATCATTCTCAACCATAATTTTGAATGCTTTGAATCTATCTAGGGTTTCATATTTTAATCTAAGAAATGTAATCCTTGTCATTCTAGAATAATCATCAATCAAACTTTCTAGTAGAAATGACAGTTCCAAAACATTTTCTTATCTCACATCCATGATCTTGAAACATAAGATTGTATCCTTTTCTACACATTTTTCCAACACTCAAAAGGTTATGCCTTAAACCCTTTACATAGTAAAATTCATCAGTGTTAAGCTTGCCATCAAAACTAATGGAACCTATTCCACAAATATTATCTCCTGAAACATCTTCAAACCTAACAAATCCATCATATTTTTCAAGTTTAACAAACTTACCTTTCTCTATATTCATATGATTTGAACATCCACTATCAATGATCCAATAGTTCTTATCTTGTCTATCATGAAAAGAAGATACCAACATATAGATTTTGTCTTATCCTTTATCGTTGTCTATATCTCTGGAGAACTTTCCTTTGTACATCTTTCATAGTTAGTAGAATCAGATTCATCTTTTAAAGCTATGAGAAGCACTCATTAACATAATCATTTCCATAATTAGATTCATCATAAAAAATACTTTAATCTTCTCTAACAAAATAGATTCTCTTGATGATCTTACCTTTATTTTCCTTGTTCTTATTTCTTAAAGGTCTATTTGGACATCTTGAAGCATAGTTACCTACTTGTCCACAACTAAATAATTTGAAAGGTAATTTACCTTTGTACTTATTGGTTCCCTTTTTCATCCTTCTTACAAAGTTAGCTTCCACATCATCAAGATCATCCCCATCTGAATCTTAAGTTTTTTATTTTATTTTCTATCCTTGAAATTAGTCTCCACTTTTGTACCATTTTTGAACTCATTTTTCTCATTTCAAATGTAGTTAGTGTGCCATACAACTGATCTCTAGTGCAAGTATTAAAATTTACAATTTCCTTGATATCAAAAAAAATTTCATGATAAGAATTAGGAAGAGATATGAGGATTTTCTTTACCACTTTAGGTTCTTTGACTTTTGCACCAAGAACTCTCATTGGACTGAAAAATTCATCAACCCTCTGCATGTAACTTCTATTTGTTTCATCTTTAGACATTCAAAAGTTTTCAAATTATGTCTTTTGATTTTTCATCTTAGCTTATTTCACATTATAATCACCTTCATAAATACTTTCTAGCTTATCCCAAACTTGTTTAGTAGTTTTCAAATCCATCACTTTACCTAATTTAGAATTTTCAAGACTGCTTAAAATAAAAAACCTTGCTTTACCATTTATTTCATAGGCCTTGATCTCATCACTTGTGCTTAGTACATTTTTTGGTATGATATATATAGTATTCATAGGTTTCAAGACATGAAATCCGAGGGAAACCAGATATCCTTCCATCTTAACCTTCCATAATGCATAGTCTGTGCTATCAAACATACGGATCTCCTTTTCTTTGACCATCCTAGATCTACCTCAAGCAGTCAATATTTTTTCCAAGGAACCTTCCACTAATACCAATTTTTGAATGAAAAAGAAAACTAAGAGGGGAGGGGGGTGAATCAATTGTATCTATTTAAAACATAAAAAACTCTAACAACAATCACATCCACATGCATTCATTAAACCCTTAATATGTTATGAAGTTTAAACATGAAATGTAGATAAAAAAATGAAACAACACACCATACAAAAAGAGAACAAAAATTTATGTGGAAAAACTAATGAGGGAAAACTAAAATGAGAATTAGCTCACAATATAAGTAATTGCAAAATTGGTACAAGGGCTCACTTCCAAAATACGACACACTATCCAAAAAGGGTCACTACTAGAACATAGAAAGAAGATAGAAGAAAAAATGTTACATAGAGAGAAACATCTCAATGCAACAAGGAATTCACCACAACAACTCCAACTCCTTCATAGCCTTGTTTGAATGATTCAAGACACCTTCTTCTCACTACATCCAGTAGTCCAACACTTTGAAGTTTGCACTGCTCTGCTCAAATTCACACTCTATCACTCTAAGATTCACATCATACTCTATGCCAAAATCATCCCTAAAGATCTCATCACTTATTTATATCATCCTCAACCTTGAAACCCTTCTTCAAGGTTGGATATGCACCTAAAACATGCAAATTAAAATTAGGTCGGCACCCAAACATTCCTATGGTGGATAGGAATGAAGGCAAAATAAAAAATCCTTAAATAGGACCCAAATATATCATAATATGCGTCAACATGCTTCCAAAAACCTCAAAGATTCTTTGCAAGTAGTATAAACACTAGGTCAGTCATTACCCATGCAATTACTAGAAAAAATTTAAGTACATGGTTCCTTTGATTAGCTGAAAATTTTTGGAAAACAAAATTCACCTAAACATGATCTAGAATAATCCACAAATGCAATGAAATCCAATCAAATCCTTTGCAACAACTTTCACTTGAAGAATATAAACATCATGTACATTTACATAACCTTGCTACACACTGTAACACCAAACCATGGATCCTCTTGATAGAATCAATATACCAACACCATCTACTAACCCTTAGAATCACAAGTCTTGAAACACAACTACAGAGAAACGTAGAGCAAGAACATTTCTCCCAGACACCACTACAATACACAGTTCAAACACTGGTGAACACAACTTCTTCTACATAAATATCAATCACCACAAATTATGAATATAGCATCTATTATCACCTCTCTCTAAAAAATCCAAACCACAAAGGTAGATCTTCACCTAGAAGAAATTTGAAGCAAAACCAGAACACCTCTACAACACTGAACACCACAACAACACCCTGTTTCCTCTTTTTATCAAATTTCTCAATATCCTCAACATATTTACCACTAACACAACCATAATTAGAATCTTTTCAAAGAAAAACTAGAAGTTAACACCAATAACTTAACTGGTGACAACATAAAGAAAAAAATCAAAGAAATAATCTCTCTCTTAACCACTGCATAGCTAACACCAGTGACAACACAAGATTGTTTACATCAATGAAAACACCTCCATACTTGCAACAAGACTAGATTAATAAAGTACTCTTCTTGTTGTAATTTCTTTTCATTTTAGGTTCCTACCAACTCATTAGAATAGTTAGACTTTAGATCCTTGGTAGATAGAAAACTCTATGAATTTCTATATAAAATTTTAATTCACTATCCATACTAGATGCTCATGCATCCCTAAGACAATATCACATTGTGCTATCATATTTAAATCCCACATTGATGTCCTTTGGCCAAGAAATAGTCAGTTTTTCTTAGAGACCTTTGTAATCTACTCTTTTTCTCCCTAAAGTCCTTCATCCAGAAACATATCAAAGACTCTCCTTTCATTACATTTTTGCAATCTCTTTCATCTTCTACACCATGACTTGAGCTCTATAAATTGAGGTGAATAAGGGTTTTTCACTCCATTTAGACCCTATTTTCCTTGAGACTTGGGAGTAGCGTGGTGGAACCCTCATAAAAAAATTTGTGTTCCCCCTAAAATTTTGCAAAATCTAGCTAGTTTCATGTTTTTGTGCTTGGGTTTCCTCTTGTGATCATTCCTTAGGGTTTAAAGAAGTGCTAAAACCCTTTCCAAGTGACCTTAGGTCTGCATCCTTTGATAACATTTCAATTTTTCACTGACCTTCTATCACTAGTTCCTAGTTAGTTAAGTTATGAATTATTCCTTTTAACTCATTCTATTGAACAACCCCTGAATCCTAGTAATCTTGTCATTACCAGCCATCTTAATACAAATGTTTCCTTCTTGCTATGCAAGTGAAAAATCATCTAAATATTTGTCAGGTCCTAAGTTTTATACTAAGTTTTTATGACCTCACCCATCATTCACCTAGTCATGGCATCTTTCTATGAACTAACAATTGACATGTGTAAGTTTATTGTTTTATGAGGACTGTTCGATAGCTGAGAGCACATCCTGGCCACTCCCCATGTCCCCGTTAAATTTTTTTTCATTAAAATATTATCATGGGCTAGTGGGTGAGTGCCATGTATCTTTTGCATGTGAGGACACAAAATTATTAAAGATACTAGAGGCAGTGAGATGGAGCACATCAAAAGTGGTGATGAAGTGATGCAATTATATATGGATTATTCCCCACTTTCCAATTTAAATAGTTTTTTCTTCTAAATACTATCATGGGGCAGTAGGTGGATGACATCTGTTTGTGGGACCTAGCAAGCTTTAAATAAGGAAATCTCTCCATTTAATGAGATCGACGATTGAGGAGGGCTGATGTGGGTTGACCTTGACCACTCCCTGCCATCCTATGGGGGACCCACCTCCTCCTCCCATTTCTCAATGGGGAAGTAGGAGAATGTTGTGTGGTATCACCTGAGCTACAAAGTCCAAACATTAGGAGATGGAAGAGATTAATTAAATATTTTTCCACATATTGAAGGTGTTAAATTTATGGTTGCTAAAAGGATTTTTAGAGGCATGTGTTGTAATAATAGATGAATCCTCTAATCATGGTCATTAGTTGTGCCAAAGGATTAAATGTATAGGCATGTGAGCTTGTGTTGAAGCACACACATATTGAAGGTGAGAGATCTAATCTCAACCCTTCCCCATATTCCTGTCAAACCTACACAAGGGTTAAAATTCATGGGAGAGCGGAGAAGCTAATGTGTGGTCTCTTGCTTCAGTGCAATGAGATGGTGGAGCTCATAAATCATTGGCAAGTGGCTCCACATGGCTGGTTTTGGTTGGATGATAGAAATGATTGGTCACAGTCAGTTTTTTCAAACTAGGTTGTCTCAATCTAAACTAGTGGTTGTTTTATTTTATTGCAAGATCAACAAAGAGTATTCAAAGTTGAGATTGAGGTAATGTGAGTTGTTTTGGTTCACATGAGTGAGCCATAATGGTGGATAGGACATCGAGTAACCAATTTAAGAGATTGTAAGGCTTTAAAAACTTGTTTTAAAGCACAATTGACAATTGATAAAAGAATTTCATGTATCCAGGGAATCTTGTGTTGCATTTTCAAGCCTGTTTGACATTGGAGTTAGGGTTCTAAGCTCATGCCAAGCTAGTAAGTTGGTATACTATCTCGCTTTTGAAATTATTAAAAACTTCCTCAATTTTATTATTTTTGTCATTTTTTCATTAGGGTTATCTTGGTTTTACATTTCTTTTAAGGTTTGACATTCATTTAGAACATTTAGTTGGTCTTGCATTGCTATAATTTGTGTGAAACCCTTGTTTGATGTATAGGTTTTATTTTGTGAAACCAGAAATCCCAGTTTACAAATACCCTTGAGTCATGGCTCCTAAAACAAAAGTGTCTTCATCAAAAGAGGAGGCCTCTACCTCCAAAAGACCTTTGAGTAAGGACCTAGCTGACCAATTGCCACCCTCGACCAATGAAAAACCTAAGGGTCAACTGATTTTCCAAGGTACACAAGTAGTTGAGGGCTTGGTTGACAAGTATAGTACTATTAGGGATGCCAAATTGTCTTGCACTAGGTGGGAATTGTTCTATGGCTAGTTTGTAAATAGGAATTTGGGTGTTCCATTGGGTAACCCTTAGAATATCAACTTTGGAAAGCTGACTATGCAAAATGTATACCTGGATATCAATTTTTTAAAAGCAATAGTTATGCATTATGACCCAGTCACTAGGACTGTGAGGTATTTTGGCAGAATTCACATGGTTAAAGTCACTAAGGAAGAGATGGCTCATGTTTTCAAGCTCACAGAATGGAGTAAGGACCTAGTTTAGATTGATGAAAAGACTCTTAGGGAGGACTATGAGAATACTAAGCATTCACTTAAGGTCCATATATTTCAAAAGTACCTTGTAGAGATTAAGGGTCGAAAGGTTACATTGGGACCATTTGATAAAGAGCCCTATCCTATTAGATAATTGGCTATGACCCACCTACTAGAATTCCTATGGCTTGGATTTATATGGTGACCCACATCAAACACCCCCATTATTGCATAATATATGATTATGGGGGTTTTTGCAAAAAAAAATCATGAGGTTCTAGTAAAGTTGAAGAAGGGTGAGGTAGGAGTAAGATTCAGCTAGTATTCATTACTCATGCACCTATTTCTATTCAAAGGTGCACCTTGCATTGGGAAGATTATGACATTGGATAGGCTAGAGGGTAATTTAGAATTGTCGGTCCAATGTGGACCACTATCCAAGATAAAGATGATAGAAAATTTGACATATAATATTTGAGAATTTGTTTCCTCCAAGTTAAGAAGAGCTCTAGCTATGAATGTGCCAAGAATTCCCAAGGCCCTACATGATCTATTGAGAGCTAAGGATAGGAGACCTAAATTGGGGGTTGATCATAATTGGGGGAATTTTATCCATTATCCTACATATATTGTTTTGAGAGTTTATGGTGCTACTGTCTCACCTCACTTATTGCCTAGATGTATGGCAAAAAGAATTGGGTTTCTTGAGGTGATGTACCAGTTGGGAAGTGTGGAGAATAAGCACTTGAAGTATTAGGGAAAAGGAACATTCTTCCCTATTATGGAGGAAAGGCCTATAGATCAGCCTCCTAAGGAGCAAAATATAAATTTTTTCATGAGGAATAACAAAACAAAGAAAGATGGTGTAGCTACTACTTCCTCTTAGCAAGAGGAGAAAGAGCTCTTTCTCTAGAGCCAAAAATTCCACCACTGTCTCCTTTGAGGTCAATTAGGCCTGAAATTGTGGATGTTGATTTCCCATCACAACTTGCCTTACCACCAAAATAGACACCATTCAAAAAGAAAAAGGTCATATTAATAGGTTTAGTGGATTATGCTAATGAATCTGATGAAGAAAATTTTGGCATCTAAGAAGGAAATGTAGTAGGGAATTCCTTCTACACCAACAATGATTGTGTCACAATAACTGGTTATGAGATTGAGCAAGCTAACCTCACTAGGATAAACAATGTTGATGGTGTCAGGATGGAGGCATGCACAAGATTTATGGAGGACGATTCATTTGTAAAATCCCAAGCTTTCATGGAGTTTTCCTATAGGGATAAAAAGGATGAATATGTTACTATTGTGACTAAGCAAAGAAGTCTTCATCTAGAGTTTCCTGAGGCAACTATTCAAGCATAGGTCCTAAAGAAAATGAAAGCCAAATTTCATAGAATGACTACAATAGGAGGAAGAGTACTAGTAAGGAATAGTGGTGTTTTGTTGTTACTAGAATGGGATCTCGCCTCTACCATTTCCTTTGATACAATAAAAAGGTGTAATAGACCTCTCTACAATTATGAGGAGGAAGCTACAATTGCTTTGCAAGGATCTGAATTCAGTGAGCAGTGGGATGCATTGACTATATGGGCCTTAGCTAAAAGTACAAGAAATCCTGACATTGCAGATCCTACACTAGACTATAGGTGAGGCTTGATAATAAAGAGAGTATCAAATACATTAGCTCTTGAGGCAACAACAATTTCAGTGCATGTTGCTCAGTTTACAAAATCCAAAGTGGATTCAGTAACTACAAAGAAGGAGAAACTTAGGAAGCAATATGATAAATTGTTGGTTGATTATGGGATGACTAAACAATAAAAGATGTAGCTACAAACAAAGATAGCATTATTGAGGGAGAAATTGCAAAACTTGCAATCAAGAGAATAAAAGTGGACTGATGTTGCCTCCCCTATTGCTTCACATGAACCAGTGCCTACTAAATATACTCATTCCACAAGTTCCTCATGGGAAATTTTTCCATACAATAATTGAATTATACCCATTTCAATGGTAGATCCAGACACATCAAAAACACTACAAGCAGAGCAAGGTGCTAGAAAGTAGGAGTTTCTTAAGCAACTAAGTGATTACAAAGAAAAATGTGACAATCACAATAGGGAAATATTTTTCAGTAATATGAATATTGTCACTACAGTCTTGGAGCACTTAAACAAAGGGGTTATTAAAAGACCGAACATCATTCAAGATAGTTATTTCTCAATGAAGTATGCTATAAATAATTTTGGAAATGATAAGGAGAAAGCTATTCCGTTTATGGAGACATGGATCCCCAAGTTGCAAGAGTTGAGAATGATGTATATTGGAGCCAAGCAAGATGTTGACTCCCTTGAGAATCTTAAGCCCGCCATTCAAATTGTAAATGAAATTAAGGAGTTGAGGGAAATATAGAGCCTTTAGAGACCATGATAATGAAATTGGTCAAAAAAATTCATGAAACAAATAATGATTTTCTCCCATCTATTCTAAGGGATGATGGTAACATAAAAAACTCTGCATGAGTAGAGAACGGAAACTAATGATGTCATTTCAAGTCAAGCTACTTTTATTTGTTAGGGGCATGATATGGGTACACTAAAGAGTAACATGGAAATGCTAGCCCATGTAGAGATTTTCCTGGTAGAGTTTGATAAGGAATCCAATCAAGTTGTTACCAAGTATTCACCTTATAGAAAAAAGGTTGATAGTGTCATGAACTTTAGCTGGCCCACTGAAGAGGAATTCCAGGCTTGGAAGAGAAAATACTTGGATGTACTAGAGGATTGAGTTGCAATGGTGGGGTGGAAAGTATAATTTTGGTTTTGAAGTCTGTAACCATGGTGATTAATGGGTAGGATAGAAACAATGGATAGCCTAGAAATATTATAGATTAGTCTTTTATTGAAGTATTGCAAAATATTGTTCTCTCCCCAACATGGAAATTAGTGGGAAAAATGCTAACTTGGACTGGTTAGTTTTATATATTTCTATTGATTTTCATGCTTTTAGAGTTTTCTTGATTGGGCATGCATGTGATTAATACTTTTGGCTTGTGAAGAAGATATTTTGATGTTGTTGCAATGAGTGAAAGATACCTTTTGGAAAGTGGGTGTATCTTCTTCAAAAAATGAAAATATTTTTTGTCTTATATGCTTTCCCCCCATTTGATCAAAGTTGAAAATATAAATATCTGGGGAATGTTGAAATTAAATTCAAATGTATGTCAAATGAAAATGTGACTTTAATTGTAATATGGACTAATGCTTATTGCTCCCATGCTTCTATAAACGGGAATTCATAGCCAATTACACAGGTCTTTTGATGGTGAAGAAAATTTTGAGCTCATGTAAGAGTTGTTTTGTATTTTCAAGAAAAGAGAAATAGATTAGCTTTGAGTCTTAGGAATGTATTCATATTTGTAATGAGAATAATGGTTTTACAGTAGCAATGGAATGTGAAGGATAATTGGAAGTTCTAGAGTTAGTTTCTCTCCTTTGTATTTTACCTCTCAAAATATGAATAAAGGGATCAAGGTTCTTTTATTTGTCTTCAATCACTCTAATTGAATGTGTGATCAACCAAGACACTTAATCTAGAGAGATTTTGGTAGCATAATCCTGCCTCAATCTTCCTCTCACAACGAGAGACATCTCACTTGGCTACACAGCCGCACGGCTCGACCACCGGCCTCTCAGCCTCTTTGTCGCATAGCCGCTCAGCCTTCACCTCCTATGAGACTCATCTTCCTCTCTCTCTCTCTCTTTTCATATTGAAAAAACATCCAATCTATATACATTCATCTTCCGCAGATAGGAAATGATTCATCTTCTGTAGATCAGTTCATATTCCAACAGTCAGACCAACTGTTAACCACTCTAACTTCTCCAACTACCGCACCCCTTTAGGGTTACCTGTTCACCTCAAGCCACACGCTATCATCCAACATTCAAACTTGACCATTGGATAAGCGGTCAAAAAAATCTCCTTCATTGAAGTTAGGGTTCTCCAAGAGTCATCGAGTCAACCATTGAGCACATGGACCCACATGCCATCTATCCTCCAAATCATCACCACCCGTCGGCCTTCGACATGATTCACCATCCTATCGGGTCCCACATCGGTCGGCAGTTGGAAACCAACCATCTCTTTCCAACTATCAACACTCCTTCATATTCCACTTTCCGTGGTGAGGGGTCCACCAAGACACGCATCCACTGCTTGTGCAATTTTGTAGCATCAAAAGGGAATCTACAATATTCTCAACAGGTCTCTCAGAAAAGCCTTAAATATTAAATCCAAGTGGTCCCCACATCTGTTGGCATCCAAGTTGCTATATCACTGGAGAACCAAACTCCAGAACCTCATGTTGGAGGTTATGAAGTTCCTAGAATGCACGACTCACCAACAAAGGGATCGCTTCATCGCTCAAAACATGAACTTCCAAACCCCAAGTTGGAGGTTACAAAGTTCCCGAAACCCACGATGAGTCGAAAACAAAGGAAGGAGCCTTCCCTCCATAGTCACTAAGTCGGTAGGTTATGAAACTTTGGAACCCTACAACTTCAGTTAGATAAACTTGAAAACCAATGACTTAACTTAGGCCGATGAAGGAGGAAAAAATAGCCACTCCAGGAAGCAATCAAGCCAGTAAATTTGAGTCATAATTCTCAACATAGTTCAAAGAGCTAAATAATTTCTTAAATGAGATCATAGATTTATAAGTGAAATCCAAGGATTATTAAGAAATTTGTATTTCTAAATGCATCGAGTTGTGCATTGTAAAGTAGTGCACAATAGCCTTTCAATTTTTGTTTCCATTGTTGATGTATTACATTTTATTGTAAGTGTGAGCCTATTTCCCATAGATAAGGCACCGGTCCATGTATTTGGTTCTCTTTGAAGTTAGTTAGCCCGCCCATACATGACAAAAAACACAAACCTTAATTACAATTTCTGACAAACTTGTAATTGTAGTAAAATGGTAAGAAGTACCATTCATTCCTAGCTTTAGATACTAATTTGTTAAAGGGTCAGCCAAATCCTTAAGGAATTTTTTCTATTTGCATCTGAGGGGAATACATCTATTTATTTCAATGTTCATTATAAAATGGCACAAGAGTATCATATAAACATTGTCAAGATCACCCTCCCGAGTTTTATAGATCCAGAAGAGTAGAAATGGAGGTTCAGAAATCCTTTAGTTATTCGTTGGACAATCCTTGACTTTACTTATCATTGAATTGTTGTAAATTCATAGTCATTTGGCTAGATCAAGTTTTTTTTTTTAAAATAACCAAAAAATTGTCAACTTTTCTTCAGACATTGCTAGTCCAAAGTCTCTAGTTCAGATCTGGTATAGTGGGTATGTGCAGGATCATCATGGAAAAAATAGGCCCTTAAGTGGCAAAAAATTCAAAAAAATTAGAGTTAGGCAACTTGACGTAAAATTTTGAATAAGTTATCTATATTATTTCAAAAATATGTAAGAATGGAATCTGTAGCAAATTGAATGTAGTTTCTAAACTACTAGGTTTTTTTTAAATCTATTTGGTGAAAATTTGAAATTTCAATGGAGTAGTACTTAAATTTAGTGGAAAAAATAAGAAGTAGGTGTTTGTCTGACCACCCTGACCACAATAAAATGATAATATTTTCTTATAATATTTTAGACATAAGTAGAGGACTCATGTCTAGATTTGATGCATATTTTTTTGTAATTTTTTTCCAAGTAAATAATTAATTATTATTTTTTTATTACAACTTTTAGAAAATATAAAAACTTGTATGTCTGACCACTTTAACTTGGTCAAAACTTCATGAAATTCATTTTTTCTTTTTTTAATCCTATAGTATGTGAAGCATAGAATGTGATGCATGTTTTGGATTCAAAAAATGTGATACTATTTGAAAGCTATATATGTTTTTCAATCAACCTATCAATTAGGAATTTACTCATAATTTAAATAGAAAATGAATAATAATTATTTATTAAATTCAAATTAAAGCATAATTTATATTGGTGGAAAGTTGAGAATCTCCTTTTAAAACCCTTTTCATTTCATCAATTTTGGGTAAAAATAAAGTTGAGAATCTCCTTAGCTCTTTATCATCCTGATGATGGATCACTGAGTGTGATCCGAAACGTTGATGGAAAAACTTAAACACAATCAAAATCCAGAAATCTCAAAATCTTCAGCATGACAGATTGTGGAAATCTCATAGCATTAAAAATAAAGTTGTCAGCCACATACCCTATAAATACCCATCATATCGCCACTTTTTGGCCCATCATGATCCTGCACATACCCTAGTAAGATTCAAGTATTCTATTGTCCTTCATTGCTTGGAGAGCAATTATTTCAAAATTTTCATCATATAAGCCATGTCTAGTTTTATGCTTCAAAGTTTGGTTCATTCCTACATCTTGTGTGGGGTTATGTTCAAAGTCTTCTCAGAGATTGCAAGTGTAAATCCAAAGTGCTATAAACTTCTATTTCTCAACATCCTAAGTGGTGACTCTAAAGTCTCTCATGCCAGTATGAGAATAAATGCCAAGAGAGAAAATGAGAAAAAGAATTTGAGGGATGATTTGAAATCATGAGGAAGACTAGAAGCTACACAAAGAAGCATCTTGAACAGAAGATGAATTTTAAGCATTCAAAGGAAAAGCAACCAACTTGGGTGAAGAAACATGTTGAATCAAGTAATTCTACTAAACTTCCCACTAATGCATCTCCTACTTTTAATAATGAGGGAAATAGTGCAAATTTTCATGAAGAAGCATGTGAAGTTGAGGTGCCTAATGTAAATTAGGGGAGTTTTCCAACTGAGGATTTTTTTGATAATGAACTTGATGTCACAGGAGAAGAAGATAGGTAGAGATTCTGGGAAAATCATAAGACATTTCTAGATCCTTCAACTCCTAGAGTTGGATTTGTCTTTAATGATAGTAATTTAAGCTTGGAGATGAATCCCCTAATGTAGAATTGCACCTTTCCCTTGAGGGATAACTTGCTAATCAAACCTTCTATACTCTTGAGTTGAGTAATGTTGGAGATGTCTTAGAAGATGAAGAAGATATAGACAAAGATATACAAGCCTTAGAAGAGGAAGAGCTTAGGCTTACGGAAGAAGAAGATCATAGGTTCATGGATTTGGAATAATTGAAGGAGAGACAAGTAAAGGAGTTAAAAGAAAAAAGAAGATAGAATCAAGGCTAAGATGCAAGAAAGGGGTGCTCATAGGCATAAAATAGAAAAAATGAGAAAAGAAGCAAAGAAAAAAGCACTTTATGAAAATACTTCTAAGTTTGCTGCTAAAATGACCCCTAATCCACCTAAGGTGACCATTAAAGTGGGAAACTCTACTGCAAATACCTACACCACATCTATTGCAACCACCAAAGCCTCAGATCCATTTTTTGCCACTAAGAAATCACAATTTATAGATCATGCAAAAAATCCCATTGATCAACCAATGAAAACTACATTTAATACCTTCAATACCAACACTAGTACAAGTACAAATACTCCATCTAGTAATACTTCCACCTAAAATGTTAAGATTGATACTACTCCATCAACTATACCCCTAGACCTAGAGATCTTGAGATTACAATTGGAGAATGATAAGTTGTTGCAAGAATTGAAGAAGATTGAAATGGAAGCTTCAAATGTAGAAATAGCGAGAAATGTCTCTTTCCTTAAGATCTCCATAGTTGATTTAGTAGTCTCAGGATCTGGACATACTAAAAATGATTCATAAAAGAAAAAGTATCAGGGACATACTACCAATGGAGGTGGTGGAAATGATAAAAACAAGAATTCTTTTGCTGAGGATGGTGATGGGAAGAAGAAGGGAGGTGGTAGTAATGGTGGAGATGGAAAAGGTAAAAACAAGAATCATTTTGATGACCAAAAGGATGATGAGCCTAGAAATTCTCATAGAGAACAAGCTACCAAGAGGCCAATGCAAGTGGAAATATATCAATAGTTGTGCTTCATTGGGATTCCTAGTTATCCTAATCCATTTCCTGAAGACTTCAAGCCTACCTTGGTTAGATTCTCTATTAACAATGACTTAAGTAGTGAGGACCACCTCAAAGCCTTTTCTAATGTCATGGATGAATTTGAAGTAGAGGCTAAGGATGTGATGATAAAGTTATTCATGCAATCACTCACTAAGGATGCTAGAGAGTGGTATAGAAGTTTACTTGTTGAGAGAATTGGATCTTGGGAGGAATTTAAGAGGCTATTTAGAGTGCAGTATTGCGCAGTATGGTGATAAAACTAATTCAAGGTTTCTTTTGAATCAATTTAATAATATCATTAAAAGATTAAATGAGGGTATAGTTGATTTCAATGTGATATTTCAAAAGGCCATGAACTCTTTACCTCCTCATTTAGGATTGAATGATAATGTATACCTACTAAATTATTGCAATGCTTTGATGTAAAGATGATCTATCATCTGCTGGATAAAAGTCCTCAGACATTGAGAGAAGCTTATAAGATGGCCATCCATATTGATAGTATTAGTAGAGAAATTGAAACATTTGGGAGAATGGATGATTTAAATATCTTCAAGAATCCAAAGAGAGGATAAAAAATCTAGTGCTAAAGGAGGTTCTCTTTAGGATAAGATTGAAAATTTTACTAGTACCATGAAGGATCCAAGTAATAGAATTGTAAGGAAGGAAAAAGGTCTGTCAAATGAAAATCCCAATTATCATAGGAATGAGAGACCCCATCGGTTGCAAGATCATCCATATAACACAAATTGGCACAATGGAAAGCCCATTCCTAACAATTAGAAGAATGCTCAAAATAAGGTTCCTCTAGATCCTTTGCAAAAAACTCAATCAATTTTGCTGATGAGACCCCTTGGTGCATGATGTGTCAAATGCCACATTCTTCTCATCAATTTGTAGTTTCACATTTAGTTGAAGTTGAAGAAGATATACCTAAACATTGTGATCAATATAATTAGGGTGATGTTGACATTAATATGATTATGGATGGTTCTAATTTTGCTGATAATGAGTGTTTATTTGATTTGGAGTCTTTTGAAATGGATTTGGATGACCAAATCCATATCACCATTGCATATCACCAACAATTTCTCTTTGATGAAGATGATTATAGTGACTAATTCAGTGATGATAGAAAAATATGAGGGAATTCAGTGAATACTTGTCCTAGAAAGATAGACCCATTCTTCCTCACACTAATTATTGAGGGAAATTTTTTGAAAAATTGTATCATTGATTCTGGAGCATCCAACAATATAATTCCAACTAAGATCATGGATGAATTAGGATTAAAATTTTACACTATCCATAGTAAGTGCTATGCTATGGATTCAATGGAAGTTCCTGTGACTAGTGTAGTCAATGAACTTCCTTATATATTAGCTGCATATCTAGAGAAAAAGTTCAAGATGAGTGTAGTGGTGGTAGATATCCCACCCAATTACATAATGTTGCTTTCTAGGAAGTGGAGTGCCTTTATTGGGAGTAGCATGCAATGTGATGTGTCTTATGCCACTTTCCCAATTGATAATAAGGATGTCAAAGTGGTTAGAGAACCAAAAATTCCACATATGTTGGAGCATGCTCCTGAAGATGATACAATTCTTTTTATAGATATTGATATTAATGAGTTTAAGGTGGAAGAGATAACAAGAGAAAGTGACAAGTGTCTTTCACCTATAGACCATGAAGTTACAAGGTTATCTGATAAGGATGTAGTATGGAATATGTACTTTGACAGTGTAAGTTCTAAGGAAGGGTTTGGTGCAGGTATATTAGTGGTATCACCTAGTGGCAACACTTATAAGTTTTCTTTCACTTTGTCTTTTGTTTGCACAAACAATGTGGCAGTGTATGAGGACTTGCTACTAGGATTGAGGCTAGTTGAAAAGCATGGGATAAAAAAGCTAATGGTGATGGTGACTTTGAGTTAGTGATATCCCAAGTAAGATCCAGATATGCATGTAAGAATAAAAAATTAAAACAACATAGAAATGTTGTCTAGGATTCCATTGAGTAGTTTGATGCCTTTGGAATTGACTAGATGGAAAGAGGTTGGAATAGAGTGGAAAAATTACTTGAAAAAATTGCACTCAGACCTGATGGCATCACTATTGTAGATATCTCTAAAGTTGAGCTACAAGCAAGGCCATCAATCCCTGAAAATGTACACAATTGGAAAATCTTCAATGATAATGAAGATATTTTAAATTTTTTATAGTGTGTTGATGAATATGAGGGTTAGGAGATTTATTTTGGTGCTTTTGTTGAGAATATAGATGGTAAGGATACAGTCTTCAAAAATGAGGTTATACAACTGAAGAAAAATAAGATTCCCAAAGGCCTTGTGGCATTAGAGAGAGTCTTTGATAATAAGGACAAAAGAAAGGTTAAAACAACTTCCACCCATCCAGAGGATCTAGAAGAAGTGAATTTGGGGACTAAAAATGCCCTAAAAAGGTATATGTAGGAAATAAGATGAAACCTAAGATCAAGGCAATGTTGATTTCCTTATTGAGAAAAGATAGACATGTCTTTGCATGGTCATATGATAACTTGAAAGAATATAGAGAGGAATTATTCCAACATGAGATTCCTTTGAAATAAAATTCCAAGCCTTTCAACCAAAAATAAAGACCCATTAATCCAACCTTAGGTCTAAAAATGCAAGAGGAATTGGTTAAACTAAGAGATGCTTGCATCATATAGCCTATCAGGAATTCCTCGTGGGTGTCTAATTTAGTGCCAATTAGTAAGAATAATGGTGATATAAGGTTATGTGTGGATTTCAGAAATTTAAATATATTATCATTGAAGGATAAATATCCACTCCTAAACATGGAAGCCATGTTGTAGAGGGTAACTGGATGTGAGCTATTGTCTATGAGGGATGGATTTTTTGGATATAACCAAGTGAAAGTGGAGTCTAAACAGTACAAGACTACATTCACAAATCCATGGGGTATCTATGTGTAAGGATGCCATTTGGTTTAACTAATGCAGGTGCCACTTTCCAAAGGGCTATGATTATAGCCTTTTCTGATTTTATTGACCTATTTATGGAAATTTTCCAATATGATTTGACAACTTACTCTAAGAAAGAGGAAGATCATTGCATACACTTGGAGAAGATATTCATCTAGGCACTAGAATATGGAATATCAGTCAACCCAAAAAAGTGTACCTTTGGAGTTACTAAAGGAAAGTTGTTGGGGCACATTGTGTCTAAGGAGGGAGTGAGAATTGAACCTAAGAGGGTATTTTTCATAGACAAGATCCCCCAACCAAAGAATGTAAAAGGAATTCAATCATTCTTTGGCCATATCAACTTCTTAAGGAGATTTATAACCAATTTTGCAGATTACAAGACTTATCTCCAAGATGTTGAAGAAGGGAGAAAAGGTGGTTTGGAGCAAGGATTCTAGCCAAGTATTCAAGAGCATAAAATAGGCAATCAAAGAAGCTCCAGTTTCAAAGTATCTTAATTTTTCCAAAGCAATGCACATTTTCTCATTTGCTTCTTTCCATACTATTTTTGTTGTGTTATTGCAGAAAAATGATGAGGGCTTTGAATAGCCCATTGCATTCTTTAGCAAGTCTATATAGGCTGGAAAACTCAAGTATGATACAATTGAAAAGAAATCTTATGCTTTAGTCAAGGCTATAATGAATTTCAATACATATTTTATGGGAGCTACAATTATATTTTTTGTACCAAATGCTACTATGAAGTACATTTTACTCAGTAAGAAACCATAGGAAAGAGGTGCAAATGGATCAATGGGATCTAAGAGTTTAACATTGATGTACAGATTACCAAGTTAGTCAAAGGATAGGGTCTAGATAAGTTGATGGCAGAAACTAACTTGGAGGCTAATCAGATAAATCAAATGGAGACTATTCATGTTGTACCTATTTGTGAAATGCAAACATGTGGTTGGTACAAAAGGATTTTCTAGTATTTGAAAACTTCATAGTTCCCTACTGATATGGCTAATAATGAAAAGAGAACACTAAAGTAGCATGCCATCAAGTATGTAATTATTGATAATGAACCGTGGTGGAGAATCCTAGATGGCATGTTTCTCAAATGTGCTAATGGCAAGTAGGCATTGAACCTATTGCAATAAATGCACAATGGATTTTGTGGTGGTCATTACATGGCCAAGCCCACTATCCATAAGATAATAATGGCATGATTCTGGTCGTCTACTATTTTTAAAAAATCCCACAAGTTTGTCAAAACTTGTGATGCATTCCAGAGGTTTGCAAGAAAATTAAATTTCTCAAGAAGCTTGCCCCTTAGGCCCATTTCTGTTGAGGCCCCTTTCCAACAATGGGGTATTGACTTCATTGGTGAAATATCAAAAATTTCTAGTGGAGGGCATTCATGAATCTTTGTTGCAACTGATTATTTCACAAAGTGGGTGGAAGCAATCCCCACAAAGAATGGAACAAGTAAAATTGTGATAGACATCCTAATGAACAAGAGACTTATTAGATTTCGATTTCCGAAAATCATCTCTGATAATTCTATGTGCTTTAGGTCAGAAGAATTTAATGATTTTTGTGAGAAGCATGACATATAGATTTTGTATTCTTCTCCTTACCATCCTCAAGGGAATGGTCATGCCAAATCTAGTAATGAAATCCTTATGAAGATCAGTAAAAAAGTGATTGAAAATAATAAGAAGGCATGGGACTCAAATCTAAAGTTGGCATTATGGGATGATAGAGTTACCATAAAGAAGGTAATTGGTCATTCACCATTTAGTTTGGTTTATGGTTTGGATGCTAGACTACCACAAAACAACTTGCTAAATATGTATAAGTTTGTGTAGGATTATGATGAGAACATCTATGATGATATGCAACAAAGGATTGATCATCTTACATAGTTGGATGAAAGTAGAAGAGAAGCTCATAAAAAAAGTGCAAAGATGGAATTGCAAGTCAAACACTTGTATGACAGGAAAGCTTCTCCTAGGAAATTTGAAGTGGATAGTATGGTGGTAGTATGGAATGCAAGGGCTCAAGATAAGGGTAAGCATGGAAAGCTTGAAGAATTATGGTTAGGGCCTTATCTAATAGCCAACACACATTGGGAAGATTCATACTTCCTTCAGAGCTTAATAGGAAAAATTCTTGAACTACTAGTACATGGACAATTCTTGAAGCCATATTTCACTTGAAATATGTTCTTTTCCATGTACATTGTATCATCGTGTAAATTTTGTATATATGCTGGTTTGCTTTGGTCTCATTCTCATTCCTTATCTGAGAAAGTCCTTGGTTTTTGGTTTCCTATGTTTGGTCTACTTAACCTGAGATTTTTGTATCTCTCTCTGTTATGGAAGAACAAAAATACCCAAAAGGAGGAATGCTTATAAAATGATTTGTGTTCCCCCTAATTTTTCTTAAACTTTGGCTAGTTTCATGTTTTTGGGCTTGGGTTTCCTCTTGTGATCATGCCTTGGTGTTTAAATAAGTGCTAAAACCCTCTCTAAATGACCTTAGGCCTACGTCCTTTTCTAACATTCCAATTTTTCATTGACCTCCTATCGCTAGTGCCTAATTAGTTAATTTGTGACTTGTGACTTTTAACTCGTTCCATTGATTGGTCCCTAAATCCTAGTAATCATGCCATTACCCATTGTCTTCATAAGAATGTTGCTTTTATACTGTGGTTGAAAAATCATCAAAATATTTGCCAAGTCCTAAGTTTTATCCTAAGTTTTTATGACCTTTCCCATCGTTCACCTAGTCGTGGCCCCTTCTTATGAACTAAAAATTGACATGTGTAGGTTTACTATTTTATGAGGACCATTCGATAGTCGAGAGCACATCCTAGCTACTCCCCATAGCCTTGTTCAAATTTTTTTTGCATTAAAATATTATCACAAGGTGGTGGGTGAGCACCATGTATATTCGATACACATGAGCCCTCGACATCATTAAAAAGACAAAAGGTGGTGAGATGGAGCAAATCAATGGTGGTGATGAAGTGGCATGGCTACATCTAGATCATTCCTCAGTTCCCCATTCAAATTACTTTTGGTTTTAAATACTATGACATGGAATCAGGTGGATGACATTTGTCTATGGGACCACGTAGGATTTAAAGAGGGAAAGCTCTTTGTTTACCGAGATGGGTATGTGCAGGATCATGATGGGCCAAAAAGTGGCAATATGATGGGTATGTGGATGATGAATTTTCTTTTCACCAAAATTGATGAAACAAAAAGGTTTTTTAAAGGAGATTCTCAACTTTCCACCAATATAAATTATGCTTTACTTTGATTTAATAAGTAATTATTATTCATTTTCTATTCTAATTATGACTAAAGTCTTGATTGATAGGCTGATTGAAAAACATCTATAGCTTTCAAACGGTATCAAATTTTTTGAATCCAAAACATGCATCACATTATATGCTTCACATACTATAGGATTAAAAAAAGAAAAAGTGAATTTCATAAATTTTTGACCAAGTTAAGGTGGTCAGACATATGAGTTTTTTATATTTTTTAAAAGTTGTAATAAAAAACTCATAATTAATTATTTACTTGGAAAAAAATTACAAAAAAATATGCATCACATTAGGACATGAGTCCTCTACTTATATCTAAAATATTATAAAAAAAATTACCATTTTATTATGGTTAGGGTGGTCAGATAGACACCTACTTCTTATTTTTTCCCTGAAATTGAAGTACTATTGCATTGAAATTTCAAATTTTCACCAAATAGATTTTTTTTTTTTTAAACAAACCTAGTAGTTTAGAAACTACATTCAATTTGATATATATTCTATTCTTACATATTTTTGAAATTATATAGATAACTTATTCAAATTTTTATGTCAAGTTTTCTAACTCTGATTTTTCTAAATTTTTTGCCACTTAAGGGCCTATTTTTTCCATGATGATCCTGCACATACCCAGATCGATGGTTGAGGAAGGGTGATGTGGGTCAATCCTGACCACTCCTTGCCATCCCATGGGGGACCCACCTCTGCCTTCCATTTCTCAATGGGGAAGTGAGAGAATGCCACGTGGAGTTGCTTGAGCTACACAGGAAACATTAGGAGATGAAAGAAAATTAATGAAATATTTCACCACAAATTGAAGGTGTTAAAGTTTCAGTTGCTATGTTGTACTAATAGATGGATCTTTTAATTGTGGCCATCGGTTGTGCCAAAGGATTATATGCATAGGAATGTGGGTGTTGGACTCAAGGAACACTGAGAGGGAGGAGTGAATCAGTGTTCAACAAGATTTAAACTTTAATTCTGATCATAAACCTTTTACAACACATAAATAGAAATGAATATGCAAGCACATGTAAAAGATAATCAAAGCACCATAACACCAATACTTTTACGTGGAAACCCTATTAGGGGAAAAACAATGGTGGAAATTGATCCACAATTTATACTGTGTTAAAAGTATGAAGAAAAGGGAATGCACATGCATTCAGGCACACTACCTAGAGCTCACTTCTAAAAATAAGGAAGGCTCATTGCCTTACAAAGTGTTTGTGATTACAAAAAAATGTTGAACTAAGAAGATAACATCTAAAAATGCCTGGTATTAGTTCCAGTTATGCTCATTGATCAGATTCTGGTCCTTTTGACTAATTTTGCACTTCTTTCTACTATGCCCTAGTTTGCTTCAAAAAAGTCCTCTTTTGCACAAGCAAGGTTCACTCAACTAATCTTTTGATATTCACACATATGCCTGAATAGTAGTGAGACAATGTCCTGGATGCTTTTGTAGTTAGAATAAACTATATAGCTTAACTTGAAAGAGCTTAGGATCTTGTAGTGGCTTAAGGAGGGAAATTAACACATGTGCACACACTTGGATTTTTAGTATAAAAATGGTTGGGTTGACTAATGGTTTTGATCCTTTGTTCAAGTGTCTGGTTTATTTGTTCTAGCATGATAATCAGAATAATAGATTTTGGGTTTGTGATTCTAGTTTTTCATCGAAATAGTCTGGAAAATTTCCACCAATCAGTCTCCATTTGTTGTGCATGTTTTGCACACATGCCCTGTGAAAGGCAGGGACACCCTTTTTTTTCTGCTTCTGTCAAGTCATTATTGCTCCCGACGGGCCATTTTTTCTCTCACCTTGCTTTGCATGCCCCTATCCTTAATTCCAAATTGGTCACATGCCATGAAATGATCAAACACCCCTTTACCAAATTCACCTACCTAAATTTCACTAAGTCTTTTTCCTTTACGGAGGTATAACTGTGAGTTTCCCTTAGATTTCTACCATGGAATCCACCGAGGCTTGTAGACTCACATTTGTAGGTCTCCTCTTCTAGATTTCCATTATAATTTTATTGCTAGCAAGTGGCAAAACCTTAACATCTGCCCTCATGGCTAGTCCTACATCAACCTTGGCCACCATGTCCATTGTGCATTATAGACCCACAATTGCAAGTCACCTTTCATGGGTTGCCACTTGTGTTTTTCCACTAAGAAGCAGTTGGCACTTAACTTTTTCCCAAATGGCAGGCTCCATATTTAGTTTCACCACCCAAGCCCTAACCACTGCATCTGTCACCCCTAATGGACCTACATCTGCAAGTCTCCTTTTGCAGGTTGATGTTCCCATTTCACCATTCCTTATGGCCTTCGGTGAGTGACTTAACAAAGTGATATTTCTGCTCATTGCCCTTGCTAATGGTGTCTCGGTGATAGACCCTCTGACTTCCACATTTAAATCCCCTGTATTTTGGGTAGGACAAGTCTAATGATCTTGATTCCTTTTGTTCCTTTTGGGGTTTTTTCCTCTATTATTAATACATGTGTAGAAGCCACCATTCTTCATATTTCCCAGACGATGCCATTTTATAGTGTTTACAAAAATTCTCACCTCGCACTTGTGAGCTCCAAAATATGTTCAAATGCTAAGGATCTTACAAAGTTTGTGGAAAAACTAATGAAAAGTAAATGCTTATACAATTGCGAGTTTGGACTTTGAGGAGATTGCTTTTGCAAAGGCCATCTTGTGGATTTTTGTTCCTTTTCATCATTACCATCACCACCACCTACACACCCCCTTTTTCACATATCATTTTGCATACTTTGGCTAGGTGAAAGTTGTTGTCCACTTGGTCATTCCAAAAATGACAGTCCTAAATGACGCTCCCACACCATTTCTCTACACGGTGGCATCTTAGGCGAGATCTACATCACACATTTTCGTGCACTCCTTTTCATTGCGGGTTGTTTCCTTCTGAAGGCTATCATCAGGTTCACCATTATCTTATATCGATCATGCACAACATCCCCACATATTTCTTCCACAAAATAGCCTCTCCATACATTAGGCCCACCTCATTCTCATGGATTGGTCCTTCAAAAGCTTGGTGGCCTGGCATGTTCCTTAGATATAAAGAAAGTGAGTCTAAAGAAGGTGAGGCGATCATCTACCAAGTGACGAATTAATTCAAATGAGTAGTTTTAGCCTCTACAGTTGTCTTTGAGCATTCAATGGAGTTACAAACTATCAAAGCAGGGCATTCAACTTTCAAAGTTGCAATCACTAAATATACGCAAACAAGGTTTTAAATTTAAAGGGAAGATGCACGTAGTTTTAAGAGGTAGATCATTTGGGATTAAAAAATGAAGAGAGAAAATATTATTTAACATATGAATCTTTATTAAGTGGGCTAATTTGGATGGTATGTCATGCTCACTTGAGTATACTCTTGGTTGCCATCGATGCCGGTGAATTTGAATCCCTAAAGTTTTTCCCAGTTACTACTTATACACATCGATGTTTGAAATCATTGTAAATGGTTGTTGACAAAAGGGAGATTCATTGTAATAATTGAACATTACTATAAGTTTGCGGGCCAGCTGTGCTAACTCATATTTCCACATGGAACTCATGCGGGGTCTTCCTCTATAGTTTTTTGGGGTCTCTACATCGACCTAATAGCTCCTCCCATGTAATTTCCACTTCTCCTCCCCATGATGCCTAGAAATCTACAAGTACCATTCTCTCTAAGAAAACCCATCAGGACATGCTAAAAATAGAATTGAAATGCAATAGGATTTAATCATCGATTTCTAAGAATGTAAGGTGGATGACACAGATTTTTCATTCATGTGGGTTGTTCCCCTCTAGAGCCAGCATTGGAGCCCCCCTTCCTTGCATTTAATATGGTGTCTCGTACTTGCAGGTGCAACTCCCTCTCGTACTGGGTTTATTTTGGTGATGGGTCTACAATTCATGATTTACTTCTTCCTCTAACAATGTCAAATCGTTACTATTTATGGGATCAATAGATTGGAAGACCTTTGAACCCACATAACCAAATGTGCGGGTTAACTAAGTAAGTTTTAGATGGGTGAAGGTTGCATGTGTGGGTCTTGAGCTTCCTCACATTGGCGAGTATTCTAATGCAGACCTCCCTTGATCCATTGCCGTTATTTGGGGCATTTCTATACTAGCCTTCTGCATGACTTTCATCACACTCCTCATAGTGAAATTCCTATCTATGAATGCCATAGCTTTCCTCACCGTCATTCCTAAATGACACTCTCATGCATCATCTTCGTGGGTGGCATATGATTATTTATCCATGTGAGGATCACAAAGGATATTACCACTTCATAGATAGTTATTTAGTGAAATATCATGAATGTTCAATGAAGGCACAAAGGCATTGAATCTTTTATAAGAAGAATATGAATGATGAAACACTAGTCAAACATGCTTCCCAGGACGTGGTGCCAAGGGTGGTGGTGCCAATGGCTAAGAATTATGCATACCTTTAGAAGTCAAATTGATATGATCAGTATAGGGCAGGAAAGGGATCATTATAATTTCAATTATCTCTCCTTTCGGACTTGAATGTTGTAGATGTTATGACTATTGTAGCCATTCCTTTACAAAATTTGTGTGGTGGCCTCATGCACCTTAGGCCCCAGATCTAGGATTCTCTGCAAAGGGTGATTAAGGTGAGTAAGGGAAGGCTTGTGATTTAAATCATTATTGGCATGATAGATTTGAGAGAATTGTTTTTCCTTACAAACCACAGAAGGAGAAAGGGGGTGGATCAGACTCTCTCAGGCGAGCTCATTCTCCTATAATAAGTAATGACATTTTGTTTTGTAAAACAACCTGTAGGAACATTGACATTAGGGAACATACATGGTCCATGAATGCGGTACGTTTTGGTAGACCCACTAAGGATGATAAGATTCAAAAAAATTGTCTGCATCTGAGGTATCAAGTTGGCTATGAGGTAAGGGGGGTTGTTGGGGGTGCTTGCAGCACTTGGTAGGAATTTAAATGATTGAATCTATGTAATGATGAATTCAAGACAATTATTTGTCCTTACAAACCACAGAAGGAGCAAGGGGGTGGATCAGACTCTCTCAAGTGAGCTCATTCTCCTACAATAAGTGACGATGTTTTGTTTTTTGAAATAGCCTATAGGAACATTGACATCGGGGAACATACACAGTCCATGAATGTGGTATGTTTTGGTGAACCTACTAAGGATGATAAGATTCACAAAACTTGTTCGCATTTGAGGTATCAAGTTAGCTGCAAGGTAAGGGGGTCATTGGGGGTACTTTTAACACTTGGTATAGAATATTATTGGTAATATCAACAAAGTTAGTCATTGTGAAGATGTGGGTCTTGCAGGTCTTCTCCTTGTGGAGGTTACAGGCCACTCCAGTGTCACTAATGACACTATCATCGTAGCTTCTCGCATTTGCTATTTGATACTAGCTTCATTACCCTTAATCTGCATAATTCATAACTTCCCCCCCAAATAGAACTCTAATAATTATTTAACTTCCTAGTACATTTGAGGTGAGCTCAGTGTCTTCAAGAATCCTAATTGAAGCATGGTTCATTAAATTCAAAGGCCCCTTTGGAAATTATCACAAATAGGATTAGGTTTATGTTCGTTTTGGGCACAAAATTAATCTACCAATGGGCCCATCCATGTGAAATAAAATCACATAGGGGGAGGCTTATATTAGGATATTAAAAGAGAAAATGGTTTTGATCTTATGCTATGTAAGGCCTTTATCATAGCAAGAGGATTTATTTTACCTTTCGAAGCAAACCGGTTATATGATTCAAATAGGCCTCTAGTAATTGATTTTATTTCAAGGTGATTACTTTAATCATTTACTTCATAGGTTGTAGATATAATATCTCAAGGCCTTTTAAATCAAAGGGATGGTTTCAGATTTAAACTTTTCTAACAAATCGCCTTTGTAAAGTTGCTTGATATCAAGAGTTCAAAAGAACCATGGATGCATTGGGCCTCAATTTAATTTGAAAAAGGGGAGAAATATTTGAATTTCATAAGGAATTTCTCTTGACTATTTGTAATGTGTATTGTAGGAATAATTATAAAAGGAACTTGAATGTGGGGGGAGATATCCAAAAAAAATCTACCCATAATGCTACACCAAGGAACATATTTTTAGTTCAAGTACATTCAAAGAGGTTGCTTATGGAATTGCACATTAAAGATTTCCCACACGAATAATAATCAGTTTTTCAATAGGGAACCAACCTTTATATATACATATTCCAAGGAAATCAATGTCTAAGGGTAAAGGGGAAACTCAAAAGTTGAGTACTGTAACCATGAAAGAAGATTCTAGAGGCATAGTCACATAAGGAAGGTTGTATGAGTCAAAGCCTTTCAAGGTGACTAGAATATGGATGCTCATTATGACTCACATGTAAAGTATGCCAATGGAGATTTGAGGCTACCAAAGTGAATAATCTACTTATTCATGAATATGTGTTGAAGGAAGACTGGATTGCATAAGTAAAACAAAGAAGTCTATGCCAAGGAGGTCAATGTCAAAGAATCATAGAGTTGTTTACCAGAACCAGAAACAAGAGGGAGCTATTTTATTTTCCACCAAGTGATGATGATGATAAGAAGTTGTCCATCAAGATCAGGAGCAGCATGTCGGCTTATCAATGACACAAATCCATAGCAAAACCCGTTTGATTGGCTAAAGGGGATATTGCAAACAAAGGGAAAACTTTCATGGTTTTCAATTGTAGAAGAGGGTGCTAAAAGAAAAAAATGGTTGAGTGCACAATAACTAAAAGACGAAAGAGGCTACAAGAAAAAATAGAGAACATGAAAAAATAGCCTATCTTAAATTGTTAAATATCGGGGGTAGGTGAAACCCTAACTTGTATCCAATTTGAGTCATTCATTGTAGTTAAATCCTAGCCATTCAATTGGGCTTTGGAAAACTATAAATAGGGGGATTGCTGATTTGTAAGTGGTGGTAATTTTTTATAGGAGGCATTTTGCAGAAATAGAAAGAAGCATTACATTAGTTTGGGTGTTTTCTTTGAGCTTGCTCATTTTGCATGCATGATTCAACTCCCATTTAAGTTTTAGGTTGTTAGTTTGTTGAATGTTTTTTAGTGGTGGTTGTTGTTATAGTATTGGATGCACTCACAACAATGTTTTTTGTGGTTTGTTGATGATGAATCACTTTGAAAAGCTAGTCTGACCTAATTCATATGTTGCACTTTAGTTCAATTGTATTTTCATGAGGTGAATGCACAATCTAAAAATCTGCAAACTTAGAGGATTGCAATGGTTTTGTGTAGCTGTACGTTTCTCTTGGTCAAGTAAAACATAGTTTAGGGGAGTCTGTCTACTGTAGCATCCTCCATTGTTATTGTTCATTCATAGCTTAGATTTAGAATAGATCTCTCAACCCTTTTCCCCTTTTGCTATTTGTTTTAGATATTTGTTAGTGTAGGATTCCAAGCACCATAACAATGCCAAACTTGGTGATTGAAGTGAGTTTCAAGTTGTTTTTCTGAGTGTGTAGCCACTGTTCATTCACTTCTAGCACTTTGAAAATCCATTTTCAGACCTAACTTCCCATGCTTTGTAAACCATAAAGACCTCATTGTGATTACCAGCAAATCACATCAACCAACTAAATTAATCCAAGCATTGTCATGACCTGACACTCAAGAGACCTTGGGGTGATTGTCTAAAACTTAGTTGCATATTTTCACCTTTTAAGAGAGAAATTACACTTGTGCATTGTCTATGTTGAGAAAGTACAAAAACTCCAATCAACAATAAGTCCCTTTCACTTTGACCCCCTCTCTCCCACTCCCTCTCTCTCCCTCTCTCTCTTAGTTCTCTCCCTCCCACAGCCTCTCCCTTTCTCAGGTCTCTCTCTCTCCAACCCCCTTCTCTCTCACTCTCTCTCTTTCTCCCTCTATCTCTCCCTCTATCTCTCTTTCATCCCTCTCTCTCCCACTCCCTCTCTCTCCCACTCCCTCCCTCTTTGTCGATTCTCTTCCTCCCACCCCCCCTCTCTCTCAGGTCTCTCCCTAAGGCACCTTACCTACATAACAAGATAACTCACTCTCTTTCTCTCTTAGGTTTCTCCTTACCACCCCCTCTCCCTCTCTTAGGTCTCTCTCTCTCACTCACTGTCTATATCTCTCTCCCACTCCCTCTTTCTCAATCTATCTCTCTCCTACTCCCTCTCTCTCACACTTCCTCTCTCCCTATTTATTAGGTCTCTCCCTCTGACTCCCTCTCTCTCTCTCTCTTAGGTCTCTCCCTCTAGCACCCTACCTAGGTAACTCTCTCTCTCCCCCTCTCTCTATTCCTCCAACCGTACCTAGATACATCCCTCTCACTCCAACCCCCTCTCTCCCCCTCTCTCTCTTCCTCTCTCTCAAGTATCTCCCTCTCACACCCTCTCCCTCTCTCAGGTTTCTCTCTCTCTCTCTCACACACACACACACACTCCCTCTATCTCTCTCCCACTCCCTCTCTCTTTCACTCTCTCTCTCCCTATCTCTCAAATCTCACCCTGCCACCCCCATCTCTCTCTCAAGTCTCTCCCTCTGGCACCCTACATATATATATATATATCCCACCCCCCTCTCTCTCCCTCTCTCTCCCACCCTACCTAGATAAGTCCCTCTCACTCCAACCCCTTCTCTCCCACTCCCTCTATCTTAGGTCTTTCCTTCCCACCCCCTCTCCCTCTCTCAAGTCTCTCTCTCACTACCTCTCTACCTATCTCTCTCCCTCTCTCATAAATCTTCCTCCCTCTCTCCCCCCCACCTTACCTAGACAACTCTCTCTCTTAAAATTCTCCCTCCCTCTAAATACATGCATACATATAAGAAGACATACATACATATAGGCATGTATACATATATACAAGAATACATACACATGTACATACATACATACATACATACATGCATACATACATACATGCATGCATGCATGCATACATACATACAGGTGTACATACAAACATATACATACATTGATACATACATACATACATACATATACATACACTGATATATACATACATACACACATACATACATACATACATATGTACAAGCATGCATACATACATACATACATGTAATACAAGCATACATACTTACATACATACTTACATACAAATATATACATACATTTAATAGACTATCATTTAACATAAAGTAAGACATAATGTGACCACACTATTTATTTGTTTGGGAATCCCTAAGCCTTAGGCTTGGTATTTTCTTTGGATTACCAACCCAAAGGCTTGGAGTGCCTTTCCAACGTCGAAAGACATGTTTTTTGCATATTCTACAAGATTTCACATAATTGTGTTCATCCTCACCATCAAGTTTGTACGTGTTTCAAGGTCGAACAAATTGAATAGTTGGGTAATGTTAGGCTATCGCTTAGCTATTTAACGATGCAATATTTTTCACATTTTGACAATGTTAAGCCTATCATCTTTAATTCATTTTGTTTGTGTGTCCATTTTTTTAGCAAAAACCAATGTTTGGTATTTTTTTGTTATAAATTAACCATTCATTAAAATTTCAAATAAATTACATTTTTAGAAACTAGACTCCATTCTACACATATTAAGAAAAAAATGATTTTCAATTAGTTTTCAAAATTTATAGGGGTAGCATGACTACAATTTTATTTTTCAGGATGTGTCCACTTTGAAAATTAGTAAAAAATCAAATATTTAGTAAAAAATAATCAAAAAAATTGGGCATAAACTACATGTTGTTAGCTAATTTCTCACTGAAGTGATTTTAAAAATACCAAAAAAAAAGTTAACCTTTTGAGGGAGCCACAAAAGTCGGTATATTTTATTTTTTTGACAAAAAAAGGACCAATTTATGTGGCTCCCTCTTTTGAACCCCTTAATATCTACCATTTTAAAAAAAAAAATAGTAGTTTACAAAGTAGACTCAAAGAACTACAATCTTTATTTTTTATTGAATCTAAAATTTTTGAGTGCAACTATCCTCAATTTCACATCCAAGGTCAATATTTCTTGATTTCAAAAAACAAGGTGGCCACTTAAGACCCCTTTTTGGCCCCCATCTTTTTGCACTTACCCTCATAATCATAATCACTTTGCTTCTTTTCCTGCTTACAATATCCTCTTAAATGGCCAAGCTTTATATAGTTCCATCAACTTGGTCTTAATAGAGGATTTGAATCTCCCATAAAATTTGGATCTAGACTTATCTTTCTTGTGCTTCTTGTTTTCCATTTTTAAAAAAAATAAAAGATATAATGTTTTGTTGAAATTTTAAATTTATTTACTGTTTAAAAGTGAAGATGTTTTAAATGTACATAAACACTATTAAATTTTTACGACTTCAAAAGTCTATGTGAACTTAGTTCAATATCACATTTATCTCGTATTCACGACACATGAACTGCTATAAATCCAATGCACTAGTATAAATGCAGTGAGGGGAGTTTATGTTTGATGGCTTAATTATATAAATGTAATTCTATATATATATATATATATGTACCAATAATTGAATTTATAATCTCTCAAAATCAGATTAGCTTACTATTGACAATTGTATTTTGTTCATGAATTTTGGACATAGTATTTGTAAAAATTATTGGTGTGTGACATGTGGATGCAAAAAAAAAAAAAATTGGAATTTTATCAATTTTATATCATCTAAAAAATAAAAAAGTTACAGAAAGTAAAGAAATAATTACATTTAAAGATAGAATTGTAAATATCAATCTATTTTTAAAGATTAGCATGACATTCAGCAAGAAGAAAAATAAAACTATTTACCACTTTTTAAGATAAATAAAATATAAAAGTATTAGTAAGTATTTTTTTGTATTAAGATAATGTAAACACATTACAATTGTTCACTATTTACAGTGCCATATAGCTCTTAGCTACAATAGAAATAAAGAACATGACATATTTAAGACAGTAGGAAGCCCAGAATAAACTTGGTCTCTTCACAGTCTAGACAGAGACAGAGAAGCCCTAAATAGAAATAATAAACCCATTGTCTCAGCTATAGAACGAAAAAAAAACACATGTAGCATTAACAGTTATTTTCAGAATTCTAGTTGGCTAATACACTGATGACATCAAGTTCATCTTTAGAAGAAACTTCCTCTGTTTCATGGCTGGGTATGCTGGACAATTTAGAGCTTTTGGCGTCTTTGCAAAATTTCACCTTGTTGGATTGATCAGTGTACTCCTCTTTGAAGATCCTCAATGCCTGGATGAAAATAGCTAAGCTAGGGTGTCCTTGTGTCTAGTGGATAGGCATTGTGCCATCGTGGATTAGCTTGGGAAATTTACTTTCTGCTAATTCCATGATTTCCACAACTTGCAAAGCAACATTAAAAAGAGTGAGCCTTTTATTCGACTCAATAAGATTCCTCTAGACCCCACTATACTTGTCCTCATTCCTTGCTTTCCAAATAACCCATAAAATTTTAGTTGTTAGAATAAACCAAAAGAGATGAAGTTCTTTACTCAGTTTAACATCAAACCCCATTAGAATCTCTTTCCAATTGAGCTTCCTGTATGAGCACCAAGAATAATGATCATGCCAAAACATATTCCAAATTTCATTAGAATAAAGATAGTAAAAAAAAATATGGTAGACATTTTCCAGAACTTTGCAAATATCACACATAGTAACATCACAATTTTTGAATTTAAATGGAACTTTATGAAGTAAAACAAGCCACCTGAAACAATTCTTCTTAGCATCAATTCCATTATACCACAGATAAGAGAATATTTTTTGCCATACTTTATCATCAAGATTAGTCTTCCATACCTTATTCAGGTAATCAGAAGGAGTGCAAGGTGCAATGAGTTCTTTATAAATAGTTTTAGTTTTAACCTCCTATAGAGGGAGAGTACTTAGCCATTGTAAGACCATTGGCTCATCTTTCCATTTTTCCATTTGAAGAGGGGGCCAAGAGTTACAAGCTTCTTTTAAAACAGAGTAAGTTCTGAAGTTAGAGGATGGTATTCCATATTCCTTTCTCAACTGATCCCAACAAACCAATGATCCACCCCCTATAATGTTGCTGAAAGTTTTAATTCCCATTTGGTTCCATTTTTTTGTTGAGCAACCCTACAAAAGAGCTAAGGGCTTACCATTATGTTCTAAATTCCACCAGATGGATCTGCTAGGGTGGATCAAAAAGTTATTCGAATCATTTAGGAGAGGGTTAGAGAACTTAGATTTGATAGCTTCCCAGGCCTTCCAGATACTTCTGAAGACCAGTGATCCTGCAGGTACAATTGTATACTTGGTGATGAGGAGATCAATGAAAGACAGTGCCTTCCAAGACTTTTCCATTTTGGGGACAACTTGAGAAATGTTCTTCCTAATTAGGACCTTCCAAGGTTCATTCCCATCCAAGGCCCTAATGACCCACTTTGCTGCAAGGGCAATACCATGTTTTTTCAGGTCTTTTAGACCCAGACCACCATAGGTTTTCTCTAGGAAACACCATGCCCAATTGATAGAATGTACCTTCTTCTTGCCTTTCCCATCAGACCAGAGAAACCCTCTAATTTTCTTTTGAACTTCATTGACCTAATAGCTATTAAAGAACCAAACAGAGGCAAAGTACAGAGTGTATGAAGAAAGTATCTTTTGGAAAACTTGAACCCTCCCCGCAAGGGATAGGTAATGCCTATTCCAACTACTCAATTTTTTTATCATTTTTTCTTTCAGCCAGTGCCACATTTCTTTTAGGTTGGGAGATACATAAAATGGTATCCCTAGATGCCTTACTTGTTTCTAGGGGTCTCGCTACTTAAGATCAAACTTTTGCAGCCAGCTAGGGGGGTTGTCAAGCCACCCTAGCACAATAGACTTAGCCTTTGAGACCTTTGCGCTAGAGGCTAGGAAAAAAAGATCTAACTTGGTTAGTAACCTATTTAATTTTTCCATGTCCAAATCCAAGAAAATAGAAGTATCATCTACAAATTGAATATTAAGGAGCTCATTATTATTAGGTAGATAGACCCCTCTCACCTTAGGAGATAAATTGTTGTCCCTTAGTAGATAATGAAGGGCATCTGAGGCAATGACAAATAGGGCAAGGGCAATAGGACATCCCTGCCTAATTGACCTTTCCAACTTAATGGATTCCAACCTAGCTCCACTCATATCTATCATAGCAGATTGATCATTTAGGAGGGTACTAATCATCCTGGTGAAGCCTTGTGGGAACCCAAATGCTTCTAGAGTCACTTTTAAGAAAGACCATTCCACTCTATCGTAGGCCTTCTCAAAATCTAGTAAGAGCATTACCACATTTTGTTGTGATCTTTTGGCCCAATCAAGAGTCTCCTAGCTAGTTATCAAATTTTCAAGAATGTATCTCCCTTTGATAAACCCAGTCTGGGTTGAGTTTATGAATTTGGGGAGGATATTGGTGAGCCTCATAGCTAGAACTTTTGCAAGCACTTTGTAGGAGACATTCAACAAAGTGATAGGTCTCTAATTCTTAATTAGTGTTTTATCACCTTCTTTAGGCAACAATTTGATTAGGCCTTGGTTAATATAATGTCCCAAGGACCCTTTTACAAGGGCTTCCATATATACCTGGTGAAGATCTTCACAAATCCAATCAATGAATACCTTCTAGAATTCCATGGGGAGACCGTCTATCCTCGAAGATTTATCATTACTCATGGCAAGGATTGCTCTTTTGATTTCTTCCTTGGAAATCTCAGCCACTAATTGTATATTGTCATCTTCAGAAATTTTCCTAGGCATCAATCTCTTGAGCTTGTTTCTAGCCCCCAAACAATCAACCCCATCATCCTCAAATTTGAAGAGGTCCTTGTAGAAAAGAGTAAATTGTTGCAAGATGTATTCTTGATTTGACAGGGTCACACCATTGTGATAGATCTAATCAATTTTCTCCTTCATGACTTTTTCTTTTATATACCTGAAAAAGAACTTTGACCCTTTATCCTCGTTATTAAGCCAATTGAGTTTTTCCCTCACTTTCAGCCCCTGAATCTATCGGTTTGCAGCTTCCTCAAGGAGATTTTGGCCTTGTTGAGCTCCTCATAGAGCTGCTCATCTGTATGCTTTTCTTGAATTCTTGCTTCAACAACAAGTAAAACATCTTGGAGGTGATCTTCTTCCCTCCTCCTATCCATGGCTATTTTTCGGCCAACTGTCTGGAAAATACATTTCCAAGACAAGACATTTTGATTCCATCTATCAATGGGGTTGAGGTCTTTCAACATCCACCTATTGATACCCCTTAAGGTATTAATAGCCTCAATGCAATCTTGGTCTCTCAATAAAATAGTGTTGAGTAGAAAATTATCCTTATTCTTGGGCCTAATCTTGATCCCACAATTTATAGTTATTTTAGCTTTAATAGGGTGATGGTCTGACAGTGTGTATGGATAAACCAAGACTTTATTTCCTTCACTAATGGGCTCAAAATAGCACACATCTTTATTGGCATAGAATATATCTAATCTACTATAGATTCTTTTGTAACCCTTCTGAGCATTACACCAAGAAAACCACACACCATTGTTTTCTCGCTTAAGACGTTCAAGAGGATCAATAATATTGAGCCTGTTCTTCATTCTGAGCCAATAGTGTCTCTCATTCCCTTTCCATTCCATATCAACACCACCCTTTTTATCTTCTTGATGTTCAAACATGTTAAAGTCCCTGCCTAACACCCAAGGGACATTCGGCAGCCCTACAAGCCACCTCCAGAGCTCACTCCTACTGAGATAGTCATTTGGAGCATAAATTGAGCAAACACCAAATTTGGCATCGCATCTTTCAAAGGTGGCCCAAACTGCCATGTTGCACAAGGAGACCCCTGAGTTAGTGAGGTAGGGTTTCCATTTATTAGCCACCAAGATGGAAACACCCTCTCTACCTTTCTCATGCTTGGAGGCCATGAACCATGAGTTCCCCCAGATAAACTTTAAATTGGTTTCAAGCATAAAGACTACAACCTTGAGTTCTTGCAGGAAGACAAAATCCTTGTTTTGATCAAGATTAAGAAATCGTCTGACAACATAATTTCTGTCAGGGGACTCTAAACCGCTGACATTCCAAGAGGTAAGGTTAATCAACATTATTGCACTTGGGGGTAGAGGGCTCTTTGGAATTCTTAAAAATTTCAAAGAACTTGATTGCACTTTCCTCATTCTCCAACCTCTTAGGAGAAGGTATAGCCAACACAATGCTAGTATTCTTTCTTTTCCTTTTGGAGATCATAGTCCCATTCTTGCAAATGGTTATGGTGCTACCTTTCTTCCCGCCCCTATTTTTAGGCTCTTTAGGAGGTGGGTTAGAATCCCCTTCAATGGTGTCAGAGCCTTGTAGACTAATCTCAGGTTTACTTCCAGAGTCTTTTCCATCACTATTTTCTATAATGCCATTACAAGGGAGGCCCACTGTACTACCAGCCTGGGTCTCCTCACCATCAAGGTAGCCAAAAGGACTTGCAAAACCACTAATCGGGCAAAGAGTAGAAGCCCCGACAAGTGGAGCATCGGTCATCTCCACCAACACTATACATACCATATTAGTCAAAGAATCAAGGGAGTCCTCATTTGGGGCAGAGGAAGAATCTCCACAGTTTCCTGCCTTGGCCTCCTCTACCCTACCTGTGACACCCTCGACAGTGGAACTCTCACCAATTAAGGGATCCAACATTTTAAGGTTAGAATCAGAGGGAATTTTAGAGGGCTGAATAGATTCATTTGCAAAAATTGAAATCTTGACCAAGGAGGAAGTATCACTACCCTTTCTGTTTTCACTTACATGAAAATCAGAGATAATAGTTTCTTCATCGACCACAATGCCATTGACATACGTTTTAATAACTTCAATTCTCTTTTGAGAATTCTTGTTCATGTTACCACCCTTTTTCATGTTGTCTTGTAGAGCTAACTGTTGTGCATTTAATTTAACAGTGCCAACAGGAGTGTCTGGCCTGGTGCCGAGAGTAAGGGGCAAAGGAAGGGACGAAAGGAAAGGAGGGGGGATGGGGGAAGGACCAAGGAAGGAGAGGGATGGCTATGGGTGGAGAACGTTGGATCAGAAAATAACAGGGAGAGGGAGGAGGCAAGAGGCTTCGAAGCAGCGGGAGGGCTATCACTAGACAGGGGAGGAGACACCAGCAGAACACCCATTCCAGTAGAGGGCGACGAAACCCCACCATCAACCAGTGAGGTCTGCCTTTTAGAACCCTTAGAGGCCCTTGCAAAGTGTCGGTTGAGACCCCCAAGGATCAACGAGCAATTCTTTCTCAAATGCCCTTCTTTGCTACATAGATAGCAAGCACCAATCCCTCCGAGGACTTCAACAGGATAGACTTGGAAATGCCATCAATTTTGATTCCAATGTTTCCAGGAAAAACCACCCCAGGGTTAAGGGAGACGAGCGCTCGAGCATTTAAGTCTGGCAAGGTAACTTTAGGCCAATCCAATCTGATCACCTTGCCAAACAGTTCCACAATTTGAGCAACAAAAGACCACATATCCTGTGGAATATTTTTTATCAACAACCACCTAGGGCTAGACAGGGCAAGGATTTCATCACAATTTGCCCCCAATTTCTAGGATAAAACCCTAAAGACGGATTTTCCAACACTGCAGTAAGGTTTCTTCAAGATTTTGGTTTGCATCTCATGATTTCTAAAGAAGATTAAAACAGACCCTTTTGAATCATACGACATAGGGAAATTTTCAAATTTAATTTCTTGTTCCAAACAGAGCTGAAACAACTATATAAGTATTTTTTGGATGGGAGATTATCCAAGTCAACGATAGCCATGAAGACTAGGACCTCAAATAACCTACCCCTCTCCTTATGAATAGAATCAAGCATATCCTTATTTGGAGAAACCAAAGTGTTATCCGGAGGAATCCAACCTTGTGGGCCTCCATTTGCACCAGACGTTTCTCCTTCACCAACAGGGTCTAGGAAGAATTTTGCATTCTCCAAACAATTCGGGAAATCATTTACAACATCCTTGAAATATTTGGGGTGGTTACCGTTATTAACTACCCCACCAGAGAATGCAGAGTCCCCAGAAGGAACGAGGGGGGGTACACCCCCGTCCATCGAGTTTGAGATGAACAATAGGCCGTTCAGCCAAGGAAGATAGGAGGAGAAGGAACCAACAAACACACAAACAAGAACATCAACAACCCTAGAACCAACGCAACAAGGAAAGCAATTAATGAGGACAACTATCGAAGGGCACAGAGGAAGCTTACCTCTGTGGGGGAGGGCCTGGGCTCCCCCACCAGGAAAATGATTTGACCCTCAATCCAGTCTCGAGACCAGACGCTCTCGTTACACCACCACTCCAGCCGCCTCCATCCTTTTGTCTCAAAACATCGTATTAGTAAGTTTTAATCATTAAAAAAATAATATTTAAATAAAATTTTTATATTCTTAGATTAATCATAATAAACAAAATTAAAAGTAGAATGAGAATATCTACTATCTATTTTTTTTCTAGGTAATGTCATGTCTATCTCACATTTCTGAGGTCTAGATAGGCACGTAGATTTAACATGATCTCTTTTGTACTATATGATTATGTTTGTTTGTAGAAATACTCTTATAATTAATCATGCTAAACAAAATTAAAAGTAGAGTTCCTTAGGTAATATCATGTCCAATTTAGATTTCTAATGTGTAAACAGAGACAGATTCCAAAAGATTGGGACTAAATTTGTCTCCTTTCCACTAAATAATGCAATGTCCAACTCAGATTTTTAATGTGTAAACAGAGACAGATTCCAAAAGATTGAGACTAAATTTGTCTCCTTTCCACTAAATAATGCAATGTCCAACTCAGATTTTTAATGTGTAAACAGAGACAGATTCCAAAAGATGGGGACTAAATTTGTCTCCTTTCCACTAAATAATGCAATGTTCAACTCAGATTTCTAATGTGTAAACAGAGACAAATTCCAAAAGATTGGGACTAAATTTGTCTCCTTTCCACTAAATAATGCAATGTTCAACTCAGATTTCTAATGTGTAAACAGAGACAAATTCCAAAAGATTGAGACTAAATTTGTCTCCTTTCCACTAAATAATGCAATGTCCAACTCAGATTTCTAATGTGTAAATAGAGACAGATTCCAAAAGATTGGGACTAAATTTGTCTCCTTTCCACTAAATAATGCAATGTCCAACTCATATTTTTAATGTGTAAACAGAGACAGATTCCAAAAGATTGAGACTAAATTTGTCTCCTTTCCAACAAATAATGCAATGTCCAACTCAGATTTTTAATGTGTAAACAGAGACAGATTCCAAAAAATTGAGACTAAATTTGTCTCCTTTCGCCTAGATAATGCAGTGTCCAACTCACATTTCTAATGTCTAAACAAGTAAACAAACACAGATTCCAAAAGATTAGGACTAAATTTACCCTATACTATGACATAAGTTTACCTACTTCTAATGCATTTTCTTGTAAATTTGAAATGAAACACTGCATCAACAAAGAAATATGTGGGCCTCTCACTTGTTACTCGTAGAAAAGTAAAGTTAGGACAAAAAATTCGTTGGCGTGTTTTACAAATGCCTTCCCCATTCTTTCCCGCCTCAGCTCTTCCATGCATTATTTCTACCAATTTGCTCGCGCATCAGGTCATCCTCATTATTGACAGCTATATTTAATTAATGAATTTTGGACTTTTATCAATCCCATAAAATTCACATGTATATTGGTAAAAATAATGAAGAAGTTACGGAAATAATTACATTTTAATATAGAATTCCACAAGATTCCACTAAATCGGGGCTAAGTTTGTCATGTATTTTGGCGTACTATCAAATTATCAATAATTCTGTTTCGGGAGCACCGCGTTAACAAAGAAATCTGTGGGTCTTCTGATCACTTGTCTTAGTTATGCCTCTGCTAGCGCGTTTTCGTACAAACGTTTCATACCAATTTTCTTGCATACCGATATTACAGAGTTGGTATTTGGAAACATCAGGTCAAATATTTCATTAGTGTGAGTATGCACACTTTTCCGTAAATATTTCAAGCTTTTTTTTTCAGATTTTACCAAGATGTCCACCAAGTTATAAGACAAATTAATAGACATACGAGTCAATATCCGGTTCCTAGTAATTAGTTGAGGTGAAATAATTTTTTCCTTAAATTTATTTATAGTTTTTGTTCAAAGATATAGACTTTCTTTTTGTAGTATTTGTTTTCTTAGTGTAATGAGAATATTATTGTAATTGATAATTTATTGTATTATTAATTAAGTCTGATTTTTTTTTTTAATCTATAAGTTATTTATATTTTCCAATTAAATTTATTATAATTATTTAGATTTGTAAAATATTTTAAAGTTCTTATTTTTATTCATAAAATTATTTATTATGATTGAAATGAGTGAAATTAACATTGTATCAATTAAATTTAAATCTCAACATAACAATAGTACAATTAAATTAAAAGTAAATAGTAGATATTTAAACCTCAGTTTACAAAATATAGTCAATACTAGATAATGAAATTCTAGAGCTTTATAAGCATCCACAATATAAAACAATAAGGATAACGTGTAAACTAACAACTAAATAAAGTAGCTTGTTCATAATGACATTCATTATGTTTTCTACAAGAATCTAGACCTAATAAAATAAGATAATACACTTCATAGTAATACAATATTATTCATAAAACCCTAAAGTTAATAATATCTTATTAACCCTTGATATTAATATTAACTCAACCCACAACTCAACTTCATAGTCTAAAAATATAAGATTTGTGCATTAATATAAATAATCATGTACATATATAGATCTACAATAATTAAGACACATAATAATATTGACTTCTAAAGAAAATAATAATAGAACTAGATTATTTTTAACAAGATAATTGTGATCAAGTGTCAATTTCTCCATTGAAATTGTGTTAATTTTTTTCAACAACGTTTGGGATCATACTCCATGATCCATCATCAAGATGATCTACAAGCAATAAAAAGAGAGTGTGTGTGAAAGAATAGGTAGAAAACTTGAAGATATAAAAATGTGAGGATAGGGGAGAGCAAGATAATTGTGGATGAAAATATATATCACAAAAATGAAAGATGACATTTTTTAATGAAATGTACCAAAAATCACAAACCATGGAAAATTTATATTGATTATCATAAACAAGATGAAACCATAATAACAACAACAACAACAACAACAACAATAACAATAATAATAATAATAATAATAATAATAATAATAATAATAATAATAATAATAATAATACTTCAAATTAAATCATTATAGCCTAGCTATGGGTAACAAACAAATATTTCTTTATATCTTGACACTACTCTTTATTTCTTCTTTTTCTAGTCACTTCTTATTGTAAGAAATTAATATAGTGTGTTTTTATTGCTATTTCCTAGTTATAATCACTCCATTTTGTTTATGTAATACAAGGGCATCTCAAGTAGAATAAAACTATTTACCGCTTTTTTATATAAATAAAATATAAAAGTACTATTAAATTTTAATTATTAAATAAATAATGTTTAAATAAGGTGACAATATTATTATCATTAATTATACTAAACAAAATTAAAAGTAAAGCAGTAATATCTTTATTTATTTATTTTTTCCTAAAATCATATCATGTCTAACTCACATTTCAGACATCTAGACAGGCACATAGATTTAAGTTTATTGTAGAAATACTCTTATAATTAATTATACTAAACAAAATGAAAAGTACAGTGATCTAGCACTTGCTACCTACTCTTTTTCCATAGGTAATGTCATGTCGAATTCACATTTCTGATGTCTATACAAGCACACAGGTTCCACAAATTCTTTTTTTACCATGGAACTAGATCTGTTGTGGAAATATTCTTACAATCATTCATACTAAACAAAACTAAACATAGAGTGTCCTCTCAATAATTTATAAATTTTAATGAAAGGAAAAACACCTCTTCAACAAAGAAATTTGTGAACTTCTCATTTGTCTGTCATAAAATTCAAAATATACTGATAATACTTACTACCTTATGACTGCTTACCTCCAGCTCACATACCTAATGTCTAGACAGACACATAGACTTAAAAAAATTGGTACTAAATTTATGGTGTACTCTGATATAAATTTACCTATTTCTTAATTATTTGATTTTTCCTTGTAAATTTCAAAGGGATGAAAGGGGAAGCACTAGCATAAAACAAAGAAATATGTGGGCCTCTCACTTGTCATTCGTGGAAAAGTAAAGTTAGGGCAGAAAAACCATTGGCCCTTTTTACAAAAAAATCATTGGCCTTTTTGACAAATGCCTTCCGCGTTCTTTCCCCGCCTCATCTCTTCCACGCATTATTTCTACCAATTTGCTTGCACGCCGATATTACAAAGTTAGTATTTGGAAACATCAGCTCAAACATTTCAAGTCTTTTCGCAGATTTTACCACCATGTCAACCATGTCAACCAAGTCAAACAAGTTAATACTTAGACAAGTCAATTGTTTTATCTTCTTCCAATTGTTTTATCTTCTTCCAATAATTTTTTTAAAGTGAACATGTAAAATATTTAACTATAGAAATTTAGAATTTTTTTTTTATGATTAATTTTTAGAAAAAACAAGATAAATTATTATTTTTATATCTTTCTAGAATAGATTGTACTCCACTTTTTGTTTTATAAAATCATCTTATTAAATCTCTCTATATATATATAATAATAAAAATAACTTGTAAATAATACTCATTTTAATATACTAGTATAAATAATACTAAAAAATTACAATAACAATTTTTATTCTAAAATATAAAAGATAACATAATTATAAATTTTATAAATATTATAATACAATAATAATAATAAATTAGAACTATATAATAAAATATATATTAATATCATATTTTAGATTAAACTCAATTATAATACAATCATTATAATATATATACTTTTTTTATATAGTTAAATAGTTGTTAACAGGCAACACCCTTTGTATTGATCAACAATAGTCGTTTACACTTTTTAGCCACACTTGATATTGAAGAGAATATTTTGATTTTTTTTCCACTTTCAATCAATATAGCTACTAAACGTGAGGCATTTAAAGATGATGCAAACTAGTGATTTTTGACATTTTGTCTAGATTTTAAATATACATTTTTTAAAAAATTGGAATCAAATTGTATTTGTTTTTTCATCTCTTTTGATAACTAGTTTTTAATAGTAAACACCATTTTCAAAGAGTGACATGTACTTGTTAACACAACATTTTTTCTTTGAAGAACAATTTTTTTTTTTTTTCAAATTTAGATTTGTAACTACGATCTAGTGCATGCAATTGGTTTCATAGTGTTTTATTGAATATTTTTGCTTAATTAAGTTTTGAAGTCAAACGAGTTACGAAATAGATTTACTTGCTAACACATAACTTTTTTGTATGTATTGAAATTCAATTTTTTTTTTTGTTGGATCAAAGACATCAATATCAAGTACATAGATATTTAAAACAAAAAATTGGTAATCTACTATTTTTCCACATGTGCAAAACAAAGATCTTGATTTTTGGTGAAAAGTCTACGTTCATAAAAAAGAAAAAATAAATATAATAATCAAATTTAATATATTGAAAATTATACTTTTTGGGAAGCTTATAATAAGGATTGCATACTTAAAAAAATTAGATGAATTCATTTGATCCCCCAAAAGGTAAATCAAAAGTAGTTTTTTATCAACATTTTGATAGGTGTAAAGGAGATTCCATTATAGGTATGGTTTAAAACTAGTGTGAATTTATCTAGGGGGGTTTTATATAAGCTAGTTTGATCAAAACCTCTTCAATTGAAATCATTTAAATTTTACTTTTCAAGTCTTAAATCATTATATTTTCTAAAAATATGTGATTTCAACAAAAATCAAAATGTCTCAAAAAGTTTAAACCACTATTATGAGATCACCCCAAGTTCATTTCTCTCTCTCAGATTAGTATGCCTTCCATTCTTACTTCTACAAAATTTTGAAATGTGTCCAGGTTTGTTGCAACTATAGCACACTATATTTTTCTAACCAAACTAACCTCTATTCAATTTGGATCTACATTGGTTAGCTTGGTGTCCAAATACATCGCATGTATAGTAGTAACCATTGAAAGATCGAACCATTCTACCGGTATTATATCTGTAGACATGCAAAATTGACATCATTCCTCTGATGTTCCTCTTATTTAATTAAATCTCTAATATTCATCTTTTAATTAAATAAATCAATTTTATTTAATTAAATCATAAATCAATCCTAAAGTCCCCATTTAACTAAATAAATAAAACTTATTTAATTAAACCACTAACATCATCCTTTTTGATTAAATAAATCAAATCTTTGTTTACTCAAATCTTTATCATTTTCTTCTCTTTTTGATTTATTTTAATCCTAAAATCTAAGTCAAAATTCAAAATCACCTAATCTTCACTTAAGTTAATCAAATCACGATTAATATAATCTAAATTCATGTCACATCCTCTAGCTTTTCCCACTTGCACAAATAAATCAATTTAATTAATTTATTAAATCATCATTTTTTCTCAACTTGGCATCTTTGAGGGAATATTCCTCCAAATGAGATGTGTCCTTCCAACAAGGCATTTATTTCATCTTACAAGTCCTCTTCCCTTGAGCCAAGTGGTCATAACTCCATTTGACTCTCCCTCCACCTTGTCATTTCACTAATTTCAAATTTTAACAAATTGCATTTATGGGTACATTCATCAAAACATGCACATCCTTGGCCCATTCACATGGTGACAAGTGGATTCTTCCTATTGGTTGGGTTTTTATCCTACATTCATCCCTTTTTCCTCTTCTCGCATCAAATTCTTCTATAAATGGAGAGGTTATCCTTCATTTTTATCATCCACAACTTAAAGAAAAGTTACTCTCTTCACATTGAGAGCTAATTTTGTCCATTTCATAGCATAACATCTTCAACGAATTTTGATAATTGAGCTTATAAAGGGTTGGGAAAGGGCCACTTTTCATATCAAAGTGGCACCAATCCACAATGGAATAGGTATACATTGTGCTTCTTTTATGCTTTCAATTAGTTTGTTTTGTTATTTTGTTTATGACGCATGGTGCATTATTTCATAGGAGCATTAGTAGGTTTGCATAGTTTGAACTAACCCATGTGAATGAGTGTTAAAGTTTAGACTGTTTGCAAATTTATGGTGCTCATATATGACACTAGAAGCAGGGCTTAAAACATATCTTGGCTGTTGAATCTGATATTTGAAATCATCTTATTATTTTGTTATTAGTTACGCTATTTGATTAAGTTCCTATTTTTTTTGGGTGGAATTATTGGCTGGGTATATTGTTTGATTCTCTTGTTATTTTGTGTGGTTGGTGACGAGTAGGGTTAGGTGTTCAGTTGCTTGAATGTATAATCTTGATAAAATCAAACCATTTCCATTTGTTCAAGTAATTTTTAAATAATTGTAGAGGTTTATAGATCAGAATGTCTAAATATATTTGTAGTAGCATAGTGTATTCGCCAAGAAGTCTACCGCAATGAATTTGCTTCACAATAGCATAAGTTCATTTTCCCAGTATTGCTTGTATTTGTAAACATGCATAATGCCAAACAACTCTTTTAAATCCATGTTATTGTTATAATCTTATGAATTGAAAGAATGACTAGACTGCAGGCCAATGCTGACTTGTTTCAAATATTTCATTTAATACATGATATGAATTTCAACAAAAGAAAAGAATTACAAGGTTGCAGAATTTAGTTGTACGCCTGTTAAAGGCATTTGATTGAAAATTTCTAAATCCTTTGAAAAAAATCCATTTTGTGCATAGCCAACAAGTATTATAGGAGATTGTGTTTCTGTGAGATATTTTGTCTAACAATCCATGTACCTTGTCTTTTGCTAGTTGTTCGTACTCTTTCAAAAGAGCTGCATTTATTTTACCATAGAAAGGATTGTTGGTAAAATATTGGTAGTCACTGGCTTCACACCTGCTAATTGCATTAGTTTGAAAGTTTTTTATAGCTTTAGGTGCGATGGTCCACCTATCAATTGCATTTGCTTGAAAGATATTTTTTCTAACGCCCTTTCAATACATCCATTATTTTTGCACATATCAAGAAAATTCTTGCATTACTTGAGAGAGAATTTCTGAAGGGAATTCTACCAAATAGTTCGTGTGCCCTCTCGATGCTTGAGGCCATGGGAAAAAAGTTGTCTTTATCTAGTTTTATACCTACCAATTTCATTGACTTGAAATCTAACATCAAGTTCGCTGGAAAACTTAACTATGGGGGCCAATAAATGATTTCTTTCCTTCAGCCTTAAAGAGAGTCTTGAATTTGATGCATCCTGCTTAGGCATTTTGTCAAAATTTCTACCTATCCTCTCATTATATCGTGTTTAGCCTAGTTACCAATGATGCAGATCTAAGTTGACAAAATGCTGATAAAAAATGATGAATCCGCAAATTTACATTGCCTTTAATAGTGTCTATCTTTGATTTAGAAAAGACAAAGTGTGATTTTTTTTTATAGGAATTCATTAAGATATATGACAGTACGTGTTTGTGTTAAGAGAATGAAGCCCACAACTATCAGATTTTTTTTTTTTACTTTCAAAGTACTCTTCTATTCAGCTACTATAATGAAGAGAAAACATAGGTAGATGATTGTACCGATTCAAAGAGTGGATTTGGAGTAATCGTTTGTCATTAATAAATTGGCCCATATTGATCATTAAATATACATTTGAAATCTTTGTTGCCTAGCTGTCTCATTCTTGCTTTTATTGTGAAGATCTTTAACTAGGTGGGGTATCTTTCTTGAGCAAACCATTGAAAATCAGAAACCAAAGATTGCAGGCATCCTCTTGAGTAACATTGCTTATTTATGACTTTCTGAGAGGCTTTGAGCTTTGTTGGAAAACTGTCTTCTTCTAATTAAGATTTGTTGTAAAAATTGTAACAAGAAAGATTCCTATTAATGCTCCATTTCTTAGTTTAAAATCATTAGTCTTTTCTTTTTAAAATCATTTTTTTTTGGAGTTAATGCTTAAAATGATTTTAATTACATAATCTGATTCTTATAGGATTATCTTTCTTGGTAGGAAAACGAAAAGGAAGGAGGAGGGATTTCATTTGTGCAAACGACTTGCAACATTGAAGCATAAAAAGTGATCTATTGGAAGAATCTTGGAGTTAAAGAGCATTGAGCATCAAATTTGGAGTTGATAAAATGTTTTTAAATGCTTAGAGCTTCCATTCTATGCTTTAGATTTTTGTGTTAGATCAACTCACATCTTTTTGGGCTCTAAAAAGAACATTTCAATTTTTGCTACAAAGGGCTTAAAAGGAACTTTAGGACAAACTCACTAAATTTGGTTTGAGGCTAACAATTGAACATTGAGGCAATCTCCATATTTCATTTTGGTGCTCTAAAAAGAATCAAATCATTGCTTTGTGGATTTAAAATGAACAAGTGCTTCTTTATTTTGTAATTACTTACTCAAAGTAATATCATTAAAAGGATGTATGTGCTTCTCTCACGCCTCACGAGGATCTTGAGAATCAAAAGGATTTTTTGTGATATTAAGTTGCGTAAGTAATTTCCCACACACTTCAATTTGGATTTTAAAATTGAACAAATCTTAAGAGTGCGAGTGGAGCATATTGCATACATTTTCTCTCTTTGGTTCGCAACAAAGATTGATTGAGTTACGAATATGTTTGCTTGTTTTTGTTTATCTTAGAGGGTCTGCCTTGTGGGAAAGATTAATCACCCAAGGGAATGACCCAATCAGGAACACGCTAAAGCCAAGTGACTTCCACTCAGGATATAAGTGTGGATATTGAAACAAAGGTCAATATCATGAGGATTATTCTGATGAGAAGGGAAGCAATGGTCTCTCGCCACATGGATGGTCCCCCACAAATAGAATGCCCGCATTAAAACCCTTGTTTAGATAGGCTGAAATCCTAATCTATTTGTTGATGCAAGAATAGTCATTTTGAAGCTGCCCCACACTTTTATGACTTTTAGTAGAGATGGAAAGTATGCCATGGGAGATTCATGGGTACTAATTCTTGGCTGCCCCAAAAAACACGTTGAGTCATGGAGGAGAGCTAGTGGGGTCAAGCATCTAACCATCCACTAAAAGTAGGCATAGCTCAACTTGTCCAAGTGGGGATTCAACAAATACAGTCTTTCATAAGCCATAGGATTGTGTATGTTCTCAAAATAAAAATACTTTGCTTGATCGAAAACATTGATAAAACAAACATTCAACATTTGTCATCAAATTTGAAACCCTTTAGGAAGCAAATATCTTTGACAAAATTCAAGTGTTATTGCTTTCCCTAGGGATTCTATCCCTAGAGGTTTCTAAACATTTGGGTTTATATCTCAATTTTCTTACTAAAGTCAACCATAGGTAACTTTTGCTTTGATTTCTTTGATTTCCACATGTGATACACTTTGTGGGATGAGAAGAAGTTAAAACATTAGACATCTAGTTTCAAAACCTAATGAAGAAGCATTTGTGGTAAAAAGAAGTCACTAAGCAAAGCTAAGAACAATTGGATCTCACAAATGTGTCTCAAATGATTTCAAAAAATATCAAAATCCATAAACCCAAGGTCAAAGCTCTTAGTCCAAAAGCTCATCAAAAGCGTCTCTCAACGCTCTACAAATTCAGACAAAGATTAATTTTCAAATTTTACAGAAGAGCTTCAAGAAACAATCCTAGTTTGTACTCATTTTATTATTGTCAGAATCTGAGACTTTTTCAACAATTCGAGCATCTTGTTTAGATTAAAGTGTTCTCTTCAAAACTGAGGTCTTGTAGACAAGTCTTTTTTAGGTACACATAGGATCAAAATCAAACCTTCATCTATCTTTCAACCATTCAAACAACCAAAAATCATCTCACCATCAACTCTTGAAAATATTGAAACCATCCTTCATGCTGGACTTTTTGGAAAATCCATAAATCAAAATCCTTGAATCAAATTCCTTGAAACAAACATTAAATCATCTTGTTCAACTAGGTATGTGTAGATGCATCCTTCTCCATATTCTTAGTTGAATTATCATCTTGTTGGTTAGGTTTAGGTAGATGCATCCTTCTCCCTACACTTAGTCAAATAATCATCTTATCAACAAATTTTATCCCATAGATAACATCCAACATCTTGGGGGCCATTTGTTCATTATCCAAACCAATCCAAATCACCAAATCAAGGTCAAAATCCAAATCCAAGAATCCAAAATCAAATAAAATCAAATTGAAATCCAAAATCCAAGAAAGTCTCAAAAGTCTAGTATCCCCCTCAAGTTTTTCTAAGAGTTTAAATCATCCATATCATCCACCTTTCGCACATTTCACCATCACACTATTGATCCTTAATCATCCTAGAGAATATCTTTTTAAGCCTAAAGTTAGATCAATCTAATCTTGAATTAGAGATTCATCTCCCACATTCTTGAAAATTGATCCCTATTTTATGGTTCAAACTTGATCTCAACACAAGAAGAGCATGGAAACCAACAAAGAAACATCAACTTCAAGTGATTTGAGTCAAACCACCACTGAGATGAATCCCATTGGGTTTGGTAGTCTCACGATTAATCTTCCTTCATTTTCACAAGATTCTCAAAGTGAAGGTGTCCAAGTGGAGGACATCATGAACAATGTGCTAGGGATGACATAAGATGAGATCATTGAAATGGTTCAAAATCCCAAAACACATAAAATCGTTGATGTCGTGATGAAACTCAATCCCTCACAATAAATTCTTGAATTAGCAAAACAAGGAGCTAAACTCCCTTTCGATTTCGATGTGAGATCTATAGTGGAACAACCTCTTGGGGCCATGCCCCCAATTTCATCCACACCTCCATTCCAAAACATCACCCAAAGCATACCCCAAATCACAACATCCATTGCTCCAACTCAACCTATTGCTAACAAAGGGAGTGCATTTCTTAATGCACTACAAACAAACCCCCTTGTGAACAACCAAAATTTGGACGCAAACTACCATATTGGATCAATCTATCCCCCAAAATCCATTACACCCATATGTTCCGCTCACCTTCCAGGATCCCAATGACCCATCATCATCTTTTCACACAACACCAGAATACCCATTAAATACGCAAATCTTTCATCCCATGACTTCACAAGGAGGGGATGTGCTATTTGGACTAGGGGACATCTTTGATCCCTCTTCATAATCATCATTTGATCAAGGCAACACACCACCCATCTTTCCACCACTTCCATCTTTACCATTAACATCAAGATCACCTCTTGATTTAGGGTTACCTCCCTTACCACCACTCAATCAAAATCAAAGCAAACCCTTAATCAAGAATCAAGTCATCACCTCAAATCCTTAGAAAATTCCATCGATATTGTAACAATAGATGGAAACCATCCAAACAACCCAAGCAATCATTACACCATCAACCACTCCCAAAATATCTACAACGATAGTCTCTCAAGGACCAAACACATCAATTGCACCAAGCATATCAATTGCACCAAACACATCAATTTCCCCGTCCACCACACAAATAACCCCTATCAATACAACCACACCTCTCATCACAACAACAAACACCATCCCAAATCCACTACCACTGCTCCTACCAAGAACAAACATCACCAATCAATATATCATCACGTTACAAGCCACACAACAAGCCTATCAAAAGGCACTTCAACAATTTCAAGCTGCACAACAAACTCACAACACACAAGCCACACAACAAGCTGCTCAACAAGCATAAGTCGCACAAGCCGTGCAAGCCACTCAAGCCATGCAAGATACTGAAGCCATGCAAGCCACTCAAGCTTCACAACAAGCTCAACAAGCACATCGAGCTGCTAAAGCCCAAGCTCTATTACAACAACAACAAACCACCCAAGCCGTCCAAACTGCCCAAGTTGTGCAAGCAGTGCAAGCTACCCAAGCAATGTGAGTAGTGCAAGCAACTCAAGCCACTCAAGTTGCACAAGCAGAATATATTGCGCAAGCTCAAGTTGAGGGCTAGTATCAATCTTAGCAAGGGCAAGTGCAAGCTCAATACCAAGCACAGCTGCAATCAGCCTAACAAAAAGCATATCAGTAAGGCTTACAACAGTATCAAGCACAACAAGAAGCAACATTACGAGCCCAACAACAAGCGTTGTTGGCATAGCAATAACAAGACCAACAACAAAGAGTTGTTGGCACAACAACAAGACAAACAACACGCTTTGTTGGAACAACAATAGATGTAGGTGTATCAGTAAATATTACAAAAAACCATCATTAACACATCCAACACTCCACTTATCACTCAAACACATCAACCACTTCAAAACACATTCATTCCACCCCCTGATCCACAAGACAATGTGATGACACAAACCAGGTTGCTCTCGCAACAAGTGCTCAATCTCTAATTAGAAAAAACCACAAAGACACCTGACAACTTGTGTCCCTATCCATTTGAATTGAGTCTTGCAATGAAACAATTCCCAAAGGGATTTCAGATCCCTAAATTTGATAAATACCATGGGATGGGAAACCCTAAAGATCACATTAGGGGATTCCAAGTGCATTGCATGGAAGTCGCATATGACGATACATATATGATGTGGCTATTTCCAAGAAGTTTGGTTGGACAAGCCATGGAGTGGTTCTCTCACCTCCCTCCAATAATCAAGAAGTTCCATGAGATATTCGATGATTCATAAAAAAATACGCTTTCAATATTGGTATGGATGTGAGTCTAGAGGAACTATCTGCTCTTAAACAAGCTAAGGGAGAATCATTCGCTTCCTTTCTACAACGATGGTGATCCAAGGCCAATAGGAGAAAATGGGCCATGCTTGAAGAACAACAAGTTTGCACCATGATCACCTCAAATCTAGAGGGAACCTTGGCATTTCATCTCAAGGTGTAAGGTATCACCACTTATGACCAATTAATCTCCAAGGTGCTTAACATTGAACGATCCCTTACTGCACAAGGAGATACACCCACATATCCTGAACAACAAAAAAATTTCCCATCCACCAGCTACAAGACAAACCTCACACATGGGAGAAAAAAAGAAACATTACCAATGATGGTGATGTCGACACCAAAGTTGTTATCAGTGCTTCTTTGCATGTGTGTTGACAAGTCGTGTAGGTACATTTTTCAAGGAGAGCAGTGTTGGAAAGTGGTCAATAAGTCATCAAAGTTATCATAGTCAACATAACCCTATTTGAAGTTTGGAAACATCTTTCAGTCTATTTTCTGCAGATTCAGATCCATTAACCTAACAGACATAAAATTACAGACCAAGACCCACAGAGTTGACTTTTGATTTTGTAGATTTCTGAGGGTGGACTTATTGGCCATTTGTGGTGAATGAGTCCCACTACTAGGCTAGAAAAATATTATTCTAAAGTTCTATGTTCCTAGCATCTCGAAACCTGTTCTGACATATCTTACCAGAAACAGGACTAAGTCACCAACTGTGGTGAATGAGTCTCAATGGGCATCAACATTGAATTTTGCAGCATTCCCAAACCTTCCTAGATTTTCTTTCAGTTTCTAGGTGCATCTTGATTAGTTTCATTCAATTCCATTCTTATTTGTTTATGTTTCTAGTTCATGTTTGCATACAACAATGTATTTTCAAACACTTCATATTTCTTAGTTTTGCATTCATAATCAATAGTTTTTATTATATTTCTACATTTATTCCATCCCACCTAGGCACGTTACACCCACATCAAATCAATCTTTGAATGTTAACATTGCATTGTGCCCCAGTCTTTATCATTTTAGTTAAAAACCCCAGAAGGACAATAAAGCATTCGGGTGTTAAAATCTTTTTTTACAAGGTGAAAGGAATTATGTAATGTTTTGGTTATCTATGTAAGAAAGGTTTCTTATTGAGTTTTTGTAGATGAAAGGGTGAAATTGATAATTTGGTTTGCATTGTAAGCAGAGTAGAATAGTATTATGATAAAACATTGTTGTGAATCAAGGTGTTAAAGGATTATTTTGTTGGTGCATATTGTAATAGGGTAACCTCCTAAAATAGTGTTTCCTCTTTCATTGAGATTGGTGAGTAAGACCATGGAGAGTTGCTAGTGAGGCACTTTTTGAATGTCACTGAGACACTATATTTACCAATGAGGCATCATGTATTTGTTAGTGAGGCATCTTATGTTTTCTAGTGAGGCATTTTAACTAGTGAGGTTTTGTGTAGCTAGTGAGGCATTATTTCTAGCTAGTGAGGCTTTTCCAGTGAGGCACAAAAAGAAGCCAGTGAGGCTCTATAATCAATGGGATTTTATTAAGCCAGTGAGGCAATTTTCTTGAGTGGTTTTTCATCCCTATGAGGGTTTTCCACTCGTGAGAATACTGTGTTATAGTTATTTTGTGTTATGCTTCTTTTGAGTTCTTCATGCTGCTTAAAGATCTAATATTGGCTCACATTTGAGTACATTCTTGAAACTAATCTTTTCATGATTATAAAGAAGTTTTGTGTTTTGAAAAACAATTGAATTTGAATTTGGTTATTGAAACACTAATTCAAAACCCCCCTCTCAGTGTTTCTCATACTACAACACAACTTAAACGTAGTTGGTGTTAATTTTTTCAAAGGATTTTCTTTATTTTTCTCAATGTTCAAACAATTGTTTGGATCAAGGTCAGCTTCAAGTGTGTACACTTTTTTTATTTTAGATGTATTCCATTTATGATGAAGAGTAGAAGGAACCCAATTCATTACATGAATCCATGGTCTTCCTAGAAGGAGATTATATGAAAGATCATGAGGCATAACATGGATCAATCTTTCTAATCTGGCCTTTTCCAGTTGTAATAGGTAAAGTGATCACACCAAGTGCTTGTTTCCCTACATTGTCAAATCCCTCAATAGATAAAGAATCAAGTTAAATTTTTTATTTATCCATGCCAAGCCTATCCAAAAGTGTCACACTACATACATTAAGGGCTGAGCCATTTTCAAGAACGATTTTCTTTATTCCTATTCTTTTATATCAAGCTAATATTATGAAAGCTTCATTTTGTTTTTGCACTTCCAAAGAGGGGAGTTCACTTTGGTGGAAAACAATGTCAATGTTTATTCCTTGAATCAGTGTTTCTATGTCATTTGGACTTGCACTAGATGGGATCAAAACTTGTTGCAAGGCTATTTGAAGTAGTGTTATAATTAGGTGAATTATGAATTAGGTCCCATAGGGATATCTTTGCAAGAGTATTCTTAAGTTGTTCAATAAGATCATACTCCTTTCCACTATTCGAAGGAAAATATGGAGGACCAGGTAAGATAGGATTAGGAAAGCAGAGGGATGTTGAAGGTGTTTTTCCTTGTTGTGGATTGTTTCTAGTGTTATATATATGAGCAATGGTATTATGACTTAGCTATTGCGACACATTATTCTTAGGTGGGTAAAGGATAAGTTCAAGTTTGTTTTGAGTTTGAGGTTTGTGTGATGGTGGATAAAGAATTAGAGGATTCTTAGGATGTCCCATGGGATATGTAGGAGGTCCATTAATATAGGGGGGTCTAATGGCCACTTGCACATTCATAACCTCAGCGGTCTTGGTTTGATGTATTTCTAATAAAGGGAAATTTAGAATCACCTTTTTATCATTATCTAAGGGAGCCAAAACGTTGTAATTTTATTGCACCATGATATTCTTCCTAGGAGGAGAGTTAATAGGAGAACTACAAGCTATCTAGATGTTCATGACATTCAAAGGCTGGTTCTTCTAAAATGACTTCATCACAAGTAGGGGAGTTATCAATGGTTGTATCATCTTATTTATCAATGATGGAATTATCTTGTTCCATAATGTCTTCCCTAGGGGGTGAGAGACAAATAGGATTCTCGTGACTCTCATTTCTTTCTTCTTCACAACTAGGAGAGATATTAGGAGAAGGATGAATGTGGTTATCCTCCTTTCCCATGATTTCATTCTTGTTTGCTAAGGTCTTATTCTCTTGTGCCCTAATATCTACCCTAGTAGGAGAGCTTTTAGGGGAGTAATAAACAAGATGTTCATCACATTCCATTGTTAGGTTTTGTAAAGTAGCTTCATCACAACTAGGGGAGGCATTAAGAGAAGGAGGATCATGCTTGCCAATGATTGGATCTTTTTGTTCAAATATATCTTGCCAAATGGTAGGAGCATTAGGAAAGTGGGAAATGAGATTGTCATGACTTTCAAGTATATCTTCTAACAAAAATCTACCATCTCCATTACTATGAAGGATATTAGGAGAAGATCCAATGTGAGTATCATGGTTATCTACCATTATATCCCTATGCTCTATAATGTCTTTAGAAGTGGGAGAGGTAGGATTGTCAAAGCTCTCCATCATTAGATCTCTTAACACAAACATGTCTTCCTCACAAATATCATTTTCATGGTAGCATTCTCACAAGTAGGGGAAGTGTTGGGAGAGGAAAGTAAACTAAGTAAACTTGTGATAATGATTTCATCTTTTATTGTTATATTATCTTCCCAAGGGGAATGAGGAGAAGGGAAAACAAGACCTTCATGATTCTCAATGATTGCCTTTGTCACTAAAAGGAGAGGTATCGGGAGAAGAAAAAATATGATCGTCATGAATGACCATGCTATCTTATTATATCACATCAGTCCCACAAATAGAATAGATAAGAGGGGTTGTAGGTTTAAGGAAAGTGTCAACATTTCCACTCTCTTGCACTAAGAGTTTCTCATAACTAGGGATTGCATTGAATGAGTGATTAACATGCTTATTAAATTTTTCTTTGCAAACTTGGAAAAGACTGAAACTAACATTTTTGAAAAATAATCTATGCAAACTTAAAGTGCAATGTTAAGACCTAGAATGAAATGAAAATTTCAGATTTCAAACAAGGTAATTTGTTGATTACACTATGCAATGATTTGAAAATAAAATGTTGTAAATGCAAATTTGGAATTAAGTAATGCATGAAATGGACCAATTTAAGCTAGATTTTGTGAAATGAATGTAACAAAAATTCAACCCACTGAAATAGATAACCAATGGAAGCAAACAAAAGTGCACAAATAAGGTTTCAAATGTTGTAAAAGGTTTTTTTAGATGGCCACTAGGACTGATTCGCCCAAGGTGGCAAATGAGTCCCAATAGGGATTTTTAAAAAAAATTCAATTGATTTTTATGTTTTTTATGTTGTATGATCTATAACGTAAGTGAAAATGCAATTTTAAGATGATTTTCAATTATTTGAGATGCAAAAATGCAACCTATGTGCACTTTCACAAATGGAAAATTTTAGAACCCCTAGATGCCAATTAACTAATGCAAACCCTAATGCAAAGTCAATGTAAGATAAATCTAGGATGATGATGGACTCCAAATCAATAAAGAAGGTATTCTAAATGTGGGTTTAGCAAAATGGAACCTCTAACAAATGGGATAGGAGTTCTATCATGTTGTTTAGAACATAGAGCACACCCACTTCCAATGATTCCACTCAAGGATGACCCTAGACATCTCAATGCAAAAGAGAAAGAGATCTTGCAATAGGGTTATCCTAGGGGTTGAATGTAAACTAATGAGGGGTTCACCACCAAGTAATGACTCTAAAAAAAAAGGAAATGCAAGATGAAATATAAAACCCTAATATGATGCAAACTTGAATTAATTGATGTAGAAATGCATATAAAATAGAATAATTTCTTTTAAGATGAAATGTGTGTACATGGAAACTTGGAGATGACTAGAAGGAGTCCTAAAGTGCTAGAAATTGTGACCTTTTTACCTAGTGGAACTCATTCATCATTTTGGAGAATTAGTTTGGATATTTTGGAACTTCAAGGTCTGAATCTGTTCTTCTCAATCTACTTAATCTACTTCTCCAAGTTTTTGGGTCTGAAACTCTAATTTCGAGGCTGTAGGTGGCATTTTACTGAAGATTACAACCTTCCAAATGGGGAGAAAACTCCAACAAATTTCTCCAAGCTTTTAACCTAATCTTCAATGATCCTTCAAGTCTTGAAAACACCTAGATCTACAATCACACATGTATAGAAGAGAAAACTTGTTGATTGTTAGTGGACAGGGGTTTACCTTGGTCAAACCCCTTTTAGGTAATTAAACCAAATGATGAAATAATGAACATGAAACATGAAATATAGGACATGAAACATGAACAATGGTACCTTGAAGGATGTCTTGTAAGTCTGCAATCTAGCATGAAGTTGGCATGAAGGATGTAGATCTTGATCTTGAAATGGATGAAGAACAATGCTTGAGATTGGATCTTGGATGCAACATCACAACACAAGATCAACAACATCCTTGATGCTTGATATCCTTGACATGATGATAAATCTTGAATTTTTGCAACAATTAATGAAGAAATCTGCCCTTGAATATCTTAGAAATGATCTTCAATGCTCTCTTGATGCTCTTGTGAAGTCTTGGAATGCTTAACTCTTGTTTTATTTGTTATCACGAAATCTAGCAGTGCTCATTCCACAGATAACCCCCCTACGAAACTTGTCCATTTCCTAGGATTCGTGAAGTTCAAGCACGCCTAACGAGGTGATTTTCAAGCCACCTCAAAATGTGTTCCCAAGTCTCGAATAGCCAATTCGAGCATTCCCCCGTGTTCACCTCGCAAAGACCCTTGAAACGAGATCTTTCATGAAGCTTCACTATTCATACTTAGCAAATTGCGAAAAATGCAGTGGCACTGAAAAAGTGCGCTCCTACCCTTAAGCCAAAAATTGGCTAAGTCAGAAAATGCAAGGGCGCTAAAATTTAGCGCCCCTGCATGCAGTGAAATTACCAAAAAATGTAATAGCGCTAAATTTTAGCGCCATTACATTTTTCTTCAGCACTTAAACTTTTTCGTGGCTCTGGCACGTTTCTTCATGTTTTTGCGTTTTTCGTCAATCGTGCCACTTTTCGTGCCTAAATTTATTGCTCGACTTAAGTTAGGTTTTTAATTTTCATTTTCACTTAAGTGAATGAATTCGCCTTTTTAGTTGTTCATATTTTATTTTTCTCTTCTCTCCTCTTGCTGTGCGAGTTCCTTTCAAACTGCAAATTCGTGTTTTGGATATTTTGCCATTTCATCAACATTCTTCGCGTTTTGCTCTGGTAAGTTTTTCTTTTGGCTTTGTCTTTATTCTTTTCATTTGTATGTGTTCAATGTTAACATACACATTTTTGTTGCTTACGCGTAGTGTTTTTCATTCGCATTTTTCACCTCTACGTGTTTCATCCTTCCCATTCGCATTTTTCTTTTCAAACGCACATTCCTTCTCTCCTCCATTTTTGTTTCCTTTCCCTACGCATTCTATTCTTGACTCTTCCTCCGCGTTTTACCTTCGCGTTTTTCATTCATTGTTTGCCTTCATCGCAAGAAGAATGGTGAGCCTTTGTAACCCTACGCGTTTCTTTCCATACTTTTTCCCTACACTTTCCCTTCGCCATTTCCTTTATGCGCAATGTTCTATCAAAACTTGTATCTTTCCAAAATTTGTTGTGCTTGTTAAAGCACATTACTCATGTTGCTCTCTTCATGTGTTTTGGAGCAAACTTTGAAATCTCAAAAAAGAAAGAGTTCTTGATAAAATCCTTGAATGCGTATGCATTGATATTGAGACATGGTCTTCAAAAGCTTTCATGATACAAAAAAGTTACATGTTGCCAAGCACGAGCGCTCTCGCCATTCTTCCCTACATCTGCATTTCAAAATTGAAAAAATTGCAAAAGCGCCAAATTTTAGCGTCGTGACATCTTGAAAATATCAGAAAATTCCTAACACTGAAAGTGGAAGGGCGCTAAAATTTAGCGCCCTTGCACCAAAAGCAATTTTCCAAAAATGTAAGGGCGCTAAATTTTAGCACCCTTACACTTTTTCCTAGTTTCTTCCAATTCTTCCCAAATGAACTTCATTTTTGACCAGTGCACTCTTGAGCCCCATTTTTCTGCCTTTGTGCATCGTTTTGCATGCCTCGTCATCCGCTTCATGATTTCTCATCCTTGTGCTCATTTCACGCTTTCCCATGTTTCCTAACAATTGATGTTTGTTCTGACTAAACAGATAGCAGTCTACTTTCAAAGATCGCCAAGTGAAGAGTGATCATAGTACCAGTTCTTTTTGATGACTGCTACTAAACCTCCTTCTTCTTCGAAAGCAAAAAGCAAGATGAAATACAAATATCAAGGCATCTATCCGCCAACTATGGTGCTTTCCAAAGTCAAAGAGAAAAAGATACAGAAGTTGGTCATCAAGACTTGGTTGACTTTGCAAAGCTAACTGAGACGAAGCCTCTTCCTGATTCAATGAGAGCGATCATACACAGCAACCTCCATTTGGTGGCAATGTTCCCCATACCTGCGCATAATACCGAATTTGTTCTTCAAGTTGCGTCTCATTACATCAGAGAAAGCATAAGTGTGATCGACTCTTCCGGGCACGAGATTCTGAGACTCGACCTCGATTTCTTTGACATTGTCTTCAACGTCCCTCATATGGAGAAATATATTGACATCTCTATATCAAAAGCACAGGAGATCTTTGATGTTGATCCCAATAAAGCTAAACAGTTGATAAATACTCAATGGCTCAAGAAGTCTAGATCATCTATTTCTAGATGGCCGAAAGGACTCCTCAGAAGTGACTTCAAAGATGATGTTAAGGATATGATCACGTTTCTAAGCAGAGTGAAAGGCTTGCTGGAATCGTCCACTTTTCATGATTAGATGTATGAATACATCAGGATCATAAGAAGGAAGAAAGTGCATATCGACTGGGGCAAACAAATCAGTGATGAGATACATGAGCAGTTGATCAATGCTCCTTCTACATTGAAGTTCTACATGACTTCTTACCTGGTGTACGCAGCAGCTGTGATGAGACAATTCCCAGGTCTATCAACAAAAGGGAATCAGATGATGGTGCCTGTGTACAGATATTTCTATCAATTGGAGCTAAAGGAGAGCTTTCATCATTTTAGACGGGTCACTGATGCTTTCTTTGCACCTCTACTCTTCAACTTTGATCCAGCTTTGGAAAGAAGAAGAGTATCTGATGAGGCTTATAAGGTGGTAAGTAAAGTTGGATGTATTTTTCTCTAATTCCCAACGTTTACTTACTTAAGAGTAGGTTGCAACACTGGTTGTCCCTACATGCTACCACGTTATCCTTCGGATAAGTGGATTCTCATGGAAACATGCAGACAGTTCATGTCAGTGCAGAAGGAACGTAGAAGCAACCACAAGCGTGGATTCAAGTTCCCACTGACCATCGGCCGATATACTATCCAAACTGCACAAAAAGCCAAGCCTGTCTATGCTGAAATGCAGATCATGACCATAAAACCTACAGGTATAGGTTTGATTTTACCGAGATGTCGAAAAAGTTGCAAAAGGGTCACCAACACAGGTACTGTTTTGAAGACATCTGGGCAGATTGCAGAGATGAAGAAGCCATTCGCAAAATGGACTATTGCAGATTGACAGTTCAACAAATTAGAGATCTTGGTATCGCTGACCTACCAGAGGATTTTGAGGATCCAGGTGATATCATGAACGCTGTTTATGATGAGCAAGGCATTGCTAAAAGGTCGTTGCCTGCAATACAATGGTCTAGGAAAGAGGTTACCAGCATGAGAGAGGCTGAGACCAATCCTAGCCAACACAGAAGAATGGTTATATAAACATGGTTATGCAATGAAAAGTTTCAGAACAGACTCAGAAGGAGAGGAGTCCGAAGCAGAAGCTCGCCAACAGCAAGAACTCCATGACAAAAACAAACCAGCGGCCCTTCCCACTTCTTCGCGAAGAGGTCCTAGGATCAAGTTCACTGTTGGTAAGAAAGATACCCAAGCTGTCCAAGAGACAAAAATCACGGAATCTCGTCCATCTTGTTCTAAAGGTAAAAAGCCTATTATGGAGGAAATAGATTCTGATGCAGAAGAAACTTCAAGCAACCAATCCGCTAAAGATGAAGATTCAGCAGAAGCAGACTCCGATGCCGAAGAGGTTTCTGAAAGCGGGCAAGAGTCTGATGAAGATTCTGAAGAAGGATCTGAAGGTGACTTTGAAGGCGAACCAGAATCGGAGAGACAAGAGGGTGATCAATAGGAACCCGGGCATGACCAAGAAAGAACTACTCCTCCTGAGAATGTAGTTGAGGAAATTCATAGAACATCATCACCCATGACTTCAAACGTTCCTCATACCCCTCTTGATTCAAGAACTCCTCCACCTCATGTTCCTTCGTCACCTATTCCTACCACAAGCATTCTTGTAGCTGAGATATCCCCTATCCTTGCAGCATCAACCCAACTTGATACTCCTTCAGTGACAAGCATTCATATGGTTGATATACTGTCAAGCCCACCATTGTCCATTCCTAGCTTGTCTTCGCCAATGTATGATATCACTTCTGAAAACGAATTCAATCGTTTCATGAATGAGTCAATGCGTGATCAGCTCAATGTATCAACTACAGGAGCAATGATGACAGACACTTCTCCAATTGTTACGATACCAATGGTGAGTTCAGATGTGACAATAACTTCAAAAGTGGCAATGGCGACTGAATTGATAGTAAATCCAGAAGTTCACACTTCTTTTCTTCCTCCTTGGCTAATATCTCAAGTGTCGAAGCACAAAAAGCAAATGATTTCTCCAAAGGAGCTCGACCTTGAAGAGATAGTTCTTCCAAAAGCCAAAGGGAAGAAAAAGGAAAAAGTGTACTCGAGGTTGAATGTTGATAAGTCTGGCCACAAGTATGCTGAAATTGGCATACCACCGAATCAATAAGGTGATGTCAATATGGAGGACTACACAGTAACAAAGGTCCAGCTTGGCAAGGTTACCAACGAAAGTGCAAAAGCCGATGCGCAAGTCACTTTGGATATCTTGGCAGGAAGGCTAGATAAAGTTGAGCAAGCTCGTAACATGTACAAACAGAGGGCAGAGCATTATGCCACTATTGTAAAGAGACTAGCCGGTTCTCCAAGTAATGCACAACCGCTGATAGTGGTAAATATTGAAGACCCAGCTGTCAAGAAAGCTGAGAAATTCGCCTCCAAAGGCAGGGTGTTATATGATTTTGTTGAAAAGATCATCAAACATGGATCTCAGATAATTTTGGCTGCGGATGAGAAAACTACCATGTTGGCCAAGCTCACCATAGAGCTTGATAAAGAAAAGAGCATACTTTCCCAGGAGCGCAGAGACATGGAAAAATGCCTGTTGTCATGGTCGGAAATGAAATAGGTAAAGCTCAGCAAATTGGTGGAGGTTGGGGTAATTCCTGACAAAGAAAAGTTTGTAGAGGTAAGAGAATCACTGAAACACAGAATTCAAGTGGTTCAATCTCTCATAGAAGATCTTCACCAAGTACAGGAAGATGTCAATGAGCATCGCACCATTCTTGACAAAAATATCAGAGAGTTGCCTGGTCAACTTCTTGAGGAAAATCGTATCTTCTTGCCGGCCACAGAAAAATCCCTGATCTTCAAGGAAGCCATCACGAATTTGATTGACAGTTCAGACTTCTCAGAAGCTTCGTTGAACATCATTTGTGATACAAGGCTCACATTGGACAACCTGAAGACGCATCTTGACAGGTGCAAGAAGGTTCACTCATCTGCCATGAGATCGATCATGAGAATTCACACCATTGTAGATTACACCGTTGGTCCAGATGAGAAGTTCGTGCAGGAGAGTAGGAGGAAATTTGAAGACTTCCGCGCCCAATGCAAAGAAACGTGAATCAGCCCCCTATTCTCCAGTGTTAGACATTTCCGGTGCATCCCATTATGCATCTTGTAAATATTTCTCTACATTTTCGAATGTCATTTTGTAAATTGTAATTACACCAAGTCCAAAGATGTAATATTTTCAAAACAAATTACACTTTGACTTTGGTCAACATTAGGTGAGATCTCCTAAAATCCCTCACCTAACTTTCCCTATTTTTCTCAATCTCTTTCCTTATTTTTCTCATCCCTCTTTCTATATAATGAGAGGGATTTTCATTGTAATTTATCTTTTAGCCTTTTGCAACGAAGTGCTGCCCTTTTGTAAGCAAATTTGTGAAACTTTGCGTTCATGCTTTGTGAATGAGATTCGATTAATAAAGAAAAGGATTGCAAGCCAAACTTTGCGTTGGATTCGATACTTTTGGTGAGTTAATCTTATTTGGTAGTGATTAGTTCAAAGAATCTGAGAGACTCTAAGTAGTTTATGTAAACTTTGTGTTACATCTATTATTTAGATTGCATTGTTATTTCTGTTTATCATTGGTTGAATGATCTACAAGACTTTGTGCTTGTAATCATTCATGCTCTTGCATGTTCTGGTTGAGTGATTTACAAGACTTTGTGCTTGTAATTATTCATACTCTTGGATACTCTTGTCAAAGGATCTACAAGACTTTGTGCTTGTAATCGTTCTTGCTATTTGACACTTTTGTTGGATGATCTACAAGACTTTGTGCTTGTAATCGTTCATGCTGTTCAAAAAATTGTTGCGTCTAAGAAGACTTTGTGCTTCTAACGTAGCAAACGGTACATCTACGCAGATCCAACACTGATAAAGCTATGAAATGACTTTGTGCCTTCGTGAGCTTTCCCTTTTTACTTTATTTGTTTGTTATTAATCACTTCTGGTATCTCTATGCTTCGCTTTGACGAGATAGAGATATTGGTATTACTGCTAGTTGTTAGTTTTAGGTTATTAAGAATTCTAAACTTCCAACGGTGAAGCATTGTAAACATCTTCTCTGAAAAAAGAGAGAAGGATGAATGTAACACCCCCCCCACTCCATGAATTGCGTGAACATTTTGTAATTATCTGTTTGATTTACTATCACTTCTGTTAGTAGTAAGAAGGGCGCCTCCCCTTTCTGAGAGGAGAGATTCACATCTCACATAGCTGTGGCTAAAGTTCAAGTTGTGTAATCTATTGAAAGCTGATTACATAATTTTCACCCAACAGTTTTTTGGCGACTCTACTGGGGAACCTACATACGCAATCTGAGCCTCACGCTTCGGATTGAAGTAGATAAGTTTCCTTTTTCTTGCTTTTCTTTTGTATATTGTTATTTCTATAACACCCTTTGTATTCAGATCTACATTCTGGCGGATCGAATATATACAAGAGGATTGAGGGCTCAAGGAATAACAGATCCACTCTTTGAAGAGTTGTTGCAACGTGACTTTCCATTTACTCTTCCATGAGCAAGGTCACCACTGCAATGGGCTATAAGCTTCCCTCCGCATAGCCAAAGATCTCCGATCCCAAGTGTTTGGTCAGTTTATCACAGGCATCCTGTTCAAGTACCTGTTGTGCAACCAGTCATGGCCGCACCACCTACAGGACCATGGGGAAATGCTTTTGGTCCCCTCCGTTTGACCCCACCTTTACACAAACTTCCTCGTGTATCCAGGAAGCATCTTCCAAAATTTCAAAGTGATGGCAAACAACACCCCGATGAGCACATATCTGCATTCTACATAGTATGCGGCATTCTTGGCATTGAGCACGAAGATGTTTCTATAAGATTGTTCATTGAATCCCTTCAAGGGGTTACAGCGAATGGTTCTTTACTCTTCCCAATGCCTCCGTCACCAATTGGGCCACTCTTTGCACTAAATTTGAAGAAAGATTCAAGCCCGTTGAAGATTCACATGCTCTATTGGCGCAACTCACCACCATGCGTAAAGAAGCTCATGAGCCTATGCGCGAGTTTATGGCAAAGGTCAATAAGTTGGTGACGCGGATCCCCAATGATGTAAGACCAACGGATCATAACCTGAAATGCTTCTTCATCAACACTCAACTACCTAAGGTAAGTTTTTACTTACGTAGGGAAAATCTGGTTAACGTTGAAGCAGCCCAGCAATTGGCCACCAGTCTGGAGGACGACATGATCCTTGTTGGAGAAATTAGGATGGGGACTAATGGAAATAAGAGGATGCAAGCCTCAGGATCTTCAGCATCCAATGTTAGTACCCCCACTGCCAGCTCAAATTTTACAGATCCCATGATCCAAACGCTGGCAAATGAAGTTTTGTCTCTTAAGAAGCAAGTGTCAAACAACAAAAATGGTAACAACTACAAAGACGTCCCTAGGAGGACTTTCCCTAATTATGCTGGCAACAAAAATCAGAATCGTCTCCTAGCACCTCCAGGACGACTTGCTCTTGAAGCCCCGCCTGCTAACAATGCCGCCGGGTACTATGAGACTGAACAAGATGATTATGCTCAGCCCGAATAGCCTGAAGAAGAAAATTCTGACCTCTTCCAAGAAGAAGAAACTGAATCGGCCGGCGATTCCAAGATCAACTATTTGCAAATGATGGAAGAAGAAGAAGAAGAAGAAGAAGATGACTTGGTGACTGACACTTACGCTGTTTTTACACGGTATCAACAAAATCAACTTGACAAAGCTTAGGTTGCTACTGTTCCAGAAAAGGAAAAGCCACCCATAACGATTGCCAAAAGAGGATCTCCCCTCCCTTGGCAACCTAAGAAAGCAGCAAATCCACAAGTAAGTGCACCTCGTTCTTCTTCGTCAACTCCTGTTATTCCTAAAGCTAATCCTCCCATTCCAAAGACCAGTGTGCCTTTTGTGAAACCAATCAGCGAAGTTACGACTTCCAACCTACAAAGTTCTTTCCAGGATTTCGACATCATTGACCATGCCAAGAAAACCAAGGTTCAAATGTCCGAGGCTGAATACCTCAAAGCCAACCCCGACCAATTTGACATGCTTGTCAAGTTCGTAAATGATAAAAAGATCTCCCCAAGTCGGGATACTCCTCCTGACATCCTGGTTACTCCTAAACCCAAAGTATCACAGAGTAACCTTGTATCTAATCCTCCAACTGCTTTTGGACGCATTGATCCATTTTTCATCTTCCTACTTGTAAATGGTTTCAAGCTGAGTAACTGTGTCATAGACTCTGGTGCATCTGACAATGTGATGCCCTCCAAGGTAGCTACTGTGTTAGGCCTTGAAATGACCAAAACCTTCAGCCGTTGCTTTTCCATGGAGAATAAACAAGTTCCATTGATAGGTCAGATCAAAGATGCACAATACACATTCGCCGCATACCCAGAAAAGAAAATAAAGATGACGGTCCTCGTAGCCGATGTACCAGCTTCCTACGGTATCCTCCTCGGACGCAATTCCTGCAAAGATGTTGGAGGAGAACTAAGTATGGATATGTCTGAAGCAAGAATACCAGTAAAAGGTGTAATGCAAAAGCTGATTCCTGAAAAAGAATCAAAATTTTCCGTTGTTGAGTCAGATGATCCTAGAGCTCAGATTTTGTTTGAATCGTCAGGCGTGGGAACTTACTACCTACAGACAAATGAGGTAGGAGAATCCTCGACTCAAAATGAGTTAGAGAAAGATGATACTTCTTCAACTTCATATGAAACATCATCAAGAGATTTTTCCATCTCCGATCATGAATCTTCGTCAGATGATGAAGTTTTGGACTTCGACACTATTCCAGTTGGTGATTCCAACGGTGTCTCATTGCTCAAGTTTGATGGTAGCTGCTCTTCGACCGGTTCTGGAGCAAGAATGGTTTTCATTTCACCATCAGGAAAGTTTTTCCCTTTCTCCTTCAAGCTGCAGTTTGATAACACCAATAACACCGCCGAGTATGAAGCCCTATTGCTGGGAATGCAAGTTGCGTTGAAGAAAGGTATAAAAAATCTTCATGCACAAGGTGATGTCGTGCTTATAGTATGTCAAGTAAGAAATCTCTATCAAACAAAGAATGAGAGACCTAGGCATTATCGTAATCTAGTATGGGATTCCATTGAGGAATTCAAAGCTTTTGATATCTCTGTTGTTCCCAGAGAATACAATACTAGAGCTGATTCCCTCGCAATCTCTGCCACGCTCTTAGTACCACACAAAGATTTTCAAGGTTCTACGTACACCATAGAGTTGGTTTTCCGCCCAAGTGTACCTGACAATTCAGAGAACTGGCAGATTTTCAATGATGACCATCAAATTATCGCCTTTCTTGAGAAAGTAGAGAATTTTGATGAGTTGTACTTTGAGGGTAGCGATTCTCCGCTTCGAGAATCTGTGTCCGATATGGATCCTATTACAGGCGAGGAATATCTACAACTCAAAGGAAATAAGATCCCTAAAGGATTGGTATCCTTGGAAAATCTTTTTGATAAGAATGATCGCCACGTAAAGAAGCAACTTTCAGATGCTGACTCATCTAATGAGATTGAACAAATAAATTTGGGAACTGAAGCCAATCCTAAGATCGTCAACATTGGCAAATGTTGCATAGCCAAAGAAAGAAAACAGTTTGCTCAGCTACTGCAGGAGTACATTGACGTCTTGGCGTATTCATATGATGATCTAAAGTCATTTCGGCCTAAGGAAGTGGAACATGACATTCCTCTCAAGGTTGGAGCTTTGCCTTACAAACAAAAGCAGAGGTAGTACAATCCCAAGATCTCTGGAACTATTTTGGTGGAAGTTCAAAAGATGCTAAACGCACGGATAGTATTCCTTATCCATCATTCGACGTGGATAGCCAATATCATCCCCGTTCGTAAGAAGAATGGTGAAATCCGCATTTGTGTAGATTTCAGAAATCTTAATCAATTGTCTCTCAAAGACAATTACCCACTTCCAGTGATGGACCAAGTTCTACAAAATGTAACTGGATCCGAGATGCTCTCCATGCTAGACGGATTTTCCGGTTATAATCAAATTGAGGTAAATTCAAGCGATCAACATAAAACCGCTTTCACAATGCCATGGGGAACCTTTGCGTATCGTAGGATGCCTTTTGGTTTGATCAACGCTGGCGCTACATTCCAACGTGCCATGGATCTTGCTTTCTGCGACGTGATGGGTAAGTTCATTGTGGTATATCTTGATGATCTTACGGTTTTCTCTAAACAACGTCATGAACATTTCTATCATTTGAGACAAACTCTAGAGAGATGCCGTTAGCACGACATTTCCCTCAATCCCAAGAAGTCAACTTTTGGGGTGACAGAAGGTAAACTTCTTGGTCACGTAGTATCCGCCGAAGGAATCAAGATTGACTTGGAAAGAGTAAATGGAATCAAGTCCCTCGCTTTTCCGTCAAGCAAGAAAGCCGTTCATTCTTTTTTCGGCAAGGTAAACTTCTTAAGGAGGTTTCTCCTAGATTTTGCTGAAAAAGACTCGTCACATTGTAAATATGATGAAGGGTAATGCCACGTTTCACTGGACGGCAGAAGGCAAAGCAGTGTTCGATGACATCAAGGAGGCCATTGCCCATGCGCCTGTATTGGTTTTCCCTAACTACACCAAAGATTTTGTGATGTATAGTTATGCTTCCGAGCATACGCTATCAGCAATTTTGGTGCAGGAAAATGATGAGGGTTTCGAATCCCCCATTGCATTCATGAGTTGCCCTCTAAAGAATTACGAGTTGAAATATTCTCAGATGGAAAAGCATGATTTTGCAGTCGTAAAAACTGTCAAACATTTCCGGTTCTACATTCTGGGCAGTCATGTGAAAGTTCTTGTTCTAGATTCGACCGTCAAGTCTATTCTCACACAACAGGAATTTGGAACAAAAAGAGGCAACTGGATTGCCAAGATTCAGTAATATTATCTGGAAATTAAAACCACTAAATTGATACGTGGACGTGGTCTTTGTCAGCTTATTGCAGAAAATAATCCAGATGAAGAAATTTTAGGGGATGAAGAGTTCTCAGATGAAGAGGTTGATCCCAGTATACTTCCTATGGTACTATTTGTCAGCACCACTGATGAATGGTATTCCAACATAGCTCACTTCCTGACATACGGAGAATGTCCTAATCACTTAACTCCAAAAGAAAAAAGGACTGTCAAGCTGAAGTCAGCTAGTTTCGTCTTGTGGGATAGCGGCTTGTATAACCGTGCAATGGACAGGACATTTCTCAGGTGTGTTGATAAAGAACAACATCAAAAGTTACTGAAGTCTTACCATGATTTGGCATGTGGTGGACATTTCTCAACGCCAGTAACCGCTCACAAAATCCTGAGAGCAAAGTATTACTGGCCCACACTTTTTCAGGACACGTACTCTTGGGTGCGTAAGTGTGAATTGTGCCAACAGTTTGTCGGCCGTCCAAAATTGGCATCTTTGCCATTGAAACCGGTTGTGATTGATGAACCTTTCCAGCAATGGGGCATTGATTTCATAGGTGCAGTTAATCCATCGTCAAGTGCTGGACATGTCTACATTTTAACTGCTATGGATTATTTCACCAAATGGGTGGAAGCAATACCTACCAAGCGTGCTACTTCAGAAGTAGTGTGCAATTTCTTAAAAGAAAATATTATTTCCAGGTTCGGTGTGCCAAACAAGTTTGTTGCGGACAATGCTTCTGCTTTCTCATCAAGTGAAATCACGGAGTTTTGTTTCGAACATGGTATAACTTTGTCACATTCTTCCGACTATTATCCGCAAGGTAATGGTCAAGCAGAATCTAGTAACAAGAATCTGGTAACTATAATCCGCAAGTTGGTGGATGAGAATCAACGTTTGTGGCACAAGGCTTTGTTTGATGCTTTGTGGGCAGACAGAATAACTCCGAAGCGAGCAATCAGCATGTCTTCTTTTCAACTCTTGTACGGATTGAATGCCAAGATTCCTATAACCTTGGAACTACCAGCCCTCAAGTTGGCTAAGGCCATTGAGGATGAGACGTTTGACAATTCTGTCGACAAGCACATCATGTATCTCTCCGAATTGGAAGAGAATCGAGTTCAGGTGGCTGACCGCATCGTGGAACACCAGGAACAAGTAAAGAAGTTGTTTGACAAAAAAGCTAAGTTTCGAGAATTTCAAGTTGGTGACCTCGTTCTCCTATGGGACAAACGAAGAGAGCCAAAAGGTATGCATGGGAAATTTGACTCACTGTGGACAGGACCTTTCCAAATACATCAGTTACATGGTGAAAACAGTTTCTTGTTAGCATACGGAGATGGAACGTCATTTTCCCTTCCTCACAGTGGGCAACATCTCAAGCACTTTATGCAGTAAAAAGGCCGGCATTGGTATGTAAATACTTTTTATTTTTAAGTCCTTTTGAGTCTTTGCGTTTTGTTTCTGTCATCATCGTCACCTGACTCCAAGCCCAATGGATGGATAAAGGAACTTGAATTCTAGATTTCTTCTCCCTTCGTTCCTTTTAAAAGAACAACTGAAGGAAGATCCCCAGCAGGAGCCAACTGTTATCACAGAATCTAGCAGTGCTCGTTCCACGGATAACCCCACTACAAAACTTGTCCATTTCTTAGGATTCGTGAAGTTCAAGCACGCCTAACGAGGTGATTTTCAAGCCACCTCAAAATGCGTTCCCAAGTCTCGAATAGCCAATTCGAGCATTCCCCCTTGTTCGCCTTGCAAAGACATTCGAAATGAGATCTTTCACGAAGCTTCGCTGTTCATACTTAGCAAATTGCGAAAAATGCAATGGCACTGAAAAAGTGCGCTCCTGCCCTTAAGCCAAAAATTGGCTAAGTCAGAAAATGCAAGGGCGCTAAAATTTAGCGCCCCTGCATGCAGTGAAATTGCCAAAAAATGTAATAGCGCTAAATTTTAGCGCCATTACATTTTTCTTCAGCACTTAAACTTTTTCGTGGCTCTGGCACGTTTCTTCATGTTTTCGCGTTTTTTGTCAATTGTGCCACTTTTCGTGCCTAAATTTATTGCTCGACTTAAGTTAGGTTTTTAATTTTCATTTTCACTTAAGTGAATGAATTCTCCTTTTTAGTTGTTCATATTTTATTTTTCTCTTCTCCCCTCTTGCTGTGCGAGTTCCTTTCAAACTGCAAATTCGCGTTTTGGAGATTTCGCCATTTCTTCAACATTCTTCGCGTTTTGCTCTGGTAAGTTTTTCTTTTGGCTTTGTCTTTATTCTTTTCATTTATATGTGTTCAATGTTAACATACACGTTTTTGTTGCTTACGCGTAGTGTTTTTCATTCGCGTTTTTCACCTCTACGTGTTTCATCCTTCCCATTCGCGTTTTTCTTTTCAAACGCACATTCCTTCTCTCCTCCATTTTCGTTTCCTTTCCCTACGCATTCTATTCTTGACTCTTCCTCTGCATTTTACCTTCGCATTTTTCATTCATTGTTTGCCTTCATCGCAAGAAGAATGGCGAGCCTTTGTAACCCTACGCGTTTCTTTCCATACTTTTTCCCTGCGCTTTCCCTTCACCATTTCCTTTATGCGCAATGTTCTATCAAAACTTGTATCTTTCCAATGTTTGTTGTGCTTGTTAAAGTACGTTACTCATGTTGCTCTCTTCATGCGTTTTGGAGCGAACTTTGAAATCTCAAAAAAGAAAGAGTTCTTGATAAAATCCTTGAATGCGTATGCATTGATATTGAGACATGGTCTTCAAAAGCTTTCATGATACAAACAAGTTACATGTTGCCAAGCACGAGCGCTCTCCCCATTCTTCCCTACATTTGCATTTCAAAATTGAAAAAATTGCAAAAGCGCCAAATTTTAGCGCCGTGACATCTTGAAAATATCAGAAAATTCCTAACACTAAAAGTGTAAGGGCGCTAAAATTTAGCGCCCTTGCACCAAAAGCAATTTTCCAAAAATGTAAGGGTGCTGAATTTTAGCGCCCTTAAACTTTTTCCTAGTTTCTTCCAATTCTTCCCAAATGAACTTCATTTTTGACTAGTGCACTCCTGAGCCCCATTTTTCTGCCTTTGTGCATCGTTTTATGTGCCTCGTCATCCGCTTCATGATTTCTCATCCTTGTGCTCATTTCACACTTTCCCATGTTTCCTAACAATTGATGTTTGTTCTGACTAAACGGATAGCAGTCTACTTTCAAAGATCGTCAATTCAAGAGTGATCAGAGTACTAGTTCTTTTTGATGACTGCTACTAAACCTCCTTCTTCGAAAGCAAAAAGCAAGATGAAATACAAATATCAAGGCGTCTATTTGCCAACTATGGTGTTTTCCAAAGTCGAAGAGATAAAAGATACAGAAGTTGGTCATCAAGACTTGGTTGACTTCGCAAAGCTAACTGAGACGAAGCCCCTTCCTAATTCAATGAGAGTGATCGTATACAGCAACCTCCATTTGGTGGTAATGTTCCCCACAGCTGCGCACAATACCGAATTTGTTCCTCAAGTTGCGTCTCATTACATCAGAGAAAGCAGAAGTGTGATCGACTCTTCCGGGCACGAGATTCTGAGACTCGACCCTGATTTCTTTGACATTGTCTTCAAGGTCCTTCATATGGAGAAATATATTGACATCTCTATATCAAAAGCACAGGAGATCTTTGATGCTGATCCCAATAAAGCTAAACAGTTGATAAATACTCAATGGCTCAAGAATTCTAGATCATCTATTTCTAGATGGCCGAAAGGACTCCTCAGAAGTGACTTCAAAGATGACGTTAAGGATATGATCACGTTTCTAAGCAGAGTGAAAGGCTTGCCGGAATCATCCACTTTTCACAATTGGATGTATGAATACATCAGGATCATAAGAAGGTAGAAAGTGCATATCGACTGGGGCAAACAAATCAGTCATGAGATACACGAGCAGTTGATCAATGCTCCTTCTACATTGAAGTTCTACATGACTTCTTACCTGGTGTACGCAGCAGCTGTGATGAGACAATTCCCAGGTCTATCAACAAAAGGGAATCAGATGATGGTGCCTGTGTACAGATATTTCTATCAATTGGAGCTAAAGGAGAGCTTTCATCATTTCAGACGGGTCACTGATACTTTCTTTGCACCTCTACTCTTCAACTTTGATCCAGCTTTGGAAAGAAGAAGAGTATCTGATGAGGCTTATAAGGTGGTAAGTAAAGTTGGATGTATTTTTCTCCAATTCCCAACGTTTACTTACTTAAGAGTAGGCTGCTACACTGGTTGTCCCTACATGCTACCACGTTATCCTTCGGATAAGTGGATTCTCATGGAAACATGCAGACAGTTGATGTCAGTGCAGAAGGAACGTAGAAGCAACCACAAGCATGGATTCAAATTCCCACTGACCATCGGCCGATATACTATCCAAACTGCACAAAAAGCCAAGCCTGTCTATGCTGAAATGCAGATCATGACCATAAAAACCTACAGGTATAGGTTTGATTTCGACTACCGAGATGTCAGAAAAAAGTTGCAAAAGGGTCACCAACACAGGTACTATTTTGAAGACATCTGGGCAGATTGCAGAGATGAAGAAGCCATTAGCAAAATGGACTATTGCAGATTGACAGTTCAACATATCAGAGATCTTGGTATCGCTGACCTACTAGAGGATTTTGAGGATCCAGGTGATATCATGAACGCTGTTTATGATGAGGAAGGCATTGCTAAAAGGCCGTTGCCTGCAATACAATGGTCTAGGAAAGAGGTTACTAGCATGAGAGAAAGGCTGAGACCAATCCTAGCCAACACAGAAGAATGGTTACATAAACATGGTTATGCAATGAAAAGTTTCAGAACAGACTCAGAAGGAGACGAGTCCGAAGCAGAAGCTCGCCAACAGCAAGAACTCCGCGAACAAAAACAAACTAGCAGCCCTTCCCACTTCTTCGCGAAGAGGTCCTAGGATCAAGTTCACTGTTGGTAAGAAAGATACCCAAGCTGTCCAAGAGACAGAAACCACGGAATCTCGTCCATCTCGTTCTAAAGGTAAAAATCCTATTCTGGAGGAAATAGATTTCGATGAAGAAGAAACTTCAAGCGACCAATCCACTGAAGATGAAGATTCAGCAGAAGCAGACTCTGATGCCGAAGAGGTTTCTGAAAGTGGGCAAGAGTCTGATGAAGATTCTGAAGAAGGATCTGAAGGTTACTTTGAAGGCGAACCAGAATCGGAGAGACAAGAGGGTGATCAACAGGAACCCGGGCATGACCAAGAAAGAACTACTCCTCCTGAGAATGTAGTTGAGGAAATTCACAGAACATCATCGCCCGTTACTTCAAACGTTCCTCATACCCCTCCTGATTCAAGAACTCCTCCACCTCATGTTCCTTCATCACCTATACCTACCATAAGCATTCCTATAGCTGAGATATCCCCTATCCTTGCAGCATCAACCTAGCTTGATACTCCTTCAGTGACAAGCATCTATACGGTTGATATACTGTCAAGCCCACCATCGTCCATTCCTAGCTTGTCTTCGCCAATGTATGATATCACTTCTAAAAATGAATTCAATCGTTTCATGAATGAGTCAATGCGTGATCAGCTCAATGTATCAACTATAGGAGCAATGATGACAGACACTTCTCCAATTGTTATGATACCAATGGTGAGTTCAGATGTGACAATAACTTCAGAAGTGGCAATGGCGACTGAATTGACGGTAAATCTAGAAGTTCACACTTCTTTTCTTCCTCCTTGGCTAATATCTCAAGTGTCGAAGCGCAAAAAGCAAATGATTTCTCCAGAGGAGCTCGACCTTGAAGAGATAGTTCTTCCAAAAGCCAAAGGGAAGAAAAAGGCAAAAGTGTACTCGAGGCTGAATGTTGATAAGTCTGGCCACAAGTATGCTGAAATTGGCATACCACCAAATCAAGAAGGTGATGTCAATATGGAGGACTACATAGTAACAAAGGTCCAGCTTGGCAAGGTTACCAACGAAAGTGCAAAAGCCGATGTGCAAGTCACTTTGGATATCTTGGCAAGAAGGCTGGATAAAGTTGAGCAAGCTCATAACATGTACAAATAGAGGGCAGAGCATTATGCCACTGTTGTAAAGAGACTAGCCGGTTGTCCAAGTAATGCACAACTACTGACAGTGGTAAATATTGAAGACCCAGCTGTCAAGAAAGCTGAGAAATTCGTCTCCAAAGGCAGGGTGTTATATGATTTTGTTGAAAAGATCATCGAACATGGATCTTAGATAATTTTGGCTGCGGATGATAAAACTACCATGTTGGCCAAGCTCACCACAAAGCTTGATAAAGAAAAGAGCATACTTTCCCAAGAGCGCAGAGACATGGAAAAATGCCTGTTGTCATGGTCGGAAATGAAACAGGTAAAGCTTAGCAAATTGGTGGAGGTTGGGGTAATTCCTGACAAAGAAAAGTTTGTAGAGGTAAGAGAATCACTGAAACACAGAATTCAAGTGGTTCAATCTCTCATAGAAGATCTTCACCAAGTACAGGAAGATGTCAACGGGCATCGCACCATTCTTGACAAAAATATCAGAGAGTGGCCTGGTCAACTTCTTGAGGAAAATCGTATCTTCCTGCCGGCCACAGAAATATCCCTGATCTTCAAGGAAGCCATCACGAATTTCATTGACAGTTTAGACTTCTCAGAAGCTTCGCTGAACATCATTTGTGATACAAGGCTCACATTGGACAACCTGAAGACGCATCTTGACAGGTGCAAGAAGGTTCACTCATCTGCCATGAGATCGATCACGAGAATTCACACCATTGTGGATTACACTGTTGGTCTAGATGAGAAGTTTGTGCAGGAGACTAGGAGGAAATTTCAAGACTTCCGCGCCCAATGCAAAGAAACGTGAAGCAGCCCCCTATTCTCCAGTGTTAGACATTTCTAGTGCATCCCATTATGCATCTTGTAAATATTTCTCGACATTTTCGAATGTCATTTTGTAAATTGTAATTACACCAAGTCCAAAGATGCAATATTTTAAAAAAAATTACACTTTGACTTTGGTCAAAGTTAGGTGAGATCTCCTAAAATCGCTCACCTAACTTTCCCTGTTTTTCTCAATCTCTTTTCTTATTTTGCTCATCCCTCTTTCTATATAATGAGAGGGATTTTCATTGTAATTTATCTTTTAGCCTTTCGCAACGAAGTGCTGCCCTTTTGTAAGAAAATTTGTGAAACTTTGCATTCATGCTTTGTGAATGAGATTCGATTAATAAAGAAAAGGATTGCAAGCCAAACTTTGCGTTGGATTCGATACTTTTGGTGAGTTAATCTTATTTGGTAGTGATTAGTTCGAAGAATCTGAAAGACTCTAAGTAGTTTATGTAAACTTTGTGTTACATCTATTATTTAGATTGCATTGTTATTTCTGTTTATCATTGGTTGAATGATCTACAAGACTTTGTGCTTGTAATCATTCATGCTCTTGCATGTTCTGGTTGAGTGATTTACAAGACTTTGTGCTTGTAATTATTCATACTCTTGGATACTCTTGTCGAAGGATCTACAAGACTTTGTGCTTGTAATCGTTCGTGCTATTTGACACTTTTGTTGGATGATCTACAAGACTTTGTGCTTGTAATCGTTCATGCTGTTCCAAGAATTGTTGCATCTAAGAAGACTTTGTGCTTCTAACGTAGCAAACGGTATGTCTATGCAGATCCAACACTGATAAAGCTATGGAACAACTTTGTGCCTTCGTGAGCTTTCCCTTTTTACTTTATTTGTTTGTTATTAATCACTTCTGGTATCTCTACGCTTCGCTTTGACGAGATAGAGATATTGGTATTACTGCTAGTTGTTAGTTTTAGGTTATTAAGAATTCTAAACTTCCAACGGTGAAGCATTGTAAACATCTTCTCTGAAAAAAGAGAGAAGGATGAATGTAACACACCCCCCCACTCCGTGAATTGCGTGTACATTTTGTAATTGTCTGTTTGATTTACTATCGCTTCTGTTAGAAGTAAGAAGGGCGCCTCCCCTTTCTGAGAGGAGAGATTCACATCTCACATAGCTGTGGCTGAAGTTCAAGTTGTGTAATCTATCGAAAGTTGATTACATAATTTTCACCCAACATTATTGACTTGATATCATGTAGGATTATGTGAAATAGTGATTTGAAATAATTTTTATATAGGAAATCCACTCAAATGACCATTTCTTAGATCTCCATGGCTAACATAGAATAAATTTAAACTTAAAACTATGTTGCAGAAAATGGCCCCTTGTCATCTTCATGGCCTTTTAGGTCTTGTTTCATGGTGTTGGAATTATGCTGCTCTAATTTCATGTTGTAACATGGCTTGAACATGCTTATTTAGGTACTAAAATTCAAATAATGATGTCTTTTGAATGTGTTGTAAGACACTTCTGCATTCTTCTAGACACTATTTATTATAACTCACCTAAAAATCATCTTTTTATTCATCATCAAGTCCTATTTTGAAGTGTTGTAAAGTATTGCAAGAAACTTTCACACTCTCCTAGGCACATCTTTGCTATTTATCCCCTTCTTATGATATATTTGACCCCTTTATGCCCTCACATGTCCTATTTAAGTGTATTTTTGAATATTATCCCAAAAAACAACTTTAAATACAACATATTTCCTGACACACATTTTAAGGTCCTAGGTGGGACCCATTCACCATGGGTGGTGAATGAGTCCCCCTTGGCCCCAAATTCAAAATATTTTAAATTTCTTTCCAGGTTACTATTTAAAATACACTTGATGTCATCTTGTGATGAGGTATGAATGGTTACTAAGGTGCAAAATTGTATAAATAAGTGATTTTCACCTCAATTTACATCTCATTCAAGCATTCAATCTCACATCACATTCAAACATGCAAGCATATTACAATATCTTTTCAAGGACTATTCAAACACTTTGAAGTAGCCATTGACATTACTTCAGACTTACATCATCAAGGGTTTGGTAAGTTGATAGCATTTGCATATTATTAGTTTATCTTTCCTTTTCATTTCATTATTTTATTAAGGGTTTGATTACTAGAAGTAGGGTTTGACAAAGGAAAACCCCTATTTGCTAACCCTCAACCATTTTCTCCCTTTGCATGTGTGTTTGCAAACTTAGGTATGCAGATCTAACAATATTTTTGGTGTTGAAGATTGGTTTTTCAAGTCAACTAACTGCTTCAAGTCAACTTAATTCAATTTCAAGCTTGAAGAAGGATTTTTGTCTATTTTCTACAGAATTGACTTTGGCAACCCGACAAATAGTGATTTCCAGATCTGGTGTTGTAGAGTTGCATCCTGGTTTTCTAGAAATTTGGGAGAGCACTGATTCACCATCAATGGCAAAAGAGTCCCACCTTAGGATTGAAAATCTGAATTTTGTCAAATTCTAGATCCTGACAGATACAAACTTGCTTCCGATAGTTTTTCACCAGTAGGAGGATTGATTTGCCACCCTGGGTGAATGAGTCCCACTGTGAAAAATCAATAATTTCAACTAGCATCTAGAACACTCCAGATTCATCACAATTCTTCCAAGTGCACTCAAATTCATCTCTTTCCTTTCTGTTATGCATATTTTCTTCATTTACTTCATTGTTTGCATATCATAGAGTGTTTTCAAACATAGTGTAAATCTTAGTTTTGCATTCCTTTTCATCCATTTATATTATTCAATTGCATTTAGTTAACTTCATTTAGATTAGAAAATATCATACATAAGATAATTTGAATGAAACACTCGTGCATTTTGGCCCACTCTTTCTCCTTCTAGGTGAAAAACCCTAGGAGAGCTAGAAAGCAAGTAAGGAGCCAAAATCCTTCATTTTATTTTGGTGAACCTAACTTTTATTTCATTTTCATCTTAGTTTACATTTGCATTAACATTCAATTAGGACATTGTTTTGTTTTTGCATTCTAGGCCTTTTCATATTGCATTAGTGAAAACTTCATTTAGATTTCATTTTTGAATTGCATCTCATTGAAAAAATAGAAAATATGCATTTTGCATCATTGTTTGCATTTTGTAGGCCATTAAAATCATCTTAAAATTTCTAAAAAATACAAAAAATTTGCATACTAGGACTCATTCGCCACCAAGGGCAACTTAGTCCCTCTGCACTTTTTAAACAACATTTCTAGCATATTTTTGGCATTTGTCTGCATTTTTGTTTTTTGTAGTTAGCTCTCTATTACAGTTAGCAACATTTCTATTGTTTTCATTTTAAACATATTAGATCCCCTTGCATTTATATTCACTTATCCCTTGTGGTACTTGTATGAGTATTCAGTGCCCCGTTGATAATATTTTAGTGAGAAGAAGTTCTAGACTCATTGCTTCCCACGATAGCACTTTCATTGTGGACCTTGGGATCTCACGAGCTCCTACTCCTAGTGTGGAAAATGGTGCATTAGGAACTGAAAATGCCACCTCTATGCCTTCACCTTTCCATCCAATGCATGTTGACACCCAAATCAATTCTTGTTGGATGTTGTGGATGTGTTGTTGATATGTGGTTGTCATTAATGTCAACACTATTAGTATTTGGTGTATCAGAGACTGGATATGTCGAGGATATTGAGAAAATTGTAAGAGAAAGTGTTTTAGGTTCCTAGTGGAACTGTGTAGATCATGAAGCTGTTTTGTTTTGTACGTTGAAGATTAGCTAGTGTGGATTAATGGGTTTATTGTTGAGTTTATCTAGATCATCTACTAGAAGTTTCAGAGGCCCGTGTGAAGTTTTGAATGTGTTGTGGTTTGACAGTGTTTTTGTGGTCTCTATCAGTGTTCCTGAATGAAGATTGTGTGATTCTATTAATCTTAGTAGTTGCAGATGTTTCTATATTGTTTCTTGGTGCTCTAAAATGTCTCTATATCATTCTCTATCTTTGTGGTATGTCCACACTAATCATTGAGCTTGTCGTTGAAGATCTTTTCTTGCAGCGCATGTTCAATTTTTCATGTTCCTAGCCGACATGTTGGTGGTAGCGTATTGTGGATCTTCGTGGTGAAAATAATTAAATTATTTTTGTATTAGAGATGTTAATTTGGGTCTCCACTATGTTGTGGCCGATGTTGGTGGATTCACATTAAAATTTTATTTTTAAATTTGGGCCAACATTGCAAATATGTTCTATTTTCTTGGCTGACTAAGTTGTGATGAAATCTCATATAACAGATATATAAGTGTGATTGATTCATCGATGAAGAGTATGCTTCATGTTCTCCTATGTGTGTATGTGTGAATATCATTTTATTGCAGAGCAGAGTGTGAAGAATTTTTTGAGCTTAATTGGAACTATAATTAGGCTTGTGCATAAGCTATTTTCTTAGTTCATACCCTTCAGATTTTTTATCCTATTTTGTTGGGTAGTGAGCCCCTTTTGTATTTCAGCAGTGAGCTCTAGGTAGTGTGCCTGAATGCATGTGCATTCCCCTTATTATTTCTCATTATACTTTTAACATAGTATAATCTTGTGGACTAACATCCATCGTGGTTTTTCCCCTAACAGGGTTTCCACCTAATTATCTTGGTGCTCTTTGTCTCTCTAATGTGTTAATTGCTGATGGTTAATTTCTTATTCATTATATCTAAGATTAAAGTTAAGTTAAGTTAGATAATTTTAAGTTTCTGTGACAACTGATTCACCCCCCCTCTCAGTTGTCTATCCTTGTTTTTCTAACAATTCCCTCTCGCAAGAAAAGGTCATTAACATTCATGACGATTTTTCACATTTACAACAAGACTTGTCACTTGAAAACATTTCCAACATTGCCATACCTGCTATTGAAAACCTTCATCATTTAATTGAAATTGATGATGGCTTGCATGTGATGAAGAGAATTGCTGAGATTTACAATAAACATGCTTCTTCTAATGTCCAATCCACACACATTCTTGTAAGCCAAGGAGGACCTTAAGTTCCTCCCCTTCAGCCATCACATCTATACCAACTTATACCAATCTGCAATTTCACACAACTATGCCTCAGGTTAGTTATGTGGCTCCTTCTTTCCCAATTCCACCTAGCATACCTACTTCTCTTATGGCATTGCAAGTCCCTTCCACTACCTTCACACCCAATAGTATTCCTTTCACTTTACCTAACATCACCTATAATCCATCACCCTTTTCTCTTCTGCCTCAACCAACTCACCCCAATCCAGTTCTTACACAACTCCTTACCACCATTTCATCCATGGAGCATCAACTTTCCACCATTAGCCAAGGTCAATCTACTCCACCTACTTATCATGTTAGTAGCAGCCCCTTATCCTTAGAAATATTACGTACCCCAATGCCACAAGGGATAGAAATGCCTCAGTTTGAGAAATATGGAGGAAAAGGAGACACTGTCAACCATGTTAATGCTTATGCAACTTTATGTAGTGATTTTGTCCTTGATGATAAACTTTTAGCCAAACTATTTCCAATGACCTTGAAAGATACTGCATTAGAGTGATTTTCTAATTTTCCTAATCATTCCATTCATTCATTCAATGAATTGGAGAATGCTTTCATAAGTCACTTTCAAGTTCACATGACACCTAAAAAGACAATGGTAGACCTCATGTGATATAGACAAAACATAGATAAAAAAGTAACTAATTTTATTTCTTGATACCAATCCTTGTATGCTCAAATTGATTTCAAGATTCTTGATGCACATTTGCAAAAGATGTTTATTGAAAACATGACCAAAAATCTTCAGGATAAATCAACTATGATGAAATTCCCTTCGTTTATGCATTTATGCACAACCTTGTGTGAATACCATAACTCAGTTTCGAGTCATGATTCCAAATCCACTTCTAACTGAGTTGACAAACCCTAACATAGCCATAAAAACCAAAATACAACGCCAAAATTTTATAAACCTCTGCAATAGAAAATCGGACCCTCTTGAGAAAAGAGACAATTTAATGCATGATTGGACCCACTTTTGAGTTCCTTTACATCAATTACCCTTCAAAACAACATTTATAGTCCCCTTAGACCCATTAATTTTGATCTAGAGGCCTATTTTACCTGAGAAATCACATAAAACCCGACAAAAAACATTTAATTACATCATACCCTGACAACCCATCTTCAAATAGCAGTAGTGGGACCCATTCGCCAAGGGTGGCGAATGATTCCCCTTTGAGGGAAAATTCAAAATCAAGCTGGAATTTAATTAATTTAAATTTAATTTCTAGTAAATGTCAGCCTCTAAGGTTTAATTAATGGGAAAATAAGGTGTTGTTGCTTATAAATACTCATTATTATTCATTTTTCACAATCTTTTGTCATTTTTCAAGAGCAATTTCTAGAGTGAAGTCTTCTATCACAAGTTTTATGAATAAAGTTGAAGTTTTAGGGCAACAAACTAGGGTTTTTGCAGGTCTTGAAGCTCACTATTTTGAACAAGATTCAACATTGCAAAGGTTTAATGATGGATGCCTATGGTGAATCATGAAGAAATCTAGGGTGGAGAGATGCAACTAGCCACTAAACCACGTCTAAGGACTTGGTTTCCTATTGATTCTGTCTTTAATTATTACTATATCTTTAGCTTAAGGTTTGCATCTTTTTTTTTTTTTCATTTGCATGTCATTTCATCCCTCTTTTTAATGTGTTGTGAGATTTATAGGGTTGATATCTTGCATCATCTAAATTATTCTTGCATGTCTTATTCTAGATCAATAGAATAGGGTTTTTGTCATGATTTATACTTTCCTAGTCTTTAAAACATCTAAGGCTAGGATTTATGCAAATCTTTCTCGATTCAAGGTTTAATTACCCAATTAGGGTTTTGACTAAGGAAAATCCCCCATTAGAAAAACAATTTTAAAGTGTTTTGTAGGAATTTTTTGAGATCCCAAATCGAGTTTCCTTCAGAAATGGTTATACAGGTGTCAAGGTGCTAGAAAAAGTTTTGTAATTGTAGAAATCAAAAAGTGGAAATATTTGCCATGCATGGTGAATGAGTCCCTCCTAAGGTGCATATTTGAGTCAAATACATTTCTAGATCCCCAATTGTTAGAAAATAGGTTCTCTACAGAAAAGTCTTGATCTGGGACTGATTCGGCCAACGTGGCAAATGAGTCCTAGTTATTATGCCTTGCATAACCACCCCATTTTATTCTAGAACAAAATGGGTCCCCCTTGTTCTTTTCTTTTCATTTGGCCTTTGCTTTTCTGCCTTAGGCACTTTTTTCTCTTAAAGTTCTATCGGAAGTGGAACCGGGACCAATATCGGGTTTGGAATTACATCCAAGTCCTGGTCTTGTTCAGTCCCCAGTTCCGATTCTGACAGTTTCCTTTTGTCCTTTGTTCTGTTGGAGCCAAGTTCGGGTCCGAATCGAAACATTGAACTCTTCAAGGTTTCTGATCCGCGTTTCATCCCGGACCCAACTCCGCCTTTCCCTTTGTTCCTTTTTGGGCGGTTGTTTTCCTTTTTGTCCTTTTCCTTAGCTGTTTTCTTTTCGGCCTTGGGAATTTTTTTTTGTTTTGGCGTACCTGAAACTGGAATGGAAACCGAACTTGGAACTTCTTCCAAGTTCTGTTTTATGTTCATTCCCTGGCCCCAGTTCTGCCTCTTTTGTTTTTTTGCCTCCTGCGTCTTTTTCTGTTGTTCTAGCAGACTCGAAACCAGAACTGGGGCCGAACCCTGAAACTTTAATTAGTTTCAGGTTCGGGTTCTATTTTGATCCTGATTCCGCGTGTTTTGTTCTTTCACTTTTGTCTCTTCTGTTTGTGTCGTGGGGTTTTCCCTCCCCTTCCTCCTTTTCCTTATCCTTTCTTGAGTGTCGTCGAAGGTGGGTTTGGAATGAAATACAAACCTGAAACTTGAAAAAGTTTCTGGTTCAGGTTTGTTCTGGTCCCAGTTCCGCCATGTTCATTTTGTTTCCGGTTCTCCCTTCGTGTTTTTGTTTCTTTGGTAGATGCGGAGCTGGGGCGAGATCTGAAATGGGAAATTGTGATTATTTCCATGGCTCATTCTTATCCCGACTCCGGCCCCGGTTCTGATTTCCATTTTGGCCCCACCCCCGCCAGTTTTAATGGCGAGTGATGTCGTTTCTGGGTCGTATTTTGTCTCGATCCCAGTTCTACCGAGATTTGTCATTTTACCCTCTCATCCCAGTCCCGATTTGGTTCCGCCTCCACCAATTTTAAAGGGAAGTGTGTTCCCAGTTCGAATTTCGTTCCACCTCCGTTGAAAGAAAGTCTTTTCTTGCGAAGTATAATAAAATGAGAGGTATTATGGGTAATTTAAATGGGATGATATTTTTATGATTTAGAGGACTAACAAAGACCTTTTTTTGCAGGATCAAGTCGTGTGCATGAGGATATTTCTTGAGAAGTCTTGTCGAAAGGTGAGGTGCTATCGGCGTGGTGCTTTGAGTTCGGCGAGAAGTCTTGGCGACCGAGTAAAGTCTCACCAACATGTTTTATGCCCTCAGTATGGTGCATTCAACTCGCTATGACATCTTCTCGACTAATGTACGTCTTTCCGATAGCGACGAACCTACCAATCAAAGGAGATATCACTATAAATCTTAGTGCTCGCCAAAATGTCTTGCCGAATGTGGATGTCTCGCCGACATGAAGGAGCTCAGGGAGAATCAAAAAGGGGCTCGTGGAGATGTCTTGGCGAAGAGACTTAGTCACACCGACTGAGAAGATATCGCCATGAGGTCTCCCCGACCATGTGATGTCCTGCCAATAGATAGGGGACCCCACCAAAAGAAATAGAGCTCGCCGAGAGAAGGACTTCACCATGTGGTCTTGCCGAAAGAATGCAGTCTTGCCAATGGTCTTTGTGAGCTTGCTATGACTTCTATGGCTCGACGAAACATCTCACCGATTGACCCATGCTACACCAACAACTTATAGAAGGATAGATCTGGAGCAGGAAGAGCACCGAAGGAAGAAGTAACCATGACTCATAGGGACAACTCTAGTGACCACTGACAGAGATAGATCGACATTAATGGTGATATTTTAGGGCGGCTCCGCTGGAGTTCGAGTATGGACATGAAGGCCTAAAGTTAATGCTGTAAACTGAAAAAGATCTGAGATCATCCCCGGAACAAGTCATCATCAACATGGACAATGAGGGTTCACATTGAATGCACAACTGACTTTCTTCAAAAGATGTAAGATCCGCCCCACCTGCAGTGAGCAGATATTTTGTAATCCCTAATGTAGGGGGACAACACATCTTTTTTGTACATTTTGTATATATGGCATGCTTGCCACTTTGTAAAGGTTAGAACGTCTAGTTGGCAGTCAGTAGATGTAGGAGCAGAACTTGTAGAGTAGAAATGGTAGTTAGGAGTTAGATTCATAATAGATTAATGTATCTTTCAGTTTCCTTAGTGTGAATGGAAACAATTTGGAATCACAGATTTTTTGTACACTGGTGATTGTGCTAGCTTTGTAAATGTTGCTTATATGTTTCACTAATAGTAGAAGCAACTAGATTAAAATATACTTCATGTTGTGTTCCAGAATGGTGTTTGTCTTGAGTTAATCATTTGATTTGGGAAGGTTCAGGGAATGAATTTTTTTTTTGTGTTTTATTTAAATGGTAACTTGCAATCTGCTATTGAAATCAACACTGTGAATGAATGAAACTATGTGTTAGTCACAAGTTAAGTTCATTCTATAGTTTTAGTTAGGGATTCCTTGAAAGGCAACAAGTCTGGTTAAGTTGGATGAAGTATGATTCTTTTCTTTTCAAAAGCCCTGATCTATCTTTTTCTATTTCTTTAAAACCCCAGTTAGAGGAGATTTAAATTTATGTTTAACCCCAAAACAATCCAAAAGCTCAACACCAGTAGGCCCCTTGAACATTACTGTTACATTGACCACTAAGGGACATCAGCACAGTTGAGAACCAACTACAAAGACCTTGGGAGTTAAGATATCCATGTGATCATCTTTCTCTTTCAGGAGAAACAAAGTAGCAATATTTTGTTTGCATGTTGTTGTGCCAAGACACACGTCAACAGGAACTAGCGCTAGAAGGACGACCTATGAGTAATTTTGGATCATTGTGAGTTGGAGTGAGTTAGAGCTTGGAGGGCCTAGCTCCGGTAGGTAGCCCTTTGTATATACCAGGATTCGTCCATGAAATCCCTGGTCACCTATATAATAGGCTTCCATTATTTTTTTCTAACAATGGGCAAAATGCTTCTGAACATGTTGAAACTTGTAGGCGCATATTCATTTTTCTCCAGGTTCAGCATGAGGATGTTGTCTGTCAATTGTTCATCAAAACACTTCAAGGTTCAGCAAAACAATGGTATGTTAATCTTCCACCAGAATCTATTTATTCATGGGCGGAGTTAGAAATTATATTCTTAGATCAGTTTGATCCTCGAACACAAGACCCATTGTTTGAATTTGCAACCACAAAAAGGATACCATCTGAATCAATTTATCAGTTTAATCATACATTTTTGTTTATGTATCAAAGGGTTCAATCTTTAGATTTAGTTGTGGATGATTATGTAGACATCAAAAACTTGTCATCTTACGATACCTTGTCACAACATTGCATCATTTAGACACCTTGTATCATGTTTTTCCATAGGTACCCATGTCATCATATATTTAATTAAATAAATTTTATTTATTTAATTAAATTCATAATCATTTCCATCCATTTCTCTAATGTTAATTAAATAATTTATATTCTTTAATTAATTAAATCATTTATATCCCTTCCTCTAATGTTAATTAAATAATTTATATTATTTAATTAATTAAATCATTTATATCCCTTCCTCTAATGTTAATTAAATAATTTATATTATTTAATTAATTAAATCATTTATATCCCTTCCTCTAATGTTAATTAAATAATTTATATTATTTAATTAATTAAATCATTTCTATTAATTCTTCTAATGTTAATTAAATAATTTGTATTATTTAATTGATGAAATCATAAATCCAACATTAATTAAATAAATCAAATATTTATTTAATTAATAAAATCTTTAAAATATCTTCTCGCTTTCTTTCCAAAATTTGAACTCATGTGCATCTAATTAATTTATTTGATCGAATCTTCTTCTAGCATCTTCACTCTGTCAAAATAAGTCTTCAATCGCCATCTATCATCTTCATCAAGTTGTTATGCTGCAGAATTGAGCAACCAACATTCCTCCTCTCCAATCAACCTTCGAAATCTTGCATCCATGTGCAAGTGGAGAAGAGCCATGGAGATCAATCAACACTAGTTTGAAAATCGGTTTGCAGTTTCTTTGTTTACTATTTTTATTTTCATTCTAGTTTGTACTTCATGTGTGCTTGATAGGATTTAGTCATTTATTGTTTTCATTATATTAAATCTGATTGATTTTATCCCTATCTACATTTTGGCACCCACCGTGGGGCCTTGCCCCATTTTTCACATCTACTTGCAGATTTTTCTGACAGGTTTTCGCGTTCCAGAATTTGGTTTTAAAAAAAATCAGCGTTTTAGCGCATTTGGGATTTTCTGTCACGCATCTAACGGTTTATGTTGCGCATCTCAGGGTTTCTGTAGTGCATCTAGGGACTGTTTCGGCGCATATAAGGAACAGAATAACGTATCAATTGTCACTATTTTAAAATTAAAATCTGCATTTTCTTAGAATAGCGCATTTAAGCTCTATTTTAGTGCATCTGGGAGTTTCTATAGCGCATTTAAGCTCTGTTTTAGTGCATCTGGGAGTTTCTATAGTGCATTTAAGGTCTGTTTTAGCGCATCTGGGAGTTTTTGTAATGCATATGTGGTCTGTTTTAGCGCATCTGAGGGTTTCTGTCACGCATCTGGGAGTTTCTGTAGCGCATATGTGGTCTGCTTTAGCGCATCTGGCTCTTTTTTAACATTTGACAGTTTTTACAGTTTTCTGCAGCGCATCTGAGGGTTTCTATCACGCATCTGGGAGTTTCTGTAGCGCATATGGGGTCTGTTTTAGCGCATATAGGGTCTTTTTCAGCATTTTCATAGGAAATCTTAAAATGGCCATATCTTACTCATTTTTTGGTCTTTTTCAGAGATTTGTTTTTTGAAATGGGGTAGAATTTCATAAGCTATCTAATGGTGTAATTCTTTTTATCAGATTTAAAAAAGTTATAGCTTTCAAATTCTCACATATTTGAAAAAATTTGCATGTTTTGAGATTTAATCACACTTTTGCTTGCATGCATGTGTTTCTTCTTGGTGACTTTTTGGTGAATCATACGAAGTTGGAAAAGCATTGGAATCGGCCACAACAACAATTTGGAAAGCGAAAATAACCAGGTGCACTTGTTTCATCATTCATCTTTTAATCATTGTGTGTCACACATTTGGATTTGGGCTCTTAAAACGGATCTTGTTTTCAATCACATATCAAAAATCAAGGCTAAAATTAACCACTGTCTTCCTACACATTTGATTTGGGATCTAAAAAGAATGAGTGTTTCATTGCTTTCTTGCACACATTTCCTTTCTAAGGGTCAATTAACATCTGAGTGTGAATCAAGTGTGTGTGTGATCACAAACACCTCACTTGGTTTATTTATTTATTTTTTATTTTTTCAAACCCTTTCTAGGAGGCCTGCTAGGGGATTTCATCACCCCTAGGGATGACCTCAATCGAAGTGTAAATCGAAAGACATGCTTGTTTGGGAGTTAAAATCTTGTCACTCTTGGCTAAGCCCCAAAGAAATTTATACCTTTGGGAAGTGAAGGTGAAGGGTGGGTTACCCCTTTCTCCTGGCTATGTGGTAGGATTTTTCTTTCAAATCATCCTTAGTTAACCTTGTGCAGACTAGCTTTAGACCTAATTGGCCATACCCACTTGATTAGTTATAGGACCTGTTGATGTGTCTTCTTCAAGTGTGTGCTTAATAATCACATTCATAATTTCAAATTCAAACTTTCTTATGTGTCTTCCGTGTGTGATTCATGTGTGTGCATGTGTGATCATTCATTTAAACATTTCCAAATCAAGCTAAACACCAAACACATAAATACAAGTCACTCTACACGTTCTTCCAACACATTCATATCCAATCACTTTCATCCTAATCATTCTTTTTAGCCACATCCTATCCATTTCATCATAATCAATCAAGTCATCCAATCTAATCATTCCACATCATCACCATCACCACTTGTCAAAATGGTCATAATCATAAACAAGCCAAATCCAAATCATAAGCCCAAAATCATAATCCAAGGGGGCTATCCCTCTAGGCCAAATCATGAGACAAAACCTAAGCCTGAGATTATAATTCAAGGAGTCCCTTTCTATAGGCCAAATAATGAAACAAAACCAAAACCTAAAATCATACTTCGAGGGGATCCTCCTACCACCTCTAATAATGGCATGAATGATGTTGCATACTTTGAGGAACAAATCGATACGCAAGAGCTTACACACATGTGTGACACCATGCCCACATTCGAACACAAATCCCTAGCATCCCAACTTCGAAACCTCCTTCAGAAACTTCATCAAATACCCAAACCCCTAGACCATTAAACCATACAAAGCCTTCAAACCCTCTTCCAAAACTCTCAACAAATTAAATCACCACAAATCCAACACCTCCTAGATCAAGCCAATCATTTCATTGCCATGTGTCAAATTCAACAACCACAACATCATCCCCTATCCATTCATTGTCAACCAATGCCACCTCAACCTAATGTGTCATCCACTTCCACCTCATACCAATCTAATCCATCCACTTCTTCGTATGTCAATGCCACATCAACCTATCAAGCCACATCACGACAAACAAATGTGAATTTAAGTCCACCTGGGAAACAAAATCAAGAGCCTTTAAGTCTTAATGCCACCTTCGACAAGGGGAACACCAATCTAGTTCATGCACCCTTACCATCATTCAATCAAAACCAAAACCCTAATCCAACACCTTCCACCCATACACCTACAAAGGATGTGACCCAAGGGCTACAAGCAAGGAATCAAACATCGCCATGTCATTCAACTCATACTCTTGAACATACAAAAGAGTCCTCAAACATCATGCCAAGTCCTTCAAGCCAACCATGTCATCCACAACCCCTTGAGCCAATTCTAGAGTCTCCCCTCGTAAGTCCAAGTCACCCTCTATCGTGCTCCTATGTTCTTGACCATCAAGAACATGAAAAGTCTCTCCATGAGTCATCCCCTTCCACCTCCATTGAAATAAGTCATGAGGTATGTCAAGAGCACAATCCTAAACATGCGGAAACATTACCCCCTCATCCACATAAAGATCAACACCCTCCCAATGATTCCATTCATAACATACCTAATACTATTCATGATCAACCTTCCATATTTGATCAAGACCCCTTTTATGATCAAGAAGACCATGATGATCCTCTTAGCCAACTTTATGCATTCCATGGTCAAGAGCTTTCCACCTCACCCATCCATGATTCACAAACATCCACTTCCCTTGATGAGACATATGCCTCCCAAGAACACATACAAGATCAAAAAAATACATTGGATCTAAGTGAACACAATGCTAATCAAGATCCTAATGATCCTCCATCACCCACTATCGACCCCATTGCAAGTCCTCCATCATATCCTGATGGTCTTTCCACCCTCATTCATGAATGTTCCTCCTTAGAACAACAAAAACCATTATCTTCCCTTGCTTCATTTTCTCCATCCAATAAGGAACTCGTGTCTAGTGTTCCACCTACACCTAGTCCCATTGTCCATTGCACACTCCAAAACATGAACCACCAAGGTAAACGTTTAGACCTTCATGAACAAGGTATTTTGGAGCCTATCCATGTCAAAGTCCCTCCACGCTCTTATGGTCGTGGGCATACATCTCAAGGACACCAATCTCAAGATGTTGGTATTTCCTCCATGCCTCCTAAGTCCACTTTCCATCATATAGCCTATCGTACACCCAAAACATATGTTGTCATTCCACCACCGTCATCCTATAAATGTCAAAAGCATGTGACCATACACCTTCCACCATCAAATCTACCACCATTGCTTCCAACTCCTAATATCCCTCCATCTAATCTACCTCCACTTCTTCCAACACCTAATATCCCCATTATCCAATCCCCTTATCCCTCCATCCATAAATACCCTAACATTCCTAATCATGACCAACAAATGCCCACAGTGTATAAACATGAAGCTTCCACTCATTCCACCAAACCCAAGGGATTCAAAAGCAATAATTCCAATGCCTCTACCTATAAAGTCAAAAATCCTAAGGGTTCTTGTGCCTTAGGACATCAATACAAAAAGTCAAAGAAAAATCCATCTAAAAAGTTATATAAGCCCATACCTCCAAAAGTAAAGGCCAAAACTAAAATGGTTTGGGTACCTAAGAAAAAAGAAATCAGGTCAAATGAGGCATTCACATCACAAAAATCCCAACCATCCACTTCCATCTCACATTCTCATTCCATTCAAAAGTCTCAAATTCCTAAAACCCACAAGCAAAATAAAAATCATAAAAATACTAAGTCTATGTCGGTACCTAAATCACTTCATCCACCACCTCCTAAGCAAACATCTCCATTGCTTCCTACACCCCATCCACATCAAAAGCTTCAATGTTTATCACAATGTGTGCAACCATTGGTCATGGTTCCCTTCCATTTCACAACAATTCCACATACCTCCATCTCCTCATCCTTCAACTACTATCATACATATCTTCCCGATCACCTTCCTATGGTCCATGCTTTTGCATAAACCTTTCATCCATCCTTTTGCACAAATCCTATTCAATCTACATCATCATCCACTATTCCCCATCCATTCTTACATAAGACCATCATAATCCATCATCTACCTACTCCATTTCTCTTTCATGTCATCCCTTACCAACATCTATGAGCATAATGGCACTTGACATGGTCCATGCAAGGACATCCATATCTAGTGAGACTACCACCTTTCATGGGACTACAAACTTGAGTCCCTCCTATCCATATTCCCTTTCAACATCATGCATCTCAAGAAATATTATGTTTGGGAGTTGAAATCTTGTCACTCTTGGCTAAGCCCCAAAGAACTTTATACCTTTGGGAAGTGAAGGTGAATGGTGGGTTACCCCTTTCTCCCGGCTGTGTGGCATGATTTTTCTTCTAAATCATTCTTTAGTCAACCTTGTGTAGCCTAGCTTGAGACCTAATTGGCCATACCCACTTGACTAGTTCTAGGACTTGTTGATGTGTCTTCCATGTGTGCTTGTTTAATAATCATCATTACATTGTTCAAATTTCAAAATTCAAACTTGCTTATGTGTCTTGTGTGTGTGATTCATGTGTGTACATGTGTGATCATTCATTTAAACATTGCTAAATCAAGCTAAACCCCAAACACATAAAGACAAGTCACTCTACATGTTCTTCCAACACATTCATATCCTATCCATTTCATCCTAATCAATCAAGTCATCCAATCTTATCATTCCACATCATCACCATCACCACTTGTCAAAATGGTCATAATCATAAACAAGCCCAATCCAAATCATAAGCCCAAAATCATAATCCAAGGGGGCTATCCCTCTAGGCCAAATCATGAGACAAAACCTAAGCCTGAGATTATAATTCAAGGAGTCCTTTCTATAGGCCAAATAATGAAACAAAACCAAAACGTAAAATCATACTTCGAGGGGCTTCTCCTACCACTGCTAATAATGACATGAACGATGTTACATACTTTGAGGAACAAATCGATGTGCAAAAGCTTACACACATGTGTGACACCATGCCCACATTCAAACACAAATCCCTAGCATCCCAACTTTGAAACCTCCTTCAGACACTTCATCAAATACCCAAACCCCTAGACCATCAAACCATACAAAGCCTTCAAACCCTCTTCCAAAATTTTCAACAAATTAAATCACCTCAAATCCAACACCTCCTTGCTCGAGCCAATCATTTCATTGCCACTTGTCAAATTCAACAACCACAACGTCATCCCCTATCCATTCATTATCACCCTTCCACCTCATACCAATCTAATCCATCCACTTCTTCGCATGTCAATGCCACATCAACCTATCAAGCCACATCACAACAAACACATGTGAACTTAAGTTCTACCTTGCAACAAGGCCAAAATTCCTCAAGTCTTAACGCCACCTTCAACAAGGGGAACACCAATCTAGTTCATGCACCCTTACCATCATACAATCAAAACCAAAACCCTAAGCCAACACCTTCCACCCATACACCTACAAAGGATGTGACCCAAGGGCTACTAGCAAGGAATCAAACATCGCCATGTCATTCAGCACATATACCTGAACATACAAAAGAATCCTTAAACATCATTCCAAATTCTTCAAGCCAACCAATTCCACAACCCCTTGAGCCAATTCCAGAGTCTCCCCTCGTAAGTCCAAGTCACCCTCTATCATGCTCCTATGTTCTTTACCATCAAGAACATGACAAGTCTCTCCATGAGAAATCCCCTTCCACCTCCATTCAGATAAGTCATGAGGTATGTCAAGAGCACAATCCTAAACATGAGAAAACATTACCCCCTCATCCACATAAAGATCAACACCCTCCCAATGATTCCATTCATAACATACCTAATACTATTCATGATCAATCTTCCATCTTTGATCAAGACCCCTTTTATGATCAAGAAGACCATGATGATCCTCTTAGCCAACTTTATGCATTCCATGGTCAAGATCTTTCCACCTCACCCATCCATGATTCACAAACATCCACTTCCCATGATGAGATAATTTCCTCCCAAGCACACATAGAAGATCAAACAAATATCTTGGGTCTAAGTGAACACAATGCTAATCAAGATCCTAATGATCCTTCATCACCCACTATCAACCCCATCGCAAGTCCTCCATCATATCCTATTGGTTTTTGTACCCTCATTCATGAATGTTCCTCCTTTGAACAACAAACATTATCTTCTCCATCAAATAAAGAACTCATGTCTAGTGTTTCACCTACACCTGTTCCTATTGTCCATTGCATACTCCAAAACATGAACCACCAAGGTAAAGGTCTAGACCTTCATGAACAAGGTATTTTGGAGCCCATCCATGTCAAAGTCTCTCCACGCTCTTATGGCCTTGGACTTACACCCCAAGGAAAACAACCTAAAGATGTTGGTACTTCCTCCATCCATCTTAAGTCCACCTCCTTCCATCATAAAGCCTATCATATCCCTAAAACATATGTTGCCATTCCACCTCCATCATCCTACAAATGTCAAAAGCATGTGACCATACACCTTCCACCATCAACTCTACCACCATTACTTCCAACTCCTAATATCCCTCCATCCACTTTACCACCATTACTTCCAACACCTAATATCTGTACCATCCAATCCTTTTATCCATTTATCCATAAATCTTATAAAAATCTTGATCATGACCAATCAATGCACACATTGTCTAAACATAAAGCTTCCACTCATTCCACCAGACCCAAGGGATTCCAAAATAAAAATTGGGATGCCTCTACACATAAAGTCAAAAATTATAAAGGTCTTAATGCCTTAACATACAATTGCACAAAGTCAAAGCCAAACAAGCTATATAATCCCATTCCTCCAAAAGTAAAGGCCAAAACTAAATTGGTTTGGGTACCTAAGCAAAAAGAAAGCAAGTCAAATGAGGCATCCACATCACAAAAATCCCAACCATCCACTTCCATCCCACATTCTCATTCCATTCAAAAGTCTCAAATTCCTAAAACCCACAAGCAAAATAAAAATCATAAAAACACTAAATCTATGTGGGTACCAAAAGCACTACACCCTCCACCTCCTAAGCAAACATCTCCATTGCTTCCTACACCCCATCCAAATAAAAAGCTTGAACGTTTATCACAGTGTGTGCAACCATTGGTCATGATTCCCTTCCATTTCACAACAATTCCACATACCTCCATCTCCTCATCCTTCAACTACTATCCTACATATCTTCCCAATCACCTCCCTATAGTCCATGCTTTTGCATAAACCTTTCATCCATCCATTTTTACAAGTCCTATTCAATCCACATCATCATCCACTATTCCCCATCCATTCTTGCATAAGCCTTTCATAATCCACCATCTATCTAATCCATCCCTTTCATGTCATCCCTTACCAGCATTTATGAGCATAATGACATTTGACATGGTCAATGCAATGACATCCATATCTAGTGGGACTATCACCTTTCATGGAACTAGACACTTGAGTCCCTCCTATCCATATTTGCCTTCTCCTATCCAAAAATTCAAAATAAAAATTTAAAAAAAGAAAAAGAAAAAAGTAAAGTAAAGGGAAATCCCTTCATCCAATAGTGAAAACCTGGTAAACATGCACCTTGGATAACTACCATGATGAAAACCTAGCAAATAGGCGTCATGTGTAGGTTGATCTTCTATGCCACTTACACTTGGGGGCACAATGTCTTATCTATCCAACCTATCATTTTCATGTCATATCATTTCCATCTTACCTACCATCTTTAGCCATCATATTGATTCTATTCATACATATGTATCATATTGAGTCCATTCATCCACCCTTCTTCTTTTGATCTTGATGAAGATATAGGGGGAAAATGTTGACACATGTTTTGAGTATCTCTTGATATACCTCATCCTTCCAAACAAGCGTATCATTATCCTATTGTCATAAGCTTTGTCCAGAAAAATCCTAAGTATTGTACCTAGAATGGGGCATGCTATTCCTATGTGACATAGTCTTTGGAAATCACAATCCTTGCTCTCTTATGATGCATACATCCATTCCATTCACTATGACCTATCCTTTACATCCCTCTATATATCATGAACCTTTTATCCCTTTTCCCATCACCCACCCTTTTATCCATCAATCCCATCTATCTCGTTGCACCTAGACTTGGTTTTCCCCTTGTCATTGGTCTCTCACACAAAGGCTACTCAAATTTTCATCCTTTGACACCTCCAAATATTTCAAAAAGTCCAAAAAAAATTCAAAACATTTCAAAAAGTCCAAAAAAAATTCAAAACATTTCAAAAATACAAAAAATCAAAACATTTCAAAAATGCAAAAAATTCAAAACATTTCAAAACCCAAAAATAAAATCAAAATCAAAATATCCCCAAAAATCTAAAAAAATCAAAACATTTCCAAGCAATAAAATCAAACCACATCACTTCTTCTCATCAATCTAATCATTATCATCAAAATCATTCCAATCCAATCAATTCCCCAATCCAATCATTCAACCATTCAACCAAATCAATCATCTTCATCAAAACCATTGCATCCAATCAAATCAATCAAATCAATCCAAGCCATAATCCAAATGCAAGTCAATCCTTAATCCATACCAATCAAATTGATCAATCTTGTCAAATTATCCAATCACATCCTTTGGTCTTGATCCTAATCTTGTCTAAACCAAATCAAAGTCAATCAATCAATTATCATCATCCTTTTGTTGATATAGGGACATGTCGCTCCCCACAATGACAACACTATCATCATCATCAATCAATCAATCAATCAATAGTTTACAGCTTGACTAGGGCAATACCTTGTTTTTTTTTTTATCATTCATCCATGCTTGCTTGCTTGCTTGTGTGTGTTATCATTTTATCTTGCATTTGTATCAAATCCATATCATTCTAGCTAATATTCATATCTTGTCCATGTTGGAGTAGCTTTTTGCACTATCCTTTGCATCTAAGGTCACATCATACCTTTTGTGCATTAGGACTTTAATGCTCTAAGTCTACTTCCTCATATGTCTAGACAAGGTTGTATTATGCTGGGGCATGAGACACATCGTCACCTTGGTCCTTATATCTTGGTGCATAATGTCAAGTGCTATATCAAACATCATGGTTGCTCACCTTCATTGCAGCATAACGTATCATTCCTCTCCTTCATCCACTTTCTATCTTGCCTCATTCATCTTGTCTATCCTTATCATTTCATTTCGAGAGCCTACCCGTGTTTGTTCAACCCACCTATCCTCTCGACGGGGCATCATCATTCCATCATCCTATCTTTCTATCATTATCCATTTTCCTCTTTCCATACCTTAACTTCTTTGAAATGATGTTACTCGACACAAATCTCATCACCTCGAACATCACTTCAAAGAGGGGCAAAATGTAGACATCAAAAAATTGTCGTCTTACGATACCTTGTCACAACATTGCATCATTTAGACACCTTGTATCATGTTTTTCCATAGGTACCCATGTCATCATATATTTAATTAAATAAATTTTATTTATTTAATTAAATTCATAATCATTTCCATCCATTTCTCTAATGTTAATTAAATAATTTATATTATTTAATTAATTAAATCATTTATATCCCTTCCTCTAATGTTAATTAAATAGTTTGTATTATTTAATGAATTAAATCATTTATATCCCTTCCTCTAATGTTAATTAAATAATTTATATTATTTAATTAATTAAATCATAAATTCTAATGTTAATTAAATAATTTGTATCAAATTATTTATTTAATTAATAAAATCTTAAAAATATCTTCTCACTTTCTTTCCAAATTTGAACTCATGTGCATCTAATTAATTTATTTAATTAGATAATTCATCAATTATCCTTCTCATCTTTTTCAGGATTTATTTCCTTTAAAAGATAATCAAAATCTTTCTATTTTTTTCACATCTTATCTTATCTTGTTTTAATTCCTTTAAAACAATAAATCAAAATCTTTCTATCTTTCGAAAATCTTATCTCATCTCATTGTTTTTCCTCTTTTGACAAAAAATCAAATCATTATCAATCTTATCAAATCTTATCTCTGTCCACATCGAAAATCTATAAATCAAACCTTTCACAAGCCATTTGGATCGAATCTTCAGACATCCTTATGCTGTCAAAATCATTCTACGGTCGAATCTTCTTCTAGCATCTTCACTCTGTCAAAATCAATCTTCAATCGCCATCTATCATCTTGTCACAACATGATCGCAAGATTGGAAAAATTCAAAGTTTGCCTAAATCCCAAGAAATGTGTTTTTGGGGTCACATCTGGAAAACTTTTAGGATATATTGTTTCAAAAAAGGGAATTGAAGTAGATCCTGCTAAAGTTCAGGTAATCATTGAGATGCCTCCCCCAAAGAATATCAGTCAATTGAGATCATTACAAGGGCAACTTCAATCCATAAGAAGATTCATTGTGCAATTGGCCGACAAAAGTCTACCATTCACACATCTCCTGCATAAGAATGTTCCTTTTAGATGGGATGACAAATGTGAAATGGCATTCCAACAAATCAAGCAGTACTTGATGAACCCACCAGTTCTAGTACCACCAAATCCAGATAAACCATTGATATTGTACATTGCCACAATAGAGACATCCTTGGGGGCATTGCTAGCACAAGAAGACCATACATGAAAAGAACGAGCAATATATTATATCAGCCGGACATTGAAAGGACATGAACTCAACTACACTTTCATTGAGAAGGCTTGTTTAGCAGTAGTCTTTGCTTCACAAACATTTTGACACTATATGTGAACGCATACGATTAATCTTGTTGCAAAGATTGATCCACTTAAATATCTGTTAGGCAAAGCTATGTTGACAGGAAGGTTAGCAAAATGGGTCATGATTCTGATGAGTTTGACATACACTATGTTGATCGCAAAGCAATAAAGGGACAAGTTATCGCTGATCAACTAGCAGATGCTCCACTGCAAGCAGAACACCCCTTGCGCATTGAATTTCTAGATGCTGATGTTTTCACTGCAGAATTCAAGCAACTATGGTCCTTATATTTTGATGGTTCTTTTACTCAACATGGATCAGGGGCAGGCATTCTCTTTGTCACCCCTCAAGGACATACCATTCCTCGGTCATATAGGCTAATGTTTCCATGCACCAATAACATAGCCGAGTATGAAGCACTAATTACTAGACTAAAGATAGCATTGGAATGGAGGATTACCGAGCTACAAGTTTATGGTGACTCATAGTTAGTCATTAACCAAATCAATGATGCTTATCAGACTAAAGATGAAAAATTGTTGCCATACAAAAAGATGGTCGATGACTTCAAGAAGTACTTTGTGGACATCCAATTCACACAAATTCCAAGGCTTGATAACAAAGCAGCTGATGCTATGGCCATGATCGCTTCATTGTTACAACTCCCAGAAAAATAGACTCGCTATGAATTTATGGTGGAACAATTATTTACCCCTGCTTATGACACACTCAAAAGCCAAATTATCTGCCGCTTGGTAGGAACTGATTCACCCTGGTATGGTAAGATTTATGCCTACCTAAAAGACGACATTTTACCACCTGACTTATCTCGTAATAAAAAACGTAACTTTATCCGACAATCCTCTCACTATACCCTTATCGCTGATACCTTTTATCACTGTGGTCTTGATGGTACTTTACTTCGATGTCTTGAACGTGACGAATCCGACAAAGCTTTACAAGAAGTTCATGGGGGAATTTGTGGTACTCATTCGAGTGGACTAACTTTATCCAAGAAATTGATTAGAATGGGTTACTACTGGCCTACAATGGAGAGGGAATCATTCACTTTTGTTAAAACATGCTCAAAATGACAGATTCATGGGAATCTTATTCATGCTCCTGCACAAGAACTTCACTCGTTCACACCAACTTGGGCATTTTCTCAATGGGGGTTAGATCTAGTAGGCAAGATTCATCCTTCATCTTCAAATGGGCATAAGTTCATCATCACAGCAACAGAATATTTCACTAAGTGGATTGAGGTGGTACCTCTCTCTAAAGTCACTGGAAAACAAATTTCATCCTTCATACTCAACTACATTATTTGTCGGTATGGTATTCCTAATGCCATTATTATAGATAACGGTCGACCTTTCAAGAATTAGGATGTTGATGAACTTTGTGAGAGATTCCATATTCAGCACAGATATTCAACACCTTACTATCCACAAGGGAATGGCCAAGCACAAGGGAATGGCCAAGCAGAGGCCTCAAATAAGACTATACTTAAGATTTTGAAGAAGACTGTAAATGATTCAGGGAAAGATTGGCATGTTCAACTCAATCCCGCCTTGTGGGCTTACAAAACTAGTGTCCGAACGCCAACGGGTGCAACACCCTTTGCTCTTGTCTATGGAGCAGAAGCCATATTGCCTTTAGAGGTTGAAATACCATCACTCAGAGTATCACTGAAAGGTCTCATAACTGATGATGAATACAGAGTTTCCCGACTACAAGAGTTAGAACCTCTAGATGAAAAGAGACAGAGAGCAGCTGACCATTTGAAAGCATACCAACAGATGATGTCTCACAGCTATAATCACAAAGTAAAGCCATGTACCTTTCAGGTGGGTGATCTAGTTCTAAAAGAGAACCCAGACAATCAACAAGATAGAGAAAAGAAGGGAAAATTTGAATCAAATTGGCTAGGTCCTTATGTGGTTATTGCAGTCTACGGTTCAGAAGCTTACAAGTTATCAACGCCAGAAGGGGACCTATTTGACGAACCCATCAACATCATGCATCTCAAGAAATATTATGTTTAAGTGAGCTATCATCATTCAGAAAAAGTCCTTACGAAATACAAAAAAAAATCAGAAAAAGTCCTGAAGAAATGCAAAAAAAATCAGAAAAAGTCCTGAAGAGATACACAAAAAAGAGCAGAAAAAGTCCTGAAAAAATTGAAAAAAAAAAGTAGAAAAAGTCTTGAAAAAAATTCAAAAACAGCAGAAAAGGTCTTGAAGAAATACAAAAAAATCAAAAAAATGTCATAGAGTGAAAACCTGGCAAACAGTCGGTCTATTGACAGAAAAATACAAAAAAATCAAAAAGAAATCAGAAAAATGCAATAAACACAAATAGTGAAAATCTGGCAAACAGACGCTATCTGTACCTCTCCATCTATTAGTTCCTGTTTTTGCACTTTGGCTTGTCAGCTCTCTTTTATTTTTATTTTTTTCTGCATCTTTTTCTGCATCTTAGGGTTATAATTACATCATCTTGCCGTCATTTGCCTAGAAGCGATACAACGTCTTACCATGGCTTGATCATTATACATTATTCCTTTTCGCAAGTTGTGTCAATATATGGGGCAAAAACTCAACTAGGGGCACTTAACTTTCAGAGCATACTAAAATAGCTGGACAATGTCGTAAAAATCCTATCATTCGAACAAACAACCAACTCACGCGAAACCTTATCCGATCATCGAGCCTTATCATGAACAATTTTCAGCAGATACCATATCATTGTCTATTGGATGATCTAAAAATCTGAATAATGTATGAAATAACAGTATTACATTTTGAACAAAGGTTGTTTGATTTTTGATATCATTACTCTGGAGCACACTCGATGATGTACTGAACTAGAGTGGCAAGGAAACGAGAATTATTTTTCTTTCTCTGTTGTCTTGAGGTTAATGATCAATTCGATGCAAATATGTCACAAGACATGATTACCAAAGCAATATCATTGATGACAGTTCCACATTTGCATCGGAAGGATGGTTCATCTTTGTTTGTTTATGCAAGAAATGCTCAGGTCATCTCGGTTCAATTATACCTCGATGCTTGTGTTCGCTTGCTATATCAAAAATCATGAAAGTTGTACGCGGGTCATCATTGGTGCTAATTTCCCCTCTGATGCTTGTACATACTTCCAACATTTTAAAATGCTCTATGATGATTCAAGAATGCTTATAATAGACTCAAGAAATTGGTTAGTTTCACTTAGTGGTATGTTAGTTAAATCATTTGTATATATCTGTATATTGGATTCACATAAGTGTTCTGAAAGGTTGAATGGAAACATTAACGGTTGTCATGTAGTTTTGAATTCTTTGTGGAGGAAATTTGGACATTTGTTTCATTTATCATCATTTCATCATTATCTTTATCATTATCATTCTCATTCTGATTCCATTTTCTATCATTCATTCATTGTCATTTTCTTATATCCTTATCATTTATCATTATCATGTCTATATCATTCATATCATTCTTTCATTATCATTTTCATTTTTTTCATCATTATCATTATCATGTATCATTTTAATTTCATTTTCTATGATTATCATCATCATTATCATTTCTCATATCAACATCATTTCTCATTCATTATCATTATCATTATCATGTATCATTTTTATTTTCATTTTTTTCATCATTATCATTATCATGTATCATTTTTATTTCATTTTCTATCATTATCATCATCATTATCATTTCTCATATTAACATCATTTCTCATTCATTATCATTATCATTATCATGTATCATTTTTATTTTCATTTTTTTTATCATTATCATTATCATGTATCATTTTTATTTCATTTTCTATCATTATCATTATCATTATCATTTCTCATTCTTTATCATTATCATTATCATTATCATTATCTATTTCATTTTCTATCATTATCATTATCATTATCATTTCTCATTCATTCATCATTTCATATCATTTTTTTTAACATCGTCATTTTTCAATTTATTATTATCATTACCGTTTCTCTCATATCATTATCGTTCATCATCCCATTATCATTTTATCATTTATCATTTACTATTATTTATCATCATCATCTAGTATCATTCCATTACCATTGCACTCATTCATTTCATATTATTGCATTCCACCTTATAATTATTTCACTTTCATCACCATTTTCATTACATAAACACTGACAAATATATCATTTATCTTTTCATCATTATCATTATCAGTATCACATTCATTATCTACCATTTTCATATCATAAATTCATGATGCATTTCATACACATACTATTCATTTTTGCAAAATTCAAAAATCCACATCTCATATATACATTATCACAATCATTGCATCTACATCCTAGGTCATTCATCTACATCATATAAATTGGGTCATCCTGCATCATAAGGTTAGTCCGCAAAAGTAGTCAAATCTCATATCATACATACATAAAAGAAGCATCCATATCAACATAAAAAATGCACAAACATATCCTCATCAAAATCATCGCCGCTGCATATCATCGCTCATCAAAATAATACAAATGTCCAATGTCCAATGAAACCAAAAATTTTAAAATATGATACATGAGATATGATCAAAACTCAATATACATGCCCTGCATATGTGCAAAATATATATGTCCCAATCACTAGCTGGTAGATTCCCCTGAAGGAGCTGCTCCGGAAGGAGGCGGCCTGCCACTACCCCCTACATCAGGATCTCGTCGAGGCCCTGTAACCTCTCTGCCATGTGTCAATGTCTGTGATCGGGTCCTCGTCCTGCTATGTGATCGTGGATAAGGCTCTCGACGCTCGGGAGGACACAACTCCTCATATCTGACTCGGTAGTACTCAGCCTCTCTAGCTGCCTCAAATCCCTCTGCAATGGCCTCCTGTAATGATGTACTCTCTACAGGACCAATGAGTCTCTGTGCCACACCCTCAGCCTCCAATGCCTGTCATCTAAGTGAATCCCTCTCCGCTACCAACTGTGTCACCTGGGGATCTAGGGCAGGCGCTTGAGCCTGTACCTGTGTCTGAGCCTGCGCCTGTATCTGTGTCTGAGTCTGTGAAAGTTGTGCCTGCAACTGCACTATCACACTCTTAGCCTGAGCTAGCTGGCTCTGTAGCTGCACCTGCTGTCCCTGAAAAGTGTGAACATGAGCCTACAATGCAGTCATATGTGCCTGCTGAGATGAGGACGACACCTTAATCACTGTCTGTGGTCTACCACCGGATCTGGCTCGCCAAACAATCTGTGCTCTGCCCAGACTATCCAACCTCTACTACCTCTCCTCTCCACCATCATCTCCCCTATCATCTCCGTCATCCAAGCTGTCCTCGTCTCCATCTCCTCCACCTCCGCTCTCCTCACCCTCATCTCCCTCCTCATCTCCCTCCTCCTCATCTCCCTCCTCCTCCTCTCCTCCACCCATCGCCTGCTCTCCGCCGACCACATCCTCCAGTCTCCCTACCCCTGGCTGCAGCGCTCCTCCAATAGCCCATGGCTCATTTGGCACTATAAATCATGGAAATGGATGTGTATGAAAATATTGTGCATAATCATCGATCATCCCTGCATCTTGCACCTCTGGTCTGTCTTTCCATACCTCTGGCTATAAGGTAGAATACTCTGTATAGGCTACCTGGTATCGAATACATGGCTCCCATCTTGGATCACCCTTGCGCCACCCATAATGAGCAACGCCTTGTGGCATCCCCTGTGTAAATCCAAACTGTCTCAGCACTCGTAATGCCAGAAATCTCTCAATAATAAAGGAAGTCTGCCCTATCAGATATTGTGGTCTACAGACAAACGACATCTCTAAGTGATCACTCCCCCATGCCTCACAATCCATGTACGGTCTCCATATCACTGCATCTATATCATCCAATACCCGTCGCCAATACTTTACCTTGCCCAACTTTTGCTAGACAAGTGCACCAGAATATGCATACACATAGGGCCTCCCTGTTGGCCTAGCTCTCGTACAATGTGGTCTCATGATCGCAATGTGCTCCCATGCTCAGATCTGTAGAAGCGTCACCCCACTCACCAAGCTAGTGGATCCTCTATATACAACCTGATGAAGATCATGATACATGTCAGCTAATATATAGCTCCCCCAGGCATACCTCCGTAGTTGTGTCACCATCCACTCCAACATCCTACCCCAACCAACTGCAAATCCCTTCGACCGATGGCCGGTCCAAGGAAGCCTCCAATGAATGCAACCAACACAACCACTAAGTCTGGATATCTACTGAAATCCTCCCAATCTACCGAGTATCCACCAATGCTTGCATCGCCACATATCTACCGCAACGCCTTGGTCCCACCAATCTCCTTGTGGTGATAAACCACAAGGGCACCGACAACTGAAATCCCAAGAATCCTGTACACATCCTCGGGCATCACACTCATCTCACTAGTTGACAAGTGAAAAGTGTTATGCTCTGAGTGCCATCTCTCTGCCAAAGTGGTCAACAGTCCCCTGTTGATCCGAATACCTCGCGGCATGGTCAACAAAGGTCCCAGTCCACACTCTGCTATCCACTGTAACTCTGCTAGTCTAAGCTCTCCTATTCGCTCCCAACATAGTGGGAACCGCTCTCTAGTCTGGAGGCCTTTAAAAACCCCCTATTTTCGATCATCACAAGGACACATTAATCAGACTCATATCATGTGATCTATCTATCCAACAAATTCAATCAATGACCCACAGTCAACGAATCATTTCAATAACCCATATCAAGTGTTAAATCAATCTATTTGAATATCCAATCAATCTACTCTATCATCAGTTACTATTTTTTTTTCTTTTCAGGAAAGCAAATTTATCAACACACAAATCATTTCCTATTTGTATTTCGGTCATGAATGCAAATTTGTATCCTCATTTTACTATTTGGTTTTTATCACAGAAAGCAAATTTATCAAACATCTACTCTTTGTTTTCAATCATGAGAAGCAAAGTTATCCAAACACAATCAATCAATCAATCAACGGTTTACATCTTGACAGGGGCAATTCTTTGTTTGTTTTTGTATCATTTGTGCATGCTTGCTTGCTTGCTTGTGTGTGTTATCATTTTATCTTGCATTTGTATCAAATCCATATCATTCCAGCTAATATTCATATCTTGTGTGTGTTGGAATATCTTTTTGCATTATCCTTTGCATCTAAGGTCACATAATACCTTTTGTGCATTAGGACTTTAATGCTCTAAGCCTCTTTCCTCATACGTCTAGACAAGGTTGTATTACACTGGGGCACGAGACACATCGTCACCTTGGTCCTTATACCTTGGTGCATAATGTCTAGTGCTAAATCAAACATCATGGTTGCTCACTTTCATTGTAGCATAACGTATCATTCATCTCCTTCATCCACTTTCTATCTTGCATCATCCTGTTTATCATTTCATTTCATTTCGAGAGTCTACCCGTGTTTGTCCAACCCGCCTATCCTCTCGAGGGGGCATCATCATTCCATTATCCTATCTTTCCTTCACCATCCATTTTCTTTTACCTGTATCTTAACTTCTTTGAAATGATGTTACTCGACACAAATCTAATCATCTCGAACATCATCTCAAAGAGGGGCAAAATGTAGACATCAAAAAATTGTCATCTTACGATACCTTGTCACCACATTGCATCATTTAGACACCTTGTATCATGTTTTGCCCTAGGTACCCATGTCATCATATATTTAATTAAATAAATTTTATTTATTTAATTAAATTCATAATCATTTCCATCCATTTCTCTAATGTTAATTAAATAATTTATATTATTTAATTAATTAAATCATTTATATCCCTTCCTCTAATGTTAATTAAATAATTTATATTATTTAATTAATTAAATCATTTATATCCCTTCCTCTAATGTTAATTAAATAATTTATATTATTTAATTAATTAAATCATTTATATCCCTTCCTCTAATGTTAATTAAATAATTTATATTATTTAATTAATTAAATCATTTCTATTAATTCTTCTAATGTTAATTAAATAATTTGTATTATTTAATTGATGAAATCATAAATCCAACATTAATTAAATAAATCAAATATTTATTTAATTAATAAAATCTTTAAAATATCTTCTCGCTTTCTTTCCAAAATTTGAACTCATGTGCATCTAATTAATTTATTTAATTAGATAATTCATCAATTATCCTTCTCATCTTTTTCAGGATTAATTTCCTTTAAAAGATAATCAAAATCTTTCTATTTTTTTCACATCTTATCTTATCTTGTTTTAATTCCTTTAAAACAATAAATCAAAATCTTTCTATCTTTCGAAAATCTTATCTCATCTCATTGTTTTTCCTCTTTTGACAAAAAATCAAATCATTATCAATCTTATCAAATCTTATCTCTATCCACATCGAAAATCTATAAATCAAACCTTTCACAAGCCATTTGGATCGAATCTTTAGACATCCTTATGCTATCAAAATCATTCTTCGATCGAATCTTCTTCTAGCATCTTCACTCTGTCAAAATCAGTCTTCAATTGCCATCTATCATCTTCATCAGGTTGTTATGCCGCATAATTGAGCAACCAACATTCCTCCTCTACAATCAATCTTTGAAATCTTGCATCCTTGTGCAGGTGGAGAAGAGCCATGGAGATCAATCAACACTAGTTTGAAAATCAGTTTGCAGTTTCTTTGTTTACTATTTTTATTTTCATTCTAGTTTGTACTTCATGTGTGCTTGATAGGATTTAGTCATTTATTGTTTTCCTTATATTAAATCTCATTGATTTTATCCCTATCTATAGATTATATTCTCATAGAACATTATTATTGGGGTTTAAACCTTTCATTTGCAACCAAACTCAAACATTGTGGTGAGGCTACATCCTTGCATGATGCATTGAAAAAAGCTCTCTTATTGGCACAATTTGGAAGTGACACTAGAAATTCAGATAACCAAACTCAGGGTTATAATCCTCTTGTTCTTGCAAACTGCCATCATCTGCAGCCTTATGCCACTTCACCCATCAACCCTACCCAAATGCAATCATTCTCACCAAGCAGCTACAGCCTTCCTAAGGGTCCAAGCACCACATTTTACAACACACCACATCACCATGAAGTTGTGGGTGAAACATTTGATGAGCTAGAATATAATTTTGATGACTTGTTTGGTAAAAGGAATGAAATAGATGAGAATTCATAGCATAATAGAAATCTCAAGATAGAATCTAGCTTTGTTGAAAATGCCAGTACTAACGGTGGCTTTGAAGGAGATGAGGTTAACTCTTCTGATCAAGATGAGAGTCAGGGTGATGAAGAATGGACAAAGGAACATGGTTCAGGTTGGATTGATATCCCTCATATGCAAAATTGAGTAAGGGAGAAATTACAAGAGCTGGAAGATCTGGAACTATCAGAACTTGTTGGACCAGGTGGATGTAGGATACATCAAACTAATCAACACTCTCAGATGGACTGCCATGTCTTTCTAGGTAGGATGGAGTTGTATTTCAAGCAACTGATCTCTATTGAAGGAATACTTATGGAAGATCCTTGGAGTACATATTCCCCCAATGAAGAGGATGAAACAACTAGCACACATGAAGATGGTAATCACTCCATCCAAAATAATGAGACTAACTGTGTGAAGAGTTTTAATTCCTCCCTATCTTTTGATGGCCTTGATCCTTGCATTGAGACGGATTCAACAAATGGTGACACTCCTCCACCTAGTGAGCACTTGATGGAAGTGGAGAATGGATTCATCAATGCATTCATAGATTCTTTCATGATGGTGGATGAGGAGGAGACATACCTTGATGAGTTAGCACAAGAAGATGACTATGTTGATTTGAGTGGTGGACAGATTGGTATAGATAACATGCTTCAAGATGAGATGGCCAATGAATCTTGTGGTCAAGGTCAAGAACTTAAATTCCAAAATGAAATTTTAAGGGAAGAAATTCAAGTAGATGTGCAGAGCAGTCAAGTGCTCCCTGAGGAAATTCATGACGGAGCACATTGGGATGAAGCAGAGGAATGCCAAGAAAGCAACCAAGAGGTTATCTCAGAAGTTGAATCTCTTCAACATAACGAAGAGAATGAGACAAGGGATTATTTTCTTGATTTTGATTCTAATTGCTCAAATGTGTTGTTGGAAGAAAGCCCTTGCTTGGCATCCACAAATGAATTTGTTCTTAATACTGATGAATTTGATGCTAAGTGGCATGTTCTTGTTAATGATGTGCAGGAATTTGAATTGAGAAAGTGCTTTCTTGACTTTGAGTCCGTGTGTTCAAATGAGTTTAAAGGAAATCCTTGTTCACCATGTGCCAATATCCGTGACATCAATGATGATAAGCTAGAGCCATATTCTCAAACCCTTGGGGATGACATGTTGCAAGAGAATGTTGAAAGTAAGACTTCATCTCAAGAAATTCAGAAATTTTTTGACTCCATGCCAGAGATGAATACAAAGATGCTGGTGAGTGAATATCCTAACTACAAGATGAACCTTGATTCAGTGGTGTTCCATGAGCAGAGACCTCGTGAAGAGGAGATCACACAACACAAGCCTGCATTGGTAACTAGAAATCTTCAGAATCAGGTGGTGTCCTTTCATTATCCTCTTTGTTTCAATGATTTTTAGTTTGATTAGGGCGTTGGGGATAGTAAAACCTGTTTGTGGGTAACTCATGACAAAACTGAGAACCCACAACTGATAATATTTCAAGCTTTATGCCCTCAGAATGAACTTATTGCATATAAACTTCATATTTCTGAGTATAAAGATAAATTTTCTATGTTTAGAACTGTGCCTAGTAAGTTAAGATTGCTGCACATAATGAAAAATTAGTCAAGTCAATGTACAAATTTTTACAGTCTTATGTTTGCAAGGCTTGGTTTTGGAGTTAGTTTAGGATTAGGGCTGGTTAGTGTTAGTTTTTGGTTTTGGTTAGTTTTCTTTTGTTCTATTGTTTTCCTTTTCTTGTTCCTTTTGTTTTTTCTGTTTGTAGATAGTTTTTTTCTCTGTTTGTAAATATTTTGCTTCTGTTTGTAAATAGCTTGGTTGTTGTTTGCTTATTCTTCCTTTTCTTTCCTTATGTTTCCTTTGTTCTTTGGGGTTGGTCTGTTTCTTTCCATCTTGAAATGGTGGGTTGTTATCTGAAGCATACTTTGGTTGCTAGGAGAGAGGTGGTTTAGATATTTTTAGATCTGCTGATTGGGTGATTTTTGTCCTAAATTCTTTGCTTTATGCCCATTTCCAATAAGAGTTGTGGAAATTCTTGAAAAGAAGGTGCAATGCAATAACCTTCATTAGCTCCTCTGAATGTGTCACAAATTATCAAGACCATCACCTCTTGTAAGGGTATATTTGTCATAGGGTGACAATGTTGTAAGATTTGAGTGAAAAATTCAATCTCCCAAGTGCTATTATGAGGTGCATGGTAGTTTTCAACCTAGAACAGATGTTAAACATCTGGCATATTGAAAAAAAATCAAATGAAATATCTGAAATTCTATGAGAAAACAAAAAAAAAGAGAACTGTTTGAAGAGAAAAGAGGACTCAATATGAATGGGTGATTCCAGTATCTCTATCAGGGCTATAGACACCTGGCTGGTAGTAGTGCAATGCTGTGAAAGAACTAGAAGTATCTCCGTCAGGGCTATAGACACCTGACTGGCAGCGAAGCAATGCCCAGGATATCATTGCACAACAGCCAAAGGGAATCAACTCATGTAGCTCAAAGCTTGCACATTGTTGTCCGAGAGATGAAGAAAACTTTATAAAAGATTGATCCACAATCAAGCACACACATAGATTCAGGGGTAGCTTTTGTTGATTTACATTTGAGATTCTAGCTCAACCTTGGTTGTTAGAAATGACCCAACTGGAGTTGTCATGTTCATAAACTTGGAGTTCTGGGTAACTGAATTCTTCAGTTTCTTGAAAATGGTTAAACCATTTCCCTAGCTGAGTTGCCATTTATTATGCCTTGCATAACCACCCCATTTTATTCTGAAACAAAATAGGTCGCCCTTGTTCTTTTCTTTTCTTTTGGCCTCTAGTTTTCTACCTTAGGCACTTTTTTCTCTTAAAGTTCTGTCAAAAGCAGAATCGGGACCAATACCGAGTTTAGAATTACATCCAAGTCCTAGTCTTGTTCCATCCCTGGTTCCGGTTCTGACAATTTCCTTTTGTCCTTTCTTCTATTGGAGCCGGGTTCGGGTCCGAATCAAAACATTGAACTCTTCAAGGTTTCCAATCCGCGTTCCATCCCAGACCCGACTCCACCTTTCCATTTGTTCCTTTTTGGTCGGTCATTTTCCTTTTTGTCCTTTGCCTTAGGTGTTTTCTTTTCAGCCTTGGGCATTTTCTTTTTGTTTTGGCAGACCCGGAACCGGAACAGAAACCAAACTTGGAACTTCGTCCAAGTTTTGTTTTATGTTCATTCCCCGGCCCTGGTTCTGTGTCTTTTTGTGTTGTTTTGGTGGACCCAGAACCAGAACTAGGGCCAAACCCTGAAACTTTAATTAGTTTCAGGTTCGCGTTTTGTTTTGATCCCGGTTCCACGTGTTTTGTTCTTTCACTTTTGTCTCTTTTGTTTGTGTCATGGGGTTTTCCCTCCCCTTCCTCCTTTTCTTTGTCCTTTCTTGAGTGTCATTGGAGGTGAGTTCGGAATGGAATCCGAACCTGAAACTTTAAAAAGTTTATGGTTTGGGTTTGTTCCAGTCCCGGTTCCACCATGTTCATTTTGTTTCCAGTTCTCCCTTCCTTTTTTTGTTTCTTTGGTGGACCTGGAGTCGGGGTGAGATCTGAACTGGGAAATTGTGATTATTTCCATGGCTCGTTCTTATCCCGACTCCGGCCCCGGTTCCGATTTCCATTTTGGCCCTACCCCCACCAGTTTTAATGGTGAGTGATGTTGTTTCTGGGTCGTATTTTGTCCCGATCCTAGTTTCGCAAGGATTCGTCCATTTTACCCTCTCGTCCCAGTCCCGATTTGGTTCCGCCTCCACTAGTTTTAAAGGGAAGTGTGTTCCCAGTTTGGATTTTGTTCCACCTCCGCCAGAAGAAAGTCTTTTCTTGCGAAGTATAATAAAATGAGAGGTATTATGGGTAATTTAAAGGGGATGATATTTTTATGATTTAGAGGACTAACGAAGACCTTGTTTTGCAGGATCAAGTTGTGTGCATGAGGATATTTCTTGAGAAGTCTTCTTGAAACGTGAGGTGCTATCGGCGTGGCGGTTTGAGTTCAGCGAGAAGTCTTGGCGACTGAGTAAAGTCTCACCGACATGTTTTATGCCCTCAGTGTGGCACGTTCAACTCGCTGTGACGTCTTCCTGAATGATGTACGTCTTACTAATAGAGATGAACCTGCCAATCCAAGGAGATATCACTATAACTCTTAGCACCCGCCATAAGATCTTACTGAATTCGGATGTCTTGCAGACATGAAGGAGCTCGGGGAGAATCAAAAAGGGGCTCGCGGAGATGTCCTGGCAAAGAGACTTAGTCACACCGACAGAGGAGATATCGCCATGAGGTCTCCCCGACCATGTGATGTCTTGTCGATAGAAAGGGGACCCCACTAAAAGAAATAGAGCTCGCCAAGAGAAGGAATTCACCATGTGGTCTTGCCGATGGTCTTTCTGAGCTCGATATGACTTCTATGGCTTGCCGAAATGTATCAGCGACTGACCCATGCTACACCGACAACTTGTAGAAGGACAGATCTGGGGCAGGAAGAGCACCAAAGGATGAAGAAGTAAACATGAATTATAGGGACAGCTATAGTGACCATTGACAAAGATAGATTGGCATTAATGGTGATATTTTAGGGTGGCTCCGCTGGAGTTAGAGTATGGACACAAAGGCTTGAAGTTAATGCTATAAACTGCAAAAGATTTGAGATCATCCCCGGAACAAGCCATCATCAACATGGACAACGAGGATTCACATTGAATGCACAACTGACTTTCTTCAAAAGATCTGAGAGCTGCCCCACCTACAGTGAGTAGATATTTTGTAAACCCTAATGTAGGGGGACAAGGCATATTTTTTGTACATTTTGTATATATATGGCATGCTTTCCTCTTTGTAAAGGTTAGAACGTCTAGTTGGTAGTCAGTAGAAGTAGGAGCAGAACTTGTAAAGTAGAACTAGTAGTTAGGAGTTAGATTCAGAATAGATTAATGTATCTTTCAATTTCCTTAGTGTGAATGGAAACAATTTGGAATCATATATTTTTTGTACACTGGTGATTGTGCCTTCTTTGTAAATGTTGCTTATCTATTTCACTAATAGTAGAAGCAACCAGATTAAAATGTACTTCATGTTGTGTTCCAAAATGGTGTTTGTCTTGAGTTAATCATTTGATTTGGGAAGCTTTAAGGGAATGAAATTTGATTTTGTGTTTTATTTATAAGGTAACTTGCAATCTACTGTTGAAATCAACACTGTGAATGAATGAAACTGTGTGTTAGTTACAAGTTAAGTTTGTTCTATAGTTTTAGTTAGGGATTCCTTGAAAGGAAACAAATCTAATTAAGTTGGATGAAGTATCATTCTTTTCTGTTCCAAAGCCTTGATCTATCTTTTTCTATTTCTTTAAAACCCTAGTTAGAGTAGATTTAAATTTATATATAACACCAAAACAATCCAAAAGCTCAACACCAGCAGGCCCCTTGAACATTACTGTTACATTGACCACTGAGGGACATCAACATAGTTGAGAACCAACTACAAAGACCTTGGGAGTTAAGATATCCATGTGATCATCTTTCTCTTTCAGGAGAAACAAAGTAGCAATATTTTGTTTGCATGTTGTTGTGCCAAGACACACGTCAACAGGAACTGGCACTAGAAGGAGGGCCTATGAGTAATTTTGGATCGTTGTGAGTTGGAGTGGGTCAGATCTTGGAGGACCTAGCTCTGATGGGTAACCCTTTGTATATACCAGGATTCGTCCATGAAATCCCTGGTCACCCATGTAATAGGCTTCCATTATTTTTTTCTAACAATGGGTAAAATGCTTCTGAACATGTTGAAACTTGCAAGCGCATATTCATTTTTCTCCAGGTTCAACATGAGGATGTTGTATGTCAATTGTTCATCAAAACACTTCAAGGTTTAAGAAGACAATGGTATGTTAATCTGCCACTAGAATCTATTTATTCATGGGGGCGGAGTTAGAAATTTTATTCTTAGATCAGTTTCATCCTCAAACACAAGATCCATCGTTTGAATTTGCAACCACAAAAAGGATACCATTTGAATCAATTTAGCAGTTTAATAATAGATTTTCGTTTATGAATCGAAGGGTTCAATCCTTAGATTTGGTTGTGGATGATTATACGCTCACAGAACATTATTATTGGGGTTTAAACCTTTCATTTGCAACAAAAGTTAGACTTGGTCGTGAGGCTACATCCTTGCATGATGCATTGAAAAAATCTCTCTTATTGGAACAATTTTGAGGTGACACTAGAAATTTAGATAACCAAACTCAGGGTTATAATCCTCTTGTGCTTGCAAACTGCCATCATCTGCAGCCTTATGCCACTTCACCCATCATCCCTACCTAGATGCAATTGTTCTCACCAAGCAGCTATGACCTTCCTAAGGGTCCAAGCACCACATTTTACAACACACCACATCACCATGAAGTTGTGGATGAAACATTTGATGAGCCAGAATATAATTTTGATGACTTGTTTGGTAAAAGGCATGAAATAGATGAGAATTCAGAGCATAATAGAAATTTCAAGATAGAATCTAGCTTTGTTGAAAACGCCAGTACTAACGGTGGCTTTGAAGGAGATGAGGTTAACTCTTCTGATCAAGATGAGAGTCAGGGTGAAGAATAATGGACAAAGGAACATGGTTCAGGTTGGATTGATATCCCTCATATGCAAAATTGAGTAAGGGAGAAATTACAAGAGCTGGAAGATCTGGAACTATCAGAACTTGTTGGACCAGGTGGATGTAGGATACATAAAACTAATCAACACTCTCAGATGGACTGCCATGTCTTCCTAGGTAGGATGGAGTTGTATTTCAAGCAACTGATCTCTATTGAAGGAATACTTATGGAAGATCCTTGGAGTACATATTCCCCCAATGAAGAGGATGAAACAACTAGCACACATGAAGATGGTAATCAATCCATCCAAAATAATGAGACTAACTGTGTGAAGAGTTTTAATTCCTCCCTATCTCTTGATGGCCTTGATCCTTGCATTAAGATGGATTTAACAACTGGTGACACTCCTCCACCTAGTGAGCACTTGATGGAAGTGGAGAATGGATTCATTGATGCATTCATAGATTCTTTCATGATGGTGGATGAGGAGGATACATACTTTGATGAGTTAGCACAAGAAGATGACTCTGCTGATTTGAGTGGTGGACGGATTGGTATAGATAGCATGCTTCAAGATGAGATGGCCAATGAATCTTGTGGTCAAGGTCAAGAAATTAAATTCCAAAATGAAATTTTAAGGGAAGAAATTCAAGTAGATGTGTAGATCAGTCAAGTGCTCCCTGAGGAAATTCATGACGAAGCACATTTGAATGAAGCAAAGGAATGCCAAGAAAGCAACCAAGAGGTTATCTCAAAAGTTGAATCTCTTCAACATAATGAAAATAATGAGACAAGGGAGTATTTTCTTGATTTTGATTCTGATTTCTCAAATGTGTTGTTAGAAGAAAGTCCTTGCTTGGCATCCACAAACAAATTTGTTCTTAATACTAATGAATTTGATGCTAAGTGGCATGTTCTTGTTAATGATGTGCAGTAATTTGAATTGAGAAAGTGTTTTCCTGACTTTGACTCTGTGTGTTCAAATGAGTTTGAAGGAAATCCTTTTTCACCATGTGCCAATATCCCTGACATCAATGATGATAAGCTAGAGCCAGATTCTCAAACCCTTGGGGATGGCATGTTGCAAGAGAATGTTGAAAGTAAGACTTCATCTCAAGAAATTCAGAAATTTTTTGACTCCGTGCCGGAGATGAATATAGAGATGTTGGTGAGTGAATATCCTAATTTCAAGATGAACCTTGATTCAATGGTGTTCCATGAGCTAAGACCTCATGAAGAGGAGATCATACAACACAACCCTGCATTGGTAACTATAAATATTCAGAATCAAGTGGTGTCCTTTCATTATCCTCTTTGTTTCAATGATTTTTAGTTTGATTAGGGTGTTGGGGATAGTAAAACCTGTTTGTGGGTAAATCATTACAAAAATGAGAACCCACAACTAATAATATTTCAAGCTTTATGCCCTCAGAATGAACTTATTGCATATAAACTTCATATTTTTGAGTATAATGATTAATTTGCTAGGTTTAGAACTATGCCTAGTAAGTTACGATTGCTGCACATAATGAAAAATTAGTCAAGTCAAAGTAGAAATTTTTACAGTCTTATGTTGCAAGGCTTGGCTTTGGAGTTAGTTTAGGATTAGGGCTGGTTAGTGTTAGTTTTTGGTTTGGTTAGTTTTCTTTTGTTCTGTTGTAAATTCCTTTTCTTGTTCCTTTTGTTTTTTCTGTTTGTAGATAGTTTGTTTCTCTGTTTGTAAATATTCTACTTCTATTTGTAAATAGCTCGGTTGTTGTTTGCTTATTCTTCCTTTTCTTTCCTTCTGTTTCCTTTGTTCTTTGTTTGTCATGTTTTTTTCTTTGGGGTTGGTCTGTTTCTTTCCATCTTGAAATGGTGGGTTGTTATCTAAAGCATACTTTGGTTGTTAGGAGAGAGGTGGTTTAGATATTTTCAGATCTGCTGATTGGGTGATTTTTGTGCTAAATTCTTTGCTTTATGCCCATTGCCAATAAGAGTTGTGGAAGGTCTTGAAAACAAGGTGCAAAATAATTCAACCTAGGCTTATCCTTTACCCACCCTCACATGTGCTTCACCCCTCAAATTGACCCCGGTACACCCTCTACCCTCATAATACAAATGTATCACAACAGCCTAGTAATGATATTGTTGCTCATACGTATAACACCCGAAACAACCCGTAACCACCACAACCAACCCCACCCTCTTTACCTTTACCCAATCCGCCTAGTGCTCCTCATTATAACCCACACACAAAGGAATATGATCTTGTTGAACAACTAAAGAATACTTCCGCCAAACTTTCCCTTTGGGATTTACTTCAAAACTTGCAAAATTATCACAATATTCTTCAAAACGCTCTTAAAAAAATCAAAATTCCTCCTGGTACCACTCCAAATGATGTGGTAGCTCTAATCCATAACAAGAATCTTGACATTACCTTTCACCAACATGAGCTCCCTCCTTTGGAGTTACGTAATCAACATGATGCTTTTACGATAATTGCTCAATTCAATCACATTGGTATCAAGCACACCCTCATAGATAATGGTTCTACCCTTAATGTGTGTAGTGTGAGTCTCCTTGATCAATTAGATGTTGACAGGTCACAAATCATACCTAATTATGTCACCATTTGAGGATTTGATGATACAATAAAGCAACCGCTTGGGATAATTACTTTGCCTATTATGGTTGGAATGGTTGCTTTGTAGACTCCTATTTGTGTCATGCCTTATGATCTCTCGTATAATCTTCTTTTAGGCCAACCATGGATTCATGAGATGAATGTGGTACCTTCAACCCTTCATTGTATCATGGAATATGTCTATAACGATCACATCTATGAAATTGAAATAGATCCTGACCCTAAAATTTGCTTGCACCTTGAAAAAGGGGTTACAAGTCCTTTGAAAAAATTAATTCCAACATCCGATATAGACCATCTTCAAATTGAGTACAATGATCGGGAATCGGTATCTAAATTATTTGGTGATGATTGGTGAACCTTAGAATTCACACCCTCATTTATGGGTGAATACATACTCACACAAAAGAAAGATGAGAAACAAGATCAACCAACAATCATGTCCACTCAAAATTCTGAATAATCTCCTCAAACATCTATCTCCTATAATTTGGAAAACAATGTGACATACACAACAAATTTTGATGACATTGATTACCAATCTTCGCTTAACTTGCGTGAAATGGAACAAATTTATGGAAAAGGCTATAAGTTTTTCAAACAATTAGGCTATACTAGAAAAGGATGTGGAAACAAGAGAAAGGTATTCATGTCCCTATTGAACCTACTACACAAGAAATGAAAACCAGATTGGGATATTCTTTTTCTAAAATAACTAAAGCTACTCAAAGACCATCCTTGAACATTAATGTTATAACATGTCACCCACAACAAAAACTTACAATCAAACATCCTGAGTTGCTTGATATAACCTTACCACCTTCATTGACATATGTCGATAGTGATGAGGCTTTGAAATACGTGTTAGGTGTTTACAATACCCCATCCTCACATACTTACATGAAAAAGATTACTAGTGCCATGAATGTTACCGAGCAAGAAGTGATATCACTGAAGAGCTCTTTGAATTTGAAAGTCCTAAATCCAATGCACTCCCTTTAGGAGATAAAATTGATGTGCCAATGGACATCGATGATAAAGTTAGAGTTATTAATATTGGGAAGTGCCTTGACAATGAGGAACAAGAAGATACTACCACTTTACTTCATGATTTTCCTAAAAATTTTGCTTGGAAATATTCTAATATGCCAGGAATTGATCAAAAAAATGTGATGCATAACATTGTCCTTGCTGAAACTGATAAGCCCATTCGTCAAAAGATTTGAAAGATGCATCCTAATGTAGATTTGTGTGTTAAAGAGGAACTCAAGAAACTTATTGATGAAGGCTTTATTAGACCTATTGATTATTCTCCTTGGATCTCATATATTGTCATAGTTGCAAAACCTGATAATCGTATTAGGATATGCAAAAAAAAACTGAGACTTGAATAAAGCATCTTTAAAAGAGAATTTTTTGCTTCCTAATATAGAAATGATCATGGATTCAACTGCTAGACATGCTTTGTTTTCATTCATGGATGTATTTTTTGGTTATAATCAAATCCTTATTAACCCTCTAGATCAATACAAAACCATGTGTTTACAACTATTTGAGGAACATTTTGGTGTGTTGTGATACCCTTCGGCCTAAAGAATGCTGGTGCAACTTATCAATGTGCAATGACATTAAAATTTCATGATTACATTCACAAAATTCTCGAAGATTATGTTGATGATATCCTATCTAAATCATTACAATGAAAATAAAATGTGAGCATCCTTCATACAATCTTCAAATGAATACACAAATACAACATGCACTTAAATCCAAAAAAGTGTTTCTTTGGCATAGATAGTGGTAAAATTTTGGGGTTTGTCATCTCTCACAGAGGCATTGAGGTGGACACAAAGAAAATTAATGCAATTATCAACATGCCACCTCCTAAGAATATTTCTTAGTTGCGAACATTACAAGGACGAATTCAAGCTATCCATCGTTTTGTTGCATCTTTAGTTGATCGTACATTACCTTTCATGGATCTTCTGAAAAAAGGTATACCTTTTGATTGGGATGACGATTGTAAATAGGCTTTTGAGAGTCTCAAGGAATATTTAGTCACTCCACCTATTTTACAACCTGCTATGCCACATAGACCATTTATCTTATATGTCGCCACATTAGCCCATGCTCTTGCAACATTTTTGGCTCAAAACAATGATCATGGTAGAGAACACCTTGTTTATTACATTAGTCACACCTTAATTGATTATGAAACATGATACTTACCAATTGAAAAAATACATTTGGCTCTTGTATTCGCTACTAGTAAGTTGCGACATTATTTACTAAATGCTGAAATACAAGTAATCACAAAATTTGATCCTCTTAAATATCTTTTCAACAAAATAGATCTCTTTGGACCCTTAGCTAAGTGGGTGATGTTGTTAACTAAGTTTGATCTTAAATTTGTTTCACAAAAAGAAATTAAAGGCCAAACCTTAACCGATCACTTAGCTAACGCTCATTCTCCTTTTGCTTTACCTAATCCTAATTGCTTCCCTGATGATCATGTCTTAACTACTGACATTAAACCATGGGATTTTTGATGGATCTAAGTGTAGAATAGGTTCTGGTGCTAGAGTGATTCTCATTCCACCTGCTGGAAAACCTATTCCCTTATCCTATCAATTAAATTTCCTATGCACAAATAATAGAGCTGAGTATGAGGCTTTGATTGCAGGTTTACAAGCTGCTAGATATCTTTCAACGTTAGACATATCAAGATCTTTAACGATTCACAATTCGTCATTAAACAAATCAATGGAACATATCAAACTAGACATGACAAATTATTAAAATACAAGGATCTTACAATGATACTATTAGAAAAATTTGACTCGTTCACCATTGATAACATCCCATGCAAAGATAACCGACATATAGATGTAATGGCGAGTGTAGCTTCTCTCATATCCCCACTCGACCCTTCCATCGATTTCACCTTTATTATCCATCCCATCACCAAACCTTTGATTGATACTTTGTTAGAAGAAATTTTGGCAATAACTCAAGATGCTTCATGTGAATGGTACAATACAATCTATAACTATTTACAAGACAGTACCATTCCCGAGCCTACTACAACAAATACTCGAAAGTGTTTACATAAACTCATGGCTAAGTATGTGATCCTTGCAAATGCATTGTATAGAAGGTGTTTTAATGGTCTCCTATTAAGATTTCTTTGATATTCTGAAATCCCTTTAGCACTCTAATAGGCTCATGTTGGTGCCTATGGAGATCATTTTGGTTGTCATTCATTAGTGAAAAATCTTAGAATTCATATGGAGAAGGATTGTTTCACCTACATTAAAAGATGTCACAAATGCCAAGAGCATAGCAGTTTGATGCATGCTCATGCTTCTGAGCTCCAAGCCAATGTTCCTATATGGTCATTTTCAGTATGGAGTTTAGATCATATTGGAAAAAATATTCCACCCTCTTCCGCTGGACATACATTCATTGTAACTACAACCAACTATTTCATGAAATGGGTGGAAGTGATTTCCCTCCATTCTACAACTACTAAAGCAATTTTTTCGTTTCATTTTGGATCACATAATTGCTCGCTTTAGACTATGGTCCAAAATTGTTTCAGACAATAGAACTCCATTTAAGTATAACAAAGTTCAATAATATCTTGAAACATTCAACATCGCTTTTCTTGAAAATACTAATAAGCTTCTTGAATAAATCCTTAAGAAAACTATCACCAAGCATAATAAAGATTGGCATACACAACTATCTTGTGTGCTTTCAGCTTATAGAACTAATGTTAGATCATCCATAGGAAATACCCCTTATAACCTTGTTTATGGAACTAATGCAATCATGCCCTTGGAGTTAGAAATTCCTACTTTGTGAGTTGCTCTCTAAGATATCTTTGATGATGAAACTTACAAAGATCAACAATTTCATCAACTTGAGATGCTCAATGAACAGTGTATTAAGGCTCTTGAACATCTCCAAGCTCACATCAAACAATTATAATGCAAATACAAAATTCTTGTCATCCCTCAATCTTTTTCTAAGGGATATTTTGTTCTTATTGAAAATCAATGAAATTCTAGTGCCGACAACAAAGACAAAGATAAATTCAGCCCTAATTCATTGGGAGATTACAAAGTTGATACCAATTATGGGTCTAGTGCTTATCTCTTAATGCAGCTTGATGGAACACCCTTTAGGGAACCCATTAATACCATGCATTTGTGTCAGTAAATTACCTCCAGCCTCTTCGAATAGTATGATAGTTAAAGCATTGTCATTTAAAGTTATTTGATTCCAAGTGACTTTCACATTGCTTCATTCTTGGCAACTAATCTTGTGATTGTCTTGAAAACTAAGGTAATTATATAAGTCCCTTTTATAATTGCTTTTGGTGTCATGCTATTATTGTTGTGTTAAGTTAGATCCTTATTAGTGTATTTAATTTAACATATTATTTTCTCATTATTCATGTCGTATCTATGTTAAAATTGAAACATGTTTTATCCTAGACAACATCAATCATGTTAAATCATGTAGCCATTAATTAAATACTTTTATTCTAAGTCATTTAATTAATCACATCGGATTTAACATCAACATAAAGAGCAACATCATCATAAAATAAAAGGCACATATCTATATATATATATCAATTTTTTTACATATCATCATCATATACCATGTTAAAATGGTATGTGAGAGCTAGACCCCTCAGGATCTGGCACTTGTGATCCAGTCCCTAGGCATCATGAGATGATCATGCGTGACTGTGATCGTGAACTGCCAAGTCTAAGTGCATACTCCAGACCCTGTACTCATCCAACAACTACACTTTTTGCTCATCTTCCATCTGATCTCTCTCCACTTGTGCCTATGCCAGCTCTACTTGCAATCTCTCTACCTTTGTTGAGGACTGTGATGATGGTAGTGCACTCCCAACTCAGCGAAATTGCCTCCTCACAATCTTGTACACTGCCCGCAGCCTTGCAATAGGTCTGAGTGACTTTGGCTCTTCCTCCATGATTGGTGGGGGTACGTAGTTAGGATCCATCTCCTCCTTGTCGATGGATGTAGGCACCATCTTTGTGGCAGCTTGACGATAGAGCTTTCGCTAGTCTCTCATCGCTCCTACAAGATAGACAATGTACACAATCAGTAACACATCATCATGGTATATATATAAAACTAAAGCATTAATCACAAAAGGACATACATAAAATTAAATATCATCACCTATCTCTCTAGGTGCATGAGGCATAGCAACCTCATCCTCTTTGGGGGGCATCGAGGATGTGTTGGCCTCTCTCTGACTCTGAGTGCTGATGTTTACGGTAACTACTACCCATGATCTAGTCCTATAAGTATGTGAGGACTCTCCATGTTTGTAATGATCCTCAATAGCTACCTCATCACCCTCACTTAGGGGTGGATCATCCTTGTAGTAATTATCCTCCTCATAATCCTCCTCATCATCATCATCCTCTCGGTCCTCATAATTAGGATTGGCCTCAGACTAGTACTCCTCATCAATCACATCTGTAAAAATATTTGTTGGCCTATACCGTACCTCCTCTACTTTCTCCTCTAGCTCATCACCCTCATATGGTGTTGGTACTGCATCACCTATAATGAAATCAACGGGGAACATAGGAGCTAGTCTTGCATATGACTACCACTCCTCGTGCTTGTTTGTGCTATCAACATCATTAGCGTCAGATGTTGGTGGCTAGTCATGATATAAATAATCAAAATCACTCTCACAGACATGATCTATAGTCAGCTGAGCAATATCACTTGGCCTCTAGGTACTTTGCACTAATCATCTAATGATAGGGCACACCCTCGGTGGTGTCTATACCTGTCCAAACTATCACATGACTCACCCATAGTTGAATGGTCGTACAACATAGTCATGCGTCCCCGCTAGGTTCCCATGCATTTGCATCCCCCTTAGCTGTCCTATGGGATTTGGCCACTATAGAGTGAGTAAATAAGGTCTCCAAAGGATCTTGTCCTCTTCTAGCTGGTCAAATCTCACCCTACAAAACTATAAATCCCTGTACTATTGCAAGCGTCACAAAGGATAGTCGAATACTCATGATTAGCCTACAACTATAGTACAAGGGTATCTGACAAGCCAAGTACATGTGATATGCTCAAGGCACCACACCTATAGAAGCGTACAATGGACCATACTTTCGATCTCTTGAAACACAAACTGACCAAGATCATAATACAAGTGTGCTAGAATACAATGGCCCCAAGCACAGACTGTCCTCTACTCGTACATCCCTCAAAAAAGTGTACCAGTCCTCCATCTAAGTGCTCCACTCATCCATCTGGATTGAGAACCAATGCCACTGTGTGCATCATAATCCATCTAACCATAGGAGCTTGCGAATACAACATGGGAAGCTTGATCTGTGCTCTAACCCTCTCATCATGTACAAGTCCATCTAAACAGTATTGCATGTCTCTCTTCTCCCAAAATTACTGATCCCCCCAGAAATATACTTGATCTTCCTAGATAGGAACCGGAGAATGCGGTGTACGTCCTCAAGAGTGATCATCATTTCCTTGGTGGGAAGATGAAAGGTACAAGTATTAGCATCCCAATGCTCACATAGAGCCATAAGCATGGTGTCATGATATCTCATAGGTGGCATAAGATATTCCCAATAGATACCCATTGACCATAGTTGCTCTACCTCTATCGCTAATAGAGCTAGCACATGATCTCTCAAGAATGTAAGTTGTCTTCCCCCTAGCCACTATCGTGACTGGGCAGGAACCTATCAAAATCATCATGCAAAATGCTCTAAATTTCATCTAATTTCTTCAATTTTCACATATTTCATCATGAAAGTGTGCTAAAGTGAATCTAGTGTGCTTTTCTAATGGTCCTAGACACTTTAGAACCCTTTTTGGACATTTTGCAAAGAAACAGGACACTTCAAGAAGAAATGGGACACTTCGTGAAGAAACAAGATACTCTACGAACAAATGAGACACTTTGTGAAAAAAAGGGGACACTTTGCAAAAAAATTTCCAAGAACCCTAAATTAACCTATCCATGCCTAAAAATCATTAAAATATTACAAAATCACAAGATGAAAGTTGAAAAATTGACTCGCCGCATGGCCCCTGCTCACAAAGATCATCCAGCTGCGAAGGTGTGTAATCTGGTTTGCTCAACATGTTCTTCACTCACTCGTCACTTTTAGGCTACAATAAGGTAAAATGAATTGTAAGTGAAAAATTACTTTCATCTACTTCTTTTAAACTCTTTTCATATCTTTTTAATTTTACACAATAGCATGTGGTTATCATCTTTTCAAGAACTCATAATGTAGCTATTTTTCAAATCAACATAATGAGAGCTCGGGTAATCTATTTTCAATGTTGTTTGATGCGTTGGAATCGTGCTTCCACACTTGACATCATCAATTTCCTATTGTTATGCAGCATGGTACTTGGAAATTCTCTACGATATGGTTTTTCTTATTCGATGTGGCTAGATTGCTACCTTGATTCCACCTACATAAAGCAAGCAGAATCAAGGGGGAGCATACATCTACCCTCGAATCAGATTCCTAAGAGTTAGATAAAAGGATATTTGAACAATTAATGAATGTGTGTTGCAGGATGTGGTTCCTAATGTTGTGGTTGTGCAGATAACTACACTGGGGGCTTTGTTCTCTTGTCTTTTGAATGTCTATCATTTTATGTAATAAAGTGCATTGTTTAGAGTCCTTTAGCTTACGTATGCATGTAGATTCATATGGGCACTAAAGTGGGGGCTAAATATGCCATAGAAAATTGGATCCTCTTGAGAAAAGAGATAATTTCATGCATGATTGGACCCAGTTTTGAGTTCCTTTACATCAATTACCCTTCAAAACAACATTTATAGGCCCCTTAGACCCATTAATTTTTATCTAGAGGACCGTTTTACCTAAGAAATCACATAAAACCCAAAAAAAAAAATTAATTACATCATACCTTGACAACCCATCTTCAAACAATAGTACTGGCACCCATTCACCACCTTGGGTAGAAGATTAACTATCTATATAGTTTTGTGTTTCCATTGATCTCACCATGTTGTGACTACAAGTTTAAGACATTTCTTGACTTAGTATTTTGGTCTAGTATCTGAACTGATATTCGAGCTAGGGTATGTGCAGGATCATCATGGAAAAACTAGGCCCTTAAGTGGCAAAAAATTTAGAAAAATCAAAGTTATGAAACTTGACATAAAAATTTGAATAAGTTATCTATATTATTTCAAAAATATGTAAGAATAGAATCTGTAACAAATTGAATGTAGTTTCTAAACTACTAGGTTTTTTTTTTTTAAAAATCTATTTGGTGAAAATTTGAAATTTTAATGTAGTAGTACTTAAATTTCAGGGAAAAAATAAAAAGTAGGTGTTTGTTTGACCACCCTAACAATAATAAAATGATAATATTTTTTCATAATATTTTAGATATAAGTAGAGGACTCATATCTCGATGTAATGCATATTCTTTTGTAAATTTTTTCCATGTAAATAATTAATTATGAATTTTTTGTTACAACTTTTAAAAAATAGAAAAACATGTATGTCTGACCACCTTAACCTGGTCAAAACTTCATGAAATTCAATTAATTTTTTTAATCCTATAGTATACGAAGCATAGAATGTGATGCATGTTTTGGATTCAAAAAATGTGATACCCTTTGAAAGATATAGATATTTTTCAATCAGCCTATCAATCAGGACTTTAGTCATAAGTCAAATAGAAAATGAATAATAATTATTTATTAAATTTAAAGTAAATAATAATTTATATTATTGGAAAGTTGAGAATCTCCTTTAAAAACCCTTTTCATTTCATCAATTTTGGGTAAATAAAAAGTCGTCAGCCACATACCCTACACATACCCATCATATCACCACTTTTTGGCCCATCATGATCCTACACATACCTACTACACTCTCTGGTATTCTAGTTTGCATTCCTCTGTAGTTGGTAATTATTGCCTACAGTTTTGTGTAATTTCTTATGGTTGTTGAAGGTATGCATGTTCAGAATATTATGTGCTTTGGTGCTCATACAACATTGTGGCAAGCAACAAAATTTTTATTGTTTTTTGCATTAAATTCTATTATTGTATGACTTCTTAGGGTAATTATAATGTGGCAAATTAATTTTGCTACGCGGATATATGTGTGATCTATTTTAGGTCTATGCTGACATTTAATGTAGCATGCCAATGGTTTGAATTATTTTCATGGAAATATTTTGTGAATGCTTGGAGCCGACACTTAGTATTTTTGGTAAATATGAAGTACATCTAATTAGGTTGACCTAATTGATGCTTGTGGATAGATCAAGTATATATGTGTATGTTGAACATGATTTTGAATGAAGGTACAAACATTGTGTGATTGATGAGGCAATAGAAAATGGAAAAGTGAGTGAATATAATGAAGTGTGTTAAGTTAGTCTATTGAGCATCACCAAAACTGTATCAACACTTGTTAGGTGCATTAAATTATTAGTTCATTTTTGTTGTAAAGACCCCTTTATTCTATAAGTACTTTTGTAGGTAGTGAGCCTCCTTGTAAGTAGTGATATTTTGTATCTAGACAGTCATTCCTTTCTGGGTAGTGAGCCCTTGGAAGTGATCCTTATATATTCAGTTATAGAACTACTTTATATTGTGAGTTAATCCTCACCTTGTTTTTTCCCTCCTTGGGTTTTCCACATAAAATCTAGTGTTCAATGTGTTATTTTACTTTCTATTTTATGTATCTCATGCTTATGCTTTATAACATAATAGTGTGATTGTGGAATTGATATGTGTTGAATTTTTAAGTTGGAATTTTTTGGCAATTGATTCACCCCCCTCTCAGTTGTTCTACATCTTTTAAAAATTAGTATCAGAGCTTTGGTTCCTTGGAGAAGAGCTTAACCACTTGAGGAGGATCCTCAAGGTTGATTAGATGGATGATAAAGGAGAGCTTCAAACTGCTCTTGAGGATCTTGAAAAAGAGGAAAGAGAAAATAGAGATCTAAAAGAAAATATTGATGATGCAAATGAATGTGTCCGAAAGCTGAAAGAAAAACTAAAGAAATTCAAGGAAAGACATGAAGAAGTAAGTGAGCAGCTAAAACAAGAGATAATTGGACTGAAAGTGTTGGTAGAAGAAAATAAAATAATTCAAGAGTGTCTAAATACTACGATGTAGAACAAATCTGATGAATGCTCTAAACTTGAACAAGAGGTGGTGAACCTGAGGATTGAATAGGAAAAGGAAAAGCTCTATGAGAATAATTTCAAATCTATCTCTGATAACCTTGAAGAATTTCTTGCTGGATAGAAATCAAGGAAAGATAAAGCTAGTTTGGAAAATGATGCAAATGAAAATTCTAAGGAAAATCAAATGACTCAAGACAAAGGGAAGAAGAAGGGGAATTTTGCAAGAAGACATCCTGTGAGACAACCTAATGCACAAAGGTATCCCTCTTTAAATGGTATTTGTTTTTCCTATAATAAATATGGTCATAAAGCAATAAAATGCAGGAGTAGAAGGAATCAAAATCAAATTCCTAGCTCTTTCTCTCCACAATGTTTTTCATGCAAGAATTTTAGACATAAGGCTATTGAATGCAGATCTTAGGTGAGAATCATCAACAAGGTGATGATGAATAGGTTTCATGGAGGAAGAATGAATCAATGCTTTAATGGCTACTGCTATACCTGCAACATATTTGGATACAAATCAAATAAATGTAGGTCAAGAGGTAACATAGATCATACTAATCAGAAAATTGTTGTTTTTTGTAATTGTAATAAACCTGGACATATCGCAAAGGTTTGCAGAAGTAAGAAAGGAAAGCAGTCCACTTCGATAGTGAAGAATGATCCGGTGAAGAAGATTGACAAAGAAGAGATAAAACAAGATATGAATAAGATATGGAAGAAGAAAGAGGAAGAAGAAGAAAAACCTAAAACTACTAATGTTTTTGTGCCCTCATCCAGTACAGATGATTTATTCGATAATTAGATGCATCGTCATCTTGGGGGGAGCATTATCAGAAAATTATAAAATCCTATAGATAAATGGCATGTTAGAAGATGGCATGAGGATGAGATGTGAAGAATGAAGAATCAAAGGTTGTGGAAAAATAACTAGAAGAAAATATGTTTTCATGATGATTTGCAAACTGAATTAGGGTTTCCTATGTTGAGAAGAATGTTTTTTAAGAGCTTTTTGATATTTACTGCATTTAATGCACTTAGGTCAAATTTGATGGAGTTTAAGTTAAATTTTGAGTATTCTCGATTAATTAAGAATTTGAAGAACTTGGAAGGTGCTCTGGAGTGATCTTCAAGCAAGATTGAAGCAATTTTGAAGGAAATTTGAAGAAATTAACTTAGGTAATCAAGAATTCATTTCTCTGTTTGCAAAAAAAAGAGGAAGAAGAAAAATGAAGAGATTTTGATTAAAAAAATTGAGAAAGGGTAGAAATGGATGGAGAATTGAATGGTGTTATCCCACTAAAGCTGAAAGGAGTTGAATTGGATGAATTTTATCATAGAAAGATGAAAGAAATGGAACTAGGGCTGAACAAAAATGAATTACAAAACATAAAAACCCTAGGTATGGATTTGTGGAGAGAATTTCCATGGTTTGTTAATAAAGAGCTTATTTTTTTCTATTGAATCATTTCAAGAATGATAGTATTGTATTGGACAAACCCTACTTAATCTTGAAGGAAGTGATCAAAGTGATCACTGGCTTATGCAATATTGGGGATCTTCTTGGAAAGAAAACTGTAAAGTACAAAGATGTGGAGGAACTGAATGGAATTAGTAAAGATCCTGGAGCCCTATTCATAAACACTCTCAAGGATTTGGTTGTAAGGTATGTTGTGCACAATGTTTCTTAAAAAATCTATTTCAAAAATTGTGAAGGTTCGAAATCGACTATTATTGTTTATATTGCACATATGATGGTTAAGGAGAATAGGAAATTTGATTTGTGTGGACTAATTCTTGAGAATATTTCTTAAAATGTTCATATGTCAGTGGTTGAGGGTTATCCCTTTCAATTTGGATCTTTGTTGGTGTTCTTGGTGTTTTACTTTTTGAGTTCCCTGCCGAGAAAAAATGACATGATATTGGAATGCAGTATTCCTATTGGAAAACAAATCTAAAAATACCTGGAGGCATTGGAAGATAATGTAACTGTGTGTAAATCTTATTTCACATCCTTGAAAACAAATCTATGCTCTAGTATATCTGCATCGAGTCAGTTTGAGGTGGGCTTTTCCTCCGATAAAAGAGAATTGGAGATTGTCTTTAGTGAATCCCCTCCGGAATTGAAGAAGAGAAAAGTTATAACTAAAGATATCATTGAAATTTTAGAAGAAAAGGAGAAAGTATTCTTTGATGACATCAAGTCTATGATAGTTAAGGGGAAGATGAAGAAGATTGGTGAATTATGGAGTGCAACCTCTCCTATTGACAGACTAAAGATTGATGATGCTTTGGTAGAATACCTACTTCAAAAAGGTATTGAAGTATTAGTTGTTTCTTATTTCTTTCCATAAAGTCTAGTTGAGATTGTTGAAGAAATAATTTTTCTTGAAGGTCCAGAAGGACATAAGTTTGAAGACTTGGTTTAAAAGAGGTGTATTAAAGCTAAAGGGAGATTATCTGAACTAATCATGGAAACAAAGAAATGCATTAAAGAAATATTAGACATTTACAAGTATTGTCTTCGGTGGCCTGTTGTGGTAGATAATTTCAAAAGTAAAATTGAAGCAATTGAATTTGAAGTGAACAGCATTGGAAAGAATTTTGAAATCTTTGAAGATAAAGAAGGAAAGCAAAGATTGAGAGTTGGTGAACTTCAAGTTGAACTGATTGTTGTACAAAGACAAAGAGATGATGTGGTAAAGACTTTCTGGTTCCTTAAGGAGATTGATGAGGTCTAGTTAGAACATCTTTCTCGAATACTTACTGATGCAGAAGATGTTGAAAGATAGAGTTCATATTGGTCACCATCTTTTACTCTTTTGGGCTTATTGGAAAGCATTTGCACAAGAATAGATTCAGCCAAATTTAACTGGAAGAAATTGTGTCCAGTTCTTGAGGAAAGATACAAGAAAGTGTTTTAGGTGAAGAATGCCATTTTTACTTGAATCCTGAATGTTCAATTTTTGTTGTTTTTAATGTGGAGAAGAAGAAAATGAAGAAAGAAAAGTTAATTGAATTGATGTTTGAAACTTTTGGATGGCTAAAAGTTTCTTGATGAATTGGAATCTTTTTAAATTTTGATGTCACCATGTTTAAACTTTTGTTTACATCTTTTTGGCCACCCTTTTCCATTGATGTCAAAGGGGGGGAGAGTTAGAGCAATGTTAGAATATGGGAGAGATTTGAAATAATGGGAGAGATTTGAAGGAGAAGTTTTTACATGTTTGCATCAATGACAAAGGGGGAGATTGTTGGAAAAATGAAGAAGATTACCTATCTCTACAGTTTTATGTTGTCATTGATGTCACCATGTTGTGATTGCAAGTTTAAGACAGTGCTTGATTCAGTATTTTGGTTTAGTATCTAAACCAATATTCAAGCTACACTCTCTAGTATTGAACTAGTCTGCATTCCTCTACAATTGGTAATTATTGCTTGTGGATTTATGAAATTGCTTATGGTTGTTGAGGTCGTGCATGTTTAGAATATTACGTGCTCCGGTGCTTGTACAACATTGTGGCAACCAACAGAATGTTTATTGCTTTTTGCATTGAAGTCTATTCCTAGCCCACTTCTTGGGGTAATTATAATGCGGTGAATTAATTTTTCTATAGAGATATATGTGAGATATATTTTAGGTCTATCCTAACATAATGTAGCATGTTGGAGGTTTGAATTATTTTCTTGGAAATATTTTGTGAATACTTGGAGCCGACACTTAGTATTTTAGGTAAATATGAAGTGCATCTAATTAGGCTGAACTAATTGATTATTGCAGATAGATCGAGTATATATGTGTATGTTGAATAGATTTTTGAATGAAGGTACATATAGTGTGTGATTGATGAGGCAATAGAAAATGCGAAAGTGAGTGAATATAATGAAGTGCCTTAAGTCAGTGTATTGAGAATCACTAGAATTGTATCAACACTTGTTAGGTGCATTATTCTCTATTCATTTTGGCTATAAAGCCCCCTTTGTTCTATAAATCCTTTTGTAGGCAGTGAGCCTCCCTATAAGCAGTGAGCTTTTGTATCTAGACAGTGAGTCCTTTTTGGGCAGTGAGCCCTTGGTAGTGAGCCTTATATATTTAGTTGTAGAACTACTTTTATATTGTGAGTTAATCCTCACCGTGGTTTTTCTCTCCTTGGGTTTTCCATGTAAAATCTAGTGTTCAATGTGTTATTTTACTTTATGTTTTATGTATTTGATGCTTATGCTTAATAACAGAATAGTGTGATTATGGAATTGATATGTGTTGAAGTTTTAAGTTGGAATTTTGTGACAAATGATTCACCCCCTCTCAGTTGTCCTACATCTTTTGACACTCTTTTCATTTGATCAAATATCTCATCAATTCTTGAAATGGGATATCTACTTTTTATGGTCACCTTGTTCAACATCTAGTAGTCAATACATAGATGCAAGGTTCCATCCTTCTTCTTAACAAAGATAAATGGTGCACCCCAAAGAGACACACTGGGTCGAATAAGTCCCTTGCTCATAAGTTCCTACAGTTGGGCATTCAACTTGAACAACTCAGTGGTATTCATCATGTACATGGTTTTAGACTGAGGCTGCACTCAAAGTACTAAATCAATAGAGAAATTAAATTCTCACTTAGGAGGAAGTTCTATGAGTTCTTCGGGGAATACATCTTGGAACTCCTTCAGAATGGGGTAATCATCCAAATAAGGATTCATCTTCTCTCATTCGCTAACATGTATCACATAAAAGGTACACCCCTTCCTTTGAGCCCTCTTGAGCTACATAGAAGAGATCTACTTAAGCTTTAATGGCCTATGAATTCCATGAATCTCGACCAAATTTCCACAGCCATCTAGATAATTGACCATCCTACCATTATAGTTAACAATGGACCTTTTCTTTGTCAACCAGTTAATCCCCAAAATTACATCATATGATCCTAATGGTACCACATATAGGTTAACTCAAGTCAATAAACTAGGAAGTTATAACTTGCTTCTATAGTGACATGAGTCCACCCTATGCTCTACATGATTTCCATATTGGTTTGTCCAAGAATTAGCAATAAATCAAAGTCTAATGGGTATCTTAGAAATTATGCTTGGATTGACAAAATGTTTAGTAGCTCCAGTATCAATCAAAATAGAGATAAGTCTACCATAAAGCATACTCAAAAGTTGGATTGGTGAGGCTTGGTATTTTCCTTGTTTGTTGTCCACCACTGCATGGATTTGATGTTTATTTCCTTCCTTTTATCCCTTAGATCGTTATGGGAAACTAAAGGCATAATTATCACCTACATAGGTATAGCAACCATCATGAGGTCCTTTTCGACCTCCTAACTTGTCCTCCTTGGAGCCTTTATGCTTATTTTAAAAATTTCCCTTGTTGTTGGCCTTCTTATTCTTTCTACCATTACTGCTCTCCACTTTCTCCTATGAATCACTTCCCCTCTTTAGATTCCTGATCTTATGGGATTTGTCTCCCTTTTGAAAGTTTGTGTTCCTAAATCGGGACTTAGATTCTAAGTTCTTCCAAAGGTTGGACAACTACTACAATTTTTGTTCTTTCTTGGTGGCCTTCTTGAAGACATCCTCCATGGTGAGTAGGTTATGCAAGTTTACATGTACTCCAATTAGAGATCTCAATCCAAGTATAAATTTCTAGATTTGGAAGCACTCATCAATCTAGTACCAAGGCACATATTTCAATAAATAAGTGAACTTTTCCCAATACTGAGTTACTAATATGCTCCCCTAAGCTAAGTTTTGGAACTCTGTCATTTTCTTGTCGAAGTAGTGCTGAGTAAGCCACCTCTTTCAAAAATGCTAGAGGAACTATTCCCAAGTGATCTCCCCAGGTTGCAGTTCTTGTTCTGCCATTTTGTTATCCCACCAGGTAGATTCCTCACCAAAGAATTGATAGGCTACCCATACAACTTGAGTTTCATAAGATAAGTTCCAAAGCCAAAAATATTTCTCCATTTCGATGATCCATGCTTTTGCTCTGTCTCCTATAGTTACCTTAAAACTTTGGCAAAGCCACCCTTTTCAAGTCCTTTCTAAGATCTCCTTCGACTTTAGCTTGGTTATTGACATTGGTTCTCTATTTCCTTGTGGTTGCTCCTCATTCCTCTGATTTTGACCATCTTGCATACCTCGGAATTCTCCTTCCAAATGGCCCATCTTATTTTCCTATTGCTTTAAGAGGTCAAGGATCCTATCCATCCTTTCATTTTGGTATTCATTTTGACCACCGATTAAACCTCCCTTTCATGTGGTTACCATGATGGTTCTCGTTCAACAATATTACTCTTGTTAAATGCCAATCAAATCAATAAAAGTAAAAAATTATTATTATTCCTTAACACATGAATTAGTAATGTTATTGTTAAATCTAATCATCGAAGGGATATCAATACTATCCACTAGTTTGAAAATGAAATTATTATATGGTTGCGATTTTAATTATTTTGATTTACTCATTGCTAACAATTATTTCAAAAATAAAAAATTTACTAGTTAATTGAAAATACGCTTTAATAATTATTTAGTTATTATTCAAACAATCCAACAATATTATTATTATTATTATTTAATCCTTATGGTTTTTTTTAAAACACTAATTAGGTTAATTAATGCTCCAAGTGTTTAGGGGGAAATCCAAACCACCTCCAATATACTATTAAAACCCTTAACTATAAATGAAATTACTACTCATGTCCCCAATATGAGATTTATGTATAGTGCTATTCAATATTATCATTAATAGTTAGAGGTAAGGTTAATATCAAAATTCCTCCCAATAGTAAAATAGTATTATAATTATAGTGTTTGCATTTAAATTTTCCCACATTTTAATATCGATAGAAAGTTTTATCAAAGGGTTACTCAGACACCAAGTTATCAAAGAACATTAACATTAATAATATTGATTATGCTAACTAGATGAAATCTTGAGAGACGTTACATATCTACGAACCATTAATATAAATATCAAAATTAAAATCTTATGATACATCTCTACTCACCATAATAAGGAAAGACCCCCTTTATTATTATTAATTAATTTTTTTTTAATTGATTTAGCTAACTTCATAATATCATACTAATACTAAAATAAATAAAATACCATACTAATACAAAAATAAATAAATTAAAGTCTAAGTTTTTTTTAAGGGAAAGTATACTAATGGGAAAACCACGATTCCTTTATTTCCTTTGAACTTAAGAACTTTAAAAGGGTTTACCTAATATACATAACTAATGAAATGTGATTCATTAATTCTATTAGATTTTGAGTGCAAATACACATTGGATCGGAAATTTATTAAAACTTTAGCTTTGAACAAATAGCTGCCCATACTACCGTAATATTTGGCAAAGATTAATATGACAATATTAATTGCAATATCAATGATAGCAGCCTCAATTGCGAAGATTTTATTTGTGTTAAATAGTATGAAGCGGTGCGCTTCTATGATTTACTTATTTTTATTTATTATTATTTTTTTTTAATTTTCAACTCACTCATAAATAATAATATGGTTACAATTACAAATAACAGACCGTAAATATTTAAATATGCATTACATTATTCTAATGGTTGTTGATGTTATTAAACTGCTTCAATTCTAAGATTCACACCCTCATATTCACTATGACGTTACTAACCATCATATTACCCTAACTAATTGAATTCTTACCTTGCAAATCTACTTAGTTCCAGCATCAATAACATTATCACATAAATATGAACATTTTATAATATTGGAAACTATAGACAACCATTCAGAAATTTAAAACGTTGAATCTTATGAATATTATAAGAGAATACTTGTATATTTACCTGGCATGAATTTGGCAGTCATAATTAGAAATTTTCCATACAAATGGATACACAAAAACAATTATAATTAATATTGCAATTATTGATCATAATTTTGTTACTAATTCAATTAATTCAATAGTGCAACCTTTACTAGTTACATGGTAATTAATCATCGTTTGTCAATTAAAAGAATTATTATCCGCTTTTAATCTGTGTGATCAAAGGAATCATTACTTATTAATAACATTTTGTTTCCACAGTCCATGATCATTAGTAATCAAGATGAAAAAAATGGCACACAGTTTTATCCAGAAATCTTGATTACTAATAATCATTACCTATTCAATACTAACCATTTTATTACGTACGCAGCAGCAACACCATTAACAGAGGCTGCACCAATCTCAATTATTTACTAATCTGGTCAAAGCCTTGCTGCAATGCTCGTGCCAAAGTTTAAGATAAATGTTCGTGCAACAAGCACTTATACGGTTGGGCAGAAGGAAAATGTTACTCTTGCAGTTTTTCACACGCTAAAGTCACGTCCAGCCAAACTGACAGTCAAGTATATTTACCAACACACTGACTATAGAAGAGCCTGCTAATAAATGGCAACTTAACTACCAGCTACTAAGTTGATTTCAAACTTAAGTCGTACTTGCATTTAAAAGGGTATGGGCCATTATCCTGAGAGAAAAGTGTCAAGATCATGCCTGATGCCCAGGATAAACCAACAGACTAATGGATGACCATTAATGATAGAACTTGCCTCACATCAAAAGTTTTCCCATCTAACGCCTGACAACAACTTGATATCCTTTCCTTCATTTGCTGTGTAGATAACATCATGACACAACTGCAAATTCCCGACGTAAGTTACCTACCACAATTTCTGTGTTTTTTTTTTTGTTTTAATTCATTTTTGGTTTAAATGCTTATTAGCTGATTGGATGGCGTCTCTGCTTTTGTTTTGTTTGCAGGGTGCATTAGGCTGAGGAGAATGGGTCGAATTCTCATTGTGGAAGCCGTAACCTGCCTCGTGAAAACCAACATCTCTATTCCAAACTGTTGTTTGGAAGGGCATGGCCGAGTCCTCCAAAAAGAGATTGTTGGCAATTTGGCTTGGGCTAGCCTGCTGTCCTCCTTGCTAGAACTTAAATTTTCTGAATGTTTATATTTAATCCAACTTCATTCCTTTATTTGATGCACAGGTCAAGCCTACACCAGACATGGAAATCTAAACAAAGTTCGGTAGGAGTGCATGAATAGGGAGTAAAACCCACAGCTGAAGAGATAAATTATTACTGCTCGATTTGAGAGGCAGAGTGCTAGAGGGTTGGTGCCAAGCTGAACGCTGAGCCCAATGATCTGGGTTAAAATTTTGGTTTGCAAGTTTTATACATACCTTATTATTAGTATTGTTTTTTTTCTTTTCTAGAAGACTTCATATAGTACAATTTTACAGAAAAAGAGAGGGGACTACACAACACTAATGAAGGAGTTACATCCATTATGATCGCATAGCTGCATCTAGTGAAGAAGTGGTTCCATATATCCACCGATGGGTTAATATATATAAATTTTATTATATATGTATAGAACGGACTATACCTTCAATTGCCAATTGTTGGCATATCTCATCTAGACAGGCTTTACATCTGACTAAGCATATAAGATTGAAATGGAAACATCATGTCCACTTTTTTTTTTTTTCCTTTTCTTAGACTTAGATGATCTGGAGAAAATATACTGTGTAATTTTATTTTATTTTATAGACTATACAAGCTATTATTTGCAGTTCCCGCTAGTTTCGATTACGCCCCCTTCTAATTCTTAACATATATCTACTAAAATTTCAGGTTGGATATCCTATTGGTGTTGAGTCATGACTTAATAACATATCAAAAAATGGTATCAGTTGCACAACCTCATTTTGAGTAACATAATCCTTTCTTACTTCAAACAAAGAAACTTAAACTATCATTTTGAAGATAAAACAATATCTTTGTTACTACTTATTTGTCTCAAGTGAATCCCCCAAATGACTACTTATACTATAACCCAGAAAATAATAGTGTTACATTTTCAGACAGTGACCTATAGAAGCAACCTACGAGACATACAGAGCTGAATTAATGTATGGAACCCATAATCCATATTAATGTACTGAATGTTTTTGTAATTGTACTAATTTGAAGTAATGGAGAGGTTCACTCTTTCCTTTCCATTCTAACAATTCATATATGAATTCATAATTTGTTTCCATTGTAAGACATATACAAATACTTTGTTCGTTCTTTGAAAACAAACTCTAACGCAACAAAAATAATCACCACTGTATTGAAATAACAAAATAACTATCTTTCTCACTACTACACAATCATAGTATAATCATAGTATTATCACAGCATATATGCTTAGCACAGTCTTTTGTACAATCCCATAGAATACTTCCTCTTTTCTTTGCAACATGATACAAATGTGATATCTGAGCTTTCAATTATTACAAAAAAAGAATATTTAAGGATACAATGTTTAGCACACAACTGAATAATGACTTGCTCTCCATCATATCGTAATGGCATCATGGAGCCTCGTGGGCTCTAGCCATACCCCCGAGAAAGGAATTTTTTTAGCTCCATGATAATAAATGGAGTCTTTTCTCTCTCTTTTTATTACAAAAGAATAAAACTAACATGGCACAGATTTCATTCACCTAGGTTCTCGACTTTCTATCTTCAACCATGATCCATACTATATGCGACCTTCTTACAACCAATAAACAGGGGTAAATGGAAATAGGAAAGACTTATCTCATTTCCTTAGATGAAGGAATTGAACTCTTTTATCCATCTTTCTTCTCCAAGCCAAGCCATCTTGATCACTACCTTCCAAAGAATGTGGACTCCTCTCCTCTTCTCATTCTTTCTACTATCTTTCTAAAGTTCTCCAAAAGGAGAAGTGGGTAACATCCCCTCTATCATACCATCCCCATCCTCTCCTCAAAACTCGTCACTCACCATAATGGGGACTTTTCATGGGTCAAATCATGTCCTAGGGCCACTATTGCATGCTCAATTGACCCCTACCACTATGGTATAGACCCTAGGAGGTTTAATTTTGCATCCTAACGAAGGAAATTGACCAAAAACCCATTTAAAAAGACAATTTAAGGTCCTATCCGAATTTCAACTTGTATAATGGTTTCTAAACCTCAACCCCAACTTACATCTCACATGACTCATAAATAAACACCCTTTCAACCCAAAATATAAATTATCGCTTTTAACATCAACCCTCACCACCCTAGACTATACAATCAGATTAACTTTATATATCTTTCCAACCCTCAAAGGGGGTCACATTCATAACCATAAGAAGATGTCATTTGATTTGCTCGATGATCTTTCCTTCTTGTACTGGAACTCTACTTTCTTGCACATTACCAATGCAATTATAAGAACAATCTCATATCATATTAAATTGATAGCTAAACTAAGGTTTAATTGTACAACAATTTCATTTAAATTTTTAATTCATATTCCCATTTATGATTCCATAACACCTTCACAATAGTGATAATGAAACAAATATTAAAGAGAAATACAAGAATATGGTCATCCGATCACATTATTTATTCTCCGTAGTATAGCTTACCATCTATTTATGGAAACATATAATAGATTAGGTTTAGCATTAATCATATGCAAGTGGGGGTCTTGCATCCCCCTCCCCTTAGCTTAGACTTCCTCCCCAAACTCATTAAGGCCTAAATCTATTTAAAACATTAATTACTTTACATTCTTGATGAGACATAAAAATTTCAACTATAAGCACACATTAAATATCCCTTCCATGAATCCAATATCTAAATACTTAGAACAAAATTTTTCACCATAGAACATTTAACCAATATATCCACAATGTAACAATTGTTAGTAACCATCCATGTAGTTAATATTCTTGATACAAACATATATACAACACACTAACATCCTAGGATACCCTTCAAAGTTTTCTTTTGCATCATAAATAACACTGATGATGTTAGAGTATATTTTGTTCTAATACCAATTCATGTCTCAAGAATAGTAATCTCAATTTTATTTGTCATTTTCTTTCTCACATAACATTCAAGTATTTCCACATGTAATTTATTTACAAATTTACCCATACATCGCAACAATTACACATAATTCACATGACAAGGTTCAATGGAGTTTACAAGGATGGAGATTCTTGGATACCATAGCTATTAGGAAAGATGGTCTTAAGGACCCTTCTCTAAGGACCCTACCATAAATCTCCTAGGTACCTTCTCTTGTTTGTGTAAGGGGGTTAGCCTCCAAGATGAAGGTACAAAAAGAATAATCATAGAACTAGGGGAAGAATGGATTAATGACCATCCCATGCTGGTCCCATTTGCAACCCCTTTCAAATAAATCATAATTCCCCAACGCATCTACTCCCCTATATGACCTACTAGGGAACCCCCTGGGATATGGCAAGGTTACAAATGTCACATTACACCACACTTTCTGGCAGTTGGAAAACCATAAGAAGCCTCAAACCGAGCAAGATAAAGTCATAAACCAACATTTCAATAAACATAAAATAAATAAATTCAAGAGGAAAACTAAATAAAGATTAGTTACAACTGCATTTAAACATTCCAATCTTAATTGAAAAATATAAATTAAATAATTCCTTGAGGCAATGGAATACAATGACCTTCAAATGGTTGAATAGCCTCAATAAAAGAAATTTAAAATTTAACATTGAAGGCATATAATAAAACAAATCATCAATTAAGAAATTATCAATAATTCATATCTCAACAATAAAACTTTCACATTACGAGCACCACGTGACTTTGATAAATCCACCTAAGGGGAGGAGGGGAATGGTGGTTCTCTAACCACATAAGTATAATAACATGCAATGCCTGGTGGTACCTGACCACATAAATATAATAGCATGCAATATCATGGTGGACTCTTCCACATAGTATCAATGCCCTGCATTGCTAAAGTATCCAAAATATGTGATCAATATGGCCCAAGTAATTCCATCCTTTACCCATGGGTTATAAACATCAAGGAGTAGGTTTGCACTATGAACCAACAAGTGTGGTTCTCATATGTGGGGGAGTAGGTTAGGAACATGTCCAAGGTAAATCATGGAGTTCCCACTTGGGGTTCTCTCACCCCTCGACCCCTAATTACACTAGCAGGCATCTCAATCCTGTAGGGGAGCCGTACACTAGGGGTACACATTTAACATACAAACAAGACTTTCAAAAATAATTACTTCACATTTCATTTAGTAAACACACATCTACACATATTGCATTTACATTGTTTTACAATTAACTAGCTTACACAAAGGGCCATCACAAAGGGTACATATAGAGTGTCATACTTCATGTCGCTCACACTTATCCCAAGTCAGATACCCTATATCTCATACTTGGGGCACAACAAATTTATTGGTTTCACTTTACATGTCATAAAACACACTTTGCAAAATTCACATAGAACAAGAGCAATGCACTTACACATATTCTATTTTCTTAAACAATATTCATGTTTTGTCTCAATTTTGGAAATATCTACTCGTTTGCACAAGTACAAGAAATCACTAGACACTATGCAATGGTAGCTTAGATTTATTACATCATCTTCTTAGAACTCAACAATACTTGGTTCACCACACTTTCCATCTTTCTAAGTTAGTGCTTGACATCACTTTTAAAATCAAGATCGGTTTTCTATAGTTATCCATACCATTTTTTTTCTCTTTTATTCAACTATGTTTGTTATGTTCACAACATATCCATACAGGTAAACCACTATGTTTTTTTTCTTTTCCACACATGCTAAAGAAATTTTCACTCTTAATAAGGAAGATAGTTAACCATTTCATCACAATATGAGAAAAGAAAACAAACTCAATGCGTAAACACATGAAAAATCATGGAATAGTAATTCTCACAACTTATTGTTATATTTTTTATAAATCTCAAATTTTTTGAAGGTTAAACCATTCAATCATATTTCATAACAATCATAGTTCCATCTAATCTCATAAGATGCACAATGAGTAAACATCTTAAACATTTTACCTACTTTCAAGTTTTTTTTTTATATTTGGGTGTGAATGTCTTTTCCCTCAAGGAGTAAATATAGTCAATGATATAGAGTACTCAACTTTAGTTGGGAGTTTTTACAAGTCTACTTTAGTGTCCCTTATTGATGTAGTTGAACATTCTAATTACCAGGAATCACACATAATTCATTACTCAATTTATAAATTCACATAATGGATTAATCAATTCCCAAGGCATGCATACAACCTTTAGGGTCAACACCAATTGAATACATTATTACTTTCTACATGACATGCATCCTTTCTTACTTTGGCATTAAAAGACTTTAATCCTCAACTATGTGTGGGGAAAGTAGTAGTAGCTTGTGTCCTTTAACTCTGAATTCATATTTGACAAGGTCTCCACAAAAATGTTTAAGCTTCATTACTACAAGGAATTTATTAATACTTTACATAATTTGATTCTAACCACTTATGACTTAGTTGTAACTTTTTGTGTATCCTTACCATTGTCTTGAGTTTTAGTAATCACATTCTTTCACTTGTTGTTTTATTCTTTAGATAAATCAATTCAAAGTTTTGGTAGTTTCTATAATTCTATCAAGTTTACTAGGTCACTATTTACTTGCAAATGTGTTTAAATAATTTAAATGTTCACTATTTAATTCAAGGTTAAAATTATGGTTTTGACAACTTCTCAAAATTGGATCTACTATACAATGCAAGGTTTAGATAATAAATTGATGTCATCCTACATGTAGTTTCTCCTATCAACCAAAAGTGATTCCCTCATTGATCCACAATATCACGAATTATGCCCCTATAGACATGTGTAATTTAATACTTTTTTTAGTAACAAGAAGGGTATATAAATCTATGGTCCTATGCATACTAGGTAGCATTTAATGAGTATATTGAATCTATGACCAAATTGTGAACATGCCCTTTGAATTAGGTCCAACAATCTACACCTTTAAGGTTTAATTTTAATCTTTGACATTACTTAAATTCCAAGACATATGGGGTGCTTAAATTGCACATAATATAAGGTCGAGGGGGTCTCTATTGTTTTACTCTTATTGCTAATTTGATTCAGTCAATTTAAGGGTTAAGGGATTTAAACTCATTTATTTACAAACTTTAACACACAAATCCCCCTTTTTGAGGTCCATATAATTCCCTCCTCTATCTACTGATAAGTTATCAAAAGCATGTTTAGTAAGAAAATATATTTCTCCCAATGTAGACATATCTTAAGGAGTATTCCTTATTATTGTATTTAAGTACTATGGTCAATTCTTGATCATTGGGTATTTTACCCCCTTATTTGGATTTGATAATTACAATTAGGTCTTCATTTACTATAACTTGTAAGCCCCTTAGAATTTTCCTTAGCAATATCTTATTTTAGCTAACATAGGGTGGTTTGAAAATTTTATGAGAAACACCCAATACTTGTTTCCCAATCTACTCCTAGAGTTCCCTAGAAGCACAACCTAGGGCTCACAATTTAAGCAAAATAAATACTTTCTTTATTTATAATAATATCTGATTACAAAGATTCGGATTATAAAAAATTTTGATCCTTACTAGGTGAGCTATTCATCATCAAATGGAGGAAACTTTTATAGGTCCTCATTATATTCTATTACAACCCTCTTAGAAGAGGTAGGATGTGTGTGCAGGCACTCCTTTTCCTCCTCAGTTAGAATGGGTGCATTGGGTCCACATCCCAAAGGAAATTCTTGAATTTCTAAGAGTTTCTTGGTTTTTATAGGGTACTTAGTCTCCTCAATTTTCTTGTCCCTCTCTAACTTTAGTCAAGTGAGGGCATGTTCCAAGGTCTCTTCATCAGTAATCTTGGGTTGGACTTCAGGTATTGGGTTTTGTTCAACCACTTTCATTCTATTTTCCCTAAAGGTTCTTCCCTTCTTGTTCCCTGACTTGAGCTACCCATACCTTCATTCAATTCAGGTTCATTAAACTCAAAATTGAATTAAGGTTGAAGTAACCCTAACTTAAAACCCTATGGGATCATAGGCCTAGAGCTGAACCTAAGCTCTAATACCAAATGTAAAGTGTACCACATAATTAACACACATAAATAAATAAGTATGACATTATGAATAATAAAAATTAGACATAGTCAATCAACTATTTTCTATCATAGCATCTCATGTCAAATAAAATTTAATATTCATTTCCAAATTTCAATTTTACAATTTACATCATTAGACTTGGGCCATCTTGCCACTTAGTCTTCTCAATTACATCATAATATACATAATGCAATAATGAAGATTATGTGATTCCATGTGATCCTCTTCAACTCTTATCACATATGTTTGATGAGAGCATGGTTCAAGAAATTTTTCACACAACCACAAACCTATGCTTCCCTGGTATTCTTCCTCCTTGAAGAATGATTGACCTTACATAGAACACTTAGAAAGAGATACAATATGTAAGGTGGAATCTGGTCTGTTCCATGCAACTACATGGATTTCAATCTATGTTTAAAACATGCAAGACTTAAGTAAGGAAATGGCAGAGAGAATTTCTCATATAAATTAGAACATTCAACATAATGGACTACAAATGCTTGGCCAAGCATATGTTGTATATATTTAAAACATAGATTTTGGAAAAGCAAAACATATCTCTATGTTAACCCATTTTTGGCACCTGTCTTGAACGATAACCTCCCTCACATAAGATAACATACATCTTATCCCCTTTCTTCATTTGAAAACAATAAATTTATTTTTAACAGTTTTTCCTAGTCAATCCTTTTTGAATCATACTATCTATATCATAGTCCACATCTAATTCATTTGACTATCTCTACTTAGCATGAAAATGCAATAATTTAACAAAATCAGATTTTGAGCACAATTCATGTTCATAGCAACAAACGAAGAAAATGTTTCACAATACATGCATCAATTTTGTATAGATTTCCATCATTTCTCTTAATCACTCTTTTTTGAAATAATTATACATTTTAGATTAAGATAATTGTACAATCTTTAAAGAAGTTATATCGCATGTATGTGTAATGCATAAATGGGAAATTTATGCATGTACACATATATGGTCTTCTATTAAAAATGTATGTATATATGTTCTTTTGAAAATAAAAGAAATGTTTGTTCCACATACAAATTTCCTATATTTCAGTAGATGTCAATTTTTATCAAATGTATGAATTCAAAAAAATTGTAGATATGATACATTATCACTACAAACTGAAAATGATGCAAATGACTTTGCAAAAAACTATTGATAACGCATAAATTAGAATACAACAAGGATTAAACGATTGAATCGTTCATGCGTTGGTATCACCTGAATCCATCAATAAAACCAGGCAATACCAATGGCATCATGAAACCCTTAGATGTCTTCAAGATTTTGAGAGGATTCAGATACCGACTTGACTCTCACCCCATTGCATGGGGGAATTAATATCACCCCTACCTCTATCAATAATGGATAAGGAAAAATAAAGTTTCAAAGCAAACCATGGTGGCAATGGCCAAGACAAGGGAAAGCTCGAAAGCAAAGCCACCCTAGATTCATATTATAGGTTTTGATGTTGATATGGCTCTCCCTACACATTTCTCGCACATAAATTAAATGCAAAGAAAAAATACAAGGAACTATCTTTCCATCCCATTGATAATGATAATAGAATTTCACGGAAATCAACTTCACAGATAACACAATGCCAAACAATGGAAACATTCAAAAATTGACTCATATTTACCACTTACTCTAGCACCAAGCGATCAAGATGAGAGGTGGCAAATCTTGCAAACTGAGGATTCAACTTTTCTTCATTTTCTCTGCTATTTTTCCCTAAAACAAACCTCTTCCATGCTTTTTTGACCAAAATCACACAAAAAAATAACCTATATCCCTTCTTTCTTCGCATTTTGCATTCTCCCAAATTGGAAGGTTTCATTATTTATGGTAGCCACCCCCCACTCTTCCATTTAGATTTTCTTCCTGCTTTGGAAATCATGGGCATCCTCTACCTATTAATTTTTACCACTTACTCTAGTACCAAGTGATCAAGATGAGAGGTGGCAAATCTTGCAAACTGAGGATTCAACTTTTCTTCATTTTGGAAATCATGGGCATCCTCTACCTATTAATTGACTCATATTTACCACTTACTCTAGCACCAAGCGATCAAGATGAGAGGTGGCAAATCTTGCAAACTGAGGATTCAACTTTTCTTCATTTTCTCTGCTATTTTTCCCTAAAACAAACCTCTTCCATGCTTTTTTGACCAAAATCACACAAAAAAATAACCTATATCCCTTCTTTCTTCGCATTTTGCATTCTCCCAAATTGGAAGGTTTCATTATTTATGGTAGCCACCCCCCACTCTTCCATTTAGATTTTCTTCCTGATTTGGAAATCATGGGCATCCTCTACCTATTAATTTTTAGGATTTTTTTTTTAATTTAAATTTTCCAAGCAAATATCATCTTGATATTTTTTGTTTCCTTATTAGAATGGCATATTCAATCACTCATATGTATATTGAGGTGTATATATATACAATAGAAAGAGGTGTGTATATATATATACACCTCTCTCTCTATATATATATATAGAGAGAGAGAGAGGCGCATGTGTGTGTGTGTACAAATACATATTCATTTATTCAAATTTATCCTCTTTAAGTAAATTTTATGGCATATGTACATTTATACAAGCAAGAACACTCCATTGATTAGTTTCTCATTTTCTTTTCAATAGCAGTATCATTAGATAAACTTGATAGACAAGTATTTACTAATTAATTTTTTTTCCACAGGCATACTTGTTTACTCATCAGTCTATTTCACATAAAGAGCATTTTCAACCATATTGGAATTTCAATGTAAAATTCATGATTTACAGTGGTGTGTCCATGTTCCATATTCCATCAAGCTTACCATTTCTTCTAAGTAATTATTCCTACCTCAACCATGTTCTCGATCTTCAACCTATTCCTGCATTCACACAAGTACTTGTGCACTTTCAATTTTTTCATCAGTAATTAATAATCAATACTCGAAATGAAATGATTCTATTTCATAACACAACATTTATCTTTTGTATTCCATCATATGCATATACATACATTTCAAATGACATTGAAATCTCTAATTTATCTAATATCAATTTGATAAATTTCATTTTCCATGAATTAAATAACTTAACATTTATCAAATGCAAGCAAAAATTGAGACATGACACTTCAAGGCCAAAAAGTAAGGAAAGATATGATAACATACCTAGAGAAAAATGACTACATATATATTGATCTTAGAGAGAAGAGAATAAAATTTGTATATGTAAAAATAAAATAATTATTTTTATTGCATTGTAATTTCATATTTATGGGATTACAAAGTTGTCCATGATAATATTTATAAAATAATAGTTACAATATAAGGGTTTGAAGGTGGTTGGGAGAGAGCTAAATAACACATTTCATAAGTGATTGGAATGACAATAGGATTTAAACAAAGAGGAACTCAATAGGACAAAAGGAATTTTAGAGAAACATAATGGGAGACATCATAGGTTTGAAAAGAATATCATAATTGTATTTATAATATGGTCAAATTGACTACTTTATTCACTTTGGCAAACCTAAAAAGCGAAAATAAATTTAAATTCCTTTTGATGATATGAATTGAATAATTTTGCATTAGTTGCATACCTAGCAAATACTAACAAACACTAAATTTCATATCCCACATATAATGTTTGTTTACAATATTTCATCACACTTAAATTAATATGTACATAAAAAAAAATGCATGAAAACATGCATAGCAACGTACATGGAAACTTACATAACATGACGAGACGTCATACTGCGGGGCCCACCCGATGGGACCAAATGTCTAGGAAGTGGTAGGTAGGAGTTAATGGCCCCATCAAGTCATTTTTCATGTCTCCTATCAGCCGATAAATGTGGCTTCCTTAGTGTGCTCGTGAAGTTTCACTTTCAAAGCTTTGTGTTGGCACAAAAAAATTAGAGGGGGACTGACATGTGTGTTATTTCTTTGGAGAAAGACAGGTAAAACATGATGAGTGGGTATGTGCAGGATCATCATGGAAAAAAATTCAAAAAAATCAAAGTTAGGAAACTAGACATAAAAATTTGAATAAGTTATCTATATTCTTTCAAAAATATGTAAGAATAGAATCTATAGCAAATTGAATGAAGTTTCTAAACTACTAGGTTTATTTAAAAATAAATAAAAATCTATTTGGTGAAAATTTGAAATTTCAATGTAGTAGCACTTAAATTTTAGGGAAAAAATAAGAAGTGGATGTATGTCTAACCACCCTAACCACAATAAAATGATAAATTTTTTTACAATATTTTAGATATAAGTAGAGGAATCATGTCTTGATGTGATGCATTTTTTTTTGTAATTTTTTTGCAAGTAAATAATTAATTATGAGTTTTTTATTATAACTTTTAAAAAATATAAAAAACTAGTATGTTTGACCACCTTAACTTGGTCAAAAATTTATGAAATTCATTTTTTTCTTTTTTAATCCTATATTATGTGAAGCATAGAATGTGACACATGTTTTAGATTCAAAAAATGTGATACTTTTGAAAGTTATAGATATTTTTCAATCAGCCTATCAATCAAGACTTTAGTTGTAATTCAAATAGAAAATGAATAATAATTATTTATTAAATCCAAAGTAAAGTATAATTTATATTGGTGGAAAGCTGAGAATCTCCTTTAAAAATCCTTTTCGTTTCATCAATTTTTGGTAGAAAAAGGTCATTAGCCACATACCCTATAAATACCCATCATATCGCCACTTTTTGGCCCATCATGATCCTGCACATACCCGAGTATCCAACCAACATGTTGAAAGCTAGAGGTTGGAGTGCATATGGAGGAGTTGGAGGAGAAAACCAACCAAATCGAGGTGCTTTTTAGTAGTATGCACATTGTAAGCTAAATTTTGTAGTGCATTTGGAGGAGTTGGAGGAGAAAATCGATCAAATTGAGGTGAGGGGTGCTAACCAATTTGATTGTAGAGGGTTTTACAACACCTTGTAATTTTTAATTTGGGAAACACAATGTGGTATTTCAGTACTTTGAATCTCCTTGTTTAAATGTATGAATGTCTTCAAAATCACACCTTCCATACTTGTATTTAAATTTTCAATGATTGAAAAAGAAAGTGCAAAAATTATTAGTACTTTGGAAAACACAATGTTGTTCTTTAATTATTTGAATCTCCTTGTTTAAATGTAAGGGGTTGTCTCATAGTGGGTTGCTTGCCTCTTAACACCTATGGTTTTGGAAAAAGGAATGTTACAAAAAAGTATGAATGTATTCAAAATTACACATTCTATTGTTGTGTTTAAATTTCACATGATTGACAAAAAAAGGTGCACAAAATGATCATAATTTGGAAAACACAATGTTGGGTTTTAGTTATTTGAATCTCCTTATTCAAATGTAAAGGGTTCTCTCACGGTAGGTTTATTGCTTCTTAACACCTATGGTTTTGCAACATGGAATGTTAAAAAATAGTATGAATGTCTTCAAAATCACACATTTCATTGTTGTGTTTAAATTTTGCATGATTGAAAAATAAAAGTGCACCAAATAACTGTAATTTGGAAAACATAATGTTGGGTTTAAGTTATTTGAATCTCCTTATTTAAATGTAAAGGGTTATATCATGGTGAGTTGTTTTATTCTTAACACCTATGGTTTTGCAACATGGAATGTTACAAAATACTATGAATTTCTTCAAAATCACACATTCCATTGTTGTGTTTAAATTTTGCATGATTGAAATTATTTTTCCACAAAATAACTATAATTTGGAAAACACAATGTTGGGTTTCAGTTATTTGAATCTTCTTGTTTAAATGTACAAGGGTTGAATCTCCTTGTTTAAGTGTAAAGGGTTGTCTCACGATGGGTTGCTTGCTTCATAACACCTACATTTTTGCAAAATAGAATATTACAAAATAGTATGAATATCTTCAAAATCATATATTCCATTGTTGTGTTTAAATTTCTCATGATTGAAAAAAAAAAACTATACAAAATAATTGTAATTTGGAAAGTAAAATGTTGGATTTCAGATATTTGAATCTCCTTGTTCAAATCTAAAGGATTGTATTATTGTGGGTTGATTGCTTCTTAACACCTACGATTTTGCAACATGGAATGTTACAAAATAGTATGAATGTATTTGAAATCACACATTCCATTGTTGTGTTTAAATTTTGAATGAAAGAAAAAAAAAGGTGCACAAAATAATTGTAACTTGGAAAGCACAATGTGGTTCTTCAATTATTTGAATCTCCATGTTTAAATGTATAGGGTTGTCTCATGGTGGGTTGCTTGCTTTTTAATACCTACGATTTTGCAACATGGAATATTATAAAATAGTATGAATGTCTTCAAAATCATATATTCCATTGTTGTATTTAAATTTTGCATGATTGCAAATAAAAAAGTGCACAAAATAATTATAATTTGGAAAACACAATGTTGGGCTTCAACTATTTGAATCTCCTTGTTTAATGTAAAGGGTTGTCTCATGGTGGGTTTCTTGCTTCTTATCACCTATGGTTTTGCAACATGGAATGTTACAAAATAGTATGAATGTCCTCAAAATCACACATTCCATCATTGTGTTTAAATTTCACATGATTGAAAAAACAAAGTCCATAAATAATTGTAATTTGGAAAGCACAATGTGGGTCTTCAGCTATTTGAGTCTCCTTGTTTAAATTTAAATGGTTGTATCATGGTGGGTTGCTTGCTTCTTAACACCTACAATTTTGCAACATGGAATGTGAAAAACAGTATGAATGTCTTCAAAATCACACATTCCATTGTTGTGTTAAAATTTTGCATGATTGAGAAAAAAGAGTGCACAAAATAATTGTAATTTGAAAAACATAATGTTGTGTTTCAGTTATGTGAATCTCCTTGTTTAAATGTAAAGTGTTGTCTCATGGTGAGTTTCTTGCTTCTTAACACCTACTATTTTGCAACAAGGATTGTTGGAAAACAATATAAATGTCTTCAAAATCACAAATTTCATTGTTGTGTTTAAATTTCACATGATTCAAAAAAAAAGTGTACAAAATAATTGTAATTTGTAAAACACAATGTTGGGTTTCAGTTATTTGAATCTCCTTGTTTAAATGTAAATGGTTGTCTCATGGTGGGTTTCTTGCTTCTTAAGACCTACGGTTTTGCAACATGGAATAATACAAAATAGAATGAATGTCTTCAAAATCACACATTCCATTGTTGTGCTTAAATTTTGTATGATTGAAAAACAAAATTGAACAAAATAATTGTAATTTGGAAAACACAATGTTGGGTTTAAGTTATTTTAATCTCCTTGTTTAAATGTAAACGGTTGTATCATGGTGGGTTGCTTGGTTCTTAACACCTATGGTTTTACAACATGGAATGATACAAAACAGTATGAATGTCTTCAAAATTTCTCATTCCATTGTTGTGTTTAAATTTTACATAATTGGAAAAAAAAAGTGCACAAAATAATTGTAATTTGGAAAACACAATGTTGCATTTTAGTTAATTGAATCTCCTTGTTTAAATATAAAGGGTTGTCTCATTGTGGGTTGTTTGCTTCTTAACACCTACAACTTTGCAACATGGAATGTTACAAAAAGTAGTATGAATATCTTCAAAATCACATGTTCCATTGTTGTGTTTAAATTTCACATGATTGAAAAAAAGATGCACAAAATAATTGTATTATGGAAAATACAATGTTGGGTTTTAGTTATTTTAATCTCCTTTAAATGTAAGGGATTGTCTCATGGTCGATTCATTGCTTCTTAACACCTACAATTTTGCAACATGGAATGTTACAAAACAATATGAATGTCTTTGAAATAACACATGCCATTGTTATATTTAAATTTTGCATGATAGAAAAAGAAAAGTGCACAAAATAATTGTAATTTGGAAAACACAATGTGGATCTTCAATTATTTGAATCTCCATGTTTAAATGTACACCCTTGTCTCATGGTGGGTTGCTCTATTCTTAACACCTACACTTTTGCAACATGGAATGTTACAAAACATTATGAATGTCTTCAAAATCACACATTCCATTGTTGTGTTTAAATTTCATATGATTGAAAAACAAAAGTGAGCAAAATAATTGTAATTTAGAAAACACAATGTTGGGTTTAAGTTATTTTAATCTCCTTGTTTAAATGTAAAGGGTTGTCTCATTGTGGGTTGTTTGCTTCTTAACACCTACAACTTTGCAACATGGAATGTTACAAAAAGTATGAATATCTTCAAAATCACATATTCCATTGTTGTGTTTAAATTTCACATGATTGAAAAAAAAGGTGCACAAAATAATTGTATTATGAAAAATACAATGTTAGGTTTTAGTTATTTTAATCTCCTTTTTAAATGTAAGGGATTGTCTCATGGTTGATTGATTGCTTCTTAACACCTACAATTTTACAACATGGAATGTTACAAAACAATATGAATGTCTTTGAAATCACACATTCCATTGTTGTATTTAAATTTTACATGATAGAAAAATAAAAATGCACAAAATAATTGTAATTTGGAAAACACAATGTGAGTCTTCAATTATTTGAATCTCCCTATTTAAATGTACAACATTGTCTCATGGTGGGTTGCTTGATTTTTAACACCTATTCTTTTTCAACATGGAATGTTAAAAAATAGTATGAATGTCTTCAAAATCATCCATTCCATTGTGTTTAAATTTCACATGATTACAAATAAAAAAGTGCACAAAATAATTATAATTGGGAAAACACAATGTTGGGTTTTAGTTATTTGAATCTTCTTGTTTAAATGTAAAGGGTTCTCTCATGGTGGGTTGCTTTCTTCTTAACACCTACAATTTTGCAATATGGAATGTTACAAAATAGTATGAATGTATTCAAAATCACATATTCCATTGTTGTGTTTAAATTTCACATGCTTGAAAAAAAAAATTGCAGAAAATAATTGTAATTTGGAAAACACAATGTTGGATTTCAGTTATTTGAATGTCCTTGTTTAAACGTAAAGGGTTCTCACAGTGGGTTTCTTGCTTCTTAACACCTATGGCTTTGCAAAATGAAATGCTAGAAAGAATTATGAATGCCTTTAAAATCACACATTACATTGTTGTGTTTAAATTTTGCATGATTGAAAAAAAAAAGTGTACAAAATAATTATAATTTGGAAAACAAAATGTTGGGTTTTAGTTATTTGAATCTGCTTTTTTAAATGTAAAGGGTTGTATCATGGTGGGTTGCTTTCTTCTTAACACCTATGGATTTGGAACATGGAATGTTAGAATATAGTATGAATGTCTTCAAAATCATGCATTCCATTGTTGTGTTTAAATTTCGCATGATTGAAAAAAAAAGGGAAAAAAATAATTGTTATTTGGAAAAACACAATGTTAAGTTTTAGTTATTTGAATCTCCTTTTTTAAATATAAAGGGTTGTATCATGGTGGGTCACTTGCTTCTTAACACTTATGGTTTTGCCAACATGGAATGTTACAAAACAATATGAATTTCTTCAAAATAATGCGTTCCATTTTTGTGTTTAAATTTCACATGATTGCAAATAAAAGGGTACACAAAATAATTGTACATTGGAAAACACAATGTTGGGTTTAAGTTATGTGAATCTCCTTGTTTAAATATAAAAGGTTTTATCATGGTGGGTTTGTTTCTTCTTAACATCTATGGTTTTGCAACATGGAATGTTACAAAATAGTATAAATGTCTTCAAAATCACACATTCCATTGTTGTGTTTAAAATTCGCATGATTGAAAAAAAAGTGCATAAAATAATTTTAATTTGTAAAACATAATGTTGGGTTTTAGTTATTTGAATATCCTTGTTTAAATATAAAGGTTTGTCTCATGGTGGGTTGCTTGCTTCATAACACCTACAGTTTTACAACATGGAATGTTACAAAACAGTATGAATATCTTCAAAAATAGATATTCAATTGTTGTGTTTAAATATTGCATGATTGAAAAAAAAAGTGCACAAAATAATTGTAATTTGGAAATACAATGGTGGGTTTCTATTATTTTAATGGGTCTATTTTAACTACAAGTCTGATTGTATGAGTCAACATGTAGTGTTGCAACTATTGGGTTGAAAATACTACTACCAAACAAGCCTTTTCTATGAATGTGTAATTTTTTTCACATCCGTTGAGAGTCCTACTAATATAGTAAATAGTTTTTTCCTTTCCTCCAGAATCTTCTTGTGCCAATAGAGCTCCTAAAGAAATGTTAGTTGTTGTGGTATATAGTAACAATGGTCTTTCTACTGTAGGTGGCATGAGGATTGGAGGCAACATCAAATACTGCATTATCTAGTTAAAAGTTGTTTCACATTCATGATCCCACCTGAATGAGACATTCTTATGAAATAGATGATTGAATGGATGGCTTTTGTTCATCAATTGGGAGATAAATCTCCTGATGGATTGTACCCTACCTTGTAGGGACCATAATCAACTAATATTTTTAGGTGGTGGTAGATCTCCATTATTACTTTGACCTTAGCTGGATCCACTTCGATACCTTTTACTGACACTATCTATCGAAGGATTTTTGTTGATATAACCTCAAACACACATTTCTTTGAGTTCAATCTGACATTGAACTTTTCTAGTCTAGTAAATATTTTTTTGAGGATCTCCAGATGCCCTTATCTGGTGTATGATTTTCCTAATATGTCATCCACATAATCTTCCATAAATGTATGCATCGTATCATGGAAAATAGTGGTCATCCCCCGCTGATATGTTGCATCTACATTTTTCAACCCGAAGGGCATGGAATTCTAATAGAATGTACCCCAAGGACAAATGAATTTTGTCCTTTCTTGATCTTCAAGTTATATCTTTATTTGGTTATATCTTGAGAAACCATCCATTAATGACAACATGGCATGTCCCACTGTTAAATTGACAATGATGTCAATACTTGGTAAAGGAAAATCATCCTTTGGGCATGCCTTATTTAGATCTTTGAAATATGTGCATATTTTGATGCTATTATCTAGTTTAGATATAGGCATGATATTTGAAATCCACTCAGCATAATTGATAGACCTAATAAATCCTGCATCGAACAACTTCTTTAGCTCATCCTTTACCATAAGGGTGATGTGGAGATGCATTTTTTCTCAAAATTTTCTTGACTGGTTTGATTCTAGTTGGTAGAGATAGATGATGCATCAGGAGATCTAGATCGAATCCTAGCATGTCAAAATAAGACCAAGCAAAATTGATATGCCACTTTTCAAAGAATATTCTATCATAGATGCTGCCAGATGTAGAATCTTTTCCTTTTTAGTTGTTCCAAGATCTATGGATTGTGTTGGTTCCACTAGTACTGATGATCTATCATTGTAATGCTCAGGAAGGGTGTCAAATCTCCCATCTTTCAGTGCCTCAGAAAGGTTTTCACTATTGGATACATTTTTAATTTTATATTTTTCAAAATCTAATGGTGCCTCATAAAGGTTTTCACCATTAGATCCTTTTTTCCTGTTGTTATTTTTGCAACTAGAAGATTTGGCACCCTCTTGATTTGAAGTGTCATTATGAGTTGTATGTGTAGAACTTGTATTAGGTTTGTCACTACAAAGGAAATTTATAATGGCATCATCATTTGAAAAGACCGGTATATTAATAGGTTCGGTTGATTCCCAGTCAATAAGTTCAAGATGTATCAAGGGTAATAAGGCATCAGGTTGAGTAAGGTTGATGAATGTAAGTGTTCTGATAGCTAGGTGGTCAAAGTTGTCAATGGGAAGGTCGAGGTCTATGATATTACCCTCCTCCAATTTGTTTAGCTCACTCAATGTTTTTTTGTCCTCACTTGAGTCATCGATATTTGGTGATCCCAATACAAGTGGTCTTGTTCTTGAACTTTGTCCCTCCTCTTGTATGGGTGTATATTCTTTGATGACATCAATTTGTTTGTCATTGTATGATGTTGCAGATAAATGATCCCATTCATACTCATTGGAATCTATTTCAAAGCCGTCCCTCATTTGTAGAATCCTTTCTACCACTTTCTGAGTTACTTCATCTTTTGATTCCCCTATATAGCCTAATCTTGTTTTGTCTTTAGGCTGAAGTGTTAGAGGTTGAAGATGTTCTATAATACCATATTTTCTCTTGCCAATTGGTCCTTGCCCTTCATAGCCCAATTTCTCTAAGATATCCTTTCCTTTTCCATACTGATCTATCCTTATGCTGATATTTGCTAATGTTGAGGCTTCTTCATCTTTATATAGCCAATTGAGAATGTCTTTGTCTTCTAATTCATCTTCTAGGCTCCTCCCTTTTATAAACCTTTCACCTAGAACCATAAAAAGTTGTGATGATCATTGTGTATTTGTTGTGGGATGTCCATATGATTTTGGGGATGGTGGCAATTGTGAAAAACACAAAGATTGTTCAAGGGAATATTCTCCCAAGCCTTTGTCCTATAACTAGATCTTGTCTATAAATTGTTGTGATAAAGTGTTCAAGGGACCTTCATTATTTGATATAGTTGAGTCAGCAATAGTTGTTTCCTTTTCTTGGTCCTTCTTCTCAACCCATTTGGATATAAAATTGAGTTGCTTTTCACCACTGGATGAAGCAGATATGCTAGCTTCTCTATTGTGGGGTACCAGAGTTTCTTGATTTTTCTTAATCATGTTACAAGTCTAGGGATTATTGTTGTCAGCTGAAATTGTGACCTCTTGTCCATTGAAAAGAAATTTCAAACATTGATGATATGTCGAAGGTACTGCTTACATTTCATGGATCCATGGACATCCCAAGAGTATGTTATATGTTAGCTCCTTGTCTAACACTTGGAAAACAATATTTTTGAAAATTGGTCCCACTTGAATTGGTAGTACAATCAACCCCTTGGAAAACCTTTCCTCTTCATCATATGCTTTATTGTTATCTTTCTTTTGGCATCAATGGCATTATTAGAATAGCCTAGTGTACATATTAGTTTTAAAGTACAAATATTTAACCCAACTCCTCCATCTATTAAGACATGCTTGATACGATGTTTATGGATTAGAACCTCCATATGCAATGCCACATTGTGTGGGTGATTTAGTCACACATCATCTTGTTCAAAGAATGACAGATAATGAGGTGTAGTCAGGTTTCCAACCATAGCTTAAAATTGATAGACATCCAAATTATTGGGTACCATAGTGGCTACTAGAGCCTATTCCAAAACCTCCTTATGTGACATCTGGTGATATTTTAAGAAGTTCCAGTATGGATATCTGTGCGGGTATCTTTTGTAGTTGATCCACAATGTTGTATTGATTTGAAGGGGGAGTAGTTTCTTTAGATGAAACTCCTTTCAGTATCACTTTGGACTGTCCCCTTGTCCTTACATTGACTAGTTGATAATCTTGTGTTTCCCTAATTTTTAGGACCTTGATTTGGTTGTTAGATGTGTTCATGTTTTGTATCATGTTCAAGTTTTCAAAGTCATTGATGCTTATGTTATCAGTTTGATTATCAATGACGTTATTTTTCTCAACCTCAAAAATGCAAAGAGTGGTGGTGTCATAGATATAGTTTACACTCTTTCCTTTATTGTTTGAAAAAGATTCTCCTTTTTTGTAGTTGGGTAAAGGATTTGTAAATGCATTGTGATTGTTTTTTTCTTGATGTCCTTCGACAAACACCTTCTTTGCTTCAATCAAGTCTTGTATTAGATGTTTTAATTGCATACAATCATTTGTTTTATGTCCTTTATTTTTATGGAAGTTGCAATAGTCAGCATTGTTCAACCAAGATGGTTTCACTTTCAGCTCCCAATTTCTTGCTTCCGGTAGAGTAATAAGTTTGTCTACAATAAGCTCTCTCATTACTAATTCTAAGGTTTGTCCCAATGGTGTAAATCTCTAAAGATTGGATTGTCTTTGATATGATTTTGGTCAAGATTTACCATTGTTTGGGTTATTTTTTTGAGTGGTACCTTGATTGTTGTTCGAGTGGTCATTTTGATTTGTTTTCACAATTGTTGTCGTCAAATTGAACACTGGTTTTGTATTTTGTGTGTTAGTTGTAGCATCATTGTTTCCAGTATTTCTATTTTTTTGTCAAAATTTAGGCTTATCATTGTTTCCATAGTGATTTGAGGAATTTGTGTTGTTTGACGTATCATTGTAATGTTTAATCACTCTTCTTTTGACTAATCCTTCTTTAATTTTAAGCTTGTTCTCAATCACCTTTTCAAATTTCGGGGGAATTTCCAGTGTATAACTCATGTCATCATTTAAGTTGTCAATAAATAATTCAATTTTTTCCTCTTCAGGTATAGATCAAGGATATCTAGTGAACAACTTTTTCCAATGTTGTAGGAATGATAGGAATGGCTCACCCTTTTTTAGTTTCATGTTGTACATGTCTTTTATGGTTATGTCATGTTGAATGTTGAAGGAGAATTGTGTGATAAATTTGTTGACCAATTCTTCAAAGGATCAAATCCCCAGTTGTAATTTGGAGAACCATTCCATACAGTGTGCTCCTAAACTCATAGGAAACAACCTCATTAGGTAAGTATCCTCTTGTACAAACTCTAGGCTTATTGTTATGAATTCCCTCACATGGTCAATCAGATCCATTTTTCCATTGTACTTGTCATATGTGGGGAACTCACAATGCCTAGGGATTGGTATCATGTCTACACTTAGATGAAAGGGATAAGGACAAATGTCCTGTAATCAATACCTCTTTGTGGTTCCCTTTTGCATATCCTGAATTTGTTGTTGTAAAGTTTGCATTTGAGTTGTTAGAGAAACCACTTGATCTATGTCTTTAGTGTTGTGTGGTTCTATTTCAATTGTTCTAGGTGTTTCCTTTAATCGATTGATGTTGAAATCTTTCAAAAAATTTGTACCCAATTCTGCTAACATCAAGAGGTATTTTTCCATATCTTGTTCCAAGACCTTTCCATGAATTTATGGAAATTTGGATCTTGTTGGGTAGTTTGTATATCCTCTTAGGTTATCTCATTGGTATCATTTTGATGAAATCAGTGAAAAGGGTTTTCTTCAACCATTATGTTTGGTGTTTCAATTTCCTTCTCTCTAAGTTTTTGTCTTTGTAACCTTGTCAAGATTGGCATACAAGTATTTTTTGTTTTCACTAAAACTTTGATCTTTTGTGTTTGGATTAGTGTCAATTGGGATTTAACAAATTTGAATAGAATGATGTATTCTATTGATGAGACTAAGTTAAAAATAAGATTATTTTGTTTTGTTTTCTAATGATAGGATGTCAAAATCCCAGGGATGAGGAAACTTAACTAAATAATCAAGATTTTTGTTTTGATAATTGGACATTTTGTTGTTTGCAAGATCTAGGTTTAAGTTAAAAAGAATTTTGACTTGTAAGAACCTATTTTTTTTAGGTTTAAGACACAATTTGGACAGTAAAAATGTTTGTCTGATAAAAACTTGAGTTTCCAATGCCAACAAATCTGACAAATGTTTTCAAAAGCTCTCTATATTTTAGTTGTGTGGAAGTGCTAATATAGAGGGAAGAAGCACTAAAATAGACCATAGTAATGCTAAAAGTTATGGTAAAAGTGTTGTGAAATAGGGTAGAAATGCTAAAACAAACTGTAGATGCTCTAAAAGACTAGTAAATTCTAACACTAGTAATTTTGGTTATAATCAATAGATGTGCTATAGAATTTGTCAAAAGTGTTAAAACAAACTATAGAAGCACTATTTCAACAATGGATGTGCTAAAAGATAGTGCAGAAATGTTAAAATAGAGTGTGTAAGCACTACTTTGGGATTCAACAATGTTGTCTAATTCTCCTTTCTGTGAAGAGACTGACTCTTTTTCTTTTTGTTGTAATTTTTAAGGATTTTTGGTATTTTGACAAGATACCTCTACTAGTAATTCTCTAATTTTGGATGACAAGCCTAATGTTTCAAAAATTTCTCTACTATAAGAATTGATTGGGTCTATTGTAATATTCTATTACCAGTTGTGGGATGGAGGATTGACGAATAGGTTGACTATGAAGATGTTTCTATGAAAGAGCTCTTCTTTGGAAATAAGCTTTTGAATACAAAGGTTGTAAAGCATAATCATCAATATATTCCCTAGAAAAATCATGAGACCTATGGATGAAAGTTCTATGTTGAAGCAATACTTTCATACTTTGATATAAAAATCTTCTTTCCAAAAGTTTTTTGTAACTAAGTTGTTTCTTTGGTTTCTTGACTCTTTTTGTGAGGTATTTCTTGACAAACATTGTGAATTTCCAATCCTTAATCATAAATTTCACTGTTTTTATTTTTCTTGACTCTTTTGTGTTCTTCTAAATGATCTTTATCTAAATTAATGATTTGAACACACAGCAAGCAATTGTAGAACAATTGTTTTTTAAGGCATAAAATCTAAACAATAAGTGTATGTTCAAGAACCATGCATGGTCCTATTTTCACTAGTTTTTAAAACAAAAATACACTTCAGATAGACTCACTCTTAAGGTCAAAAAAGGTCATCATTATACTCAATAGCCCACATCTTAAAATTGTGTTGACTCACACAGCTGTGTCACCCCCTAGAGGGCGCTTGTGTTTTTGTCTTTTCTAGGCATGTACTCAAAGTTAGATTTCTTGATCCCTTGATCATACGGTCCTTAGAAATTATATGGTGAGTTTTTTGGGGACAGATACTTCCCTCCCTTTACACTACAAGTATTACAATGTCTGGTTACTGACTCAGCTAGATTCTACACTATGGATTGTAGATAAGGTTTTAGTGTGGTGCGACAAATGATAAACTCACAGAGGAGACCTCCCAACCTTTAGAACAAAGGCTTTGGGGATGGTTATCTTGCACACTACCATTGATTTGGACTTTTGTCACAACTTTCTTTTGATTATTGTGGGTTGCACTAACTCATTTGACTCCAAAATCTGACGAAAATGTTTGACGAAATATGTATAATTTGATGTATCGTCGAGTGCTTGTAAAATTTGATGTGTAATTTTCAATTTTTTGAAAATTTATACCTGACATTCATTCAAAATTTTGACGAACCTAGGTTTCATCAAAAATTTGAACAAATTAGTTTCGTCAAAATTTCAACAAACATGAAAAATAGAAAAAAATCAAATTGTGGCTGACATAAAGAAAAGTGAGTTCGTTGATTTATTGCGATAGTGTTTTGCTCTACTTGAGACAGTTTGTGGAGAACTAAGGATGGTTTTCTTGGGAAAAATTAAAAAAAATAAAGAAGATATCGCCAAGTTGAGGGTAGTCATTGTCTTTTTGCATAATTCAATTGTGAAGTCAGATTTGTAGTTCCAGGTTTGAAAATCATATTTTAAAGCAACATCTCATTAGATTTAATTTTTAGAGGTTTAGGATTTTGAGAATTTTATGTTCATATTTTGTTATGTGGAATCACCATAAGATCACAACGAAGGAATAGATTCTTATAACTATAATTATGTGATCCATAACTCTATTGGTCATGTGGCATAGTTGTGCTATAACAAATACATGATGCATTCATGTGTAAACCAAGTTTAATGTGGCTATGTTGAGATAGAAATGGAGGCAATCATATAATGTAGTTAATTCAAGTTGTATAATGTAGGTGTCAATCATTAGTAGGTGCATTCAGTTTGTCTCAAGTTTAACAGGTGAGGATGTAATTATAGCATGATCAAAGAGTGATTACCTCTTGTTGCAATAAAGAGCCTATAACTTTGGTTGATATGCAAAGTGGTTTTTATATCAATTATGTAGTTCATTCAAGTACAACCCATGTTTAATGGGCTATTCTAAAGAGTGATCAAGATTTTCTAAACCTTATGAATGTTACTTAAAAGTGTATAGCTTAAACTACAAACTAAGTTTGTTACATCCTTGAATGCAATCTTGGGTTACTGCAAACTATAATAATGTGATTTGCTAATAACCATTATGGAAAGTATTAAAACAAGACCCATGCTATATAGGATACATTTCCCTAATCAGGTTTACATACCTTAATGATCCAACACAAGCTTCCCACACAATCTAGGATACAATCAAAGATCATACCACAACTTTGTCAAGATAACTAATTTTCTTACCCAAGATTTAAGGTTATTTTTTCATACCAACAGAAGCATTGCTAAGAGCATGATTAGGGTACAAACCTTAGGCCTCCATAGAAACATAAACAATAACTATAGCGGATTAGTGTGGTTGCAATACCAGAAAGATTGAGACATTGTAGCTAATAACAAAATCTTGCAATCTAAAGATTGCTTAGTGACATTTATACATGAAATCTACGATAAGGAGAATGACAGTCACCTAAGATGTGATAGTCAAAAAGAGGCTAAGCAATGACAAGATAATAAAACACAAACCTTGCATAGTAAAGTGGAGATTTTAACAATGAGTTTCCTTACCCCCTTGCTAACCTTAAGGGTTTTTCAAATGCTTTTGGTAGTGTTAGACAAGGAAAATGAAATCAAGGAATTACTATCCAAATGAAGTAACAGTGGTAATCATAGGTTCAATGTTCTTCTTAGCCATTAATGTAGAATGGAGGTAGTGGATTGTATGTTTGAGTAATTTTTTGAGACTCGTTAAAGATGGGAGAATATTGAATAATACCTTGTGGACTGTGAAGTATTATTAATAAGGTTGAAGGATCTTAAGAACTACAATACCATGAAACAATGAGTCCCCTGTAGTAAGTAGGTAGTCTATAGGGCATAGTTTGATTTTATAGAAGGATGCTTATGAAAGGAATCTTCAAGTGATACTGAGTGAGCTATTTGAGATTGCAACTGAGGGTGCCATACCTAGTCTTAAAGGAAGTTAGCAAAGTAGTAAATGTGCAAGAAAATCAAATCGTACACAACAAACAATTCACAATGTTATCTTGCATAATGCCTTGAGTTTGAAGACAAAAATCTCAATGTATCTTGATGAAAGTGGTGACCTTAATGGTCAATCGTTGGCAACAAAGATTTTAAACCATGTTATTGTGCTTATGGAGGCAACATTTTAAGCAAGGCAGTGAGTGGTAATTTGGAACAATGACAGGTATGAAGGACTTGATTTATATGCATACTATGCAGTCTAGTTTAAGACACTATTCTTAGAAGAAATTGAAGGTGGATTATGGAACTCAAGGGTTACCATGAAAAGGATTAAAGAAAAGATTGAGATCTATTTAAAAGCCACGGTCATAAAGATATTAAAGATGTCACATGCAAAACCCTAGTAGTTGGAGTAATGAATACAGTGCCAAAGAGGATAGTGTGTTGGGGCAGATTTAGGAGATCTCCATATTATCTAATTATAGGGAAATACATCATTTATTTATTTTTTTAATTAAAATAAATCATTCTAAACCCTATATAGGAAACATTGATACTTCAAAATCCTTTAAAGGAATTTCAGATTATGAAAATATATGTCAGTTAAATACCTAGATTACAAATAGTAGCGGGAACAATTTAAGATTTGTTGAGCAAAGCATGAATGAGATAAGCAACAATGAATCCTATGCCTCCTTTTATTCACATCTCCTCACCGTTCTCTGTCATTCTTTACAGAAACACTTCTCCATTTTGGTGGTCTATGCTTCAAAATAATGTTTTGACAAAGGTTTTAGAGTATGTTTATTAAAATGAAAACTTCATTCTGGTGGGCTATGCCTGAAAATAAGATTTTAAAAATTTTTTTAGGGTATGTTTATTAAATTTTAAGAGTATTTTGGTCGGCTATATTCTTGATACCTTAAATGATTTACTCAAATGGATTGTGACTAAATAAATGACTAACTATTTAGTCATTTTTATTTGTGTGACTAAATAATTTTTAATCAATGGCCAAACTAGTAATTTATTTACTCATTTATAGTTGAGTTGCAAGAAAGAGATAAATTTAGTCATTTTTAATTGTTGTGACTAAAATTTTTAGTCACCTAGTCATTTATTTGCCAAATTCTACTAGTGTGTGCTTCCTTGTGCGATTAGGGCTCTCTCAATGCTGAAGGCCCTAAGGATAAGTTCGCCATAAGAAGTGACACATTGCATCTTTAACTAAAAAGATAAATCTATATTGACATTAGCAATGATGATTCTGAGTTGTTGCTCCTTAGGAATGGGTCACTTGCTCTTACTAGCTCAATATTCATATTTTAGGAGTCTTAACAATTGGAAATTATAGTAAAATCAGAATTTAATAAGTTTTGGAATTATCATTTTAAAATATTTCTTGGGGTCATTAACTTCAAACTATCTTCTCTTTTGTAGGGGTGGTTGCATGCCAAATTTTTTTGGTGTAAAATATAAGAATTATTAGATTTTGTTACCTTTCTATGAATAAAAATTATTGGAGTGTGAGTTTGATATTTTTTGAAGATATAAATAGTCAAGCTTGGTAAAGAAAAATCATGTCAGATAATATTAGTCTAGAACAAAATGAACAGACACTTGATAGATTGTGGGTTAGACTGAAAAGAAAGGTTGATGGGAAATGTTATTGTCCTTGCAATAATTGCAAGGTATTAAAGACGAGATGACTTTTAATCACAATAACTGAGCAAAATTGTAGGCAGCATGGTCATGTTGAAGGGGGGCATGATTATCATCCATTAGTAAGTTTTTCATTATATGTGTTTATATTGATTGAATTTGTAAATGTTTAGATCATTTTAACATTATATATATATATATAATCACTTGATCATGATCATGGTTTATTCGTTTCTATCATTATTATAAAGGTGGGGAACCCTAGGGCAGATGATATGGATTATCATAGCCTGGAGAATGTGGTTTTGCAAGTGGACGAACATGGAGCTGTGTATATCAAAGTTGAAGTTAATGATCATATGGAAGAAGATGATCATGCACCAAAAAAAACAATTGAAGATGATTGTACAAATACATTGATCCATGCCACATTTAGTGGTAGAGCTAATCATGATGATCGAGATGAATTTGATGATGTTCATGATTTACCTATACTTGAGAAGGCATACAAGCCCCTTTTATGAAGGATCCCAAACAACTCTTCTCTCTACTATATTTTTGTTGTTGAACTTGAAGGTTATGAATGATTTATCAAACATAGCAATCTCACAGATGTTAAGGTATGTCATATATGTCTTATTTTTCATCTATTTTAATTGTTGTTAGTTCATCACTAGTACATAAAGGATGAAATAAGTACCATTAATTTTCTTTATATTAACAAATTATTTTTTGTTGTACATTGATTGGTGAATATTTGTTACCACCATCAAATATTTTACCTTGCTCATACAAAGATTTATCTGCCATTATGAAAGATATCAGAATGGAGTATCAAGAAATAGATGCATGTCCCAATGATCATATTATATATCATAAACAATAGGAATTTACAACAGAATGCCCAGAATGTCATATCAATAGATATTGAACAGATCAACTAACAAAAAAGGTTCCTTGCAAGGTTCTTCGTTATATTCCCATTATTCCACGTATGCAACGATTATTTATGTAAAAAATATTAGTGTAATTTATGGATTACGATGCACATAATAGAAGTGGAGATGATATTCTTTGAATTCCTGTGGATGGTTCTACATTTAGGGACATGGAGGAAAAATTGTCACACTTTAAAGAAGAACCTCGTAATCTCAGGCTTTCATTGGGAGCAGATGGTGTCAATCCATTTAGAGAGTTGAGATCTATTTACTAGGTGTGGCTTGTTTTTGTTATCAACAATAACATTCCTCCATGGATGTCAATAAAGATGGAGCACATAATGTTGTCAATGATTGTTCCAAGTATTTTTTTACATCAATTTTATTTAACATAGTATCATCTCATTTGTCTTATTTGTTGCATAATGACTTATATTTTTTTCATTCAATAGTCATGTATATTAATTTATATATATTGCAGTAAAATAGTTATAATAATTATGTAATGTTTATGTTCATTAACCTAGGTAAGTACCAGGTTAAAGATATGAATATATATTGAGCCTCTTATCGATGAGTTACTAAACTTATGGAATGGTGTCACTATGTATGACATCTCTAGACCAATAGGACAAAGACAATTTCAATTCTATGCAATGCTTGTATGGACAATTCATGATGCCCCAGGGCTAACACATTTTTATGGTATGTTATAACGTTCGACTGTACTTAAACAATATATTTAATTTGATAAAGTAGATATCATGCATTTTCTTTTAAATAATCTATTCATTATATATAATTATAAAAATTGACATACTTAATCCAATTATATATGATCTTGCAGGTATTCAAACAAAGGGAAAATTTGCATGTCCAATTTGTGGTCCAAAGATGAAATCTTGTCGTTCAACAAGTTTAGGAAAGCAAGTGTTTGATGAGTATAGGAACTTCCTCCATAGAAATCATAAGTATCGAACTACTGAAAAATATCTTTTCAATGGGAAAGACGAGACTACATCAAAACCACGAAGAATGACACCTCACATATGGAAGTTGGAATATAATAGAATTAATCATCAAGGTTATACATTAGATCAAATTGTTTATCTATCATATATGATATGTTTTGAATTTATATTTTTATATTGTGTTGTGTTTACTCATGTTGTAATTGACAATGATTGTCGTTGTTCATTTTTTTAACTTATATGCTTCATGAAGGTCGTCAAGGCATTAATGGCCGACTTCCACAGGGACTGAAAAGTTATCCTAGACAATTTAGTAGGTTGCCCTACTATGATCTACTACAAATTGTGCATTTGTTTGATACAATGCATATCAAAAAGAATATAACAAAAATGTTATGAAAATATTGGATGGAAGGCATGACAAAGAAAGAATTGTCAAAATTTATAGTGACATTCAAGAAGCCAATCATGCAATGAAAAATGTCATTCAATTAAATAACAACGAAGACAAAATTAATATAAGTTCCCTTCCTTGGTTATTAATAGAGTAGCAAAGTAATTCTATAAAAGAAGTCATATGAAAAATTTGATTTCCCACAAGATTTGCTACGAACATAAACAATATAATAAAAAAGAAAGGTGAATTTGGGTCAGGGATGAAAATGCATGATTGGCATACTTTCATTAAGGTCATTATTTTGGTATATTATATACACTTGTATAATTCATGTACTTTTCAGTGTATTTTGTTTACTACTTTTGGAAAAATAATAAAAAGATCATTTTATAATTGTTGCAGTACATTCTACCTCTATCTCTCCCAGACAACTTTGACAACAATGTCAAGCAAGTTATATATGATTTTGGAAAATACATGAGGTAAGTAGAGATATTTGTTCAATTCATTGTATACATCTTATAAATTATCATTTGTTTTACTTGTTATGTAATATACTATATATGTTTGTTAAATCTCATTAATATATTTGTGCCTTGAATCACTTGTAGATGGTTGTCATCTAAAGAAATCCATAAAGAAGATATAAATTATTGGAAGAGAAAAATTCCTTATCTAATGTGTGAAATGCAAAAGTGTCTACCTTCAACATTTTTCAATGCACAAGAACACTACCTCATACACCAAGTTGAGGAGATTGAATTGTGTGGACCTATACACACAAGGTCAATGTGGATGGTTGAGAGGCACTTGAAATTTTTGAAGGCTTTGGTTACACAAAGAGCACATCCTGAGGGTTCTATGGTGGATGGATATATGGTATACCAGACCATGGTATACATTGGTGAATATCTTCTTAATTTTGCAACAAAGATCCATGTAGGTCACATTTGGGATCCCAACTCCATTAACAAATTCGAAGGGGACTACCTGATGGGGAAATGTAGATTGAGGAAAGTGAGATACTAATAAGATGGTCATGGAGATTAATTGGAATATATTTTACATATGGTTTTTATGTATATTGTACTTATTTAATTTTTAATATTTAATATACATCAAGTATAAATTAAGGTCGTGTACTATGGCATTTAACTAATTATACATTGTTTGTGAATTTCAAATTTTTTTGATACAATTGGTTGAGAGTGGGGTGCACTACAATTGTACGTCGCCAACAATCTTGATTGGATGACGGTATGAATTGAATGATGTCAATAATTTGATTGTGCATTAACATGGGAAGTTGTGGCTTCATTGGTTAAAGAAGCTCATCATAATGGAGATGCTAATGTTACACAAAGGGAAATTGATTTAGCATATGGTTTAAGAGATAAACATGTATGTATAAATATATTAATCACCCATATTATTTAATTATTTTCAATTATATTGATGTATATATATGTTGAGATTTTTTTTTGCATACATTCGACCAAGAATAAATATGTTTATCAACTAACGATATTGCAATAATTTTTACATGTTTGACATATTGTAGGTGAAACAACATAAGGCTATGTGGTGCAATGGTCATAAATTTCAAATAAAAATGTTGGGTGACATGAAGAAAACTTATAATTTTGGTATAACTACAGTCTTTCAGGTGACTAATGTTTTATCTAGAAGCAACATACATCCAAAAGTCTCAAAAAATCAATACTATGGGATTTTGGATGATATACTCGAGTGTGACTTTAAGTACTCTAAAAATTAATTATGTTTGTCGTTCTATGGTATAGGCTAGGATTTAATGAAAATGATCCTAAGAGAACTGTTATTGAACATGACAATAGATTTACCATGGTTAATACAAGGTTGATCAAGTGACTTGGAAATGAGCCTTATGTTCTTCCAAGCCAATGTGAGTAGGTATTTTTCTCAGAGGTTTTAGGTAAACTGGGTTGGTCATTTGTTGTTAGACATGATCCAAGAGGAAGGCCAGTAAAGTATAATGTGGTGGAAGAAGAAGATACCAAAGAACTAGAAGATGATGTAGATGATCATCAAGATCAACAGTTAGTTGATGATGTCCCTGACGAAGATGTCGAAGAGGAGGAAATAGATCATGATGATGTAGGAGTTAATGTTCATGAAGATGATATCCATGTGGCTGATGACATTATCAAAACTGATATCGATGATGATGATGATGATATGACCAATCCTTACAATGTCAAATCTAGATCGGATGATACAGACAAAGAGTTGGATGAAGAAGAAGATCAATGACATTGAAATGTATGAGTTATGCGATTATATTATCCATTTGATATTAATTTATTTATATAATTATATTTGACTTATGTGGTTACATAATTAATTCATGATGTTTTTAATTTTTATGCCATTACATAATTAATTTAATGATGTACTTTTTAATATTTGAAATGTCAAAAAATTAAAACATTTCAATAGTGATGTTAACAACATTGAAATTAGTGTGTTTTATGTTTCATGTGATCATAAAAGATTAAAAAGTTAGTTGTAGAGCTGGTTGTTTCATGGTTGATGTGTAAAGGCCTTTAAAAGTCATAAAGTGATCATTGTAATGGTTGTTGATGGCCGAGGATTTAAAATACAAGCTCTTCACATTCAAAAATTTGTGTTTTTCTTCAAAAAATTTGTATTTTTCCTATTATGTAGCACTATATGGTCACATGTACCCATATTTTGATGTGAAATCAATTCTAGGTCATGAAGATATGTGTTAGCTTTGATTTGAATATGATTTGAGGACTTAAGGCATTGATTTGAGTTAGAAAGCTTCATTTCTTTGCATACAACCCAGTTACCCTTTTTTTGAGGGTTTTGTAGTCCAAACATGATATAAAGGGGATCTTACACTTTTTGCAAGTACTGTAGCTTGTGTAAGAGGCCCCATGGATACTATTGTAATTGTAGGATGCATGAATAGGGTGTACGGTGAGAAATAAAGAAGGTATAGCCATTGTCCTCAAGAGTTTTGTGAAGAAAATCATGTGAAATGAGAGGTACTTTCTAGCCTGATGCTTGTTTGCTCCTTCATTTTCTATAAGAAGGATTTAAAGGCTAGAAGTACGGGTTAGCAAGTTAGATATTTTTTGGTCGAGTCTAGGTAGAGTTGCAGAGAAATTGTAAATTTCAATGGTTTTAAGGAAAATGCAATTTAGGTTTTCAGTCATTCTGTAGTAGGTTTTGAATTCATGGGGATTTGATGTTTTATGACAGTACTGGCATTTGAATTGAAATGAATAATTCAAATTCTTGTCTCTCCATTGTACATGCATATCTGAATTTTGAATAAGATAATCAAGATTTGTCTCATTCATCTCACTCTTGTGGTGTGTATGATTTTTGTTTTGGCTTTAATTCAAGGAATTAATTAAAATAATTGAATGGGATTATAGGTGGATATGTTCTGTATAAGGATTTGATAAGTAGTATTGGGTTAGAATACATGATGAAATTATAAAGCAATGTTCTCAAGGATCTTATATATTATGTGTTAAATATGTCATAAACCCTTAGATGTTTATGAATTTGACTCTCTCAATGGATCTATGACATTGATGTATGTTGTACTAATTTGTATGGTTCAATATTTTGTTTGCCTTTACCTAGCGCTTGCTACAAATTGCAAATCAATGACTATTTTACACTGTGGAATGTGTTGTAGTTATCTCATGCTCTAAATAGTTGATATTACTGATGAACAACCAATTCTATTCAGTATTATGCTATTATGTTGAGCAATTAAATGAGAGTATATGATGTTGTTAATGTTGTTTACGATAATGGTGCAGAGGTTGTAAACGCATTAAGGGATCACCCTCTTTGGTCTTGGAGATCCAAAAGTGTAGGAGTGCTTTAAAATACTCATCAGTTGGCCTAGGTTATTTGAGCTACCCTTGATTGGAATTGGCAATTCCATAGGTAAATTAGAAGACCAACCTGGTTATAGTAAAAACAACCAACAAGTAGAGGGGAGAGATATAGACAGATTCAGTGAGAGAGAGACGAAAGGAGTGGGAGAGAGATAGAGGATAGAGGGTTAAGGGTAGAGGGGAGGGAGATAAGAGTGAGAGAGAGAGAGAGAGATAGTTGAGAGATGGAGAGGGGGTAGGGTGATACTTGAGAGAGAGAGGAAGGGAGGGAGGGAGTGGGAGAGAGATAGAGGGTTAAGTGTAGAGGGTAGAGGGTTTAAGGGTTAATGGTTTAGGGTTTAGGGTTAAAGGTAGAGGGGAGAGAGATAGAGGGAGTGAGTGAGACAGAGAGAGACCTAAGAGAGGGAGAGGGGGTAGGAGGGAGAGTCTTGAGAGAGAGATAATTGGTAGATGGTTAAGCGTAGAGGGTAGAGGGTTTAAGGGTTAAGGGTTTAGGCTTCAGCATTAAAGGTAGGAGAGAGATATAGGGAGTGAGTGAGGGAGAGAGAGACCTGAGAGAGGAGAGGGGGTAGGAGGAAGATTCTTGAGAGAGAGAGGGAGGGAGTGGGAGAGAGATAGAGGGTAGAGGATTTAAGGATTTAAGGGTTAAGGGTAGAGGGCTAAGGGTAGAGTGGAGAGACTTAGCAAAGAGAGAGAGAGAGAGAATTAGAGGGGGAAGGGAGAGGGGAGGAGGGGAGGAAGGGAAGAGAGAGAGAGACCTGAGAGGGAGTGGTGCTAGACAGAGAGACTTGTGGAGAGAGAGGGGGTGGGAGATAGATAGAGGGAGAAAGGGTTAAGGTAGAGGGTAGAGGGTTTAAGGTTTCTGGTTTAAGGGTAGAAGGGAGATACATAGAGGGGAGGATTGAGAGATAGAGAGAGACCTAAGAGGAGAGGGGTAGGAGGAAGACTGAGAGAGAGGAGGGGGATAGAGGTGGAGGATGGCGGCTTAGAGTTTGGTGCTATGGGCTTGCTGGGGCTTATGGTTAAGGGTAGAGGGAGAGAGATAGAGAGAGAGTGAGGAGTGGGGAGGAGAGACTTGAGAGAGGGAGAGGGAGTAGGAGGGGAGATTTGAGAGAGAGAGAGAGGTAGAGGGTAGAGGGTAGAGGGTTTAAGGGTTAAGGGTTTAGGGTTATGTGGGTAGAGGAGAGAGATGAGGGATTTAGTGAGAGAGAGGGAGGGAGTGGAGGGAGAGAGAGCAGAGGCAAGGAGGTTAAGGGTAGAGGGGAGGGAGATAAGAGTGACTAAGAGAGAGAAAGACTTGAGAGAGGAAGAGGAGGTAGAAGGGTGAGACTTGAGAGAGAGAGGGAAAGAAGGAGGGAGTGGGAGAGAGATAAGGGGTAGAGGGTTAAACATAGAGGGTAGAAGGTTTAAGGGTTTAGAGTTTAAGGGTTAAGGGTTTAGGGTTTAGGGTTTAGGGTAGAGGGGAGAGAGAGAGAGAGGGAGTAAGAGAGAGAGAGACCTGGGAGAGGGAGAGGGGGTAGGAGGGAGAGACTTGAGAGAGAGAGAGAGGGTAGAGGGTTTAATAGTTTGGGGTTTAAGGGTTAAGGGTTAATTGTTTAGGGTTTAGAGTTATGGGTAGTGATGGAACTTCAAAGTTTTGTTCCTTGTGTTCTATTTTATCCTGCCTTGTGTCTCTGGTCATCTTTGGTGTTTGGGAAAAGACTAAGGATGGTGTTTTATCTTTGTCTTCACGTAAAACCATAGTGTTCATCTTACACCTTGGATGGGATCTATTTGGCCATTAATTTGTAGGAAGGTTTTAAAATGATGTAAGCCCCATCGCTTTATCTAGGCTGGGCCCCCTTTTGTTTTATCATTTTATTTCCTTCACCTGAATTTATTTTTTTGAAGTCTTTTGTTTGTCTCGTGTTCCCTCGTTAAAACAACTTATGTCATTGTTTTTCATTGACCTAGTGATGTCCCCTTATTCCTATAGGGGAGAGGACCCAATAGTTGTGCAGGCTAACTTTCTTATCGTGTAGCAATTGACTAGAATATCATAGAACCTTCATTTTTTAAATGTAGACCGGTCTCTTATTTATCTATAACTAAGCTTTAGAGGCGCGACTCATCATGAAACTCGCCGCATTGGTAGATATTTTGAGAAGTGTCTAAAATTTGACTTTTTAAAGGTTCGAATAAAACTTAATCATGGAACCCCCAATAGTTGAACCAAAAAAATATCATTTGTTGCTTGTAGAATATGATATTTTTATTTAAATTAAAATTAATATACAACCTAAGTGGACCAAATACTTATTGATAACCATAAATCTTTGATATCTCTACCTTTTATATTCAACACATATGGACTAATAGTTGAACACAAATAATCTATTTGTTGTTATAAAAACAACACATAATTATTTAAAATACAACTTATATTGAACAAAAATGGACCACTAGTTGAACACTAAATTTTTTTGAAAATCCTTCACATTTAATGGGAAAATACATGTTATTTATTGTGCTCACCTTTTATATTTGTGATAAGACAAAATATTAATAAAAATTATCGAATGCTTGTACATTGCTACCGCAATTGTTTTACACATAATAACAATACTTGTTTAAATGAGTGTCTTATTTTATTAAATGAGCATTTTATTTTTTAAATGATATACTTATAGTGGAGAGTTGCGATATTTTATTTGAAACAAAAAAAATACTTATTTCACTTCTTCATGAATGTATTCATGTTTTTTTCATATAACATTTAGAGGTTCTCATGTGTTCAAGTATGGGTCCATTTTTTATCAACATTTGTTTTTTTTATTTACATTTGGACTGTTTATTTACAATATATAGTATAAATATGTGGTAAGACTGGGTATTATCATCACAATTGAGTGCACCATCTCCCCTAATAAATCCTTCTTATAGAAAATGAAGGAGAAAACAAGTGTCAAGCCAAAAAGTACACATGTCACCAACCAGTTAGTACACCTGGAGATATTCCAAAAATTATTACAACATCCATCACCTTGGAGAATATTATTGTTCATCATGTTAGCTGATAAAAGTTGATGCAACAACAAAAAACCACAAGAAACCCGCACTAAGAACGCCATCAAAGCAAAATTGGAAACCATTGTAACTGTAGCATCCGATTTACCACCTGTTAGTAGACCATTCCTTTTACTCTTCCTCGATCAAATTTTTAGCTACCCATTTTTGGTATTCTTCATCAATCAGCTAGTCAAAATTAATCACCTCATTCACCTTGGTATTATAAGGTGTGTATTTTACCGCTACCTAATTTGCATCTCTTTGAAAAGCTTCCAAAAAAGAGCAGGTGCTAATGATTTTATCCATACAGCTCACCAAAAAGTCATAATTTGACTCATCACAAATTAATTTAATTTGATCATTGATGACTTCACTTGCTTGATCTTGCCACTACTAGAGTGACCTGATTTTCCCCTACTCATCAATTATATCTGGTAACAATGTGTTACCCCAATCATTAAAATGATTCACTAATTCCTTGATCTTCCTACTCAAATCATCTAGTAGGGTCTGAAAACCTTGCAATGATTTAACCAACACTTGAGTAGGATTTAATGACTAGGTCCTATTATTTGTATCAAACCTTGAAGCCTTATACTTGGCATCCAAATCACTAGCCCTAGGGATCCAATTTTCAATCAATGGTATCACTTCTTCCTAATCCCTATCAATATTCTTTATTGCATCTAATAGAAAAGAATATAAAGAATGTATAGATAGCATTTATTATCAACCTTTTCATTTAAATTCCTCAAGATAGTAGTAACAATCTCCTTTTTCTTTGAAAGAGATCCCTCCTCACTTACCTTCAATGATGTATGCAATTCATCAATTCTTTGTAAGAGCTACTTCTTTGTAGGATCAATAGAGCACTCTGTTTCTTCATCATTTTTTTCTAAAGGAGGGGTGAGAGAAAGATTTTGACTAGGAGACCCTAGTGTGGAAACAATTAAAGAAGCAGGAGGCACTGACCCTGTTGTGGAAGGTAATGTACTGGTCCCTGGAGCACTTGATGTATCCCCAATCTATTTATACCTAATCCTTTCCACCTTAGTCTGCAACTCAACATTCCTCTATTTCATCTTGTTGTATTCCTCAATCAAAAGGTTATACTTCTCCATTAGGCTCTTCTTTTCAGCCTCCTCCCTTTCAGTAGTCTTTTGGGCCAATTTGGCCACATTCACTGTCAAATTAGTGGCCTTAGTGGTTGAGGTCTCTGAAGCTCTCTTTATTATTAATCCTCTTCTAAAATTTGGATTAATATTTGTAACAATTGGCTTTTACCCTTGAGGGGCCAATGCTCAAATCTCCAAAGTTTCATATTCCTCACTAAAGGTAGAATCTTGCAATGTTGCCTTGAATTCTTCTTTAGATACTTGCAAAGGATGCTTGGACTTTAAAATAGCATTAAATGCTATAGCATCTACAATATCCCATTCAGGCATAATCAACACACCAGCTTGACTCACTAGTCTTCTTCTCTCTTCAAGAGTGATGTTCTTAAATTCCTCCATCAATTCAGCTTTTACCTCCTCGTCATTATCCTGGTCTGACTTGTCAGACCTTAGTTCTCTTATCTTCTTAAATTTCTCTTGATATTCTTCAAATTTCATCCTCCATACCAATTGCAAGAATACAAGAGTTTTTACAAATGTATTGTCATCTAGAAAATCCTTACATACTTCCATTCTTGCATCTTGTACACTTTTTCCTTTCATATCTAAATTAGATAGAACCAATTTAGCTAGCCTAGGAGGGGAAGGCATACCAACCTGCATGTCCTGATCAGTAACAATAATTTCATCCATCAGATCCTCCTATGGTTGATCAATTCTTTGTCTTTTAGGGCTTGGCTCATATGGTGGTGATGAGGGACTGTCTTCTAGTGATGATTCTAAATCAATGATATTAATTGCCCCAGGAACTTTGAATTTTGGACCTGGTTGTGAAGGCAACTTCATTATTTTCTTTCCTTTTCTGTCCACTTCCTCTTCATCACTGCTATCGTCCTTTTTCCTCCTATAAATAGGCCACCTTTCTATAGGTTGGTATGTTGGCCTTGTTTCAACTGGCCTGGCACCTTGTTCCTGTACACCCAAGCTCAGTTCTAAATTTATCTTTTTGGTCCTCAATGTGCCCATAATTTCCTTAAAGTTCTCCATTAGAAAGTCAATCTTCTTATGGTATGGATTGAACTCCAACAATGGATTATACTTCAAATCCATCTTATGCACAATATCTAATAGCTTATCATAAGCTATCCTTTTCTCCTTGTTCAACTCCTACCTATTTAGATCAAATTCATTTTTGATCAAATCCTCAGGAATTTGAACTCATGCACAAATTTTTCAGCCTTTATTCTTTGTCTGAAAAAGGCAAAGAAACCCTCAAGATCATGCTACCGCTTTGGACCACACCTCAAATGGTAATCATCAAATAATTTCTCAAAATGCACCCAACCTCCTTTTGAAAAGGAAAAATTAGAAACCATTGCATAATTAGGGGAAAATGTTCCCTTACCCCTCCCTGTGAGGTTGTCCTCATGGATACAACCTATAAACACTGAAATTCGGTCTAAGCCTGCGACTTCAATATTCTTCATAATTTGTATTCTTCATGGTCATGATTATAGAATTTCAATTATTTAATTATTCTCTATAGTCTATTATTTCTTCTATTAATTAAATAATCTTAATTATTTAATTAATTCACACTTTTCTTTATTTTATCGAGTTAATTAAATAAATGTTTTTAATTTAATTATATTATTAATTAACCTTATCCTTCTTGTCAAATTAAATAAATTCTTATTTAATTTACTCTTTATCATACTTCAACTATAAATAAATAAATTCTTTATTTATTTAATTATTCATTTAAATCCCTTCATCACTTAATTAAATAAATCTTATTTATTTAATTATTCTTCAAATATCAAATCTTGAATTAAATGAATTATTTAACTCATGAATTCTATTTTAATGCATTCCTCTATATTTAGATAATTGTGTGAGTTATCTAAGTATTCACTTTTACTTGACATCTATTTTAATTGGTCAACTAACTCTGGATTAATATCTGAATGGATTTCACGAGTAATCTATTTGTCATACCATTCAGTCATCTAGTTCTAACTCAATAGTGTGTACATGAATACTAATTAAATATTCCTATTTAATTAATTAAATCTTGTTCGTGCATTCAAACAAAGAGTTGCTTTAATCCATCTTTATCTCTATCATGCAAAGACTATTCTTCTATTTTCGAATACCAAACATGAAGATTAAATCACTTATTTAATCTTTAATTCTATTTCTAATTTGTATCACTCATGTCATTACTAATTTTTATCAGAATGCATGACTAATCAGTCAATCTCAACCATCTATTGATCTTTCAATCCTGGCCTGTTGTTTGAATAATCAATTTTCTGTAAATTGATTTGGTCTTCATCATTACAATCTCTCTTGAAATCTTATGACTTTTTGGAGCACCTATCTTGAATCTTCAATGTTTTGCTAAATCATTATCATAGGCTATACTTGCACTAACCTTTGAAAACCTGAGGGCAATTATACTAATACAAGTGGAATGAAAAAGGACAATGGAGATAAATCATGGAAGAATGTAGATTGGGTGAGATTGTTTCTTTATTTATGTTTTGAATTCCTTTGTAATTCATATGAAATCCCATCATCTTCCCTTGAGCATAAAAAAATGTGCAAATAAAATATTTTAAAACCATTATCTAGGTTTTTTAGGTCTCATTCTTAGCCTTTCAGAACTCCAAACAGTTTAAAATTTTGCTAAGATTTGATAAAGTTATGGTCGTTTTAGTGATCACAATTTTTTAAGCTTTAGCTATTAAAACACAAATTTTCTTTTGTTTATAACACTTGGGTGAAGCCACAATAGTGGTTTAAAATTCAAGTGAGGACGGAAAACTCACAAAAAATGACCCCAAAGAAAAAAAAGGGATTTTGGGGGTTCGTACGAACCTACTAGTTCGACCGAATGCATTAAGGGTTCGCTCGAACCAGTGTTCGAGCAAACCCCTTTAAATTTTGGCCGCCAAAAAACAAAACAAATGCATGGAAAAGGGGTTTCGAGCAAACCCCCTTGAAGAGGTTCGCTCGAACCAGGGTTCGGCCAAACCATGGTTCGAGCGAACCCCTCGGGGTTCACTCGAACCCCCCTTGCCCCTCATCCCCCTCCTGCGACACAAAAAAGTCTATTTTTTTACGCTTTGGAGCTCGGGTTGAAGATGAAAATGGAGAAGTATTCAAAAAACCTTCTAGAATCAGATAGTCCTCGGAACGACCTATGCAATGAATATAATTTTTGTATGTTTTGATTTTATTATGTATTTGTTTTTTAGTTTTATTAAACATAGGTTCTTCATCGAAAATGAAGGTCTATGTTCTAAACATGTGGAAAAATAGTAAATTATCAAAAAAAAGATTTGAAAAATTTGAGTGCACTAGATATTGAAGTCCTTGATCCAACCAAAAAAAAAATTTGAATTTCGATACATACAAAAAAAAGTTACGTGTTATACGGTCGTGCTATGTCTGAATTGTAATTGGTTTGACTTTGAAACTTGATTAAAGAAAAAATAATAAATTAAAAACTATCTAACCAAGTGGAAGAACTAGATATCGGAGTCACAAATCTAAATTCGAAAGAATTAGAATTTTATCCTTCATAGAAAAAAATTTATGTGTTAGACGGTGTGCGTCACTATTTAAAAATGTTGTTTTTTGAAAAAAACCAGTTTTCGTGGGAGATGGAAAAAAAAGTTCAATCTGATTCCAAAAAATTTGAAAAAAATAGTTTTAGAATCTATAGACAAAATGTGACGAGACTCTAGTTTGCATCATCTTCAAACTCCTCACGGTTTAGCCGCTATAGGTACCCGAATGTGAAGATTCAGTTAAAAATAATAATTTCAGTGTCCAGTTTGGCCAAAAATTGTAAACCACTATTATGGGATCACCCACTTTTGTCTTGTAGGATTTTGCAAAAAGGTTTTCTAAGTTTTGAAGTTCTATGTCTTAGCTTTCCATAGATATTTATGGTTTTAAATTTTGTTTAGTTTTGAGAAAGTTATCACTATTTTAGTTTGTTGTTTTCATTTAAGTTTTTTTGCACTAATCTTTTGTTTTTATCATGTGTCCTGAGGAGTTAAGGAGTTTTTGCAAGATGATTGGTGAAGACAATACTAAAAACTACTAATGAATCTTTCTTTAGAATGCATGTCGAAGAGCCTAGTTAAATTTTTGAAATAGATTTTCTGGTAGTGTAGAATGTAATGCCCCGCCACGCAACCCTAGAGGAAGTTGCAATTCACTACTTAAACGTACCAATTTTTTTTTTTTAAAGGACAAATAACATGTAAGATGAATACATATTGCCAACAACCTCTAAGGCCATGAGACAAAGATTACTTAAAAACCCAACATCAAATAACATTAACATAAACTGAAACATTAACTCTTAAGGAAATGAAACAACATACATTCCATACAAGATAAATTACAACAAGGATAATAAATACCTCGAGATTCCAATTTAACATTTAACAATAAGGTTACATCACTCATTCCCAGAATGAGGTAAGTCCAACACTCATAATTACAATTACAAATTCCACCTCGAAACAAATGAGGGGTAATAAAATACAATAAGAACTAAAAGAACAAGGCATGAGAAGCAACTGATTCCCACGAGCTCTCCAGCTGGAAATCACGAACACACAAACATGAAGAAGAACCAACGGAAAGATGCACGCCACCCGACCATGTGGAACCCAAAGGCCCCACTCCCTCCGTGCTAGGAGATAGTAACAAGGATATCCTAGACAAGGCCATCTACCTCTAGACACAAGCAAGCATACTGAACTGAAACAAGAACAAAAACCACATTACTTAACACAATGGTTACAATGCTTCCAGAGTACAAAATCGAGTACCATCACTGTACAAAATAAACCAACGGTACAGCACCATACTGACTGCTGTCATAGGAGGAGTGTCATCGCAAAGGCTGCATTGGTTATCCAATGGTGTTCTTCCTAAGTCCCGGCTCCCCTCTAGGGATATCCTGGTAACCTCTCACGAACCCGGCGCCATATGCCCACCAGAGTAGAATCGATTATCTTTCGAGAAGACAAGATAACGATCTTGCCATTCCAGGCCTTCCCGACTCATCTCAAGTCTCGTACAAGCCCTTGAGCCAATGAGCGAGGGTAAATTATCTTATTAATGTTCAAAGCTACTCTCTCCCTAGTAAGTTATTTTAATTTTCACTTAATTAACTAACTCTCAAACGAGTTATCCTGGGACCACTTTGGGCCCGGCGCTCGTTTGAAAGCCACTCCCCTATTGACAACACATAACTCAACCACATGCCAAGGGTAGACAATGCACTAACACTTATCGCAAATAACCAAACACCTCAACAGGCAACACATCCCTATGGATGTCCAAAACTAAAACCAAAACGTGCACTACCCATGGCTAACATAAGGTTGACTACATAAAGAAACCCACATAACAACTGAAACTCGACTCAACCATGAATCACAAGGTCACACAACCCGTTCAAAGAACCAGGTAACCACTTGAGCTTAACTCACACTTAATCCAAGAAAGCCAAAGAAAAACATAAGAGACACAACATCATCTCAAGAAAACACTGCTGGAAGACTTACATGATCAACAAGAGATGACTTAAAGCCAACAATCATATAAACTCACGTAAACCACCCATACAATAAATGAACCCATAACAGGAAGATTCACAAAACATTCACTCTCCTTCCACAACATCGAAGGTGAGCAATTAACATTGAAAACATTTCAGACACAGGTAATCTAATGTTCGGATTTCTTAAATCCATTCAAACACAGATTTCATGACTTGCATTCATCCAATCGATTGATCCCATTTCTTTTCACGACATTGAAATTTTTAAAGAATAGATCATTTACTCTAAATTTCATAACCACATTCATAATCAAAACATGTTAATAACGCCGCTATCTGGTTAAAATTAAAACAACTGTTCTCCCTAAGTTCCAGGATCACATGCTAAAGATAAACCACTTGATAAAAAAAACATTTAAGTTAACTAAAAAGTTCATCCTTTACTATCAGTTCCGCAACCATAATAATAACAAGGTCATTTAGAGGTCCTAATTTGACATTTAACATTATTTAAATATACCAAATGAAGTTATATTTTATTTGCAACTGGATTATTTAAATAACTTTAAATATAACTCCCATTGAATAACTATAACAAATAATATATACATAGATTTTCCAATTAAATTATACTTCCAAAAACCTCATGATTAACATAACATACTTTATGAACTTATTAAAAATTCCTTTAATTAATTAAAAAATATATATATAAATAACTTACATTATTCAATTAAACATTTCTAAAAACCTTATGATTTAACAAATAGAATTAAAATATATTTTAATCTTAAACCAGATTTCATTTAATTAAATAAATGAATATTAAATATATCATATTTTATATAATATATAATATTAAATATTATAAATATTATATAAAAATATAATATAAAATAATATTTATTTAAAATTTAAATTTTAATAAATAAAAAACAAAACAATTTTGAAATGGCCAACCTTGGACAAAGGGCCGGCCCAAGGTGTGCAGCCCCTGCCTCCCGCCGGGCGGCGGTGGCTGTGTGTTTTACACACAGCCCCCGCCTCCCCCGCGGGCAGCAGCGGCTGTGTGTTTACACACAGCCCCCGCCTCCCTCGCGGGCGGCGGTGGCTGTGTGTTCACACACAGCCGACGCCCCCCGCCGGGTGGCGACCGCAGTGGCGGTGGTGGGGTGGGGTTTGACCTCCCACCTCACCAAAACATTAAAATTAAATTAATTTTAATTCCCTGCGTTTTTACAAAACGAAATTACCAGGGTTTATTTTTCTGGGTTAAACCCACATCTAAATTTTCTAAAACAAACAAATATATTGCAAATATAATTGTGGGTATTTCATATGTTAATATATAGGATTGAATTCACAAATATATATACCCACACCTTGATTTCATGCCCAAATTGCAATAATAATCCAAACCCAAATTTAAGAAACTAAAACTTATTTCAAACAAGGAAGTGGGTTTTCAAAATCTAGCTTAACAATGGAGTTTTCTTTATTTTTCTCCCTATTTCATGGTGCAAATTCCTTGTTTAGATTCCATTCCCAAATCCATTTATAATTTTGCAAATTGAAAAGTTTTTCCAAGAATCTTGATTGAATCTAAAACTATGTCTTCAATCATTCAAAAAGAGCAAGAAGATGAAGGGAGGAAGGATAGAACCTTATGTTTTCTCCAAACTTGGCAAGCTTCTTCCATGGAGATTTCTCCAAGCACACCTTCCACTCCACCCAAAAACAAGAATCCATGGAGAGAGATATTGAAAAGAAACCCTAAAATAAAAATATATCCTTTTCCCAACTTTTCAAATTCAAATTCAAATTCATAATTAACCCTTCACAAATATCTTTCCCCAAAATAGTCAACTCTTTCAGAAAATATCCTTTCTACCCCAAAGTCTTTGTATAAGAAATATTTGAATTTTTAATAACTTAAACCCATTTTCTATTTCCAATTTGAATTCAAAATTATTTTAGCACTTTATTTTCAACAAAAGAATTAAATCTTTTACACTTTTAATTCATAGGGATAATTTAATTAATTCACACAATTAATTCAAATTATCAATAAAATAAGTCTAATTCGAAATTAGATTATTTTATTAATTCAATTAAATTAATTAACTAAACACTAATTTTCCAACATCTCCAAAAGACAAAACATTCATTATTTATAATTTCCAAAAGCTATTTAATCACTTTTAGCTTGCAACTAAACACATTTAATCATTAATTAGACTACACAAGCCATTAAATAAACTTTAACTTGAAATTAAATAAACACTCAAAGGGAACTGACCAAGATAAAACAACTGATCCCAACAACAAACTAACAACATGCTATGACTAGGGTGACGACCTGGTTTGAAAACCCTAGCTACTATCTCCCAATTAATTTTCGTTGGTCAATGGACACGCTCAGACTTGGAAACTAGGTGGAGTCGATGTCATGTACCTGCCAACCTACAACAAAGAGCATGTCGAATGTGCATATAAACATAATATGATTAGACACACTGTGAAGAGGAAATCTCAGAATCGTAGGGCACTCGCAAGCGAGTGATACAACCCTGTCCCCTTCACCAATACAATATCACTAACTGACAAAGCTAACATCATTAACTCACATGTTAACATGATCGAAGCATAGCATAGGAAAAAATTGACTGATTATCAGAGTACCAAAAAGGAGGGGTGTTACATAGAAAATATTTCATTTGGATTAAAATTAACAAGTGTTTACTCTGTTTGGTGCGAAAGCACAATAGTGTAATTACCCTCATGATTTGGTACATCAAATTATCCTCTCCCCTTGCACATCCGTGCGATCCTAGCTATAAGAGAAATGGTAACCAACTCTAGAACATGGGCCCGTTATGGTGGAAAAAATTACTCACCCCAGGATGACTCAGACCGATAGCACCCTAAACCCAAGGGACTTACAACTGGTATATAAAAGTGGATTCTTGGGGAAAGCCCAAGAATCACGCGTATGGTTTTGATGAGATGGATCCAAAAGGGGACTCTCGCCACATGGATCATGCGCTATGAACGGAATGCCCGTACTAAATACATTTTGTTTTAGAGACCAACCATTTTTCAGTTGTTGCTTGGTATGGTGCAGGGTACAGTATCATGCCTAAAGGCACTCACTACTGATCCCCTTGAGTAGAGATAGTAGTTCTTGGGAGGTCATTGCTCAAGAATCAGAAATTGGTGTGCTCAAATGACGTTAATGAGCCATGGAGGGGAGCCAATGCCACCAAATTTCTAAGCTATCCGCTCTCGAGAAGGAAAGGTGTTTAACACCAATATGGGGTATATCGGTGGGCTATACCAAGTATACAAACCCTTGGCCTTTTGGCCTATTAGGATTGGACTTGTCTGTTGTCATATTACACATTCTTTGAGTCCAAAATAAAACTAAAACCACTTTGTCTTATGATTGTCTTTGCTTGCCAGAACTTGATCACAGAAAATAGTGTCAGCTTTATATCTCAAATCACTAAAAATAAACAAAGAGTCGCAACTGTTCAATAGAAAGTCACAATTGATTTTTAGAGTCACATTTGTTTAGCATAGAGTCACATCTACCAGATCAACTTGTATTTGCTTTGTGAAAAACCGCATATGTTATATTTTGAGTCATAATTGTCATTTCGAGTCACATCTATGAGAAACTTAACCACATCTTCCTGACACACATACTAAACATTTATTGGAAACATGAAATTAATCATTAGAAAACTACAACTGTGAAACATAACTGCATTTGATAAATTTTGCGATACATTTTCTAGATTATTAGAAAACCAGGATTCACGGTCACTGTCCAGTCAACACTGTCATATCAGTCTTTGATCTGTCTTACTTGTCCTTGGACAAAAACCTGAAATGATTTGCTCAATTTTTGCATCCTTTAGGTATCATTTAGTCATTACCATACTTGTCCTAGTTCTGAGTTTAGTCTCATCATAGAATACATGTTACCTTTAGATTTAAACTTCTAGTAAAGCCAGTTTTACAAACTTTAGGATAGGTCCACCATCTACACTCTAGAAAAATCATAGGTTCAATGAAATCTTTCATTGAACCTAGTCCTATCATCTTATCCTTTTTCCTATGGAGAGTCCTCCTAGCTCATTAGTCTACTTGGGAAACTCAACTTGTCTTAGATCCTAGTCCTACATTGGCTCCTTGACATAACTAAATTGAAACCTTGGTTAGACTTTAGGTAGTTAGCAACCTCGTCTTAGGTTCACAAAATTTATTTCCCTAGAATCTTGCTTAGACTTTGCATCTTTAGACACTATCATCCTAGGATAGCATCATTTTAGACATACCATATTTGCATAGAAAATACCAAAACAATAGTTGCATACATTCATCCTTTATATTCAGAAAATTCCAAAAACATAGCTTAGGTTGCATACCTTAGACTTAAGTTACTCTTTTCATTGTCATACCTTAGGCCTCATATTACATACCTTAGTCATACTCCATCTTTTGTCATAACCTCACCACCATGTCTACAATTTACCTTGATATGCTTGCTAGTCAAGTTGAGTACCAATTACTCCATAATGGTCAATGCCAATAGGCCATAGACTTCAAAAGACAATTTATCCAATGATCCAAATACCAATCAACGTCAACCCATGGAAAACTACCCACATACCTTTCCTACCAACAATCCATAAGTCCTAGTCCTCCATCCATCTACCCTCATTATCAAGAGTCCCTTAGTATAATCCATGCCATTAATCCACAACAAACATCCACTTATCACCCTTATCCTAACCTTGACAAGGGAAACCAACCTTCCACTCTTCCCTTCCAAGCCTCTATGTCCTACCCTAGTCCTTCTAAGCCTCCATATCCTATCATGGTCCTTCGTCCACTAATCCCTTCCAAGCCTCCATGTCCTATCATAGTCCGTTATCCACTAATACCTTCCAATCCACTCCATCTCAATTTATATATAGTCATGAAAATACATCTATTATTTTTCTCCAAAGTCACATCCCATCTACTAAACTTGAGGATACATGTCAAATGGAAAAATTCCAAAGCATGACTTCATGGCTTCACCTTCATGTCAAGATCAAAGTATTCTATCCCACGACCCTATCTTACAGTCCATCCAAGAAGTCCTTCTAGATAATCATGGCATCCACAAAACATCTATCCTTGATCAAGATTCCCTACCCAGCCATATCATTCAAGACAAACCCATCTTTGATTAAGACACTACTATTGAGCAAGAAATCCAAAATGATCCACTCCTTGACCTTTATTCTATTTATGATCAAACATTTGAAGACAACCCTATCCAAGTACCAAATGCATCCATTTCCCAAAATGAGACACTTTCCTCCTTTGAAAAAATTGATGATATTCCTCTAGAACAAGAGTCTCCTACTCTAGAAATATTTGCAAATGATCAAGCTATAGTTGAGTTCATTGGACTCTATGGCAGTGACAATAAATATAGTTTCAACAATGAATCAGAAGCACCAATAGAATCATCTGAGTTTGATATGTCACAAAATAACAACAATATCCAACATGTCAATGAAGCTAAGACATCCTATCAACTAGGATCATCCACTTTTATCAAATTGGGCTTTCTTGTAGAGGAGAAGATTCCAAGTAATAGTTTCCACATACACAATGATGGGTTAGCATCTTGCTTTCAAAATAAAAAATACCCCATCGCAAACAGAATATGTCAGAGCATGCAGTATCAAGGAAAATGACTAGGCATACATGAGCAAGGGATTCTAGAACTAGTACAATTTCAAGAAAATCTTAGACATCAAGGTCTTGGTTATCCTTCAGTTAGCAAATATAATGATTTTAATGGTATCTTCTTGATATTGGGGGCAACTTTATCTGATACAAACATCAAAGTGGAGGCCATGTGTAGTTATTACCATAAGGTTTTTGCCAACACTCCTTCCATCCATACCATAATTGTCATTCCAACATGAATAAACCTTCCATTTGGAACCAACAAAAAAAAAGTCTTACAAATTCAAAGTTCAAAATCAAATATCAAAGGCCATTGAGTCAATCTAAAATCCAAGTGGACAAATAAAGTTAAAATGGATCCCAAAGAAAAAATGGATCAAGCAAAGAAAATAGTTCAAAAGTAAAAGTCAATCAAAATGTGGAGCCACAAGAAAAGAGGACTCCCACATATAATAAATGTCTACTTCCTTCAAAATGGTCATCATACAAGGCATATAAAAGTCATGGTTCCAAACATTATCCCAATCTAAAACCCAATCTCCATCATCCATCACCCCAAGTTTGGAAAATAAAAATTCCTAAATCTAAATTTCCAAATGCATCTACCATCATCCATCATAATCCTACATCTTTCCTAAAGTCTAAAAGTCCTATATCACAAATCCATCACATCTTGGCAACAACTCTTTATTGTAAGGACTCTCATGGCACTCTATCACGATGTGCATATTTTGATAAGGCTAGTATCAACAAGGATTACAATGACATCAATCAATTGTATCGAAGTGTTATGATCCTAACAAGTCAACTACTTCATCAAGGTTATTATTGGCATATCATGGCACCAGTCTCTACATCAACACCATCAATGGATTCGACACAATTAGTGATCATCTAAAGTATCAAGGCCATCTAGAAAAAGAAAAAATAAGTCACTTTGGTAAAAACCTGGCAAACAAGGATCTTGGTGACACCAAAAAAACAAAAAAACAAAATCAAGAGAAAAATTTTATCCAATAGTGAAAACCATTCTTATGGCACTTTGGATAAGTACCATGATGAAAACTTGGAAAACAGGTGTCATGTGTAAGAAATTATCTATGTGGACTATTACACTTGGGGGAAAGTTGTCTCATCTCCCATACCCTTCGTATGAAATTTATTATGACATTTCCATCTATCCATCTAAGCCCTACCACTCATGCCCATTTTCCCACCTACTTTGATCTTGATAATGACTAGGGTGCAAATATAAATCGTTCTTCAGAAAAACTCTTGACATGTCTATCCTTTGGTCATACACTATCCATGAAATATCATGTCATAGCCTTCATATTATTTTTCCAAATGAGTTATCCTTATACGAAATACCTATTGCATGCCTTGGTTTTTTCCTTTTCAATGGTCTAAGGATCTTCCATCATCCCATCCAATCCTGAAAATTCATTCCAAATGCAACAAGCCCAATCCATACAATATTCCTATGTATCCTAGCGCATCATTCAAAACATTCCTTGGCTTTTTTTCTGGCCTTGTTGTAGACTTTGATCCTTTAGTCACATTATTGTCATCCCCATGTTGTTTCGGGATGTGTTCTTCCCATGTCAAACAACATCGTCACCATCCCCATCACCTGTCAATTGGTTATCAACTTAACTAGAGGCAAGATCATGGTTGTCCTTGGATTCTTGCGCATGCTTGCTCACTTGCTTATAGGCATCATTTCCCTATACATACTACCTATCCCTGTACATAGTCCACTACCTTTTACATAGTCCTTATCCCTATACATACTACCTATCCCTATACATATCCCTTATCTTTTGTATCCATCGCTTGTATATACCATTCATAATAAGTGGTAGTCTTTCCCATAACCTGGAACAATTGACATCAAGTGCATTTCATATCCCCCATTTTACCCTATTCATAATCAATTGGTCTTATACTCAACTGGGGGCAAACACTTGACACGTGTCATATTGATTCTTCCATTGGCTATGTTTAAGATATAAAACCATAGAAAAATCCACAAACATTACAAAATGACCTGAGAAAACACAAAAAAATAAAAAAATTTCAAAAAGAAAAAAAAAATTAAAACATTTTGAAAATCCAAAAACAGAGTCAAAGTCAGTTGCACTTGTCAGTCTATCATTTTTCAAACTACGTTGCCTCTATGACTAGACATAGGCAAGGCCATCTGCCAATGTGCGCCCAAGGCATTAGGTCAGTCTATTTACGTTTGTCTGTATAAAATCAAGCTTCAATTCATATGTATATATGACAAGGTCATTGGTCGTGTTGAACTACAAGGTCTCTACATGTATAACGTAGGCAAGGCCATCAATCGATGAGCCCCCAAGGCCTCACTAGGTCAATCCATTAGGGTTTGTCACATTCACTTTCACACATGTCTTTTATTTGTAGTCAGTCTTGTCAGTCAAAGTTAAGTCAAACTATGAGGTCTCTGCGTGTATACTATAGGAAAGGCCATCAATCGATGAGCCCCGAGGCCACACTAGGTTAGTTCTTTAGGGTTTGTCGTCACACACAATCAATTGCTAGCACATCATATCAAATCATGCATCAATCTGGTGAACAAGTCAGCAATGTCTCTAAATCAAATCAAACAAATTTCCAAGGAAACAATCAAAATGGATCAATTGATGTCTGCTACAGAATGTGTCCTTCTTGGAGATAGACATCATCAAAACAATCAACCTTTGTCTTATTCAGGATGATTCCTTCCTGAATATTGATATCAACAAAACAATTTATGTCTTATACAGGATGAGTCCTTCCTGCATGATCGACATTGTCAAACAATCAACGATACCCTTACATAGGTTATCACATTAGCGGGATCTGACTCAACGTCTTATATGATACATGTCTTTCTGAAACCAGGCTTTGTCATGCCTTATACGGATAGTCATAACATCGAAACTAGACTCAAAGTCATATCTGGTATGTGTATTCCATGGAATGAGGCTTTATCAACCAATCCTTTTATCAATCAAAACAAATTAAACAAACAGATCAAGTTTTGGTAAATATTTTATTAGCTTTTTAACTTTCTGACTTATTTATCTTATCTTTTCATTCGACTTTATGATTGGAGTTATGTTACTAGCTTTCTCAAGGATGTCCCATGAAGGATTTAGAGAAGTCACGATGTATCAGAATTCTATTTTCTTTGACTGCTCTTTGTCAACTATATTTTAACTTTTATTTTTCAGTCATGTTAGTAGTTTCCTCAAGGATGTCCCATGAAGGATTTAGAGGAGTGATGACGTCTCATGACCCGTCTTTTACTTTGTTTGATGTTTGTGGTTTGTCTTGACAAAAAGACTAGGGCAAGTTGTGCCCTTAGTATGAGTTAATGACAATCCTTGTCTGCGACTATCTATTGTTAGCAAGTGGATGACCTTGCACACATTGATTTATGTCATATCATGGTGTTTTTCTCCATTTGTATTAGTCTCACCCAATGATGATAAAGTGCAATGCCTTTTCTGATACAATGAAATATTGAAGATGGGTAATACTAACATCCATGTATTTTATTATTCATCTTTCTTTTCATACTAACATTTCTTCTTTTCTACATCTTCACCACCCTTATCTATTTTCCTCTATCCTTATTTCTTTCATCTTCTACTTCTCTCATCAATTTAGAGAGCACACTCATGTTCTTTGAACCCGCTTGTCCTCCCAAGGGGGCATACCATCACTTGTTTTACATTGGGGAATTACTGGGGCATATTTCTTATCGATTTTCTTTGACACAGTGCTGAAATGACATTGTATCAAAGAGGGGAAAATGTAGACACCGAAATTTGGTCTAAGCCTGTGACTTCAATATTCTTCATAGTTCGTATTCTTCATGGTCATGATTAAATAATGTCAATTATTTAATTATTCTCTATAGTCTGTTATTTCTTCTATTAATTAAATAATCTTAATTATTTAATTAATTCACACTTTTCTTTATTCTATCTGATTAATTAAATAAATGCTTTTTATTTAATTATGTTACTAATTAACATTATCCTTCTTGTCAAATTAAATAAATTCTTATTTAATTTACTCTTTATCATACTTCAACTATAATTAAATAAATTCTTTATTTATTTAATTATTCATTTAAATCCCTTCATCACTTAATTAAATAAATCTTATTTATTTAATTATTCTTCAAATATCAAATCTTGAATTAAATGAATTATTTAGTTCATGAATTCTATTTTAATGCATTCCTCTATATTTAGATAATTGTGTTGAGTTATCTAAGTATTCACTTTTACTCGACTCAAAGATCTATTGAAATCGCTCAATTAACTCTTGATTTAATGTCTGAGTGGCATTCTTGAGTAATCTATTCGTCAAATCATTCAATTGTCTAGTTCTAACTCATTTGTGTGTACATACAAATTAATTAAATATTCCTATTTAATTAATTAAACCTTGTGTGTGCATTTGAACAAGAGTTGCTTTAATCCATCTTCATCTTTGTCATGCAAAGATAATTCATTTGTTATTTCTTCTATTAATTAAATAATCTTAATTATTCAATTAATTCACCCTTTTCTTTATTCTATCTGATTAATTAAATAAATTGTTTTTATTTAATTATGTTACTAATTAACCTTATCCTTCTTGTCAAATTAAATAAATTCTTATTTAATTTACTATTTATCATATTTCAACTATAATTAAATAAATTTTTATTTATTTAATTATTCATTTAAATCCCTTCATCACTTAATTAAATAAATCTTATTTATTTAATTATTCTTCAAATATCAAATCTTGAATTAAATGAATTATTTAATTCATGAATTCTATTTTAACGCATTCCTCTATATTTAGATAATTGTGTGAATTATCTAAGTATTCACTTTTACTCGACTCAACGATCTATTGAAATCGCTCAATTAACTCTTGATTTAATGTCTGAGTGGCATTCTCGAGTAATCTCTTCGTCAAATCATTCAATTGTCTAGTTCTAACTCATTTGCGTGTACATACAGATTAATTAAATATTCCTATTTAATTAATTAAACCTTGTGTGTGCATTTGAACAAGAGTTGCTTTAATCCATCTTCATCTTTGTCATGCAAAGATAATTCATTTGTTATTTCTTCTATTAATTAAATAATCTTAATTATTTAATTAATTCACACTTTTCTTTATTCTATCTGATTAATTAAATAAATTGTTTTTATTTAATTATGTTACTAATTAACCTTATCCTTCTTGTCAAATTAAATAAATTCTTATTTAATTTACTATTTATCATACTTCAACTATAATTAAATAACCATTCAATCATCTAGTTCTAACTCAATTGCGTGTACATTCATATTAATTAAATATTCCTATTTAATTAATTAAATCTTGTGCATGCATTCAAACAGAGAGTTGCTTTAATCCATCTTTATCTTTGTCATGCAAAGACTATTCTTCTATTTTTGAATACCAAACTTGAAGATTAAATCATTTATTTAATCTTTAATTCTATTTCTAATTTGTATCGTGCTCATGTCATTACTAATTGTTATTAGAATGCATGACTAATTAGTCAATCTCAACTATTCGTTGATCTTTCAATCCTGACTTGTCATTCGAATAATCAATTTTCTATAAATTGATCTGGTATTCATCATTCCAATCTCTCTCAAAATCTTATGACTTCTTGGAGCACCTATCTTGAATCTTCGATGTTTTGCTAAATCATTATCATAGGCTATACTTGAATGAACCTTTGAAAATCTAAGGGAAATTATAATACTACAAGCAAAACAAAGAAGGACAATGGAAATAAATCATGGAAGAATGTAGATTGGGAGAGATTATTTCTTTATTTATGTTTAGAATTCCTTTGTACTTTATTGATATAATTGAGATTTCATTTAGATTTGTATTGCATGTTTTCTCTGATTTATTTCTTTCTACATTTTCTAGACGTTACACAACCTATTTGCCACATAACTTCTGCAAACCTCACTCTTGGTGGCACATTGTATGGAAGTATATAGGGAGTTCCTTGAAAATTGTATACTCGCAAAATAGTGCTCACTGGGTATGGGATAATGTCACCCCAATTATGGAAAACTTTCAATTCTAACTTCCTCCCTTTTGGCCTGAGGAAATCATACAAATTCCTCTAGCCATACCATAATCTAAACATTTCCAAGCCTATAAGAGGAACCCTAGCATCGGTAATGTTAGAGCAATTATGTACTAACCCTTCCCCAATATTTTCCCTCACATTAGAACCAATCCCTTCTTCCTATCATTTGTTGAGCAAGGCAATTGATCTAGGAAATCATCGTATATGTTTCTTTTTAAATAGTCAACTTGGCTAGAATGTTGCTTTGGCAGTGCCATCTTGGACAAACTTGAGTCTTTTTACAATTTCACACTTTGAATAGCTAGGACTAACTAGAGATAGGAAATTATAGAATAAAACACTGCAATTTCTCACAACTATAATTAAACTATAGCACTAACATGTTTATAAACAAGATCAATGACAAGCACAACAAATATTTTCCCAAATTCAAGTGCAGAATGACTAGGAAACATAGAAATTAACTCATGGCTTTGTTTGCAGAAGTCCCAAATTCTGGCTGCAGAGATTCACAACTTCGCTTTTAGTGCTAAAACTACTCCGCAAAATACTTGAATGCTTTGTGATACAAATAAAATAGGAGAATTGATTTTATCTCGATCAAATCATGCTAGTAAATGTCTCATCTTCCATTAAATCTCACCCGCTCTATGCAGGAATGGCTCCAACCATATTTGATGTAGATTTAAATTTTAGTTGTCCATGTGGCGGTCACCCACGATATCAAAATCAGTAAATATATTGCAACTTTGGATCATATGATGGTGGTAAATCATAGATCTTCAGCATTCATGATCTTGTTCCTTCAACAAAGTTGCCATCCTTATTATTAACCGTCAAGTAGCTTTTTCATCAAGATTATATCATATCCACTGATTTAAAATATGTGCACCTCAAGAACACTTTAGTAAGCCACATTTTAATGTATTAAGGCTAGATTAATTTACCACAGTATTTCCTTCATTCCTTCAGATTCATCAAATGAGACACATGGCGTCCGCCTATGATATCATGATTAGTAAAAACCTTGCAACTTTCGATCATGCGATGGCAGGAAACCTCTAAGATCTGATGATAATTGATCGACTGCCAACCAAACTTATCACCTTCGGCCTCACCAGATAGGACACGTGGTGCTCACCCGTGATATTGAAATCAACCAAAGCGGTGTGGTGGGATCATCGTGGGATGGCGGGGAGAGGCTAAGATCAAACGATAGTTGATCAGCGATCGCCCAAACTTCATCCTTCTACAAAACAAAACATTTATTAAAAGGACAAGCATACATCACTAGGTGAATGGTAAACAATGACATAAATTTTTTTTAAATGATGAAACACAGGGCCAACCAAGACTTAGAAAAATAAATCCTTGCAGAGGAAATAAAATATTAAAACAAAGGAACTCAACCTAGATGGAACGATAGGACATAAGTCATTTTAAAACCCCTCAAAAAGTAACATCAAAATAGATCTCAACCAAGGCATAAAATAAACACAAGGGTTTTATATGAAAATAAAGCTAAAACCACCAACCCAAGGAAAATTTTGACACCATGAAAGACCAGTAACACCAGGCAAGGTAGGAATGGAACATAAGGAGAAAAAATATAAAGTTCCATCAGAGGGGAGAGAGATAGATGGAGTGAGTGAGAGAGAGAGAGACGAGAGAGAGGGAGAGGGGATAGGAGGGAGATTCTTGAGAGAGAGAGAGAGGGAGGGAGTGGGAGAGAGATAGAGGGTAGAGGATTTAAGGATTTAAGGGTTAATGGTAGAGGGCTAAGGGTAGATTGGA
>VDFB02000015.1:454753723-454835847 GCA_007258455.2 Sequoia sempervirens | reverse complement strand
GAGATAGAGATATATGGGAAGAGCAAGAGAGATGGAGATATATGGGAATAGAAAGAGAGATGGAGATATATGGGAAGAGAAAGGAAGAGATGTGGAGATAGAGAGTCGATGGATAGGGGGAATAGGGAGGGAGAGATGGTGAGAGATAGCCGAGAGGGGGAGGGAGAGAAAGGGATATTGATAGGAAAGAGATAGAGAGTATGAGAGGGAGATAAAAAGAGAAATAGAGATAGAGATATAGAGTAGGAGAGATGGAGTGAATGAGAGAGATAGGGGGAGAGGGAGAGATAACTCAATAGATAGAGGGGGGAAGAGGTGGGAGTGACATAGATAGTGGGAGATATAGAGATATAGAGAGCAACATGGATAGATATATCAATCACCCTCCCTATATCTCTATCTATTCATCCTTATCTCTTTATCTCTCTACCCCTCTCTAACTCTTTATCTCCCTTTCTATTTGTATGCTTGTCATTATCTCCCTCTCTCTATATATTTTCTTCTCTATATTTATATTTGTCTCCTTAAGTGTGGAATGGGTACATTGAAGAGGTCTTAAATGAGAATTATCATATCTTTAATCAAATGGCATGCTACCTTGAGCATAACTCCCTAAGGACACATGCCATCCTTGGATTGTTCACATGAAACAACCAATCAAAAGTTAGCTTCTCTCTCTCATATTAATATATATTACTATTATATTAAATATATATTATATTGATTATATTTTGTATTATATAAAAATATACTTATAATTATTAATTATTAATTATAATAATTTTATACATGTTTAATAATTTTGTTAAAGAATATAATGTATAATTATAATAAGTTGAATAATTATATTATTTATTATGTAAAATATAGCTAATATATACTTAACTATATTGTAGAATATTAAAACCTAGCTAAATGGTGCCAAAATTTTCAACTTAATTAACATACTGTAAAACCTAACAAAACCAAGTTGTAGTTTGTTGAATTGGAGAAGTGAAAGATCAATACCAGCCCCGAGGAAGAGTTTGGAGTAGTGAAAACAAGGTCAATGCCAACATCGAGAAAGAGTTTGGAGTAGTGAAAAAAAGGTCAATGTCATTGCCGAGGAAGAGTTTGGAGTTAAAACAAGGTCAATACTAGTGCTGAGGAAGAGTTTGGAGGAGTGAAAAGAAGGTCAATATCAGCACCGAGGAAGAGTTTGGAGGAGTGAAAAAAAGGTCAATACCAGTGCCAAGGAAGAGTGTGGAATTAAAACAAGGTCAATACTAGCGCTGATGAAGAGTTTGGAGTAAGGAAAACAAGGTCAATATTAGCGCCAAGGAAGAGTTTGGAGGAGTGAAAACAAGGTCAATACTAGTGCTGAGGATGAGGTTGAGGGCACTTAGGGAAAATCGACGACCAAGGGGCAATGAGTATTGTAATTTTGGCACCCCCATTCTCTTTAACCTTCAATTTTCATGCCTAGTTTCCAAAGATATTCTCATACATTGGCACCCCCATTCTCATAAAATGGTATAAGATAAGATAGAAAAAATAAAATAGCTTAGTCTTTCACATTTTTATTGACTAGCCTCAAGTCTTGGCAAAACTCCCATAATCTACCCGCATCTTGGTTGAGGTCTAGGATTTCATCACACATAGCCTTCATTGGATGAGTCTAAAGTAATTGTAGACTTAGCCCAAGTATATGCTAGGCTAAGGTAGATCTAATGAATGGAAATAGAGGCATACAATTCTTCTTTAATACCTTCACCACAAACATATGCAAGGTGTTGGTTGTTTTTATGGTAAGTAGGTTGATCTTCTAATCTACCTATGGAATTGCCAATTCCAATAAAGGGTAGCTCAAAGGACCTAGACCAATTGACAAGGATTTGAAAGACCTCCTAAACTTTGGGCTCAGCAAGACTTGGGAAGGTGATCCCTTAATGCGTTTACAATCTTTACACCATTGTCATAAACAACATTAACAACAACAGATAATCTCATTTAATAGATCAACATAATAGGATAATACTAAATAGAATTGGTTGTTTATCAATAATATCAGCTATTTGGAGCATGAGATAACTACAACATTTCACAATATAAGATAGTAATTGATTTGCAATTTGTAGCAAACTCTAGGTAAATGAAAACAAATACTGAACCACATGAATAAGTACAACTTAGATCAGTGCCATATATCCATTGGAGGAGTCAAATTTATAAGCATCTAAGGGTTTATGACAGATTTAACACATAACATATAAGATCCTTGATAACATTGCTTTACAATCTCATCAATATGTATTCTAACCCAATAATACTTATCAAATCCTTATACAAAACATATCCACCTACAATCCCATTCAAGCATTTTAATTAATTCCTTGAATTAAACCTAAAACAAGAATCATACACACTACAATAGTGAGATGAACGAAACAACCCTTGATCATTTTATTCAAAATTTAGATATGCTTGTACAATGGAGAGACATAAGTTTGAAGTAATCATATCAATTCAAATGCTAGTGCTGTCATAAAACATCAAATCCCCATGAATTCAAAACCTACTACATTATGACTCAAAACCTAAATTGTATTTTCCTTAAAACCATCAGAATTTACAATTTGCTCTGCAACTTCATCTAGACTCAACCAAAAATATCTAACTTGCTAACCCATACTTCTGGCCTTGAAATCCTTCTTATAGAAAAAGAAGGAGAAAAAAAGCATCGAGCTAGAAAGCACATGTGTCACTAGCCAATTTGACTACCTTGTTACAACAACAATCTCCCCAGAGAATCTTCTTGTTCATCATGCTCGCTGAGAATGGTTGATGTAGCAACAAAAAACTTCAATAATTTCGCGCCTAGACTATCACCAAAAAAAAAAAATGGAATCTATTGTAACTGCAACAACTGATTTGTCAACCATTAGCAACCTACTCCTTTTCACTCTTCCTCAGTTAAATATACATTTACCCATTTATGGTACTCTTCATCAGTTGGCTAATCAAAATTGATTGAAACTCATTCACCTTGACACTATAAGGTTTGTACTTAACTACCACCTAATTCAATTCTCTTTCAAAAGACTCCAAGAATGATTTGGTGCTAATGATTTTGTCCATACAACTCACCAACAAATCATAATCTGAGTTACCCTATTTTTGAGGGTTTTGTAGTCGAAACATGATATAAAAGGGCTCTTACACTTTTTGTGGTTACTGTAGCTTATGTAAGAGGCCCCATGGATACTATTACAATTGTAGGATGCATGAATAGGGTGTAGGATGAGAAATAAAGAAGGTATAGCTGTTGTCCTCAATAGTTTTGTGAAGAAAAGCATGTGAAATGAGAGGTTCAAGCCTAGGTTTCAACAAAACATGTATGGGAGATTTAATTTTATGAATTTTTATCCTTGTGCAAAGCTAATGGGTTATTTCTTAACATCGAATATAAATGATATACATAGACAAACACACATGCACGCACACACATATATATGTATGTATGTATGTATGTATGTATGTATGTATGTATATGTACTTTTAAATGTAAATGTAAATGCAACTACTGGATGCTCTCCTAGAACAATAAATGCAATATATCATTACAAAAATATATATCTATGTATATAAATGTGTATTTCTAAATGCAAGTGTAAATGCAAAGAAAATACATGGTTTTGTAGTGTTATAGATACAACATATCCATAAATTAATGTAATTGAAATTCTAAAGTCTTCAACACATATAATATGAAATTGATCAAACTATTAAACTACATGAGAAATAAATGGAAACAGTAAATGCATATGAATGTGTATTTGTAAATGTAAGTGTAAAATAAATAAGAATAATGAAAATTATAAAAGAATACAAGGAAAGGTCTCCTCCCTTATTGGTAGTGATAACCTCCTCCACACACAACCCTTAAAAATTATGAATAGAAGAATATAACATTTGAAGAACTCAAAGTTGATTCTCTCCTACCTGATGCAATTAGTCATTTTATCCTTACAAACATTTACAGTGATTACTAGAGGAACATAGACCAATTCTTCATAATAGAAGAATTTGATCATACTTTTCCAATGATGGCATTATGAGAAAACCTTGGTTAAATGAATAATTCCTAGCTAGTTCTTTAAATCATGTCCAACCTGTATAAGAGAAGACCACTACTATGTGTACCTAGATACCATGGAGAAAGGCTCTTTTGGCTCTTTCATCAATCATCCTACCTTAAAACATACCAAAAGTCTCCTAGCAATTAGACATAGGAAGATTTAAGATGACTTTAAAAAATTATTGCCAAAGCATAAACTTGTGATGACTTAACTAGGCCTAGTACACACTCCCTCCCCATTAACCACTTAGACATATGGAAATTAAATGTAAATTTATTGCTATTTTTAGTCATGTAGGTGTCCAATAAACCACTTGGTGGTGTTTCCCTTCAAGTTTATTTACTTGAATGAAGAGCAAAATTTCTTTGATTATAATTAGAGAATACATTTGAGGCCTTGGTTGTGTAACTGGTGGACCATAGTCACATTTAACACTTGTTACAAAGTTTGGTAGTTAAAACGTTAAGTAGAATTTATTTGTGATGGACACATATGGATGGTAGTAACAATAACTTGTAATCTATCAAGACTTGATTACCTTATAACCTGTGAAATTCTAGCAATGAAATGATAGATTAATCACAATGTCACCTTAGGATCACATTACCATGAAAGAACTTCATCCAACATCCTTATGAGTGCAGGCACCACCAAATAGGTATTTTTCAGATATATCTTGCTTGAGCAAGGGAAATTCATGAAGAGAAGAGGAAAGTGAGGCATGTAGTATGTCTAAAAGAGGGAGATCAACTAGAGGTCAAAAGATTAGAAAAAAAATTTGTAAACACATGGAATTTTTTCTTGCTGAAAGGAGGTCATGTTCTTATGATGATGAGAGAATAGGTGGCATCGAGGTGCCCTTGAGGTACAAACATCTACATAAACAATGGGTACCCAAGAAACTTCCTCCAATAAACATTAATTTTTGTGTCAACGAGAGGATATGTTGCATAGCACCATTGTCATTGCATGGTTTGGGCCTATTTTTCATGGACAACATAAAGGTTTGTTACAAAAAAGTTATTGAATTGATGGAGTATGTTGGACCCTATTAAAATTACAAAGATTGGATGCAACTAGTTTGATATACATGAAGTATGCGTAGGTATGCACTGCCAGAAAATTATATACAGCTAAAAGATAAGGATCAAAATAAAGGAGTGGCTATGTACATTAACGAAAGGCCAAAGGCATTAGGGAATATTGCAGCTTTTATAAATAGTACATGACCTGGGTCAACAAATAAAACACCCAATTTCATATTCGAGGTGTGTGAGGGAAACGGTGTATTCATATGTGCAATAAAATCAATAACTGCAGGAGAAGAGTTGCTAATTGATTACAATTTGAATCACTTAGTTACAAACACAGTTACTATGGGGGCAGTATGTACTATGTACTATTTTACCCAACCTCTAATTAATAACTCCAATATACTATTTTATTTTTATGTTTTTTTTGTAAGTCTATTGGTTTCATTTCGGTAATGTTTTTTTAAATTTAATTTTTGTCACAGCGGAACATTGATCGTATGGACAAGGCTCTGACCCAGAGCATAGATCGTGATTTATCTTCACGCACTTCTACTCAACAGGTTTACCTCATTCTAATTATACAAATTAAATATAAGAAAAATATTTTATTATTATGTTGTTTTGATAAGTTTATTGGGTTAATTTCGATAATGTTTTTAATATTCTTGTTGCAATTGACTGATCAGGGAAAGGCACTAGGAGTAGACAAGAGCATCAATAGGGAGGTGTAGTCAATATTATGTGATGATGGCATTGCTTATTCAACAAGCCCTCTCAATATGATAAGGAAGACTCAAAAAAATGCAATGAAGAAATACTTAAGTTGTTATTCATAATGCCTCAAACAAATGAGATAAGAGAGAGGGTTAAAATATTGACTAAGAGATCACAAAACTTGCAAGTAAGCTGTCATAAGGTCTTTAATTATAACATAAGTTCATTCATGGTTTTATATTTTGTACTCTTTTATGTCATGAACTAAAATATGTGTTGTTTTTATAATATTTTTTGCATCCTCATGATGATCATGGCCATGATCAAGGTACTACAAGTGTTGCCCGAGGAGTAGGGGTTGGTACAAGTGTCCATCCTAATCTTCCTACACATACATCACATCATTTGGCCCCATCATCCGTGCCTATATTGTCATCTGAAATGTTGGCAACACATACCATCCAGGAATTCGTTAGTGCACCCTCTGGTGGCAAACACATGCCAAAACATGCGTCAAGACATGTACCTAGGGATGCAAAGGCCACTAGTACTGGTTATATTTTAGCAACATTTCCCGGATCTTCTCGTATTACTAGTATGAGAACATTGTCGGTCACATTTGTGGTGACTGAGGATTTCATTCCCATAAAGATAGAGAATGTCCTAGGTACTTTAAAATGTTTTAATTATTAGTATATATAATCCAATTGAAATTTACTTATTGATCGCTCTTTTTAGACTATTGATCCCATGATCATTTTGTAGGAAATGATGTTTTTTATAAACATCTAAGTGATATTACATTGGATCTCTTCAGGCCCACCATACGTACATGGTGGAATGCAAAAAATCAAGATTTAAAAGATGAGCTCATTAACCATATAGTTGTGCTCTTCGGTGATAAAACATTCAACCGAACCAAGGTCCTTAAGAAAGTTGGTACCTATCTAAAGTATGTGAAGGACCAATATAGGTCACATTTAGAGAAGAGAAAAACGTATGAGTGTCCCCCCATGATTCTGGAGAGGGAGTGGAAGGACCTGGTGTTGGATGGAAAGGAGAAGGCTGAAAAGAAAAAAGGAAAGACACCACCGGGCCAAGGAAGGTATGTGATACTATCAACAATGTAATTATATACTGATTACTCTTTATTTTTACATAATCTAACGTATTTCAAAAAATTTGTAGGTTTTCCGACACATCGAAGGAAACAAGACTAGAAAAACATAGGTAGCACAAACTTGGCTTTGGTGGTTATATGAAATTAGCCACATGAATTATAAGTATCAATAAATGGAATATAGTATCCAAATAATAAATTGAAAACAATTTTTGTTTTATCACACCATAGAAGCAAAATTCATGATCTTATGTAAAAATGTTTGGCTCTGAATTCAACAGAGTTCCCATAGAAGATGACCTAAAAATTTCCTTTCAACAAGGCTATGGAGCCATGGTTGAACACCTAAGAGTCTTGACTGGGCAAACACAGCCTTCCACTGCATTCAACACGTAGGTAAATAAACTCAATAAAGTTTATTTAAAATTAAATACTTGTGCAATCTATTCAATATTAATTTCCACCATAAAGTAATTACATGCCTATTTGTTTTAAACATTCAAGCAATGATAATACTGCACATGACATTGGAATGCAGCTTGGTGAGGGTGGAGCACAACCTGTAGATGAAGGTCATGGTATGCATCTCAGTACTTTAGAGCATGTAGAGTGTGATCAACATGTTGAACATGATCAATCTAGAGAAGATCAGGAACATGATGTTTAATTGAAATTGGTGTATTAATTAATGTAACCTTCTGTGTTTCAACTTTAGAACATGTAGAGTGTGATCAACCTGTTGAGCATGATCAGGCTAGAGAAGATCAAGAACACGATGTGGCCCCATTAGGTAAAGAGGACCACTCTTGAATGTTCTCTTAAACATATTTAATTTCAACTGGTGTATTAGTTAATGTAATCTTTCATGTTTCAACTACAGATAAGGATTTAGAGGGTGTTCAGAATGTTAAGCATGATTTTATAACAAAATTTCATGAACATGATGTGGACCCATCAGGTAAAGAGAACCACTCTAATGTTATTTTCATTAATGAAATACTTGTAACAATACCAATAAAACATATCAATTTAACATTTCTTTCTTATTGCAGTAGACCCCCCCTTACAGCGGCATCCATGTCATAAGCAGATGACTAGGCGCACATTAAGATCATGAGTAGAGGGAATAACAAATAAAGAGGGGACAAATATTGATTTAGAAAATGATACTCCACTTCAAATTTTTATTGATTTAAAAAAGAAACAAAAAAAAAGTGATTTTAAGCATATCATGACAACCATAGTTTTGGTAATATGTAAAAATTGAAAGAATGAATATTATATGTTAATGAATGAATGTGAATATGCTAATTAATCTATGTTATATGTTAATGAATGAATGTTATATGTTATTAATGGATGAATGAATGAATTCTATATGTTATTAATGGATGAATGAATGATTAATGCTATATGATTGGGTATGGGGAATTGAGAGTGATGTGAGGGGGGGGAGGGGCCAAATGAGCTTCCACCATCACATGGTTGGCCCTATTAAGTAGAGAATATTAAACTATTCTCGAAACAAAGAGAAGCTCAATAAGGTAATGCACTTTTCAATATAAGAAATGCATCATTTGAAACATCAAACCAATATGCAAATATGAAAGAAAGTGCTAACTTTTCACTATGGTCACAATAGAAAAATGATTCTTTATACCTTGAATCCATGCTTTGCATCACAATTTGAAGTTGTTTCCATTCCAATGTTTTGAGTTTATTTTGTTTGTATGGCTTTGTATGAATACAACATTGTGTTGTGTGTGGATTTGGTTTCAAAGCTCTCTTTCTTCTATTTTTAGTGGTGACATAACTCTAAAATTTGACTTTTGTGCATAACAGGTTAGTGGAAAAATTGACAGCTCTGAAGGGTTTAGAGGCTCGATTGAGATAGATACGCAGATATTTGGATCTTGTTGTTGATGGGAGGCTTTGACTTAACCATGAAATTTTGTACCATCTGTAGGTATGCAAAAGTTTATGTACTTACATTCATTCTTGATCATAAATGTTGTAAATGATATTAATGCTTCAAACTTAAGATTCATTCCATTGTTATAATGATCAAAATGTTATACTTTTCTATACATTCAAGCATTCTCTTGCCCCTTACCCTTTGCTCTCTCCTGCCTCCTTTTAAGAATTTTCTTTGTCATAAAAGATTCACATTTCTATCTCATTTACACAAATTCATCTAAAGCGTTGGGAGTGAATAAAGATATGTAAAAGATGATGGATTATGTCTAAACAACAACTTTCCATCTTATAGCTAATTAAATCCTTAATATTTGAATATTTTAGAGCTTGAATAATGCTTGTATATGCATGTATAGCAATAAGGGAGCCTATGTGAAGATTGAAATTTAAAACATCACTTTGGTATTTTTCCTTAGGAAATGAAATGATATTTTGAGTAATACAAACCTCCACACACATTGATATTTTTTGGCATTAAATTGAACAATTTTTTTTCTTTTATACCTACCCTTGGCTAGACATGGAGGTATATAATATTGGTTTCTAGGTTTATTCTATAAGTAGTTAATTTCACAAAGGAAGACTCAAATATTCTTAATGTCCTGTGTCAGGTGTGAAAGCATATGAATCACTTGCTGAAGGCACCATTTTGTATTCATCAAAAAACTGGTTTGTTCTTTTTTTTTCTTTTTTTTTGCATGTGTTTTTTTAGGCTCTAGAGATGTAGCTCGACTCTTTCCTTTGCAATTTTCATCTATTTTCATGATTACAATATATTTTCCTCATAATTTTTCATGTAGATTTCTTTGTAACCTTATTTTCTACCAATCAATTTACAAACTAGTCACATATTAAGGACCATTTCACTAACTTGTAGTCATCCATTACTTCATATGTTGCAGGTTATGTCTGTGTGCCAATAAAACCTGATGATTGCGAGAATTTTAATCCTACAAGTGTACCCAATCTTTCTCAAGTAAAAGTCTTACCTTATTTTATAGTACTTTAAATGGTTAATTGAAGGTGCTTCTTCAGATCTAAGATAGTTGAACCCTAGATTAAAATATGGTATTAAATAGGTAGTATAATGATAAAACTGAGGTCCATTAAACACAAATTATAAACATAATTTACTAGAATATGAATAGTGTTACAATTATAATTATTTCTCCTTTACCTAACTTTGAATTAATGAAAAAGATAGCAAATATTGGAAGTTCATTACATGTCTCATGTATGTGTTATTATTTTAATTTTGTTTAAGTTGTTCAAGAGCTTGATTAGGTCAAGAATATGTTCTACAAGATTTTTTCTCTTCACATTGCTCAACATTTTGCCTACACATTTTCTCTTCAATCCAGACGTTTTGTAACTCCTTCCCTTGTCAACCCTTGGTTGTTCTCAAGTGTAATGCTTTTTCTATGCATCTTGAAATATGTATGTATGATCAGTCATCTCTTATGAAGCATGGATAACCTTTCATGGAATTTTTGTTGTAATTAGACAATTTCCATTGTGAGAATAATCATTTAATCTGTATGGAAGTAAGTATTTTTCATATTATTTGACTTGGTATTGTAAACTTGTCTTTGCAAGATTCTCTCAGGGGGAACAACAAAATTGTGCTGATAGGTAGTGTTGTACAAAACCATAAATCATTTGGAATTATCAATATATTGCTTATAGAATACTTTGTGCAAGTAAAATGAAATGTGTAATGACAACTGGTCTCTCATAGAGGAAGACTAAAATCTTCTTAATGTCCTCTGTCAAGTGTGAAAGCATATGAATCACTTGCTGAAGGCACCATTTTGTATAAATCCAAAAATTGGTTTGTTCTTTTTTTTATGTTTCTTGCATGTGTTTGTTTTAGACTCTAGAGATGTAGTTCGGCTCTTTCCTTTGCACTTTGCATCTATTTTCATGATTACAGTAGATTTTCCTCATAATTTTTCATGTAGATCTGTTTGTAACCTTATTTTCTACCAATCAATTTGTGAACTAGTCACATATTAAGGACCATTTCACTAACTTGTAGTCATCCATTACTTCATATGTTGCAGGTTGTGTCTATGTACCAATAAATTCTGACGATTGTGAGAATTTTAATCCTACAAGTGTACCCAATCTTTCTCAAGTAAAATTCTTTCCTTATTTTATAGTACTTTAAATGGTTAATTGAAGGTGCTTCTTTAGATCTGAGATAGTTGAACCCTGGATTAAAATATGGTATTACATGGGTAGTATAATGATAAAACTGAAGTCCATTGAACAAAAATTACAAACATAATTTACTGGATTATGAATAGTGTTACAATTATAATTATTTCTCCTTTACCTACCTCTGCATTAATGAAAAAGATAGCAGATATTGAAATTTCATTACATGTCTCATGTATATGTTAGTATTTTAATTTTTTTTAAGTTGTTCAAGAGCTTGATTACATCAAGAATATGTTCTACAAGCTCTATTCTCTTAACACTACTTAAAATTTTCGCTACACATTTTCTCTTCAATCTAGACATTTCTTAACTCCTTCCCTTGTTAGCCCTTGGTTGTTCTCAAGTGTAATGCTTTTTCTATGCATATTTCAGTCTATATTTATGATCAATCATCTCTTATGAAGCATGGATAACCTTTCATGGAATTGTTGCTGTAATTAGACAATTGTCATTGTGAGAAGTCTTGTTTATATTATTTGACTTGGTATTGTAAACTTGTCTTTGTAGGATTCTCTCAAGGGGAACAACAGAACTGTGATGATAGGTAGAGTTGTACAACACCATAAATCATTTGGAATTATCAATATATTGCTTATAGAATACTCTGTGCAAGTAAAATGGAATGTGCAATGACAATTGGTCTTGAATACAAATCTGAATATAAGTACATTATACACAAGAAGATGGAATCTATTCTATGATTCAAAGAACCCTAAAATAATAAAATTAATAGGTTCCATTTGTTTGCTTCCTCTTAGACACTTGTTTAATCGACAAGACCCTCAGAATGTCTTGCTTATAACCAGTAGTGTTCAAAACTCCTGAAGAGGTCAAATCAGTGTGACATTGGATCTGTCTTGTTGATGGAAGTCATTGGCAAGACATGGACTATGAAAGTGAGTTTTCTATCCTGTGTCGATGATTGAGCTCTCACCAATGGTACATTTCAATGATTTTTTTTTTAAAAAAATTGCATTGTATTATCAAAATTTCATCGAAAAAAACCAATGAATCACTGAAAAGGTCCAATGAAGTTGCTATATCTATGACGAAGGCTTCATTGTAACTCCTTTCCCATTTCGTCACAATTTCGATGAAGTCTATTGAAAAATCACATAAAACGTCTGATGAAGTTGTTTAGCTGGGACGAAGGCTTCATCATAATTCCTTACCCATTTCATCGCAAGTTCAATGAATCATGGAAAAGGTTCGACAAAGTTGCTTAGCTACGACAAAGGCTTCATCATAACTCCTTGCCCATTTTGTCACAATTTCGATGAACACCACCGACGAATCACAAAAAAGGTCTGACAAAGTTGCTTAGTTGCGATGAAGGATTTGTCATAAATACTTGCCCATTTCATCAAAACGAACTTCTAGTATTGTTTCAATGCTTCGAAAGAGCCATTGCAATTTCATTTTGGTTGTAATTCGTTAGTGGATACACAAAGTTTTCGTTGATATTCTGACAAACATCCAAGTCATTTTATGATGCTAACAATTGATGAATCTGTGTCATTATTTAGATGTTTAATGCGTCATCAGAATTGTGACAAAAAAATAGTGATAAAAATGTTTTCATCATTTCATCTCTTTTTCGACAAAGATTTATCGAATGACCAATGAACGTCCATCGAAAAATGGAGTCAAATTCAGTAGTGTTGGAATCCTTGGCTTTAGGCATTCCCACTTAGGTCATTCCCATAGGGTGACTATTTTTTCCCACTACAGCAGGCCTTCTAAAGGACAACACTTTAAAATTACCACTTTTTGACCCTTCTACACTAAATGAACTTCACAACATGCATTGCTCCTATCTAGAAGCTAAAAAAATAGCGACAAGAAACTAAGTTGCATACATAGATGACCAAAAAAATGATCAAAATCTGATGCATAATTTAGGATGTGTGGTTGCACATGAAGTTAGCTATGACCACTATTGGTGCTCTTCCCCTATCTTCTCTCAAATTTATAAAATTTTCTTCCAAAAATCCCCCCCCAATTTTAGAGGGGAGAATAAATATAAAAAGGAAAACCCTGCATTTTCAATGTAGAGATGATATTGTTGCCTCTAGATTAGATCTAGCACTAACTATAGAACTCATACTCCATTGACACCTTCTGTCTTTGGAAAACTAACAAGTGTTTGAACTTGGGAGATTCCCTTTAAGGAGGGGTCTCAATATGTAGTCATGAAGGACCTTATCCTCAACACAAAAATAATCTAGAGGATGGGATGAGGTGACACCTCACCTTAGCCTCCCTCAAACATGTTGTGCTATTTAAAAATGAAAAATTTAAAAGGTTATAAATTAGTTATATATTGTATTTTACCCTCCAAAACTACCTTAATGCATAATCATATGACCTAGGACATTGCAATTAACCAAATGAAATAAAAAATACTCACTCAAAACCATTTAAAACCCTCCAACAAATAAACTTGAAATCAAACACTTAAGTGACAATACTTTTCAACATGGGAACCAATTAACACAACTAAACAATAGAACATTAGCTCCACATAAAAAGCTACAATAACTCCACATCACCTGAGAAACATATTCAGGTTGCTATAAAAAAATCTACATCACACATTACCTTAGTCCCTCCATATAAACTAAGATTGTCTTAACTAGTTGCTACAAGGTGTTGACATCAATGACAACACCCAAACAACTCACAAAAAATTCAAGCTTCCAATAGCATATTTCATTTGTGATCATTGTCGGACTATCACATTTAATCACATGAGTTACTAAAGCCAACATCATGTCAGTGTGATGTCAACAATCCTCAAATATTTTTTTCCCCCTTCTCCATTGTAGCTTTTGATTTTGATGGAAAACTTTGGAGGCCCATATCTCAGTCATACGTGCTCCTTTTCTCAAGCAGTTATTTTTTATTTGGGGTAGAATTTCATGCTCTACATAGCAGTGTAGCTGATTTTTGACTTTGGTGACTAGTTTTTCTAGAAATTATAAATTCTCATAGGTGTTGTTGAGTCATTCTCATTTTCAAAATTTATGGAGTTTTGTTCTTGCTCCTACAATAATATTTTTGGGTGATTTTTTTTTGAAAAGTGCATAATTGTTTGTGTACTTTCTAGTGGTGTGATCAAATTGATCCCATTATTTGTAAAAAAAATTCTTTGATCTTGTGGCCAAATTTGACAATTTGTATTCAGTAAGATCAAGTCCACTTCGTTGTTGTTGGAAAGTGACACTTGTAATCACACTAAATATAAAGTGCCACAAATCATATATTTCTTGGGGGTTTTTATGGTTGAGTAATTTGTGGGGGTAATATTTTACCTTTTGTTGGCTTATGTATCTTGATTGGTCTACTATGTGACTAAAATTGAGGAGTTTAATATGAGCATCGATCAAAAAATATTGTGATGTAATAAGGTTAAATCAATGGAACTTTAATTCTTAGCAAGATGGAATCCTAACACATTGTAGGTGGATTAATATTTTTCCATATCTATATGGACTAGTTCCTCAACCTTCATCAAAATGGAAGGGAGTTGTGTGGGACATAAAATAGAACATATCCTAGGAGTAATTGCTTCTAGTTGTATTATTGACACACAAATGGTAATTGATGGTATTGAGATCTCTCATGGCCTTATGACCAGACTTTGGGAGATGTATCATGGAGACTCAAATGAACCTCCATTCCTAGAGGATCGTATTGTAGATTGTCTTGTTCCACTTGTAGAGTTTTGAACTATTGATAATAAAACAATTGCAATGCTTGTTGATTGGGAAAGGTTTGGTAGTTTTGATGACACATAACCTTCTCCTTCTCCTCTTACAGAGACATATATTAAGACTTTAGTTTCTATGGCTCCTAATCTATATTTAGAAGGGCCATTTTCTTCATCTATAAGTCAACATCTTGAGGTTGAGGACTCTTGTAATCCAACATTGGTAGAATCATCTAATGTTTTTACTTTATCCTTTTTTAAGGACACAATAGGGGATGATAGGTATATTCAAATGGCATGCACTGAGATATCATCTCCTTCATCTATTGTAGTACCTAAGGATGCTTTTGATTCCACAATTATGACTCCTTCTGATTCACCGTAGCAAGACATTCATCCTCTTTTGAAGATGGCTACTTGGGATGAGTGCTTAATAGACATTACTGGTTTGTTTTGTGAGTTCTACATTTTAGATTTGGGATACATCATTGATTGAATTCCTCTTCTCTTTGATGAAGATGATCCTTCTTTATTTGTTGTAAGAGAACACTATAACCCTCTTGTTTATTCTCTACATGATCATTCTTTGTAGTTTCAAATGAAAGTGGATTCATTCGAAAAACATTTAGAGGAGGCTTCTTTATCTTCAAAGTAGGTATCTTTGTCTTTGGATTATTTTCTACAATCATTTCTAGGATATTTTGGATTGTCTTATTTGGTAGTATGGCCTAGAATGCCTTTTTGGAGTGTAACATATTTCAACATCAACATGGAGACACTTGAGAATTCCTTAGAGACATCATCCATCATTCTTCATCCCACATTTCCTTTTCAAGAATGGGAAGACATCATGCATATGATCTTGGTTTTGTTTCTTCCTAAGGGTCCGAGGAATGATGCTTGATGCTATTGAACCATCTTCAATATTCAATGTTGAGCTTCTATAATCATTGCAGAAGACTCAACATTGAGGGGGGGTTGCATGGTATCTCTTCTTCTTCTTCTCTCTTATGGGGGGGCATTTTTCCTCGAATGGGGTTTTATCCTTCTCATGCATCATTGAGACTATTTTTTTTTTCATATTTCTTTTGGAGAGGAGTTTTGTCCCACATGGTTTTCTCCTTTACTCTAATTGTGAGAGATCACATTTGCATTTGTGCATGGGTACCTAACATGGCCTCATAGCTAGGACCCATCTTTGTGTAATTTGCATAATAATTAGCTACTCCGTAAATTGCACTTAAGGGGGGTGTTCATGTAAATAGGTGTTTTACATATCTAGTTATTAGTAGATCCTATTTAAATGTTAAGTTTACTTAGGTCCTAAAAGGAGATCTTTCTAGAAGGTGTTAGTTGTCATTAGGTCTTATCTTATCTTTTGAATTTTAACACATGTCCTAGGTAGTTATGATATGCTGTCACATGACATAAGATTAAGAGATTAAGACACTTGCCATAAATCCATTTAATCCTATGTCTCACCTTAGCTATATAATCAGGGGTTCTCAAACAATTGTCCTATTGAATTACTGGATTTAATTTTGTTCAATCTTGAGCATTACATATTGATCTCTATTGTGCTTTCCTGAAGTTCCTAGTGTGATCGGTCAAATATATGCGTTAGAAAATGAGCAGCAAACTAAAGAGTGCAAATAAAAACCAAAACAACCTACACCTCAATATTAGCCTAAGTTGGAATCAACACAAGATAAAAACAACAAATGGAACTTTATACCTCATCTCGAATCGATCCTTTGGTTGGCCCTTCGATCTTTGATGTGTATGCTCCTTGGATGGAAAGATATGCAAACTAGATGAGGATGTGAGGATGGATGGAAATGGATGAAAGCATGAAAATGGCTAAGTGTAGATTGAGAAATAAAATTGCAAGAGTTTGGCTAGCAAAATGATCTCTCCAAAATGAGAGAAAAGAGGGAGTATTTATAGGAATTTTGAGAATTCCTAGAAGAGATGGATGGCCAAGATTGAGCCACCAAATATCAAGATGTAGGGCTAAGGTGAGTTGAGAACTCACAATCCCTCACATCTTGACATGTGGCATGGGGAAAGGCTTAAGAAAGATGAGGTGGAGATGAGGTGGTAGGATAGTACATGACATGGAGGGGGGTGAAAAGTACCTTGGGATTGGACAAGATCTCCTCATAAAGGAGGTCCTTGTCCCCATGTGGGTGAGAGGACATGTGAGGAATTAAAAATTCCTCAAATATTCTCATGGGGAGATGGGAAAGAATAAAGAATAAAGAGAGGACATGTGGGAAGGAGTGAAGGAATTAAAAATTCCTTTTGAGTGCATTGGGGGATTAAAAGTGAATTAAAAATTCACATAGGGAAGTGGAGATGCCTTGTCAAAAAAGAAAAGCACTTAATAGGGTTGACTCAATTAAGTGATTAGGATTGTGCAAGTACTTGATTAGACTGATTAATGAAGATTAGAAGAGAGATTTCACATGTGACTTGATGTGACAAGTCAAAGATCACATGGGGAAGAGTAATGAAGGATTAGAGGAGGGTTGGGTGGCTAAGAGAGATTAGAGGCCAACTTGTAAAAGTTGGAGGATGTGACACATCCTAATCAAGGATTAGGCATGTGAACATTCTAATGATGGGATTAGAAGAAGGATTAAGATTAGATAATAAAAGATGGAGAATGTGACATAAAGGGGATTAAATAAATAACATATTTATTTAATTCATTTGATGGAAGGAGGATTAAAGAGATAAGGTATTATTGATTAAATACCTTAGGGATTTGGCAGAATTAAAATTATTAATTGAATAATAGTAGTATTACTTAATTAACGAAAATAAGACAAACGGGGATGAATTCGGATAAATTAAGTGTCCAAATTTAGATGTCTACACCTAGATCTTGGGTGGCTATAATATTTTTCCAAATCTTGCATGGTTTAGGACTATTTTATACCAACTCTTACATGTTAACTTCATATATATATATATATATATATATATATATATATATATATATATATATATATATATATATATATATATATATATATATATATATATATATATATATATATATATATACAATGACAAGTCTTAGTCTATTCTCTATGTTATCTCCTATAGTATATCAACACTCTCTCCTCTCCTATATCTATTACATAAATATATCTACCTTTGTCTCTTAAAGATGTGACTCTTGTAGGATACCTTTTATTTAGTCTTCCTTATTAGCCTTAGTTTCTGCAAGTCCTATGTGATAGCTTGCAATAACTTTTGGTCTATGTCTTGTAAACTATTATAAATCATCACCCTAGATAATAGAAGATATGTGAGAGGAATCTAAGGAAAAAAAATTAACTTGGAAGGAATCCATGTGATGTGAAGCACATAAGTCAATGATCCAAGATGAAGTTGATGAAGATGTAATAGAAACTAAATCCTTTCCCTTAGGTTTCTATTTTCCTTTATCTTTTTCTCAGTAGATTCTTTAACGAATGAGAATGGTTCGATATATTCAATGACCCCTATGTTATTCTTCTTAGGAAGATGAGTAAGATGGTCTTTTTTTATCTTCATACACCTAGCTCATTGTGCCCAAGTTTCTTTTAGTAGGAACAATTAACTTTTTATTTCTTAGGTTTTCCTTGATTTGAATGAGTTTCAATGTTTGTTTTAGTGGACTCATATTTGTAATCTTTATCAGTCTCCTTGTCCTTTTGAGTTTTTTTCTTCTTTTCTTTGTTGTTTGAACTCTTTGGTTTCTCATTCCCAACAACAAGGGCTTGATGTTTTGAACACTTCATTGTGCCCATCTTAATTAAATTATCCTACTCCTTAGTCAAGTCAACAATAAATTCATCTTGAGAAGGCATAGACCACTTGACTTCAATAGCCCTTTTGGTGGAGTAGAAGGTTGTCATGGAGATAAAATATTCAAGACCTAGTTTGGAGAGTATAAAAAGGAATTGATCTATTCTCTATCCCACATATTTTCAATTGTCGCACAAGTCAACCCCTAACATATGAAAAAGTCTAGTAGGGTATCAAAGGTCCTAGGGATCAAAATTATGATCTCATTCTCTAATTTATGACTCTTCATTTCATATGGCTTCATAAAAGGTTTCTTTAAAGTCATCCAAAATTTGTTGGATGTATTTAAAACTTCAATATGAAAGAGGAGTTTAGGAGAAACTATAAGACGCAAAAACCCAAATGCTTGATCACATTTGTTAAACCATTTTACTTTAGCCTCATCATCAATAGGTTCAACCTCAGTGCCTATAGTTACCCTATATAGACCTTAGTTCTTAAGCACAAATCACACTTTAAGTTTCCATTGATGGTAATTAAAAGTGTTAAAAGATTAACTATTTGTTGTGAATTCATGCTTGTGAATCCATGCTTCAATGAGATGTGTTTACAAAAATGGAATGCAAAAGTAAAGTAAGGAAGGATTGAGGAAATGCAAAAATTATATCAAGATTAACACCCCCTTGATTCAATTTTTGAGTCCCCTTAAATTGTAGCACTTTATATATTTTTCTCCATAAATAATTTCAAGAAAACAAAAAAATGACACTGTATAATTTAATGTGATATCGTTTAAAATAAATTGAAAAGAAATTATTTATTTTTACAAAAGAAATACTCATTTCCCATAGCTAATCAAAAAGTTGTCACTTAAAGAACCCATTATTGTACCCTCTCCTATGCAAAGAGCAAAGGCTTGCCCTTGCAACAAACCAAAATACACGGCTTGCAATATGGATAATGGGATTGTAGTACAATGCATAATCTGTGTCTTCTACGTTCATAGTTCTTGTGCAATAAAGTGTACGTCCTTCCCACATAGCTCGGCTTGTATCATAGGCCGCACCTATGAAAGGGTTTCAGATCACCTTTGAAAAGAGGATCGCTCCTCAAATGCTCGATCTATGCTGGATCGCGGCTCATGCATAGCCAAAAGGAGATCAACCGCCCCGATGTAGGTCTGCAACAGAGACTTGCACCTAAACTGAGGCAAAGCACTTAGAATGATAGAAGAAACACAACGTTGCTCTTTAGGTTCGGTGTGCAAAAGCTGTCACAACAAACAACCACAGACGTATCATACCTTTGTAAAAGCCACAGATACCCAGCAAACAACCAAATTGCAGGCAAGCAAATAACGTTTTTAATATAAACTTTGCAATAATACTAAGCCACAAAAGCAGCCTCATATGGCAAGTGAAAAAACAGGGTCTGAAGACTGGTCGTGTTCCATATCGAATTGAACGATTTCGTCAGGTTTTGAATACGCCGGCCATAGAAAATAGAAGTCCCTATCTATCCGATCTGAAAAGTGAGATACCTTTTAAGAGCAGGAGTTTCGTCTCTTGCCAGTGAGGTCTTAATCAAGGTGCTTCAGGGTCTGATCTCCACTTTAAAGTCCGCCCAACACTTTAACTCACTCCCTTCACTTTTCCCGCTACTCCTGCTATGTTCAAAATGCTTTCTTCATCGGACATAGTTGCGAGTTTCTTGCAATCTTCCATTATCACACCAGCAGCCTTTACAGAGCAGGATCCCATCACATCTAGCAACATTCTACATGTTTTATCAGAAATCTCCTCCACACTGTTAAACTGGGCTTGCTTGAGCAGTACCAATTTGCTATTTATTTTCCCTTCTCAGCAAGATTCTGGATCACTGCTTTTGCGGCTGTAGGGGACCTGCGAACTGACCTGCTCAGTGGAATACTGTATTCAAGCCATTTGTGCCTTTTCTGCAGGCCAAACCTCCATGATATTCCATGCTTGAGAGCAAGATGACAATTAACCTCATTTTCCATCATCCCACCCTAGATCTACCTAACATTTAAGGTTTGTTCCTTAGTTGCTCTTCATGCATGCACTTTCAATTTTGATAAAATTTTATCTTCCATTCCATAACATCACGCTATCTTTTGTATACTTAAAATAATAATTTTTTTATAAGGATAGGATGCATTTTTATGGAGAGTTTGTTTATCATATCACATATTTTCTTTCCTTCATAGAATTGACTAGCATTCATCCAAATATGGTTATGAACCAAATGATGATCATCTGAATTGTGATAGTGATGGATATTTTCCTAGCAATGATTCATCATGTGACTTTATTGTGCCTCGCATAAGCATACCTAGTATCGATACATCTCTTACATGTTATAATAGTATTTAATCTATAGATACTTGTGCCTTAGCTATATTATCTCACTTTATGTATGATAATGTTGATATTTATCATGACTATTGCACCACTTCTCGTATGCCACATGATTGCTTATTTCTTGATTATGACACAACATTACTTCTACACAATAATATTATGAATCTTAGTGACAAAATATTATATAGTTGCCATGAGAGTTCAATGGATGTTTCTTTATATGTGAAATATTTTTTTTAATTAAATGTAAATTGAATATGAAGTTATATTGATTAGTAACTTTGTAAATTTGAAATGGTTTGATTCATCTTGCTTTCTACATACTTCATCTTTTAATTTGGCCCATGCTTGCATTTACCATTTATCTAGCACTAGTTGAAATGAGAACAATATGGACTTAACAATGATCTATAGTGATTTATCTTTTTCATATACTACATATACTTGTCATTATACACATGGGCATCCTAAGCATAGATGCATTACATCCCAACATAAAATTCAAGAATTTATAGACCAATGGAAGATAGACATTGAGGTCACACATAACAAAAATGATAATCCACATAATATGAGCAATGGATAAATGGTTTGGATATCACTCTTACTTTTATTTTCCTTTTATTTCTTATTCAATTTTTGGCTTGTTTTCATATCTACTTTATGTTTTGGGATCCCTATATCTTATTTATGCATCCACTTGGGCGTGTGTGTTCTTTGTTTCATCTTTATGTTTAATTGATATTTATCTACCCTACTTAGTGGCTAGGTTATATCTCTTATGTAAATTTATAATAATGATTATATATTTTACAATGAAAAAGGATTGTATATTTAGGAAAGTGAGAGACATATGACAACATAAGATTATGGCATGTGCCTTAATCTTATGAATTGCATTAGAAAGTAAAATTCCCTAAGTATAGTTAACTAGAAAATATGAAGAGGACCTAAAAGAGAGACATGATATGTGGTAAATCTTGTTCACAACCATAGAAAGACCAACATTGTGAATGGGGTTTTTCATAATTGACCTATGCAAAGTTAGGGAACTTGGAACGCCACTTACAAATAATTCATCCCCCTTTTGTACATTCTCTTCAATCCTCAATACCTATCCATGACAAATTGATTAATTATCCCTTTTTCTCTAATACTAAAGTAATATATTAGGTCACATTTTGGTTATTTCAAAATCCCTAATATGCATATACTCGATATGGCATCACTTTAGAGGTGAATACCCTAGGTCCTTTATATAGTATAGTAGGGCCCTTTTTGGAAAAACCCTTATGGAGTGGTAATGAATTAGAAATCTAATAATCAGTATGATTGGATTTAGATTTGGGGATAGATCAATATTATTTTGTCCTAGTAGCTAGATTTAATTCGCCATTCTCATATCTATGTTTGTATTCCCTTTGTAACTTGATTATAACCACATGAAACCTAGAAAATAGACTATTTCAATCTATTGAGCTACTATGCAAGGTCAATAAGACTAAAATGAAGATGGGAAAGGTATGTGTTTGGTGCTCTACGAGTGATAGATCTATGTTTGTTCAAGTGAAAAAGATGCTATCCCGAGTTTTTTCTTTTAAAGATTGAGCAGATATTCATGGATTTTTTAGTTATCCTTGCTAGATAAAAAATATCTCTTGGAGGTATCTTTATTTCTACATTTGAATCCATAAGAGTTTATGCATATTCTCACCAATCACACAAGCTAATTCCTAGATCACCCAAAAAGAAAAAAAAAATATATGAAAAGGAAATAGATAAATTAGCTAGCTCTAGGAGACTTTTCCTTCTACCCAGAGTGAATGGATTATGAAACATGAATTCTTCTAGGGGAAACCATCTTGTTTCTACTTAAAATGCAAAGAAATTTTCTCCTAGAAGACCTTGTCTTGAATAATTAATGGTAAAAATCAAGTACAAATATTGTATAGATGTGTGTTTTATCCATTGTAGAGTAGGGAAATGTGTTTGGATTGACACCTTTGCATGAATGAATCTAGGAAAAAATATGGAAGGGGGGCATAGGTTGGCAAAAAGTGATTGAAAGATTCTCGCATTATAGAATATTTAGTTAGAAACTTCTCTCCCATCAATCAATTTTCTCAACTATATCTTGTTCCCCTACTATTAAGGTCACTCCCAAATGTTAGGAATCCCTACTCTCTTAGGGGAGGATTTCATAAGTTGAAGATCCCTTCCCTCTTTATATGTTTTGGTACCTTATTATTATCTTTCCTAGAAATCTTAATCAAAACATCTATAAAGAAAAAATATTCATTATTCATTTTTAAAGAGAGTGAATGATATAAAACAAAAATTAATTATGTCGAAGACATTACCTATGTGAGATTGACTGAACTAAGATGGATAATCAACGACTAGTATCGCCTATTGTACAATGCAAGACAATTGAACGAATCTCATCCATTCATTGTTTTTTGTTGTGGTCGCTACTTTTCCCGTCATTTTTTTAAGCCAATTTTTGAAGAAAACCTTCTATATTGCATTACTTTTTCCTATGTAAGATTTTATAATTTTTTTTATTCATTCTACCACTCATGAAATGCTCCCACTCTCGAAAACAACAATGATATCACAAAAAGATGTCACATAAAAAATATTTTTTTATCCTCAACTTCCATAGACACTACCATCTTTAAATGATTTCCCATTAACAAACCACTTTATAAATTTGTCAAACCCAATGACTTTGTATTATTTAAACCTCATTATGATGATAACATTTATTATACTATTTATTTTTAATTATTTTTTCTTTCACTTTTCCATCTAGGCATACTCAGGTAACATGCTATTCTAAAAAGCTACTTTCACATTTTTGTTCAATGTCAAAATCCTTACCACAATCTACACAACCACTTTCGAACAAAGGTGCTTTGGATTTGTTATGATGAATGTTGTTTTTGCAAGGAAGAATCCATATATGCGGTTGGTTTTTTTTTTTTTTTGTGTGTATAGCAATGGCACTATTATATAGGGAGAAGCATTTGCAAAAACATTTTCTAGCAATTTTTATTACTTTTATAATTTTATAAAACAATATATTAGTATTCAAATTATAATTATTGTTATTTTTTTAATTTTATAATTAAATTTATTATTTATATTTTTTATTTATTTTATAATTTCATAATTAGTTTAATTTTATAAAAAAAAATTAAATTTATCATTTTTTATTTTTATTTTGGATAAATATTATCAAAGGGGGTTAGCTCCCTATATTGCTTAAAAGAAAATAGTTGTAAACATCATACAAAAAAATTACAATTAGTGGAACAAATATCCCACCCCTTCAAATGCCTAGCAACTACATTTTGGTCAATAAGACCAAGATTATCTTCAAGATACTCCATGGAATCACTTATATTGTATTTTTGTTCCACCCCTTTCTTGAAGAGTTGTCAAGCCTTCTGGAGTTTTAGTTTCTTCTTGTCTTCTTTCAAACTCAAAACACCAACAACAAGCCCATATTTTGGTTCTAATCATACACTGTCAATAGCAGCCTTGACTATGTCTAAGATCTCCTTGCAAACATATCTATCAACAGCGTGAATGCCTCACAACCTAGCACTAAGAACTTGGATGTAGTTCTTGCAAAACTCCTTTAATTAAAGTTATCATTTATATTTTCTATTTATTTTATAATTTTATAATTAGTTTAACTTTAAAAAATTAATCTTTTACTTTTTCGTTGTATAATGTATAATTTATGTAATTTTATATTTCATAATATTCTTATTTTATTAATTGCACAAGTTTATTAAATTATTAGTTCTATTAGTTTATTATTTCTCAAAATTTATGATATTTGAAGTTTATAAATTTAACCAAAATTTTCAAAAGATTATATTATTTTCTTTGAGTAAAAAAAATTATTTCACATAAAGAAAAAAGAGTGAAGACTACTGCATTAGAAATCATGTAAATCTCTGTAACAAGATTGGTCAAATATTTTCATAGATTCTCATGCATAAGAAGAATCTAAAGGAAGTTTAATGATTTAAGCTTGATGATTTGATCATATGTTACCCTATCTAAGAGATAAAACTCATGTTTCCTCCTATTTCAAAGAGTCAAACTATATTTGACCCTTTATTTTCCCAAGAGCTTTTTTCTCCAGAGATTTCTCATGCCATGCATTATTGTAGATGACTCATCCTATGAAATAATTATATAAGGACCAAAATCCCCTCTACTTCAATGCAAAAGGTGCTTAGAGATTCTAAAGGTGTCTTGAATTATGAAGAATCAATTGCAAATTTAGATATTTTTAAAGTGAATAAAATCATTGCTTTCATCATTGGAAAGTCAAAATCTAGAGTGGGCTTTATCCCATGCCAATGATGTTCAATACAAGAAAGCAAAACTAGAGGCATCATTCTCAATATGTGGACAATATTGATGATGTTATAAGTGAAGAGAAAATAATTTGTACAAAAAATCAACTAAACCATTCCATATATCAATTTTTCTTAGTACATGTTTAAGAGTTGCACCTATGAAATTACATTTTCGACCAAGATCCAACTTGAGGAGACCAATCCACAATTTTTTTTCTCGTTATTCAATGTTGATCCTTGTAGTATTTGAAGCTCTCCTAAGTAGATCATATTCCATGAACAGGTCAATTTGATATTTTCCCCTTCATCTATAGAAATGTCTCCCTCTCTCTATACATCCATCTCTCTCCCTCTCTCTGCCTCTCCCTCTCCCTCTTTCCAGACCTCTATACCTACATCTCTTTGCCTCTCTATCTCTATCTCTCCACATTTCTTCTTCCATCTCTCCCCCCTACATCTACCTTGTTATCTCTCCATCTCTCTCAACCTCTATATCTCTCCCTCTCTACCTCTCTCTTTATATCACTTCCTATCTTTATCTCTATCTTTATCTTTCTATCTTTCCCTCTCTCATTATCTTCCTCTCTCCCTCCCCTCTATGTATCCCTCTCCTTAATCTCCATCTCCATATCCATCTCTATCTTCCTCTTTGTATCTAACTCCTTACCCCACTTCTTTCTCTCCCCCCCCCCTCTATCTTCTCCTTTTTATCCCTATCTCTCCCTCTCTCCATATTAAAAGCATAACATGAACCTATTGGTAATGGAGCCTACTAATCTTCTTGATTCAAATGTGTTTTTTCAGTCATGTTTGGATCCATAATTATCTCCCTAATTAAGTTTCCCCACCTCTTTAGTGTATCCATTACACACCAAGGTATGATTACTAGTATTAGCAATACCATCTCAAGAGCCCAGATGTTGGAAAGGAGCATTAAAGTCTAAGCTTTCCCTTACAATTAGTTACCCAATGTGCAAATTGTGATGGCTATAATGTAAGGGGGTGTTCTTTCTAAGTTGAGCTCTTCAATGTTATGTCCATTGTATTTTATTTATCCCATAATCTACACAAATATGTTTTAGTGAGAACTAACTAACAATAACAATGAGTAAGCTATTTTAATTCTATTATTTTCAACATTAAAATGAAGACATACTATGAGAGTTTTATTTATCCTTCGTAAAAGAACTAAAAGTCCTTTAACTCTATAATTTTAGAACTAAATAATGACATCATTAATATTAATATTTCACTCTTTCTCATGATTATATAAGAATTAAAAAAACAATTGACTCACATTTTAAAATCTAAAAATTAAAAATATAGAAATATTTTTTAAATACTAATATTTCATCAAATTTTTTTATAAAATGACAATGAATTCACATTAATAAGAACCATATTAAAATATTTGTAAAACTTAAAATATTTGAATACTTTTCTAGCATCACATATGATAGCACCAAAAACCATAAAATAGATGGGGTTATGATGATAGTATGGTGAGGGGTACGGATGGGTAGTGGTTAGCAAAATTACCTAATACAATGTGAAATCAAAGGTTGTAATGTCTATTCTATAGCAAGGGAAAATCACACAACTTCAAGCAATTATTTTTTATTAAATGTAGCAAATAACGTACTAACATTAAAAAGTAGAAAGGAGCATTGAGTCTCAACTATCTACCCCTCATGTATAGGTCGCTTTTTATGATAGTAAGTTGAAATTCATACCAGGACAAGTCACTTTTAATTAAATTTTATTACGCAGATAGGCATTCCCCTCTTGTTGGCATTGCGTTCGCATACAGTGAGGACTGGCAATCTGAGTTGAACTCGTCTGTAAGTGAATATCATCGAAGTCTCAACATCTCTCTCATTTAATATTTATTGTAGAAGAGAGTATCACATTCAATCCAAGAAATTAACCTCATGCTTGGTAATAGGATAAGCACATCTCATTCCTAATATTTATAGATTTTGTTAAAGAATAGGTAGTGTTCACTTAAGTATTAATTTTCATCATCTAAACATCCCACTTTCAATCATCTCCCTCACACACATCAATGTGCTTGGTTCTAGCATGATAAATAATATTCTTGACAAAACAAATTGCACTTTATGAATCACATTTCATATTTTCTCGCTCTCATTTTTCTTTGGCTATTTTTCTTTGATCATAGCTCAAATTTCCCTAAATATAACATCTCTTGAATAGAAAACCTGTAGAGTTTTTGGATTCCACTACTTCTAGTATGTAACATTCTCACCATAACTGATCAAAATACTTCATTTTCCTTTAAATCCAACTTAGACTACCGAGCTCCATACAACATTTAAGCAAATACTTCAGAATGAAAAACTCTCAAATGCGTAACCAGTTTTCTGTTTGTCCACATTATATTATTTATTTTTTTATCACAAATCAAAAAGACCAAACACAACCTAAAGCAATCTTTTACATATCTATTTGACATTTTTGAAGGATCCCTTCTATCTCCATAACAACAAGGAGTTCCCAAGACAAAAGATGAAATTTGAATTGTAACCAATATTATAAAAGGTGATTTCAGTAGAAATTAGTAAGTTCTATAATTATGCCTTTCACCACTAGCAATGTTCCTCCTTAAAGGGTGGAAATTAAATGGTGATATGTTATATTTTTGGTTGGGAGAGAGATGTTAGTTTTAATGATCATCCTAAAGGGTGGAAGTTAACTTGTGGTGAGTTGTGGTTTTGGTGGGTGGTTTTTGGATGAAAATTAACTAATGGTAGGTTGTGTCATTTAAGCTCTTGCTACTTAAATGGTTATTCAAATTTAAGACGCCACTTTTTAAAGTATTGCACATCCATGGTGATGATGATTTGAATTGGATTAGTTCTTCCCTTCTGCTTTATCTCTATATTCACCTACGTAATAGATAATCCAATTCAGAGCAAGAATTGTAGACACATAAAATTGGCCTAGGCCTGCAAACTTTATTTTTTCCATATTTCTTCTCAACATAATTAAAATATTTAATTATTTTATATAGTCCAATTTCAACTATTAATTAAATAATTCTCAATTATTTAATTAATTCATGTCTTTTATTCCTCATGACTATTTAAATAAATAAATTATATTTATTTTATTTAAATACATTGCTAATGTCTTATGTCTCTACATAATTAAATAAATTTCTAAATTTATTTAATTCTAAATTTATTTAATTATATTTTGTTCACTATTTCCTCTTGATTATTTAAATAAATAAACCTTATTTATTTATTTAAATGTGTCACTAATTTCTAATGTCCTCTTATAATTAAATAAATTCTTTAATTTATTTAATTATTATCCACCTTGGTTTTTTCTAATTTTAAATAAAGACATTTATTTAAAATTGTCTACCTTCTAATTCCCTCTCCAAGTAAATAATTTAAATTAATTATTTACTGTCACATGGTCCCACCACTAATTCAAAAGGTTAAATCTCCTTCTTAAATGAAATAATTTTAAATTATTATTTGATTCTCCAACTTTTTCTTTTTTCATGCCCAATATTTACTAGATTGTCACATGCAACCTATCCATTGATTTGATTTTTCTTAACCCTCCATTTCAAATTTTAACCTAATGTTTCCCTAACCCTAATTGTGGGTTGTTACATTCAATTTCAGTTATTGATCTTAGAGCATCTCTCAACTTTCAATCTTGGCCATTCATCCAAAATTGACTTTTCTATAAAAAGATAATTTTGGTCTCATTTGGACATCTCTTGACTTCATGCTTTTGACATCTTCATGCTTTGGCTAATTTTTGCATACTCTAGGCTTGCTTCATATTTGCATACTTGTATTATGTAGCTTTTAGATTAGAATCCTTCAATATTTTCATACGACATAGTCATAGTCATAGGTTGCTCATCACAAATCTGGGGGCAATTATCTACTTGCAACAAATAGAGAAGGTACAATGAAGGTGATTTATGGAGGACGTGAAGACTTAGTGAGATTTTTCCTTGTTTTTATGTTATTTTCTTCCATTGTTCTTCATTGTTTAGTTAGGGTTTAGTTTTTTTATGTTTAATAATGCTAACATGATATTTTCCCTAAGTTACATTAGTGAGTCTGACGCCAAAACCCCTGTTTTACAAATTTTGGTACAATTTTTTTGTGTTATTATAGGTACATGTACGGAGATCCACATTTGCAACTTTTTGAGCCACAATGATTGCATTGTGACACCTTTGATCTGTAGAATGATACAACTATAGTCCTAAGCTGTATTTACGAACCCGAATGACGCATCTGCTCTATTGTGACACATTTGTTGTGTAGAATGACACATCTGCTTGGTAAATTCCAGCTTTCAGTTTTGTGACGCATTTGGTTGGTGAAATTTTATTTTCAAGTTCTTATAGAATTTTCTAGATTTCTTCTTTCAACTTAGTAGGTTAGATATTTTGGGTTACTAATCTGCTTGTTTACAGCATGTGGCAAGGAGTCTAGCCTTGGTTTTTGATGATTTTCTAGTTCTTTTTCAATTCCTTAATCAAGAAACAAGCAATCTACAAATTGCATTCATATTTCATTAGTTAAAATGAACATGCATATACACTCATGGGCTTAAAATGAACTCAATCTAGCATTGAAACTCATCAAGGCTAAAATTTACATGCATCTTCATAGCATTTGGTTTAAAAAGAACCCCTTGTTTGTTTCACATTAAATTTGGATTTAAAATGAGCAAGTGTCTTGTATGTCTTGTGGTGTGGCGATTGTCTCTTAAGTGTGTATGCAATTCTCTTGAACTTTGTGCAATCTTGAGAAACAAAAACACTAAGAGGTTATTACTTTGTCATCCCCACATTTCAATTTGGGTTTTAAAAATGAACAAACTTGTGAGTGTGAGTTGAGAGTTTTGTGTATGCCATCGCCTCACACCTTAGTGCAATCTTGGGTGAACAAAAACAAATCATTCAATTTGATTTTGTTGTTTAACCTTAGAGGGGCCTGCCTCGTAAGAGGAAATGAATCCAACCATTTTTTCACTCAGGCCAATATATAAAAGGACAAGACTAATCTATCAATTCCTCATGGTATGTAGGCCTTAGCCATGTAGTGTCATTCAAAAATAGTTACCTACCTTTTCTTTTAAATGTATAAGATCCCCCAATAGAGTGCTTAAATCCTTAAGTGGCTTGGTATATGCTCATGAGGTGCCATGTCCTTGATTATTCACTAGAACCCTCTTGTGTAGTTTTCCAAAAACCTATCTATTCATGGGTGCAACAACAGTCATTGCCAAGGAATCCACATTCTCATAGTTCTTAGTAGAGGTGAAGAGTATGTCATGGGAGAGTTATGAGGGCTCAAAGATTTTTTGACCCAAGAAGTGAGTGTAATGTAAAGGGGAGCCAGTGTGGCTAAGCTTCTCAGTCACCTGCCAAGAATAAGTGTGGTTGGGGAAACCCACATGGAATCCAATTAATATAGTCCTTGACCAACCTAGGATTGTGCTTGTTTTCAAACATTCAAAGAAAAAACATTGTGTTTGCAAAGTGTTTTATGAAACAATAAACAAATAAACATCCTTGACAAATCTAGAAGCACTCACTCAAACTGAAAAAATCCTAAAATCCTACCAAAATTGCAAAACCAAACTTTTATTCACTCTGTGAATGCATTTACTATCTAGTACAACACATTCAACATTTTGAACTACATCTAAGACTGTATGAACTACAATCAACCTGCTAATTTACATTTTGTAACTAAAACAATGCATCTGTCTATGACACGATGCATTTTCTTTCCAAAACAATGCATTTACTTTCCAAAAACTTGTAATTGATTTTTTGAATTGTAATTGTGACCTAAAAAAAGGAATTTGTCGAAACTGAAACACATTGGACACCTAAAATGATGCAATTGTCTAGAATTTAGGAAAAACATTATTACTATCCAAACCCAAGACCAAATATTTTCAAACTATTTGGGACATCTTTTTCTAGTGGCCTCTGTTCAAAACCAGAATAAGAATTGCTCAAATCTTCCTTTCTTGTAACTTTTAGCTTGTATTTTACCATAGGTCCACCTTTGCAAATTTTTAAATGCATCTTAGAAGCCATCATCTTCTAGCATAAACAAGTTCTTAAGTCTTCATTTTTGTAAACTTTGGAATAGGAAAACTTGCCATACATTGCAGAATATTTTCCTTCAAATGTAGGTTATCATTGGGCTAAGTCAAACTCATATCCTTTAGTCATTGTCCTCTTGTGAGATATTTCCAACTTAAAAATCAAGTTAGGAAACCTCACTTTTTTATCTTGTCCTTTCATTTAGTCATACCAAAAATTCCTTTGATATTCCAAATTGAGACATTGACCAAGATATGAGTGGTTAGGTAAACCTTTTCAAAAATTCCATCAAAATTGATTGCACCTTAGACCTTTGCATTCACATTTTCATACCTTAAAAAAATTCAGTCTTGATTCATTTTAGTCCTCATTATCATTTTAAATTTGTTGTGTAATACCACTTTGTGCCCTTATTTTCAATGCCAATTTTTTTGTTTTGTGTATTTGTTGTTTTATATAGGTTTTTATGTTTTTTTGTGTTTTTTAATGCTGATATAAAAATATAGAAATGCATAATATAAAGAAATATAGACCAATATGATAATAGATCCTCCAATATATATTTATTTGATCAATATTCAATAGAACAAGGAAAATACAAGCATACCCGAAATAAATAAATGACATCCAACTATTGTTCTTCACTTCTAGCCCAAAAAACAAATCATAAAAAGGTTCAAATCTCCTCTGAATGGCTACCTTTTTTTATCACCGAATGTATGGTTGCAATCTGAATGCCTAGGCACCCCCTTTTGTGATTTTCTTTTTCTTGAAGCTTCAAGAACCAAAATCGCTCATCTTCATGAGGTCAACCCCTACTGCAATAAAAATTTGAGAAATACTCAACTGTATTTCTCTCTTAAATCTAATCTTTATTATAATAAAGCAATCTGCAATCACCTACTTTCAAAATTGAGAATCTTTGACATAAAAATCAAAACCCTTCGTCTCTTTGATCTACTTAATAGAACATTTGAATGATGCCCTCCAGAATACCAAATTCTTGAAATAGATATTGCATTGTTTCAAATGGCTACAAACATTGAAGAAGTATCATTCTCCAATGGCTCAAGTACTAAAAACCCTTGGCTTTCACTTCTCAAAAAAATTTCATCAACAACAATTTCTCAATCCCATACCTCCAAAATAACTCCCAAATAAAATATATAGACCTTCAAGAGAAATTCGAATTTCTCCAAAAAGGCAATTTAATAATATTAAAATATCATTTATTTGCATCTTTTAATATTTCCTTTGACTTAGGAGTTGGCACTCAAAAATTAATTCATTTATTTGGCCCCCTTTTAATGATGTTTTGACCCTCAAGTTATAACATTAAAATATAACCTCTTAATTAATTGATGTTTTTGATAAAAGGGGTAAAACAAGTTTTACAAGGACCCGAAACCACAACGTTTACAAAATAGAAAAGAGGACACAAAAGTCCATCCAAAAAGACCAGCTGCCCGAGAAAAGAACAGTAGCAACCAAATGAAAAAGACCAGAAAGGTCAAACCAAAAGGAACAACAAAGTAATCACCAAAAACCCCAGCCGTTAATTCAGAGTCTTGAGGGCAAACTCCATCTTCATCTCCAGATTCTACATATCATTGACTCCTTTTTTAAAAATGTGAATCTTCGAAGTAGGGGGGCCTTGCACTTTAGATTGGCTCTGGTTCTTTTGGAAATTCCCGCAACTGTATCCTAGCTTTTGTCCTCTGTTTCCTCCAGATCCATCACGAGAGATCCCTGCTGGGATTTATCTAGCTTTTTAGTCATCACGTTAATGATAATGGCATTGTGTCTTGCCATTTGGTTGTTTTGCTCAGCAACGGTATTGATAGTATTCCTTATGTTCTCAACCTTGGAGTCTATATTTTTGTTACTGTAATCCAAATCTTTCTTTTCAATCTCTACAATCTTAGCACCCAACTCTTCAATCTTGCTTTGATGGGCCCAATTTTTTATTTTCAACTCATTAATTTCAATGAAAGTCCATTCCAAGTGTTTGAAGTGGGACTCGGAATTGGTTTTGGAAAATAACATTAATAACTTCTTATATTCATCATTTCTCAACATGCCATTTAAACTGGGGAATCATCTAATAATTCTCCATCTGATCACATGCCTTACTAAAAATAGTAAGGATCCCATTTTGTCCCTGTCTGACTTACTATAAATAGTAAGTTGACCCAATTAAGTCCTAGAAGCCTTGAATGAAAGCCAAAGTTGATCCACATTGAACACTAGAGTGATACCATCCTCAGAAGACCCCGTAATCCTCTTCATTAGCCTACAAGGGTCATGATGATAGGCTAATCTACTGAATATGGATGTCTCACTTTAGAGGTGACATTACAATCATCCCTCCCTAAAATTACTTTCCCACAAGCAATCTCAATGCTGGGTGCTCTAAGATTTCCTCACCTTCCCAAGTGGTATCCTCAACTGGAAAATCCTTCCATTTCACCAAATATTATGTGATAGTCTATTTCCATACTTGCCTCTCTCAAAAATCCAAAATAGCCTCTCGCTCAAGAATCAATTTCCCTTCATCATCTAGGGGTGGCAACACTGCTAATGGAGTCACATGATGTCCCAACACCTTCTTGAGGAGTGATACATGAAAGACATTGTGAACTCGGGTATTTGCTGGGAGTTCTAACTCATATGCTACTTCACCCACTCGCCTAATAATCTGAAAAAGGCCCATAGTAGCATGGTTTCAACTTTTCAACACCACTTTTCCTAAGTGTAGACTGTGAGTACAATTACAACATTAAATAGACCATATCCCCCACCTTGAATGATCTCTTGGTCCTCCTCTGATCAATATATTATTTTTGCTAATTTTGTGCCTTAGTGATATTCTCTTTGAGAGCCTTCATAATGTTATGACTCTCCTACAACAAGTCTCCTACACTAGGCACTTTGCTATCACTAAACAAAAGGTTGATGAAGTAGGAACTTCATACCCATATAACACCATGAAAGGGGTCATCTGTATGAACATGTGGAAAGTGGAATTATAACAAAACTCATAGAGGTAAATCCACTTTACCCATGCCTTCTACTACCCAACTATGTAATTTATGTGATAACCTTCCACCCATTTATTAACTATCTTTATTTGCTCGTTTGTTTGTAGGTGATAGCTAGTACTTAGGGTTAACTCTGCCCCACAAAGTCTAAACACATACTTCCAAAAGTGACTCATAAAGTGGTTGTCTCTATCACTGACTATGGTCTGAGGCAACCCATCAAGTCTAAAACCTCTCAGAAGAACAATTCTGCCACCTATGTAGTTGTGTATGTAGTTGTGATCAAAAATAAGTGGGCATGCTTTTTTAACCAATCTACAACCACATATATACAATCTCTTCCCTGGGCTTTAGAAAAGCCCATAATAAATTCCATATACAGGCATTCCCACTTCCTATCAAGAATTGGAAGTGGCTGTAATAGACTTGCTAGGTAAGTGTGCTCCTATTTGTTCTACTGACAAACTGGACACTCCTTAACATACTAAAGGACATCAACCTTCAGTCCTTTCCATGTAAACCTCTCCCTAATCTACCTGCAAGTTTTGAAGTATCATGGGTGTCTTGCAGTACACACATCGTGGAAAGCCCTCAATATTATACTCTTCACCTTTGACCATGGCGTCAAATATATCCTACCCTTATAAATTATGAGCTCATTGAAAACTACATATATGTTGTCCTGAACTGACCGCTCAATGATCCTAGATGCCCATGTATCCTTGGCTTATTCTACCGTGCAATCAGGTGCCTCCAATCCTCTAAGATTTGAACCATAGTGTTCAAGTGTGGTCTGCGAGAAAGAGCATAAATGACAAAATTTTGAGTACCTTTGAAGTATGTAATGTCAAAGTCATACAATTGAAGCTTACTGACCCTTTTCTACTGGTGGTATTAAGATCTTATTGCCTCAAAAAGTGTCTAAGACTATTATGGTTAGTTTTTATACAAAATTTACTGCCAATGAGATATTGTTTGAATTTGGCCAAAGCGTTCATAATGGCCAACATATCTTTATCATAAATACTATACCCTCTCTCTAGTCTCCTGAGCTTCTTTCTCTCAAAATAAATCGGGTGCTTCTCTTGCATAAGCACAACACCAATTCCATCATTAGAAGTGTCACACTAAAGGTCAAATGCCTTAGTCAAGTCTGATAGAGCAACAACAGGACAAGTGGTCATAATCTGTTTGAATCTGATCAAACACTCATGTGCCTCCATATTCCAAATGAAGGCACCTTTCTTCATCAAATTTGTGAGTGGCATTCCATTATGTGAATAACAATTGAAAAACCAATGGTTGAAACCACATAACCCCAAAAATCCATGCAACTGTTTGAGATTCATGATAGCTCGAATCTTATCAAGATCCATCCTCACACCATCAGCACTAATGATATGACCCAAATATAATAATTCTCCCATGCTAAGGTCACACTTTGATTCTTTTTCATGCAAAAACTCTCTATCCAAAATCCCCAACACATCCAAGTGAGCAAGGTGTTCCTCCCACATTCTACTATACACTAGTATATCATCAAAGAATACAAGTACAAACTTCCTCAACTGTGGCTAGAAGATTTTGTTCATTGTGGCCTAGAATGTGGCTGGAGCATTGGTTAGCCCAAATGGCATAGCCCCAAACTCGAAGTGTCTACAATGGCATCTAAATTTTGTTTTGTCTATATCCTGCTCGCACACCCTAATCTGTTGATAACCAGACCTCAAATCAATTTTTGAAAAGAAACAAGTACCATGCAGCTCATCGATCATCTCATCAATCCATGGAATTGGGTATCTATTTTTAATGGTTATCTTATTCATATCCTTGTAGTCGATGCACATGTAAAGAGTACCATCTTTTTTCTTGACTAAAACCACTGAAGAGGAAAATGGTGACTTGCTTGGCCTAATGTGACCCATGGCGAGCAACTCCTTAATGCTTTTTTCTATCTCATCCTTAAGATAGTTTGGATGCATATATGGAGTAATCATCATGGGATTAGCACCCTCCTCTAGCTCTATAATATGCTCAATACCCCTATCAGGAGGTCTACCTGGTGGGATGTCGCTGAAAACCTTCCCATGTTTAATTTTGATCTCCTATATATCTGGATGATATTCTATTTTATTCTCCCTCTCCTAATTTAGCATTAGCACACATTCAGCTACCCAATCCACCATATTATGTCGCATGAGGCTCTCCATCCTCCTAAATGACAAAATCTTGAAACTGTTATCTTTGATGGCTTTTAGTATCTAATTTTTTCCCTCTACCTCAAAACTCATCTCCATCTCATGAAGATCAAGAGTGAATTTTCCAATAGCATGGAGCCATCTCATCCCCAAAATTACATCTATATCTCCCATGTTTACCATGTAGTAATCAACCTTAAAGTTATAGTTATTAAGGTGCATCAGGAGATCTTTGACCATTCTTTTGCACTTAAGGGTATATCCATCCACCACTTTCACCCTTATACCTTCAAACTCCTCAGTCATAATCCCACACTTCTCCACAAAGCATGCATCAATAAAATTATAAGTGGCACCTATTTCCAAAAGAGTGATGAACTTTTGACCTACTAGGACACCACACATTCTAAAAGACCCTTCTTACTAGATACTAGTAATCTATGCCTCCTATAGATGGATTTCCCTTTCCTTTTCCTCCTCTTTTTCTGACTTTTCATCGTCTAATTCTTCTTGACCAACTTGTTGGTTAGAATTTTTAGATTATGATTCTTCATAAAAATCCCACATAGCATGTTTAGCTTTTCCCTTTGGCCTTAAGGGGCAATCATGGTTTGCATCATATGGTCCCTTGCAATAGAAACAAATTTTCTTTTTTTGCAAATCATTTAATTTTTCACAATCAAATGGAGCTATTGATTTTCCCTTTTGATCTCCCTTAAAATAATATTTTTCTTTGTTCTTGGGAAATTTTTTGTTATCTCTAAATGAAGACAAGCCCTTTGTGCCAAACTTGCTTGATGATCTGAACTTGCTAGATGGGGTTGTAAGTTCCATACTCCTTGCTTTCTTTATTTCCTCCTATAACAATGGTGGATCAAAATCCTTCACCCACCCATGTAATGGCTCTAGTAACCCCTCTATGAAAAGAACAACCAACCTCCTCTTTGAAATGTTTGTAGCCATCACAAACAACTTTTGAAAATCACTGATATAGTCCTCTAAGCTACTATTCTGTTGAAGTTGTGCCAAATCCATGAAATAGACTTTTGGATCCTTTTTGTCAAAGTGATCAACTAGTCTATCTAAAAATTATTGGTAGGTGGTGATATGATAGTTTTGCAGTGTAACCATTCCCTAATACCACTAGTCATGGGTTGCTTTCTTAGATATAACATGAAAAACTTGATTGCTTCTTCCTCAGACATAGGTCGAAGCATCAGGAAAGTTTCCAACTTATGAATCCAAGACTATGTTGTCACCTTGTTGCTACCATAAAAGTAAGGTAGGGTAAATTTTCTAGCCACATGCTTCAAGTCCCTATTTTGGTTCTAAGGGCTATTCCCTTGTCAAGCCTTGTAATAGTCCATCCTTTCTTGAAAAAATTGATCAAAGTGCATGAGCTCACATGCCTCAGGTTTCAGTTGCCGCCACTCATGATGCACAACTATATATGCATCTGTAAAGGTTGGTTCCTCAACCTCTTGAATATTCTCCTTCTCTCGCTCTTCCCTTAGAGAATTGGGTCGAGTAGGCCTGTTTACAATGTGGGATGGTTCTCTCTATACTCTCTGCGACCCTTCTACACTCCTATCATAATCTTGATCCTGGCGTTGCCTTCTAGGTAAATTCAACTGCTACAAGGTATCTGAGAGTTGCTGCAGAACACCAGCTACCTGCTGCTAACCAACTCGTAAATCCCTCAAAGTCTCTCTCACTTCTCTATCCCCATATCTATCATCATCTCTCATTTCATTCCTATGTAGACCCTCTTTTGATATGTCCCCCATATCTTTCAAAGGTTCCTCTGCAAATGGATTACATATTTTCCCAATCTACCTCTGATTCTCCTTTACTACATGTGAAATATTTATGGTGACTACTCATGTTCCTTCAACCTTCTAGGATGACAGGATGTTGGCTCTTATACTAATGTAATACCACTTTGTGCCCTTGTTTTCAATACCATTTTTTTGTGTGTATTTTTTATTTTATAAATATTTTTCTATTTTTTTGTGTTTTGTAATGCTTCAATATAAAAATCTAGAAATGCATAACATAAAGAAATATAGACCACTATGATAATAGATCCTCCAATATATTTTTATTTGATCAATATTAAATAGAACAAGGTAAATACAAGCATACTTAGAATAAATAAATGACATGCAACTGTTGTTCTTCACTTCTAGCCAAAAATAAAATCATAAATAGGTTCAGATCTCCTTTGAATGGCTACCTTTTTTTATCACCGGATTTGTGGATGCAATCCCAATGCCTGGGCACCCCTTTTTTTTTTTTTTTTGAAGCTTCAAGAACCAAAATAGCTCGTCTTCACGAGGCCAACCCCTGCTGCAATAAAAAGCTGAGAAATACTACGTCATACTTATCTCTTAAATATGATCTATATTATAATAAAGCAATCTTCAATCACCTACTTTCAAACTTGAGAATCTCTGACACAAAAATTAAAACCCTTAGTCTCTCTGATCTGCTCAATAGAACATCTGAATGATACCCTCCAAAATACCAAATTCAATAGATATTGCACTATTTCAAATGGCTACAAACACTGAAGAAATATCATTCTCCAATGGCATGAAGTTTGAAAACCCTTGGTCTCCACTCTCAAACAAAAACTTCACAACAACAATCATAATCGAATATATCCAAAATAACTCCCAAATAAAATATATAGACCTTCATGAGAAATTCAAATTTCTCCAAAAAGGCAATTTAATAATATGAAAATATCATTTATTTGCATCTTTTAATGTTTCCTTCAACTTAGGAGTTGGCACTCAAAAATTAATTCATTTATTTGGCCCCCTTTTAATGACATTTTGACCCTAAAGTTATAACATTAAAATATAACCTTTTAATTAATTAATGTTATTTAAGCCAAATAACATTAATAACTTCTTAAATTCATCATTTCTCAACATGCCATCTGAACTGGGGACTGAAATTATAATTCTCCATTCGATCACATGTCTTACTAAAAATAGTAAGGATCCCATTTTGTCCCTATTTGGCTTCCTATAAATAGTAAGTTGAGCTAACTAAGTCCCAGAAGCCTTGAATGAAAGCCAAAGTTGATCCACACTAAACACTAGAGTGATACCATCCTTAGAAGACCCCCTAATCCTCTTCATTAGCCTATGAGGGTCATGATGATAGGCTAATCTACTGAATATGGATGTCTCACTTTGGAGGGGACATTAGATGTTGGTATCTGTTATTCCCAAAAACACCAAAAAATTAGTTGCATTTGCATACCTTATTTCAAAAATCTAAAACTAAATAGTGTCATATCATTCCCATTCATAGACTTAGTCATCATTATCATCCCCCCTCATTTGAGAAAATCCTTATATAGTTGAGACTAGGTTCCAAAGGAAAAGAATACAAATCAACTCTTTTGGACAAGACCCCAAACCCTACAACTTTTTTAATGACATGAACCAAAACATAGACATGGGCACATCTTTCATCAACCCTTTCAATGGCATGAACATTCCATCTTCTTCATGCAACCCCTTTGAATAATGTATACATAGGGATTAAAATGGACATGTCTTCATGGAAGACTTAGAAGTTGCCACTCAAAACCCCGACATGGCTTCCTTTGTGGAGGAACTAGTCTTGAAAGATTCATAGAGATATCTAGCCATTATTTTAGACCAAGCAGCCAAATTACCATGAGGGTTTGACATTAAAAACTTAAGAGAATCCTCTCCTAATCATAATGCAAACAATAGCTCCAACACCAACCAACCTCTTTCAACACCACAACACAATGCAAACAATATCATCATTGGTGCCACCACACAAAATGTGACAAACACCATCAATGCTACCTCTAATGGAACATCCACTAAAAAAATTCTAACACGGTCAACACAACATCCAATGGAGGAACATCAACCATATCACAAGCCACATTGCAGACTATCCCACAAATATCAACAATTCCTTCACAAACTATTGGAGGTACCTTTGGGTCTTCAACAATGGGGAAAAATTCATTAAACCTTTTATTTGGAGCTTCATCTAGTGCTATTGGAATGACATCATCAAATCCTTTCATTGGTTCTTCAACTAATGCATTGGGAACAAATTCATTGAACCCCTTTGGGAGGAATAAATGATGAATCACCATTTCAGGACCTCAACCGAACATTAACACTTCGTCACAACTCAATACCAACACTAATATTCCCCAAAGACAAAACACAAACATTCCACATGGCCACATTTACCAATTTGGACAAGGTAGCCAAATAACACAACACATGACTTTATTTGGACATCAAAATAATCAAGGAAAACATATTCCACAAATACAAACCAACACTGTTGGAGTGAACATTCCCACATACGTGTCACACATTCTTACACAACAACACATCCCACAACAATATTAGAATACATAATCACAACCAATGGGAACTCATGGAATACCCATTACTAGCATGTGTGATGCCACAAACAACCCCATAATTAGTGCACTCATAGCTCAATTGTCAACCTTGCAATTTAACAAATGTAGAATATGCAATTGCAACACAAAAAGACCCAAACATCCTATGACTTATGTCCATACCCATTTGACATGAGTTTATACATGTCATATATTCCTCTTGGATATGTGGTATCCAACTTCACCAAATACAAAGGTAAAACTAATCCCATTGAACACACATGAGAATTTACAACCAATTGTGTGGACGTTGCATATGAACATACCTGTATGATGATATCCTCTTCCCTAGAAGTCTTGCAGGACCCACACTTGAATGGTTTACTACCTTTCCCAAAGGAATAAAGTCATGGGAAGAACTTGCTAACAAATTTGTACAAAATTATGCCTATAACATTGACACTGATGTTACCATTACCAATTTATGTACACTTACTCAAGAAGAAGCTGCCAAGACCTTTATTCCATTCTTCCAAAGATGGAGAAGCTTAGAAATTCGATGCCTTGTTGAGATACTAGGAAAGGAAAAGGTAGGCATGTTTGTCCAAAACCTTGTGGGACCCTTAAAATACAATTTACAAGTTCATTGTCATACCACTTAAATTAAAAACTTAGTAAAAAAATAAGTCCAACTCAAAAAGGCTTTAATTGTGAAAGGAGAACTTAAATATGGAAAAAAAAACACAAATCCAAACCCGCTTGCTAGAAAAATCAAATATTGGGTAAAAAAACACATCACCAATGAAAACATTGTGGATGCTAAGGCAGTAAACACAATAGTTCCTACAATCATGCTCAAAGAGGATCAACCCCAAAGCATGCTAGTAACCACACCAACACCTACCACAAACACTATCCAAAAAAATAAAAATAATAAAAACCAATGGAAACCACATCAAAACAAAAAAAAATCCAAAAAGATGCATGTACATCACCCTAGGTGAACCAATTGAAGTGGTCCTTAAGAAGCTCCTCCAAAATGGTGACATCACATTGCCAGAGTCTAAACCATATGACCTAGGACAATTCAAGCCATCATGGTGGGATGATAATGCATTCTTTGATTACCATTGAGCAAAATGGAATAAAAAAATTTCCTGCAGACAATTAAGAAATCCTATACAAAATCTTATTGAAAATTGTTCCATTGAACTAGATGATTATAAATTTGCTTCAAACTCAGACCATACAATTCATCAAAGTCCACTACATGATCATGGTTCAAAAAAACCCTCTATGTTAGGTCAAAATAATAATAATAATTGAGCCAATTACACTCACACCGCCTTTGATTACTCCCGTGGACCCATTATTTATCACCTCTGAGTTGTCAACGAACATGTCAATATTATTACCATCAAGAAAATGCTTGAGTGTAATGTCACCACTTGTGGAGGTAAATTCACAATAGCTGGTCCTCTTGCTAGATAGCTAAAGATCAAAATACCCAGTCCATTTGTGAAACAGTCACAACCTAAGGGACAATTTAATTTCATTGACCAATTGGGTTTTAACACCCGCTCAAATCTCCATACTCGAGTTACTATGCATTTCACCTGCACAAAAAGCCATACTTGAAAAAACTTTACAATAGTCTTCTATCCCTAATGGCATTGATGTCAACCAATTTGAAGCCATGGTGGGACACTTGACTGGACTCCACATCATATTACCCTTACAGACAATGACTATTCTTCATTGAAACCCTCTGACAATGATGCACTGCATATCAAAGTATTTATCCATAAACATAAGGTTAGACGAGTCTTAGTAAATGGTGGAGTAGGACTGAATATATTATCCCTAAAATTGGTTAAATCATTAGGATTCTTTCATGCTTGTGTAGATGTTGATGGAGCATCAAAAAATTTGCCAATTTTTAAGTAGCCAATGGATCCTATTGGAACTCAAAACCCTTGTCCCCATATGTGAGTAGAGTTTTTCCTTTGAAATCATTCAAATCATCTAATATTGCATTGACCTACCCTACCATTTTCTACTTCTTTGAGTTATCACCTGATCCATCGTATGCATTTTTCAACCGACCTCTTTGGTTAAGAGTGTCGGTCACCCAATTGGCCTATTGACCTTAGTTATTTCCTAAATTTGAGTTTTAATTTTGATCTTAGCTTAAGTCATCAACCTGTGAGGGTCATGTCATTTTCAGCCTAACAAAGGCCCTTTATTAAATGTTGACTTTTTCATGTGTGCAGGTTTTGAGACTTGAGGTTGTGGGTAGAGATCCCCATTGTACCTTGCCATCTCATGGGTGATAAATATGGGTCGGTTAGCAGTGCGAGAATAGAAAAATGAAGACATATATCTTCATATAGACATGGGGCCTAGTCTCCACTATCGAGTTCATGGCCTATGGTTTTAAACCAATGGCTGAGATCAAATGTCTTTGATAATCTCCATCATTCTCTGCTGGCTCCTAAGGAGAAATTAAATGATCATTAAAAGCCATGAGATTGGAGAGATCTCAACACATGGATCAATCCACTCAGTTTTTGAGATGGATGGGGCTTGCTAACCGATAAGTTTCCATCTAATGTGGGTTAACGACATTGGTCGAGGACAAATCAGCAAAGCACTGTTGGATTTCAAACCTCGTCAACCTAAATGGAGCCATAATTTTCATTGTAGAAAGTAATTATCAAGTCTTCAAGTTTGTGTAGAGAGTTGAAGTTTGAGTGTATACTTTATTGCAATATAATGAGCGAGCCTAGTATTCTATCGATTCTAGTATAGAGGTCTTCCCGACTAAACTCACAGAGGTCCCATGATGAGGACCTGGAACAAAAGAAATGCACCCATGAGGATGTCTAGGGAAGGGGTTTTTTGTCTATTTCTACCAAATGAAACAATCATTTAAGAGGCCAGGCTAAGAGCTCGGTGATGACAACAAAATAAGAAGAGATTGTTGGGCCTTCTAGTAGTGTGCAGTGCAAGCTCTGGTATGGTCGTGGATCCTTTGGATGATAGAATTCTCCCATCAATATCATGGAGAGTTCATCAGAGACCAAGACATAGATAGACTTTGGCTATTGTCAATACCTCAAGACCCTAGGGTGAGCGCCATCTCTTGGGGCTGAGCTATTGTCTACTCAGCCTCTAGTGGTCAAGACTTTGAGCAGGCATGATGGGAACATGCTAAAGTGAGAAAAGGATGAGGATAGGGTTGAAGTTTCATCCTCAATCCTCACCACAAGAAAAATTGGGCATGTGTATTGGGGTGCGTGTGTTGTTGGTAAAAGGGATTTTGCTTAGTGAAAGGGTGGTGGTGAATTAGATTTTTGTGTTGAGAAATGATTTTGGTGGTGATCATTTTCTCTCTGCATGCCTGGATTTTTGGGGTGTTGAATGTTGATTGTGTGCCCTCGTGGTGGTATGGGAATTGGTCTAGCTACTTACATGGTGGTCGAGGAATATTTTGGCAGTATTTTGCTTCTTCCTCGTCCCGGTTGTGGCAATTTTGGCTTTGCCTATTTCAGTAGAATTATCATGTGGGAATTTTGAAATTCAGCTAAAATGTGATATGAAATGAAATATTTGTAATGTAACTTCATTTTAACCCTGAAGCTTCTTGGCTCCATTGTTCTATAAAAGGTAATTTAGGGCTCATTTGCAATGGGTTCTAACATTTTTGAGTCTTCAATTCCGATATGTAAAAGGGGTAGAAAATAGTTGAATAATGGAAAATACGATAGTAGAATTGTCTTGGGTTCTGTATTTTGCATATGAAAATCTTAAATGGTTTTAGAGAAATTAATGATATTGAAAGTAAATTCCATATATAGTCCACAAGAACTGTTTAAGTGAGGTCATGAACTTGTGATGATTTACTGAGAATTTGGTAAGAAATGATGAATTATATGCAGATAGTTTCCATAATGCAAGTTCTTATGGAAATAGTTCATAATTATCAGGTTTAATTTTTTTTGCATGACAAGTTGTAATATGTATGACTTCATTTCCCAATCGATGAATACACCGGTATGTTTATCTTGGTATTGGCCTTTTCAATGATAATAATATATCAGATTGTTGATTCAGGAATAGAATACAAATATTTTAAAATTATCTACAATGAAGCATGTGTGAGATATTTTCCATGTTCCTAGTAAATGGATAGATATTTTCTTAAAGATTAGCAAACCTTTGAGTGAATTGTGTTTTTTACCCCTTATAGGAACCGATATATGATTTTCTATATCATTTATTAAAATATTCAAATAAAATGCCAAAAGGAACACCCTCCTAAGTCCCACAAAGCTTGAAGAGTAGAATATTCCATTCTTCAACTGAATCTTTTCAGTTGGCCATTCACTTTAAGGGTCTTAAGCATTAGAGTTGGTTACTCTTTAGAGATCCCTTAGGCGTATTGAGAAAACACCAACATAATGGCAACTCTGCTAGGGAAATTCTCATTCTCCAAATGCAAATGAAAAAGGAAAAGTAAAAGGCTGAAGCAAACCTCAACATCTTTATTGGATAACAACAAATTCTATAGCTTGGAAAATATTTTGAGTATAGCAAAGACTGAAGGATGAGAATGTGGCCTTGCTATGGAAGATATCCTAGAACATGTACGACTTACAAAAAAAGGTCATCTTACTTGAATTTCATTCCTTCGAAAGAAGGTGGCGACTCTAATTCAAAGAACCTATCAAATCATACATTAATTGATCAGATATATGACTGACAAGGCAAAGGATAGTCACATGTTGCAAATTACCAGGTATTTTCATAGAATTTGAAGAAATAGGAGCATATTTTTGGTAAATCAAGATAAATTTCCCATGATGGAGATGTAAAGGATTCCCTAAAGAGTGAATTAGCACTAGATAAGGGAATGATAGTAATATTTTAGCATTCTTTTATGTACGAGTTAAAATCCTACATAATAATGAAAGGAACATGTCAAATTGTTAGATCTTAGGTAGCATTTGTAAGAAGTGCATATGCTAGAAGCTTGGGATAATATTTTGTGAAAGGAATTGGGATAATATTGTATGTTTACCTAGAGTACTCTAAATTTATTTTCAAGAAATAAGGATGCATTATCAATTCACATCATCTAGCACAATTATGGAAAAGGACATTCAAGGTGAACAGTCATTGTCTCACCAAAGAAATTCTAGTACTGATAGGTACAAGGCTATTAGCTTTCACAATGTTTGTGGTTACCCAAATATGGTACCACCCAAGGTTAGGGACAAAATACCAAGATTTAGTGGTGACAAGTCAAAATCAAAAAGTAGGCATGTGCAATAATTTGTTGATGTGATGGGTGATTATGAGATAGATTGTGAAGATGTGGCTATGAAGTTATTTGTTCAATCTCTAAAAGGAGATGCAAGAGACTGGTTCTCTTTTCTGCCTACTTCTTCTATACATTATTGGAATGAACTTAAGGCAACCTTCATAGATCAATTTGGTGAAAGGATAAACCCAAGTGTTGCAAGAAAGAATTTCATGGAGACTTCTAGGGATAAGGGGGAATTGGTCCTTGCTTTTAACCTTAGATTTTCCCAGGTCATAAGGGAAATCTTTGAGCACATGAGACCAAATGATGCAGAGTGTTTGATTGTATATTTGGGGGCATTTGATAGTAAGATGAGCTTATTGTTAAGAGATAAAGATCCCACCACCTTACAACAAGCTTACCAAGAGGAAATCAACATTGAGAATAATTTGAAATACTTAATCATGAGAGGACCTATGATTTCTATTAATAGTTCTAATAGTATTTAGGCTAGTGAGCCAAACCAATTAGGAAGTAAAGATGTTTGTTAAAAAAAGGATCCCACAGATGTTGCATCTGCATTAATCCCACTAGGTGTAGAATATGAGAAAGCATCAACCTCACACCAACCAAGGATGGGGAAGGCTGACTTGATTTTCTTTGTTAGAAATTTGTATGAAATGAAGAAAAATGTGAATAAGTCACCATATGACTTGTTTTCAATATTCTTTGATGTTCTAATGGAGATACTCAAGAGTTTCGAGCCTAGTGATTTAATGTGCATCAATTTGTTTAGTGAAGCTTACATATTAGGATCAATCTAGTGTTTTGAGAATCAAAAGCCTCATAGCCTAGATCAAGTAGTAGATTGGATAAATGTTGTGGGAGAAATTGACCATAGTCATATGCCCCTAGCTATTTTCCAGAATGTGAAATAATTTCCACAATAAGGAGGATCAGATAATAAGATTGACACATCAAGGAGAAGCATTAGATTCTGGGAAACTAACTGTTGAATGTTGTTATTTTACAAGCAACACAAAAGCAACTGCATGTAACAGTGATGAGGACGAAGAGACAAAGTGTGAGAATAAGGAGGTAATACCTAATTATCTTCCTTTAGATGTCATAAGCTATGAGAAAACACAAGAAATACATGGTGAAACCTCACAAATTGATCCAACCAGTACTCATCATACACCAATTAGTGAGGGGAATCCACTTGGTTTCAATGCAATGGAACAAATAAGGAATCAAAGAGGTGAGATTGAATTTGGACATTCTTCTATTGAATATGACTCTTCTTATGAAGTGGAGATGGAATCCCTTGCTTCTAGTAGGGAATATGTTAACATCCTTGAGGGTGTGTGTTTCCTAGGTAGTGACCAGTACTCTTCATGTGAATAATTCTCTAAATGTGGATCGATTATTGTGATTGAAAATGATGAGGAGGATGTTGAGGATGTTTCTCTATGTTCTTCAAGTTACGCACATTGAATTTGAATGTACTGATGATCAAGATTGTTGGAATCTTGATATTGATGAAGATGAGATACATCCAATTACCATGAAGGTATGGAAAAATCCTTTACTTGATGAACCTACATTAGATCTAGTGAGGTTATAAATGATAATCCTTATTGGTATAGAAGCAATCCTCTTTTCGAAGATACCCCTGATGAATATTTAACAAGTGCTACTAGTGGATGTGTCATGGATGAAACAAACAAGATTCAAGGTGATATAAATGTTGACGACTTTTCCTTTAAAAATTTCAACCCTGAATTGATGATCTCCTAGTTAAAAGAAAGATATGGAGACACAAACACTAATGAATTAGCTTCCCAACATGTGATTTAGCAGATTGTGCTTGATAAGTATCAAGAGAATGCCTTAGAATTTTTGGAGTCTAAATGTGACAATAGCTTACATGATAAAGAAGTTCAAGATGATGATGTCAGCTTTGGATGTAGTAGGGATGTCAAAAGGGAAGTAGATGATTATAATGATTTTCCTATGGTGACTAGCTATGTACTTAAAAAGATAATTAAAATTTCAAATAGTCATGTTCCACATGATGATATTTTCCTTGAAATGAAAGGAAGTACACTTTTAGGAGACCAAGAGGTAAATTAGGATAAAAGCATAGACACTCATACAACATTATTTTATGTTGAGGAGAAAGAACTACTTGATGATTCTGTAGAATATGTTAGTATTGCAAGATTATTTCATCCATGTGAGGAGCAATTTAAAAGAATAGGTAACCAGAGGAATGATATAATTCAGTATGAAGTTGCAGTGGAGTTTCTTACAAATTCTCCCTTTCTTATGGACCTTATCATGGAACTTATTTCATCTCATGAAGACAACACTTGTGACAAATAGATTAAGGATATGCCTTATCATATTTTCCTTTTCTTTAATCTTATAGAAGATTGTCCATATAAAAGCCAATATGTTTATGAGGCTTTTAAGTTTAATGAGCAAGTGGAATGTGATTTTATAGTTCATGACAATGTGGATTATGAGGGTTTCATCTTCCCACTCCAACTTGATGAACCTAAGGTTGAAAGGCATAAATGTAGCAATGTTATATCAAATTTCATAGGCAGTGTTGATTATGTTGGTGCGATTAGCTTGGAAATGCATAATGTTCATATGGATCCATTGCGTGTAAAATAGGCCAAAGTGTTTGATAGAGGAAAAAATTGTCCCTAAATTTTGGGGGTCAAGGGCCTCCAATTTATAGAAGTAAATATTAATGTCTATTTTTTAAATAGTGTACATAGGTTGGTCTCGCACGTTTGCTCTTTTGTGTGTCTTCTTTCCTTGTCTGGGAAAGATCCTAGGTTTTGCTCTTGAATGGATCCTATTGGCACTCAAAACCTTTATCCCCATATGTGAGTAGGGTTTTTCCTTTGAAAGCATTCAAATCATCTAATATTGCATTGACCTGCCCTACCATTTTTTGGTTCTTTGAGTTATCACTTGAGCAATCAAATATGTTTTCCAGCTGGCCCCTTTGGTTAAGAGTGTCAGTCACCCAATCGGGCCATCAACCTTAGTTATTTCCTAAAGTCAATTTTTAATCTTAATCTTAGCTTAAGTCATCATCCTGTGAGGGTCATGCCACTGTCGGCCTAACAAAGGCCCTTTATTAAATACTAACCTTGTCATGTGTGCAGGTTTTGAAATTCGAGGCTATGGGAAGAGATCTTGACCATACCCTGCCAGCTCGTAGGTGACAAATACTAGTTGGTTAAGCAGTGTGAAAATAGTGAAATGAAGATATGTGTCTTCATACTAACGTGGGGCCCAGTCTCCACTAACAAGTTTATGGACTATGGTTTTAAACAGATGGCTAAGATCAAATATTTGGGATAATTTCCACTATTCCCCGCTGGCTCGCATGGAGAAAGTAAACGATTATTAAAAGTGGCGAGATCAATGAGATCTCGACACGTGGATCAATCCACTCAATTTTTGAGATGAATTGGGCTTGTTGATGGAGAAGTTACAATCTGAAGTGCGTTAATGACATTGGCTAAGGAAAAACTAGTGAAGCACCACTAGATTTAAAACCTTTTCAACCTAAATGAGGCCATTTAATTTTCCATCTCGTCCTGAGATAAAAAAATAGATATTCAAAGTTGATAAAATGACACGTGATAGCTATTTCATTCTGCAACCAATGGGAATTAATGATATACTCTTTGTGAATGCAATCAAATTTATCTATGTGTGTGTGGAGACTTAATTACTTTCAATCATGAAGTGAAATTTGTAGATTTCCATGCACTTTGGAATTAAACGGTGACAGTACGCATGCCAATAAATTTCCCAGTTTATGCATGTGTTTTTCATTAAACATTCATGGTTGATATCATCACATTTCTAAATAAATAGAAGTAGCAAGTTTCTATTTCAACTATAGAGTGTAATTGTCAAGTATTCATGTTTGTACAAAGAGCTATAGAAAGAAATTTTCCCATGAAGATGTCTAGGGAAGGGGTTTCTTGTTGTTGCTACTAGATGTAGCAATCATTTAATAGGCCAGGCTGAGAACTCGGTGACTGCAACAAAAGAAGAGACTGTTGGACCTTCTAGAAAAGATCATTGCAAGCTCTGGGGTTGTGGCTCCTTTGGATGACATAATTCACCCATCAATATCATGGAGAGTTCATCAGAGACCAAGGCAGAGATAGACTTCATCTATCATCAATACCTCAAGACCCTAGGGGAGCTCCATCTCCTGGGGCTGATGTATTGTCTATTAAGCCTCTAGAAATTAGGACTCCAAGTGGGAATGATGGGGTCATGCTAAAGTGAGAAAAGGATGAGGAAAGGGTTGAAGGTTCATCCCCAACCCTCGCCAAACACAAAGTGGGCATGTGTATTGTGGGAGTGTATCAGGGTGCATGTGTTTCTGGTAAAAGGGCTTTTGGTTAGTGAAAGGGTGGTGGTCAATTATATTTTTGAGTTGATAAATGATTTTAGTGGTGGTCATTTTCTCTTTATGTGCATGGAAACTTTCTTGGGAATTGAATGTTGATTGTGTTCCATCATGGTAGTGTGGGCATTGCTTTGGCTGCTTACATGGTGGTCAAGGAAAATTTTGGTTGTAATTTGCTTCTTCCTTGTGGTGGCTATAGCAATTTTGGATTTCCCCATTTCAACAGAATTATCATGTGGGAATTTTGAAATGTAGTGGAAATGCGATGTTAAATGATTTTTTTGTAATGTAACTGCATTTTGAGCCTGAAGCCTATTGAATCCCTTATTCTATAAAAGGGAATTCAAGGATCATTTGCAATGGGTTCTAACATTTTTGAGTCTTCAACTTTGATATGTAAAAGGGGTAGAAAATAGTAGAATACCAAAAAATTGGATAGTAGAATTGTCTTGGGTTTTGAATTTTGCATCTAAAAATCTTAAATGGTTTTGTACAAATTACTAATATCGAAAGTAAATTCCATACATGGTTCATCTACTCTTCTCTATAGACCATTCCACAAGTTTTGAATATAATTTAAAGTATATTTGGTTCATCTTAAGATGTTTCATTTGAATGCATGTCTTCATTTCTTCTAAGTTGATTTCATCAGTCAATTAAATGTTTAAGTGAGGTTATGAACTTGTGATGATTTACTGAGAATTTGGTAAGTGGTGAATTATATGCAGACAGTTTCCATAATGCAAGTTCTTGTGGAAATAGTCCTAATTATCAAGTTTAAAAAATTTATGCATGACAGGTTGTAATAAGTATGACTCCATTTCCCAATCAATTAAGACACTAGTCTGTTTATCTTGGTATTGGTCTTTTGAATGATAATAATATATCAGACTGTTGATTCAGGGTTAGAATACAAATATATTAAAATTATCTACAATGAAGCATATGTGTGAGATATTTTCCATGTTCCTTGTAAATGGATGAATATTTGCTTAAAGATTAGCCAACCTTTGAGTCAATTGTGTTGTTTACCCCTTATAGGAACCAATATGTGATTTTCTATGTCATTTATTGAAATATTCAAATAAAATGCTAAAAGGAATGCCCTCTTAGGTCCAACAAAGCCTAAAGAGTAGAAGATTCTAGTCTTCAATTGAATCTTGTCAATTGGCCATTCGCTTTAACATTCTTAGGCATAAGAGTTGGTTACTTTTCAGAGATCTGTTAAGTGTATTGGGTAAACACCAATAGATGCTACCAAAAGTATTATCATAAAGGCATACGATGATGAAGAAAACTCCTCTAGGGGCATTATCACACTTCATATTCAGTCACTGAAGATACATCTCAATTCCTGGATCATCTTGAGCTACCATGTAACATCTTACTTGGTTGACCTTGGATCCATTCCTTAAAATCCATACCATTCACTTACCACCAAGGCTTGAAGTTTCCTTTTGATGGCACCAAAATTACCATACATAGAGATCTTGATCTGTTTCAATATTACACCAATTTGAGGTATTTCAGAACACTAAGTGGCAATTAACTGAGAAGCTCCAACATCCTCTTCTTCCAAATGCATCAACCCCTCCACACTCACCAAACCATTTACATCCACTCCTTTTTCTTTCACCACACCATCTCCCTCCACCTAGAAGGTTGATGCTAATATCAAGATCCAAATTCAAGGTTGTGGAGAATACAAATTGAGCATAGCCTATTGTATCACTAAAATACCCAAGTCTCCAAAATTTTATGGTAGGCCTTGTTTTAGAATGGAGCCCAAAGAAATTTTCAAATTTCCTTTGACAATGACTTTTACAAAATGGGGAGACCTAGATAAAGAATACATTGAAGACATATCAACTTGGATTTACAAAGACCTAGAAGATCCATCCCCATTACCAGTTTAGATATATGGCAAAGGTTCTGACTTAATGATGACAAAAGGCTATGACGAAACTAGTAGCCCAGGAAAATACAAAAATGGAATATGAGAACCTATAATTCCTTATGGAAGACCAAAGTATCTTGGGTTAGGGTTTGGGTTACTCAAAATTGATGATCAACATACCAATGTACTTTTATGTGAGAGTGTGAATGTTTCTGAAAGTCTCGAGACTATCAAAGATTACCTTACCAAAACTAACTCACATGAGTGGGAATTTGGTTCTCAAAGGTCCCTAAGTGACTATGCCCTTGACAAAATGATCTTAGAACCTAGTGATCTTTCCTTTGATGAAAGATTCAGGAAAAAAATTAAGTTTGAACTTTCTAACTATCCCCTAAAGTCCCATTTAAAAGAGAGCAATTGATGGGTGGGACTATTTTCGCCTCATAATGATGATAGACTGACACCATCATCTGACCCTATTGATCATCATTTTGACTCATTTATCCAACCATCTAACAATACTTACTATTATTTAGACTCACTTGACTTGCCACATAGCACAATTGACTATGATTCCAATCCATTTGTCCCTTGTTTTTCCAATGAGTTTGACTTGTATGAATCATTTGAAGAAGAGTACTAGATAGAATCTGAATGGGAATTTGATGACGGAAATTCCATCTTTACCCTTTCCATATTAGTTTGCATGTTTTCTGCATCATCCCCACCATTTTCCAATACTAATGATGGTATCTCCCTTGTATACGCATAGCTCATTGACTCAGATCAACAAGGGCATCCCACTATGTAAGATTAACTTCAAAAAATTATTCTCGGAATGTAAGATTAACTTCACATGGTCCTATGTTGATATGCCTGGATTAGATCCAACATTAGTCTTATACCATTTTCCCTTACTTCCAAATGATAAACCAGTTAAGCAGAAATTACGAAAGATGCACCCCCAGATTGCATTATTAGTCAAGCTGAGCTTAAGAAGTTGTTAGATGTGGAATTCATAAGATCAATAGACTATGTTGAATGTATTTCAAATCAAACCTGTCACTAAGTTGAATGGTCAAATATAAATTTGCAAAAATTTCTAAGATTTAAACAAGGCATAATCAAAGGATGATTTTGCACTACCCAACATAGACATCATGTTTGACCTTACAGCAGGATATGAGATATTGTCCCTTATGGATAGTTTCTCGAGCTACAATAAAATTTGTATTTCCGTGGAAGATTAGTATAAAATGGCATTCACTTTTCCTTGGGGTACATACTATTGGAACGTCATTCCTTTTGGCTTTAAGAATGCAGCCATCATGTATCAACGAGCAATGAAAACAATATTTCATGACCTCATACACACTTTAATGGAGCACTATGTGGATGAAATCTTGGAAAATTCTTTGACATATAGTGATCATTTTAATGTGTTAGACGAAATTTTCAGAAGACTAGAAGAGTACAATGTTTGTGTGCACCCTAAGAAGTGTGTCTTTGGTGTGATGTTAGGAAAACTATTGGGTTATATAGTTTCTTGTTGTGGCATTGAAGTTGATCCTGCCAAAGTGAAAGCAATATTGGACATGCCCCCGTCAAAAGGAATCAATGAACTAAGGACATTGCAAGGAAAATTAGAGTATGTGGAGATCATGATGGGCCAAAAAGTGGTGATATGATGGGTATGTGTAGGGTATGTGGCTAATGACTTTTTTACCCAAAATTGATGAAACGAAAAGGGTTTTTAAAAGGGATTCTCAGCTTTCCACCAATATAAATTATGCTTTACTTTGAATTTAATAAATAATTATTATTCATTTTCTATTCTAATTATGACTAAAGTCCTAATTAATAGGCTTATTGAAAAACATCTATAGGTTTCAAATGGTATCACATTTTTTTAATCCAAAACATGTGTCACATTCTATGCTTCTCATACTATAGAATTAAAAAAATAATGAATTTCATCAAGTTTTGACCAAGTTAAGGTGGTCAGACATACAAGTTTTTATATTTTTTAAAATTTGTAATAAAAAACTCATAATTAATTATTTACTTGGAAAAAAATTACAAAAAAATATTCATCACATCGGGACATGAGCCCTCTACTTATATCTAAGATCTTATAAAAAATTATTATCATTTTATTGTGGTTAGGGTGGTCAAACAGACACCTACTTCTTATTTTTTCCCTGAAATTTAAGTGCTACTGCATTGAAATTTCAAATTTTCACCAAATAGATTTTTTTTAAATAAACCTAGTAGTTTAGAAACTACATTCTATTTTCTACAGATTCTATTCTTACATATTTTTGAAATAATATAGATAACTTATTTAAATTTTTACATCAAGTTGTCGAACTCTAATTTTTTTGAATTTTATCACTACCTGTTTTCCCATGATGATCTTGCACATACCCATTACAGTCTATTTGATGCTTCATTGCACAACTAGCAGACAAGTGCAAACCATTTCAATACCTCTTGTGCAAAGGCATACCCTTTATGATGTCAGCTTTGGATGTAGTAGGGATGTCAAAAGGGAAGTAGATGATTATGTTGATTTTCCTATGGTGACTCAGGGCTATGTACTTGAAAAGATAATTAAAATGTCAGATATTCATGTTCCATGTGATGATATTTTCCTTGAAATGAAAGGAAGTACACTTTTAGGAGACCAAGAGGTAAATTAGGATAAAAGAATGGACACCCATACAACATTATTTTATGCCGAGGAGAAAGAACCACTTGATGAATCTACAAAATATGTTAGTATTGCAGGATTATTTCATCCATGTGAGGAGCAGTTCAAAAGAATAGGTAACCAGAGGAATGATATAATTTAGTATGAAGTTGCAATGGATTTTTGTACACATGCTCCCTTTCTTATGGACCTTATCATGGAACTTATTTCATCTCATGAAGAAAACACTTGTGACAAAAAAATTAGGTATATGCCTTATCATATTTTCCTTTTCTTTGATCTTATAGAAGATTGGCCATGTATAATTGAATATGTTTATGAGGCTTTAATTTTAATGAGCAATTGGAATGTGATTTTATACTTCATGAAAATGTGGATTATGAGGGTTTCATCTTACCACTCCAGCTTGATGAACCTATGGTTGAAAGGAATAAATGTAGCAATGTTATATCAAATGTCATAGGTGGTGTTGATTATGTTGGTGCTAGTAGGTTGGAAATGCATAATGTTAATACCCATTGTAGTCTATTTGATGCTTCATTGCACAACTAGTAGACAAGTGCAAACCATTTCAATACCTCCTGTGCAAACGCATCCCCTTTGTGTGGACTAATAAATATCAAGTGGCCTTCCAATAGATCAAATACTATCTATTAACACCACATGTCCTAATGCCACCCATTAAAGGAAAGCCTTTGATCTTGTACATTTCAACAACCACTTCAACACTTTGGGCTTTGCTTGCAAAAAATGACCATGATGACAAGGAAAGAGTTAAATACTACATCAGCCGCACATTGGTTGGATATGAGCTCAATTACACACCCATCAAATGCACTTGTCCTACAATATTCTTCACTACCTAGAATTTAAGACATTACATATTGAACCACAAGAAACACCTAGTGGTAAAGATTGATCCCTTGAAGTATCTCCTAAGTCAAGCACCATTGACAAGTTGGTTGGAAAAATGGGTTATGATATTGAGTGAATATAACATATAGTGCGTAGACCACAAAGCTATAAAAGGACAGGTGATAGCTAATCAACTTGTAGATGAACCCGTACAAGGAAATCATCCTTTGGTAGTTGACTTCCATAATTAGTCTATATTTCATAGAAAACATAAATCACCTTGGAAACCCTACTTTGATAGTTCTCATACAGGTCATAGCTCAGGAGTAGGTATATTTTTTATCACACTTTAAGGATACGCCATCCCTAAGTCATTTTTAATCACTTTTTGATGGACAAATAATGTTGCAAAATATGAGGCACTTGTCACAAGACATCGAATGGATATCAAATCCAGAAAATAAAAACACTTTTAGTCTATGGTGATTCTCACTTGGTTATCAACCAGGTCAATGATGAATATGACACCAAAGATGACATGTTGTTGCCTTACAAATGGATGGTTGATAGATTTTAGTCATATTTCCATATACTTTCTTTTGAAAAAATTCCCAAGGCACAAAACAAGGTAGCAGACTCAATGGCTATGATTGGATCTCTCCTAGACATTCCTAGAAATGTGTCACAATTAAAGTTCTTGGTGGAGAACCTATTGGTTCCTGTATATGATATTCCTAAGTCTGAAATGGTTTGTGAGCTTGTTGGTCCCAACTCACCATGGTATCAAGACATCTATGACTATCTCCAATCCCAAACCCTTCCCTCGAACCTTTCCAACAACCAAAGAAAATTCTTTATCCAAAAATCCACCTGATACACCATTATCAGTGACACCTTAGACCAATGTAGCTTTGAAAAAATATCCTTCTTTGATGTCTTGACACTGATGAAGCATGAACAACCTAACATGAGGTACATGATGGTATATGTGGATCTCATTTGAGTGGCCCAACATTAGCTAGGAAGGTCACAAGACTTGGGTATCATTGGTCGACTATAGAAAAGGATGCACTTGAGTTTTTAAGAACATGTTGCCAATGTCAGATACGCAGTGATTTGATTCATGCACTAGCACAGGAACTTCGGCCAATAACTTCTCCTTGTCCCTTTGCACAATGGGGACTCAACCTCATGGGAAAAATCCATCCCACCTCTTCCAATGACCATAAATTCATTATTACTGCCACTGAATAATTCACTAAGTGGATCGAAGCTATCCCCCTTATATACATAATTAGCAAGTATATTTCAAAATTCATCCTCAATTACATCATTTGTTGGTATGGTGTTCTATAGTCCATCATCACAGACAATAGTCATCCCTTCAAAAATCAAGACATCTGTGAGCTTTGTGAACATTTCAACATATAACATCATTTCTCCATGCCTTACTACCCACAAGGAAATGGTCAAGCTAAGGCATCCAATAAGAAAATTATAAAAATTCTTAAGAAGATGGTCAATGATGTTGGTCATGATTGGAATTTACAACTAAACCCTGCTATGTGGGATTACTACACCATCATCTGCACACCTACGTGAGCCACTCCATTCACCTTAGTCTTTGTAGCCAAAAATATCTTTCCCATCAAGGTTGAAATCCCATCTTTGAGAGTCTCCATGAAGGGCTTGATTGATGACGAAGAGTATAGATTGTCCTGGTTGCATGAGCTAAAAATATTAGAAGAAGACAGATAGAATGCCTTGAATCATTTACAAACATATCATAATCATCTTTGTCATAGTTATAATAAGAGATTCATGGTCCAAAATTTTGACATTAATGGATTAGTCTTAATGCACAACCTAAAGAATTAGTGAAAAAGAGAAACCCAGCAAGTCTGAGCCTAATTGGCTAGGTCCTTATATCATCGCTTCTTCATTTAGTTCTAGAGCTTACCAGCTAGCTACTGTAGATAGTGAACAATCGATAGAACCCAATAACAGTCTACATCTTCGAAAATTATATACATAGCATCAGACAAGCTTGAATGGAAACCATATAAATACAAAAAAAATGAAAAATATAAAAAAATAGTCACCCTAATGAAAACCTGGCAAATAGGTGTCTTGGTGACACCAAAAATATCAAAAAAACAAAAAATGACAAAAATAGTAAAGAGAAATAATTCATCCAATAGTGAAAACCTATTAAACAAATGCTTTGGATAAGTACCATGGTGAAAACTTGGCAAATACATATGTAATTAGTGTTTGCTTCACCATCTAATTTCACTCTATCTACCTTTTTCCATAATAAACAATTCAATCATTCGATACTCTCAAGAAATTTATCATAACATCCTACCACTTCTTTCCATAGCAGACAATGGTTGACATCAATTCTCGCATATTTTCCACCTTTCATCCCGTGCACGTCCTTATCCATTTCCTTCAACTTGGCTAGTCTTTGGCTTGACTAGGGGTGACCCTTTTGTCAGGTGACTATAGTGGGTATCAGACATGGTCTTTTCAATTGAAAAAGTCCTAAAAAAAGACAAAAAAATATAAAAAGTCTTCAAAAAAAGACAAAAAAACTCATAAAATGTCTTAAAACAAGACTTAAAAATTATAAAATGTGCTAAGAAAATCATAAAAATCATAAAATTCCTAAAAAAAGATGAAAAAATAAAAAAATGTCCTCGAAGAAATCCAAAACAATCAAAATATGTCAAAAACACAAAAACATCCAAATAACACTCAAAAACCCCAAAAACAGAGTCAAAGTTTGTCATGTCAGTTATGTCAATCTTTGTCATTGTTGAACTACGTTGTCTCTGCACATTTGCTACGTAGGCAAGGCTCACCTTTGAGCCCTCGAGACATTAGGTCAATCCTAGTAGGTTTTTCAAAATAAAATTATGACTCAATCTTTGATCAATCAAGACAAAGTCATTGGTTGTGTTGAACTATGAGTCTCTGAGTGTATGACATAGGCAAAGCCATTAATTTATGAACCCTTGAGGCCACACTAGGTCAATCTATTAGGGTTCATGACACTACACTATCACACACATAAGACGTCTTCAAATCAAACAAGTTATCCTTAGACAGACAACTCGTAAAACAAACTTTGGCAATTAGTCAAATTGGAATTCCAATTATATTAGCATGTCGACACAAGCATGCAGTCAATTTAGTCATCTAGTCAACTTTGGTAAAACTCGGTCAAAACAAGTCAAACTATCAACTCTTGGTTATTCTTCAGATGAGTCCTAAAGAGCAACCCCCATCATTTATTTATGCCTTAGGATGTGTCCTTCCTATGCATCGTCACTGTCATCTAGCATTTTGAGGGATTCTCTTGACATTTAAGAATTGATTCTCTCGGCATCGACATCATTCAGGATGTGTCCTTCCTGAATTTGGCATTACCTAGTATCTATGACATACAAATCTAGACATCATCAAACTTGGCATCTTGACATCAAAACATTTGACATTTAGAAACACTTGGAAAACACTAGGTACCTTTGCATTCATCATTTGATTTTTCATCATGTTACCAGTTCCTCAAGGATGTCCTGACAACATGGTTTAGAGGAGCAACAACATATTATGATGACTATCTTGTCTTTTCTTTTTTCAATCCATCATGTTGCTAGTTCCTAAAGGATGTCTTCATAATAGGATTTAGAGGAGCAACGACATTTCATGGCTTGTCTTTCATGTTTGTGGTTGGTTGTGACGACCTTGCAAACCATTGATCTATGTCATATCATGGTGTTTGTTGGCCATTACAATATTATGCCCAATGATGATTAAAGCAACATCTAGCAGTTGTTTGGAAATCTATTGAAGGAATATTTCTCCACTCTAACATCCATCTCCTTTTATCTTTTCATTTATCTTCCTTTGCCTCCTGATGATATCCTGTGACATACAAAATTATAATTTCATACATGATCATATATAGACATTGCATTAGTTTATTAATCATAATTTCATATATCATCCATATTATTAATGCATATACAGCATAACATAAACCATCACATGTCACATAGTACATGCATACATACATAATCATACATCAATGCATCCATAATCATTACCATGGCATCACATTATGCATACAAATAGGATATCATCATCATCATAGAATAACCATCATAAATGCATATATCACATAACTTATAAAATGCATCATCATCATAGGAACCATCACATAAACATAATAAAATCATAATGCATCGTCACATAGCACATACCATATAGCCCACACCAAAACTGCATCATATATATATATATATATCAAAATCATGTCACATGATAGTCTCGACATATCCCAAAAATAGAGCTCACAGGCTCGATAGTCAATATAACAAAAGTATAAACATAATAAAAAGATAATAATTCCCTAGGATGTGCTCTACTCATCCCCTTGAGGTGAAGAACAAGATGACTAGTGATCTATAACTAGAATTGATGGAACCTATGAAGACATGACATGCTACATCTATGAGGTTGAGGGATCTGTGACTGGTGGTTGGTTGTGTTGGGATCTGTGTCCTTAAACTAATGATCCATGACTATGACTAAATTTTGGGCCTAAAGAATTTTTGTGACTATGATGAGATCGATGACCTAAGAACTATCTAGATGACATGGATCCACCCAAAATGCTCTGGTTGCAGTTGTTGTGGCTCCTATTGTTGCCACTCCATGTCCTGCTTTGAGACTGAGATAAACCAAGCTCTCGCTACTCTATTAGCACTGCCCTCTCCTATAACATCTTGTGCTGCCCCCAACTAGTGATAACTTTGGCCAACTTCTTGGAAATATCCTCCACTGGCCCTATACACAATTGTGTAAACTCAGAACACCAGCTATGTTCCTCGTATTGTCTAATCATAGCCTGACCTCCATCCACCCTAGTCACTTCTAACTCTGCCTCTTGAGTCCCGTTCTGAGTGAGGGCCTCATCCAGTCTACTTTGCATATCTTCCAACCTCTTATCTACTAGGGCATCCCATGGCAAAGGTGGCATCCCAGCTACATCCTCCTCCCCATCCACAATCCACTCTCTCAGTTGTCTCTTGACCCCATTTGTGTCGTCCTCCCCATTGATATCTAGCTCCTCATCATCTCCTCCAATTTCTTGATCTCCACCAACATCTAATACCTCCTCTCTAATATGTACCTCCTCCTCCCTCAACATCTCTCCCTTTGGCTACCCTATTGACTACTCTCCCTTAGCTCTGACCTCCTCTTGTTAGCCCTCCTCCTAATGGTCATCCTCTCTCTCCTCCTCCTCTCTATCACCTACTTCATGTATAAGTGATTAATGGTGCTCGCTTGACTCACTATCGTACCCTCTTGCCCTACCTCCTGTTGCCTCCACCTCTCCTCCTCCTCCCTCCATCCCCTCAACCTCCATCTCCTCTACCCCTCCCTTTGTCTCCTCTATCTCCATCCCTGCCTCCATCTCTCCCTCTCCCCCTACCACCATCCCTTCCTCCTTGCAGAAAAACTATGGAATCACTGACCACCAATCAACTAGTGTTGGCTAATCAGGATCTATCAAAGGCTATGGCCTATAATTCTACCACCATACATCATAATCTATTGTAGTTACTTAATTGGATCTGCTAGACCCCTGCTCCATGCCCACTGTTGTGCCACCAATCCATCCACCTGTTGCCCTACTAATGGTACAAATATAGTTGATCCCCACGTAGTCTCTCAAGATGAATAGGTGTATGCTATAGTCCCCATAAGAACATCTTTTTGCACGCTGAACTAACTTAATACCCATTGGGGCAAGTACATCTCAATGATAAGTTATGATTATATAGTACAACCAATCAAATATATAAACTACCCATAACAAGAAAGATGGTCATCCTCTCCTGGCCACTATGCACAATCTCTACATGTCCTCCAGACAAACTTCATTAGTGTGTCAATGTGGTGGTGCTAGAATCTTGTATCTCCAACTTGACTCTACTGCAATGTTTCGACATACAAATAAACATACAACATACCCTTGGTAAGTTGTAATCTCTAAACTAGAGGTCGAAAGATGGGGATATGCTCCCAAGCCTAGATCATTAATAATGTAGTCCCACAGCTAATACTACTCACCTCCATGTAAGCCACCCCATGAAACTGATGATATAAGATCTCGAGTAAACCATGGTCCCCATGTAAACATGGTCATGTCCCGCCTCATCCTAATTAGTACATCTTCCCATCCAATAGGAAAACCATGACCGTAGTGATCAAGAATAAGCACATGAACAATCAAAGTGCATAGCATAGCATCCCATCAATGGTAGCACTCACCCATAAACTCTCATCTAATCACATACCCATCAATTGCTAGTTGCACGACATCACCAAGCTCATAATACTTTGTCAAAGCCTACAGTCCTTGGTGTGGATCATATACCACTTACTCCTCTCTGATCAAAATCTGCAAAATCCTTTAAACATCCTTGAACATGATAGTAGACTCTCCAATTGAAAAGTTAAATGAACAAGTCTTTGAATGCCACATCTCTTCCAATGCTTTCAAAAGACCCCCTATTTGCCCGGATAATGGGCATATAGGTCACATAGTATAGTCCTAACTACATCAGTTGCCTACGCTCCCTATCTCGTAGCTAATCTCTAAAGGCATATGTCACTAGTCTAAACTCTCACATATAAATAGGTGATATTTGTTTTTACACAAGTAGAAATAGGAGTTAGCATATCATTGAACATCATTGAACATCATCATTATCAACTATTTAATCAAAAGTATCTAAGAAACTGAGACTCGACTAAGTCAACCCTAGTCAAACTCAAATGTGTCATTTCATCAGGAATCTACATCTCGGCATGTTGATTACATGCAAAATCTCACAAATGTGTCATCCTATAACACTCATGTCACTCCCTCCATCAGTTGTGTCATTGTAAAACATTTGTGTCTCACAGTGCCACATTTGCACTTCACTCTAGCAATTATGTTGCATAACTTAACACTTATGATGTGAATTCAATTGCATCTTTCACAAATGCAGATGCTTCGCAATGCATCTATTGACCTAGCTTTAATGCCTAAAAAAGCACATAAAATGATAAAATTACAAAGCAAGAATAGGGTACGTACCAGTGGCTCTCTGCCCTTTGGTCATTAGAAGGTCCGCACTCAAAATTGGTGATGCTCAATCACTAAAATAAACATATTTGCACAAGGTCTCCTGGCTCTAAGCTCTCAAATCTAAAAAGGTAAAAGTCAAAATGAATTAACTTTTCACCTAGATTAAGCTTATTTATAATTTGAAATGGGGATTTTCTTGAAGGATTTATTGTTGGAGGCTCATTTGACCAACTTTGACTGACATTTTCACTGCCTTAAATATGTCAAAATCAAAAACCTATCACACCATTGTTTTTCTAGACATCAAATTGATTTATCAGAGATACTTTCCAAAAAAATTTGGTACTAGGCCAAAATTTGAAAATTTTCTCAAGAGGGCATAGATACTTTATACATTCACTAGGGCATATTTTTGACTGAAATTTCTTTGTCACAATGTGATAGGATACATTATGAAAAAGAGGGGAAAAATGTACACACATAAAATTGGCCTAGGCCTACAAACTTTATTTTCTACATACTTCTTCTCACCATAATTAAAATATTTAATTAGGTCCTATAGTCCAATTTCAACTATTAATTAAACAATTCTCAATTATTTAATTAATTCATGTCTCTTATTCCTCCTGACTATTTAAATAAATAAATTATATTTATTTTATTTAAATACATCGCTAATGTCTTATGTCTCTCCATAATTAAAAAAAATTCTATTTTTGTTCACTATTTCTTCTTGATTATTTATTTATTTAAATACATCACTAATTTCTAATGTCTTCTTATAATTAAATAATTTATTCAATTTATTTAATTATTATTCACCTTGGCTTTTCTAACTTTAAATAAAGACATTTATTTAAAATTGTCCACCTTCTAATTCCCTCTCCAAATAAATAATTTAAATTGATTATTTACTATCACATGGTTAATTCAAAAGGTTAATTCTCCCTCTTAAATCAAATAATTTTAAATTATTATTTGATTGTGCAGCTTTTTCTTTTTTTGTGCCCCATATTTACTCTAAAATCAAATTTTAACCTTCCATTTCAAATTTTAACGTAATGTTTCTCTAACCCTAATTGTGGATTGTCACATTCAATTTTAGTTATTGATCTTAGGGCATCTCTCATCTTTCAATCTTGGTCATTCATCCAAAATTGACTTTTCTATAAAAAGACAATTTTGGTCTCCTTTGGACATCTCTTAAATTCATGCTTTAGACATCTTCATGCTTTTGCTAATTTTTACATACTCTAGACTTGCTTCATATTTGCATATTTGTATTGTTTAGATTTTAGATTAGAATTCTTCAATATTTGCTTAGGACACAGTCATAGTCATAGGTTGCTCATCACAAATCTAAGGACAATTATCTACTTGCAGCAAATGGAGAAGGTACAATGAAGGTGATTCATGAAGGAATGAAGACTTGGTGAGATTGTTCCTTGTTTTTATGTTATTTCTTCTATTGTTTTTCATTGTTTAATTAGGGTTATGTTTGTTTATGCTTTATAATGCTAACCTAATATTTTCCCCAAATTACAAGAATAATAATAATCTCCTTGTTATCATTGTTACCTTTATGTAAGTTTACATCATGTTTGCTTTTTTTTTGAGTTGTGTAACATAAATTTTGTGTTATAGGGTTGGCTTCTTGATGTAAGAGCATCTAGTAGGAGACAATGAGATCTATTTAAGGATTGGCAGCTTGTAGAGATTTCAGATGGGTGTTACATATTTAGATGGGACAACATCTATTTTTAAGAAGACAGATGACTATTGCATATTCAGCTTCCAAAATGCACATTTGACTGTATTTATTAATTAAATGAAAATAAAAATTAAAAAAAATAAATAAAATTCAATTAAATAATAAATACAATTTAATGTGATTCTGTGGTCATCGTCGGCCTATTGTAATGGCCTCATCATTTTTCTGAGTTTAGTTTTATGATTTTAGAGGAGGAGCGGTAGGCTTATAAAGGAAGTGAAATGATGCAGCGAAGAAAAAGAACAGACTAGTTGTTGTAACTTTAAATGCTGAAATTTAAGGCACCAAGAATGGATAAAGTAGGTGGTGTGATACTTTGTTAGTGGAATAAGGAAGAAACATAGTTGAGGAATTTGAAGATGAATCTAGTGTAATTTTAAGTCCTCTCGTGAGTATTAAGAGAGGTCATTTTTATGTTTGTTTCTTTGAGTTCCAGATAAATAAACGTAATATTGTTGTAGTCAATCTTGTTGGTTCTGAGGCATTATAATAAAGCTATTGTGAAGTAGATTTTTCTGAATATTCTTGAGTATGCTGAGTGTTGCAAGTCCAATTTTCTAGGTCTCTGTAGTTAATTGTTTTAGAATTTCAAAATGTTAAAAAATTCTGTTTGTTGGTTATGGTTTCGATTTTTGACTAGGAGGGTGTGTATGGCTGCCCTTTATTGGGTACCTGACTCTGGTCTGCATCACATCTTACTATAAATTCACCTGGCGTAAGTGCTGCCTCCTTCGAAACTTTTTGACTGAACTAAGTTTTAGCTTCGGAATACAATGTCATTCTTCTAGGTTTTGATGTAACTTGCCTTTTTAACAGATTTTTTAATTTAAAAAGTAAAATTCAGGACTTCTTAACCATAAAACTTTGTACTCATTCGTATAAAACCAATTATTGTTTTTATTGACTGAAAATACGAAATCATAAATGTCGATATAATCAGTGTCTATGAGAGATACGCGAGTTTACACCTTTGAAAAGCTATAGAGCTGAAAGTGGAGTAAGAAACAGTTAGCTGGATTACATAAGAATCTGCACTACAATCCTATAATTTATTATGGATAACACCAGAGAAAACCAGAGGTATCAGAGAGTAAAGGAAAACACAACAGCCACTCACCCTTGATCTTCCAATGATTTATCATCGTGGTCCGCAGGAATGAAATAAGCAAAAGACCTGCACCGCAGTAAGTATGAGGATAATGGTTGCCCCGATGCTTCCAATAAAAAACCATGATTTCGAAAAGTAAGTTTTTCCGGAATTCATTCCAAGCTTCTGCCGCAGCGATCTTACTTTTTGTACTGTAGTATTTGATCAGTTTTTTCCTTGTTATTTGAATTGGATGGCAGCTTGGTAGTAAACGTGATTACTAATTGCTTACACGAGCTGAAGAGTCGGGTGACTTCAGAGTGCTGCCCAAGATTACAGACAATGACGCCGTTTTCTCTCATCACAGCTGCCCCTTTCTCTGTTTGGTACAACTCGTTCATGAACTAAACAAATGCCGTCATTCTTTTCAAAGGGCCGTGCGGGGAACAAACTTTCAGAGCAGTTAAATTCCTGATGAATATTTCTGATTCCGATTCCAATTGTATAGGAGGGATATGTAGCGTTCTTCCCCCAAAACTAATATCTTGGATTTTACCAGGTGCCTGGATTTTCACTCCGGTTTTCTGCCTGTTGCTTTTTCTCCTAGGGTTCTTTATCTCCAAGACAACAGTAGTAATCCAACCCTTAAAATCATCCTTATATAATGATTTGTGGATGACATACATCTTGGTATATCGAGTAATCCCATAGTTGAACCTAAAACAACATTCCCTAAGTGCACCCACTCATACCCTTGAGGTATATTAAGGGACCTATACTTGGTTACTCTCCCACTTGAATAATATAATTGTTGTTTTGTCTTCTTTATCTTCTTTTCTTGTGTGGAACTAGTGTAAAACCTAATACAAACAAGAGTCATGAAATCTATAATAATTCATTTCATTTTGATGAGCCCCCTAGTCAAATTAAATTTATAAACCTCTTTGAGAGAAATGGTGATGATAAACATATAGATCAAATAAAATATGGGGATGGTAATAATGTCGAGTTTAAAATTAAGAATTTACATATTCAAGTTGACGTATTTCTATTCCTAAAAATTGATGACATCATTAGGTACCTTATGAAAATAGGAGACAAGCTTCCCCCAATTGACAATCTTGAAACCTTGAGTATAAGAAACTAAAGTCTCCCAAAGAAAGAATAATTGAAAGTTAAACTAGAGTCAACAAATATGGATCTTAATCCAAATGGATCACCTATCAACCTTCAAAAAGAGGAAACTATTTTAGAATAGTTTGGTCCTTAAAACCAAAACTAATGTATTTCTAATCAAATATAAATATTAAGCAAGCAATTAGGAATCTTAACCTCTTAGATAAGTCATTCATTACCCAAAACTTTATAACCTAACAAATATTCCAATCATATTTATAGACACCTAAAACTGACAAATCCTCAATTACCTAATCAATTGACCATTCCCCCTATTTGATTGAATAATCCCTATATATCCAAATTTCATCCCCTTATCAATTAAATAATAACTTATTATTTTAATTAGTAAAATCACTATTCATCCACACCCCATTCTTAGAAAAATCATTTAATCATCCTTCTTCTATAGTTTACCTTAGATAAACGAATCTAAATTTTAATTTATGGAAATATCCCCATCCTTATTCGAAAAATAGAAATAAACATATCTATTTATTTTATTGCCTATTTTCTACAATTTTCATCAAGTGGGCTAAAATTAGAACCATCCCCTTAATCTCTCTACATGCACATTCCCAATTCTAGTCAACCCCTCTTAAATCATGTGCATTCCCACATGTGTACAAATATATGACCTTTTGTATGCAAGACATGGTCCCTTTGTGTGTGTCATGACATTGGTACCATGTTACATGGGTGAAAGGACTTGTCCATTCCTCATTGTTACTCCAAATTATCCCCTTTCATCCCCACCATCCAATATTTTGAAGGGGAATCTCCACCATTTATTTTCCCTTGAATTTTGGGGCCTCTTACTCTCTCCAATCATATAAGGAAACTTGTCCTCCTCTCATCCTCCCAAAGGTCTCGGCCAATTTGACCCTCTAATATTTACTTTTGGTCATCACCTTTTAATATTATTACCAAAAAATTGTAAATAGAGGCCAACCTAAGTCATTATAAAAAAATTCTCATATGCAACCTAATGTTGCTAGTGAAAGCACTCAAGTACTACCAATGAAATTTTTTTGAGAACAACTACCACATAGCTTGGTGCAATATGGGTTGGTGTTTGTGAGAACTTTGTTTGTTTGTTTGTTTGTTGAAATTTTAAATTTATTTAATTTTAATAGTGAAGTTGTTTTAAACACACATGAAATCTATTGCATCTTTAAGACTTCCAAAATCTATGTGAAATGGGATGCTTGGTTCAGTTTGATATCATATGTATCTTAGATCTATGGCATGTTAGTTGTCATATACTACAATGGATTGGTATAAATGCAACAAGTAGAATTTTATATTTGATGGCTTAATTGAAGGGTAATGACAAGTCCAACAAATAATTATAAAATGCATAATATACATAATTGTATATGAATTTATCTAGTATGCTAGATAGTCTATGTCTTGATTTAATCTAATGCTTGAAAGAAAGGTTGTATGTTATTAAAAGTGAAAATAATTTTTAATTTTTAAATTAATCTAATTTATTTGTATAATTGCTTTATATGATTAGCAGTGATGTCTAATTTTTATTTTTTTTGGTGTCCATATTAGCTTAGTTTTATCTTTGAAAGAAAGGTTGACATGACATGGAAAACAATCTAAATTAAAAAATAAACACAAATCAGTCATACAATTAATTTATATGACTAGTGAGGACATATAATATTTTAACTTTGTTTTATCTAGTAACTTTTAAGAAACCATTAATATAGATTTTACTTTGTGGTGTCCTCTAAATTATTCCACCCTTGAAAAAGGTTGACATGGCACTAAAAGTGAGAAAAAAAATAAGCTATTGAATGAATTGAAATGATTTGTATAATTTATTAGTAATATTATTGTCGAGGCCTAGAGTTTTTATTTTGTTTTGTCCATTAATTTTGAAGAAACCATACATACAATTCATTTATATGAGTAGTGTAGATATCCAAAATTTTACTTTTTGGTGCTTGATAACATACTTCAACACTTGAAAGAAAGGTTGACATGTCATTAATAGCAAGAAAAAAAACTATGCGACCAAATGAATTGAAACTATTTGTACAATTGATTTATATGATGTATGGATGCTGAAATTATTTACTTTGTGGTGTCCAATAACTTATTTCACCCTTGAAATAAAGGTTTACATGACATTAAAAAAAAAAAGAAAAAAATTTAAGCTACCGAATAAATTGAAATCATTTCTACAATTGATTTATATGACTAGTGTGGAGACCTAGATAGTAAACAAATAGAAACATTAGAAGCATGATTTTTTAAAAATTTTGAACACAAATTCCTCAATAATTAATATAACAACCGTCTACACTAATGCATATCCTACAAACAACATTAAATAATTACAAATTTGTATATAAAACTATTTATTTTAAATATATATTTTAAAAAACTCACCCATCCAAAAGTCTCACATCAAATTTTTTTCTAAACATTTATTATATTTTAAAATATTAATATAAAAATAAAATAGGTAAATACTTTAATTATTTACTATAACTTAATAGGAATGAATATATAAGTATTCATGCATTAAAATTTTATCTTGTAATGTGATTTGCAACTAGATATTTTATCATACAACTTATAACTTCTAACTTTCTTTTGTTATGACTTCCTAACTCAAATGCAATGAAGTTTTTGTCATGTCAAGGAATGTTAGGGGTTTATCAATCCCTTCAAGAAAATTTCATCTCAAGAAATCTTTGCAAATTCACAAGCTAGCCCAGATGTAATTCTCTTGCAAGAAGTCAAAATTATAGATACCCGACTCCAACTTCCTCTTCAATCCTTATGGAGGGATGTTTGATTTAAATCCACTCTTTATAGTGACGAAAGAAGTGGTGCAATGTTAGGATTTGCACCTTGGTTATCCAAGTTTATCATATCTTTAGGATTTGATCCCAAAAATAATTGTGTATGGTCCTTATTATTGCTCCAAGGAAGATCCATTGGTTTTTGCTCCATCTATGCTCCCAATGATTCCCCTTCTCGAATCAAATTTTAGGAATGGATGGTTAATGACCTCCCCATGGCTGAATGGGTTTGGGGAGGTGATCTCAACATGGTGGAAAGTCACTATGATAGAAGCTAGTTCAGTCCACATAAATTTTCCCAAAAAATATTTGATGCTTGGATCCTGGTGAGGAATACTATGGGAGTTTTAGATCACATTATGGATAAAAGATATTCTCATCTCAATCATTGGTTCACTTGGTCCAACTAAAGAGCATGATTTAAGGAAACTTAGTTGGATTGATAGATTTTACCTTGTTGATTCCCTTTCCATTGTCCCTTCTTCGCATAACACTCTTATAAAAGTTGATGCTTCTACCTCCCTTTTAGACCACCTCCTAATTTTGCTAAAATGTCAACTTTCTTCTTGTTCTTCCCAACCCACTAGCCTACCCTTCAAGTTCAACACCTCCCATCTTAACCATCGTGACTACTTTGCTTCTCTTATCTCCATTTGGAACGAAGCCCCTAGACCTCAACATACTTTTGGTTGGTTACAATGGTGGAATGAAGCTATTATTCATTGCACCACCTTCTTAAGATCTTATGGGAAAAGAATGGCTAGAAAAAGATCTAGAATATATATATATATATATATATATATATATATATATATATATATATATATATATATATATATATATATATATATATATATATATATATATATATATATATATATATATTGGAAAAAAGTAGAACCCTTTTAAATTTAGCACCAACTAACATCTCTCTTCAACATATTGTTGTTGTTGTTGAAACAAAACTTATAATATTTTGAATTTTATTGAAGTCAAGGAACACAATTAAGGGCTAGGCTACATTGGATGAAAGGAGGAGACAAGGGAACAAAATTAATTTCTATTTATCTTAGGAATATGCATTCCAAAGAAAGAATAATATCTATACATGACCAAGAGGGACACAAACTTTAAAATCTCAATGATATTAAATCCTTCTTCTTTCAGCATTGTCAACAATTGTTTATTGATCCTACTAAAGGAGATCACGTACAAGAAATAGTTAAATATATGGTTGGCACTTGCATTGCTAGTAAGATTGACTTTGCTCAAAAAAATTAATTAGACCACTTGATAACCATTGAAGATTTAGATGCTTCCTTGAATGATATGGCTAACTCTTAAAGTCCTAGGATTGATGACGTACCAACAAAATCTTACAAAATCTTATGGCCATTTATTAGGGAGGACTTCTATGAGGTCTATAAAGAAGCATTTTCTAAGGGATCCTTAGGTTCTTTTATTAAGTGTTGATTTAAAATTAATTCCCAAAGGGAAAATGAGAGTAATATTGCAAGTTGGAGACCAATCACCCTCCTTAATAGCTCATACAAGATTATTGCCAAAGATATTGCTAAAATAATTAAACAAGCAATACAAGAAATTGTCAGACCCAAGCAAACTGGTTTTATAGGAAGGAGATTCATTCTTGAAAAATTGGTACTTGCTTGGGAAGCTGTTTAATGGGCTCATAAAATAAGACAAGACTACCTCCTCATCAAATAATTGGATTTTGACAAAGCTTCTGATAGGATTGGGTGGTAGTTTATATTAAAAATGCTTATGTGAAACCCATCTAATTTGTTATATTTTCTTTAACAGCTCTGAGACTTTGTTAGATTTTATTTTATGTTATTGTTATTCTATCACTAACAGTGGAGCAATGATAGACTATATGGATGTGTTGATACATTATATGCATGGAGATTATGTTTAATGTGCTTTATGTTTGCATAGATGCTTAGTTGTGATGATATTGTTATATATATAAACATTGTAGTTTAATTAATATATTATCTCGTCAGTTGATGTGACATTGTATTGGTGAAGAGGACCGTATTGCATCACTAGCTTGCGAGTGCCTGTGATTTTCGCTATTCTCTCTTCACGGTGTGTGTATGAACTATTATCTGGATACATGTACGACATTTGCTTTGGTTGTAGGTTTGTAGGCATAGGACAACAGCTTCACTCAGTTTCATAGGTTTGAGCATGTCCACTACTCAATAGTAATGTTGATTGGGAGATAGTAACTGGTTAACCTTGTCAAACCTTTACCCTAGCACAGTGTGTCGTCAGTTCGTGTTTTGGTCATGTTCCTTATCCATGTTGGTCTTGGTATTTTATTTATCGTGCAAGTTTAAATTGTAAGGATTAAATTATATGCTGTGATTAAGTATTTAATTAGTATGGAGATCTTGGTATTAATTAATTAATTAATTGATTTAAATTTATATTATAAAGTAATTTTAATTATTAAATTAATTGGGAATATAAATAAATAAGTTATTTAATTATAAATTGGATTAAATAAATTGTTTTTAATTTTAAATGCATATTTGGGAAAGATCTTAGAAATATCTTGGTTTGTTAAAGAAGAGATATTTGTTATCTGAATTGGAAGTTAGAAGGGTTTGTTTTCTAATTGTCTTAAAATTGATTTACAAAGAGATTGAATGAAATTGGTGAGGAAATAGGAAGTTGTTTTCACAAGAAAAAAAAAGACTGAGGTTTTTGGGAATGGAAGAATTGTTTTCTGGTTTGAAGAAATTGTTAATCTTATAAGCTCTCTGATAATTTTAGGAATCTAGTTTGTTATATTCTTGGCTAGGGATTGTTTCTATTCTCTGGGAAGTGGCAATTCTTTTGAAGGAAGCTTTGGTAGCTCTATTGAAGATTAAAGGGAAGCTCGACATCAATCTCTGAATCGTTCGATCTTCTGGCATAGGTTCTTTATTGTTTTGTTAATTTTTATTTTAAAGAGATAAATTATTATTGTATAGAAAATTGGAAAATTTTAGAAGATGATTCTTTCATTTTAGAAGCTTTTTTTTTTTTAAAGAAATTGTTGTGATTGTTAAAGCCTCTGTAGAAAAATAATTTAGATCCTTTGTGTAAATTGATTATTTGAAATAGATTGATACAAAAGGAAATTATAGTGGATTATCGAACCTCTGTGAAAATGGAACCAAACCTATAGAAATTGTTATCCTCTGTTTCAAGATTATTTAATATTCCTCTGTAGAAAATTTCTTCAGTAGAAAATATTTGATGTGTAAGGGAACCTCTATAAAATATTTCTACATTATTCTTGTAGAAAACCTCTGAGACTAATTATCTTCTTGTAGTAAATATGGTTGGAATTTATATATATACATATATTGATTTATTGATTTACCTTCTAGTAAATTTAGTGTGATAAATTAGGTCGAAGAATCATCGTACGACAAATTTAATTCTATGTGAAAGTTTCTTTTAAACTAAAAATGTTTGAGTTTATGGGGTTTATGGGGTAGGCGAGGGGGTTACCCCACTGCTACCCCCATGGAAGGGGGTGCGGCTACTATGGCAGTGCCCTCCACAATAATGTGGAGGGGGCGCTATTACCGGTAGCACTCCCTTCCTCTGTATGTAATGTCGTCGGTGATTTCCTGTGTCAATTTATTATTTGGTTAAAAGAAAATTATTTTTATATAATTTTTTTATAATATGTATGGTATATGTTATGTATTTTAATATATAATATATATTATATTATATATTAATATATTTTATATTTGGAATTTGTTATTTAAAATAAATATTATATGTTTGATTATATATATAATTATTTGTATTTATACATATATAATTTTATTTATATATATATATATATTTGAATTATGGATATATAAATTTAAAATGTTTTTTTATTAAAATTTTGGAAATGAATAATTGGATTATTTAATTAGAAAATATATATATGTTTTTGGAATATGCATATTTATTTAACAAGGATATTTAGTTAGATGGATTTTATGGTTTAGTGTATGCAAGCACAAGTAGTTGAAATTGAATGATTAATTATTTTAATTGTGAAATTGAGTTAGATATTATGTGTGGTTGTGAAAACTATAGTTAAACTTTTAATATAATTTTGTTGTTGATTATTAATGGAAATTGTGTTTTGAATAATACATTTTAGTGTGAGATAATGATCTATTGGATTTAGGAGATCCGAATAGTAGTGCTTTTAATTACATGAGATTGTTTATTTTAATTTCTTATATTTATGTATTGGGTACTATGGGGAATTGTTGTTGTAGAGAAAATATAAGTCTTCCATATTGTAATTGTGAAAGGGTTGCCATTTCTGTTATTTGTCCTTGAGATTTCCTTGGGTAGTGCATGTAGTTGGATTGAGTATTGGACATTCATAGGGATGTTTTATCTCTTGTGTTATGTTATTATTAGTTTGTGCACTGTCTACCCTTGGGTGTAGAATGAGTTATTGTGTTGTCGATAGGGGAGTGGCTTTCAATGAGGGTTGTACTTGATTTTGTGACCCTGGAAGCATTGTAACCCTATGTTTTTGATTTACTAGTACAATGTGGTTTTGTACCTTGCTCGTGTCTAGAGGTAGTAGGTTAGTCTTGGTTACTTGTTACTATCTCCTAGCACAAGGGTTGGTCCTATGGGTGCCATATGGTTGGGTGGCGTGCACCATACACTGTTGGGTGTTCTCTTCATGTTCATGATGGTGGGATCTTCTAGTTCAAGTAGCTCATGTGTTTCTATGGAATTGTACTTCTCTTTATTCATTGTAATAGTGAGGCACTATATATTTGTATTCCTTATTTGAAATCAAGGAGAATTCCTTGAGTTGTAAATGTAATATTATGTATGATCTATTCATTGTTGGACTATAACTATTTATATCATTTTGAAGTGGTGTTGTATCTGTGGAAATATGTTCATTACATTTTTGTGTTTAATTATTTTGCAATGGGTGAATGCTTTGTTGTATGTTGTTATCATGAGTAAATTCCTTATGCTATGTTTTAGAATAATTTTAAAAGTTTTGAAATTCACATGTAGATGTGTTGTGTGGCCTAGAGGATGTATGTGTTAGATTAGCTTACTTCACTCATCATTGTTACTCTTTTTAAGGAAAAAAATAGTTGTGTTTCGATAGTGTTGCATCATCCTCTAGGTTGTGGGATGGGGTTTTACACTTGGTATCAGAGCCTAGGTTTAAGCATTAGGAACTCTGGGTTAATTTGGAAACCATTAAGTTGTTTGTGTAGGATTTAAGTTGCATGTCTTGTTTTACACCTTAGTGTGTTTTTGCAAGATCATGCCACCTAGGAGAGGATGAGGTCATGGTCATGGTCGCAGAGGCAGACATGGAGGTAGTTAGCAGGACTCACCTTCGCATGTTTCTCATAATTTAGATAATGAGGAACAACATGCTTCCAAAAACATTCTAGGAGGTGCTATTCAAAATCTAGATCCACCAGGGGTTGAAGGCACTCAGTTGCATCAATTGTTAGAGGATACTCTTGCCCATCTTGGACTGAGGCAGGAAGTAGAGTTGATTGTTGTTAGGAGAGAGATGTACCAATTCAGTCAGAGGTAGTGGGAGCTGCACACATGAGAGATTTACTTAGAGCTCGACCACCCTTATTTGATGGATCAAGAAGCAGTCTAGAGGCTGAGACCTAGCTAATTGACCTAAACAAATGCTTTGCTATGCACTCGTATGGTAGAAACACTAGAGCCAGATGTCCGATTATGCACCTAAGAGGCTTTGCTTCCACATGGTGGAGATTGGAGGAGCAAAAACTTCATATTGATATCGGTACCATATCTTGGGAGATGTTTCTAGAGAGGTTTTGTGCCAAATTTCTCTTTGATCATTGGTGACAGTGTCGTGGTGATGAGTTCCATACTCTACGATAGATGACTATGTCAGTGGAACAATATGAGCATAATTTTTATGAGCTCAAACAGTACACAAGCATTGGTGATGATGAGGGCATGTTGGTGCAACACTTTCTTAGGGGCTTAAATGCCCATATTAGTGGAGGAGTGCTAGTTTTTGAACCTAAGACTATGGAGACTGTGGTAGATAAGGCTATACTTGTAGAGGAGAATTTGGAAATGGCATTGGGTGGTCATGTTGAAGGACAAGTGGGTAGCACTTCAGCTGCAGGGCCTAGTGTACGTAGTGGTCAGACTTAGGGCGTTGGACCACATAGGGCACAATAGACACTAGCACAGAGTGGAAAGTACTAGAACTCACAAGGAAAACAAAAGGATTTTCCACCTAGACAGAATGAAATATATCAGTCAAGGGTTGACTGGAATTGGAGGCATGTCAAATGCTTCAGTAATGCCCAACTAACACAGAGTACTCAGTCTACCCTTAGGGGTAGTGTTCAACAATCTAGTGCACCTTCTAGAGGTAGAGGTTTGGGTAGGGGTACCAGGTGTTTTACTTGTGGCCAACAGGGTCAGATAGCTCAACAATGTCCCAATAAGAGCACATCAAGATATACATAGAGGCCAGTAGTGTCAGAGTCGACTATTGGTGATACAGGCAAAGGACATTGTGTATTTGTTGTGGTTGATAACTGCCAGGTTGACCACTAGAGCACAATGGTGGAGACTACTAGTATGTTGCAGGGTAACAGTGTTACCATTTTGTTTGATTCAAGATCCTCCGACTCATTTATTTCATCATCTATCGTGGCACATGATAGACTTGGGGTAGTAAGGCAAGAGGGTAAGTGGCAAGTCGAATTAACATCTAGTGCTAGAGTAGTTGTACATTCCCATGTATTGGATTGTAGACTAGATATTGGTTATTTCCACACTACTGTAGATCTTCGTGTTATACCATTAGGTTCTTATGGCATTGTCCTAGGGATGGATTGGCTCGGTGTTCATAAGGTTGTGATTGATTGTCGATACAAGTTGATATGATGCATTGATGCATCTAGTAGTGAGGCTGAGTTAGTAGGGGTCCAGAGACCTATATCACTAAGGATGATCTCAGCTATGTAGTTGAGAAGATGTGTTTATTAGGGATGTTAGTTATTTGTTGTGATAGTAGATGACTTGGAGATGGGTGATAGAGAGGATAAAGTGTCTATAGATAGCCACCCCATACTTCAGTAGTATGCAGATGTTTCTCCAGATGATATTCTAGGGATGCCACCTCAGTGTGACATAGACTTCAAGGTTGATCTTCTACCTGGTTCTGAACCAATTTCACGAGCCCCATACCATATGATGACTCAGGAGATTAAAGAGCTCTGCTTGCAGCTTGAGGAGTTTTTTGAGAAGGGTTTCATCCACCCTAGTGTTTCACCTTGGGGAGCATCGATGATCTTTGTGAAGAAGAAGGATGGTTCTCTTCATCTGTGCATAGATTACCGACAGTTAAATAAGGTCACCATCAGGAACCGTTATCCTCTACCTAGGATCGATGACTTGTTTGATTAGGCCAAGGGTGCTACAGTATTTTCTAAGATCGATCTTAAGTCAGGATATGATTAGTTGTGGATTGTGGATTATGATATTCATAAGACAACATTTCACACACGATATGGTCACTATGAGTTTATAGTGGTACCGTTTAGGTTGATGACTGCACCATCTGTATTCATGAGCCTGATGCACACAGTTTTTCGCACATACAAGGATAGATTTGTAGTGGTATTCCTCGATGACATATTGATTTATTCTGGGACAATTGAGGAGAATAATGAACATTTGAGGCACGTATTGCAATGTTTGAGGGATAATAAGTTGTATCCCAACTTGTCCAAATGTGTGAACTAGAAGTTAGAAGGGTTTTTTTTCTAATTGTCTTCAAATTGATTTACGGGGAGATTGAATGAAACTGGTGAGGAAAGAGGAAGTTGTTTTCATGGGAAAAAAAGAAAGAGTTTTTTTAGAATAGAAGAATTGTTTTGTGGTTTGAAGAAATTGTAAATCTTGGAAGCTCTCTGATAATTTTAGGAATCTAGTTTGTTATATTCTTGGTTGGGGATTGTTTCTATTCTCTGGGTAGTGGAAATTCTTCTGGAGGAAGCTTTGGTAGCTCTATTGAATGTTAAAGGGAAGCTCGACATCAATCTCTGAATTGTCTAATCTTCTAGCACAAGTTCTTTACTACTTTATTAATTTTAATTTGAAAGAGATAAGTTAAATTATTATTGGATAGAAAATTGCCGAAGTTTAGAAGATGATTCTTTCATTTTAGAAGCTTTTGTTTTTTGAAAGAAATTGTCATGATTGTTATAGCCTTTGTAGAAAAATAATTTAGATCCTTTGTCTAAATTGATTATTTGAAATAGAGGTATACAAAAGGAAATTATAGTGGATTATCGAACCTCTGTGAAAATGGAATTGAAACTGTAGAAATTGTTATCCTTTGTTTCAAGATTATTTAATATTCCTCTATAGATAATTTCTTCTGTAGAAAATATTTTATGTGTAAGGGAACCTCTGTAAAATATTTCTACATTATTCTTGTAGAAAACTTCTGAGACTAATTATCTTCCTGTAGGAAATATGGTTGGAATTTACATATATATATTGGAAAATATATGAATATACATATACAAATATATATATATAGTAAATTTACTGTGATAGATTAGACCGAAGAATTGCCATATGCCGAACTTAATTTTGTGTATAAGTTTCTTTTAAATGAAAAATGTTTGAGTTTATGGGGCAAGCGAGGGGGTTACCCCACCACTGTCCCCATGGAGGAGGGCACAACTGCTATGGCAACACCCTCCACAATAATGTGGAGGGGGTGCTATTACAGGTAGCACTCCCTTCCTTTTTATGGGACGTCGTCAACGATTTCCTATGTCGATTTATTATTTTGTTAAAAGAAATTTATTGTTATATAATTTATATATAATATGTATGGTATATGCTATGTATTTTAATATATATATTCTTTTTTCATTCAAGGGATAAATTCTTTTGATCGGAGCTATGAATCAGAATACAACCATTCAACAATACCAACCCAACGGGGTTTGAACCTTGGTGGCAAGAACCACAATGCCACTTAAAAACCATCACACCATGCCAATACCGGCTATAAAATTATATATTTTAATATATAATATATATATTATATATTAATATATTTTATAGTTGGAATTTTTTATTTAAAATAAATATTATATGTTTAATTATATATATAATTATTTGTATTTATAAAAATATATATTTTTATTTTTTTTATTAGATTGTAGGAATCAGGTAGCACAACCCCCTATAAACTACAGTGCACCTAGTAAACTTTTTAATGTGACCGGCGGCACTGGCGTGACATTCCCTTCGATACCACAGGGGTGGGGGAGACTAGACCTCATGACCAACCTCCTGCAACATGAAAGATTTAGCCAACCGAGCTAGGGCCCCAACCCCGTATTTATACAAATATAATTATATATATATATATATATATATATTAATTTTTAAAAAAATTATTAAAATTTTGGGAATGAATAATTGGATTATTTAATTAGAAAATATATATATGTTTTTGGAATATGCATATTTATTTAACAAGGATATTTAGTTAGATGGATTTTATGGTTTAGTGCATGCAAGCACGAGTAGTTGAATTTGAATGATTAATTATTTTAATTGTGAAATTGAGTTAGATATTAAGTGTGGTTGTGAAATATAATTTTGTTGTTGATTATTAATGGGAATTGTGTTTTGAATAATGTATTTTAGTGTGGGATATTGATCTATTGGATTTAGGAAATCTGAATAGTAGTTTTTTTAATTACATGAGATTTTTTATTTTAAGTTCTAGTATTTCCTTAATTGGGTACTATGGGGAAATTTGTTGTAGAGAAAATATAAGTCTCCCAGATTGTAATTGTGAAAGGGTTGTCATTTCTATTATTCATCCTTGAGATTTCCTTGGGTAGTGCATGTAGTTGGATTTGGTATTGGACATCTGTAGGGATGTTTTATCTCTTGTGTTTTGTTATTATCAGTTTGTGCGTTGTATACCCTTGCGTGTAGAATGAGTTATTGTGTTGTCGATAGGGGAGTGGTTGGATTTCAACGAGGGTTGGGACACAAAGTGGTCCTAGGAGAACTCATGTGGAAGTCAATGTAATCAGTGGAAATTAAATAACCTACATTAGGGGAATGGGTAGTTAACATATTTACCTTGATAATTAGCCTCACTCATTGGCTCAAGGGCTTGTGTTAGACTTTAGATGAGTTGGGAAGGCCTAGAATGGAAAGATCATTATCTTTTCTTCTCAAAAGATAATTGATTCTGCACTGGTGTGCATGTGGGGCCAGAGGTTGTAAGAGGTTACCAGGATAACCCAATATGGGGGTCGGAACCTAGGAATATCTCCTTAGGATAACCAATGGGTGATCCCACAATAGTGGTTTACAATTTTTGGCCAAACTGGACACTGATAATTTTTTTTAACACAATTTGCACATTTGGGCACCTATAGCGATTAAACCGTAAGGAATTTGAAGATGATGCAAACTAGAGTCTTGTCATATTTTGTCTGTAGATTGTAAAAATATTTTTTTCAATTTTTTTGGAATTAGACTGTACTTCTTTTTCCATCTCCCATGAAAATTGGTTTTTTTCAAAAAATAGCATTTTTAAAAAGTGGCCCTGTATAACGTATACTTTTTTTCCTTGAAAGATAAAATTCAATTCTTTCAAATTTAGATTTCCAACTCTGATATCTAGTGCTTCCACTTGGTTAGATAGTTTTTATTATTTTTCTTTAATCAAGTTTCAAAGTCAAATCAATTACAATTCAGACATAACACGACCGTATAGCATAACTTTTACTGTATGTATCTAAATTCTTTTTTTTTTTTGTTGGATCAAGGACTTTAATATCTGGTACACTCATATTTTTAAATTTTTTTTTTTTATAATCTTCTATTTTTCCACTTGTGCAGAACAAAGAGTTTTGTTTTTAGTGAAGAACCTATATTTGATAAAAATTTAAGAAAAGATAGATAATAAAATCAAAACATACTAAAATTATATTTGTTGGATAGCTCATTTTGAGGGGAACCCGATACTAGTTGGGTTTTTGAGATCTCCTCCATTTTCATTCTCAAATCAAGATTTGAAGTGCAAAATTTTCACCAATTCTGTTGCCTTAGGAAGCAAGGATGAAAAAAGATGGGTTTGGCCAAACATGTGTTTGGTCAAAGAAAATAGAAATGTTCGGTTGAACTAGGGTTCAACCGAACCAACCACACATGGAATAAAAAAATGAATTTAAATGGGTTCGACTGAACATTCTAAATATGTTCAGTCAAACACCTTGTTTTTAATATTAATATAGATATTATTTATATTCTTTTTAAATCATAACTTAAGAGAAAGATATGGAGGGAGTGGGGGTAGGCGGGAAGGCTTAAATTTGATGGCCATATGACCATATTTAAAGATTTTTGCTGTAGAATACAATCAAAATTTTAAGAAGATTGTAAAAGGAGATATTTTTGATAAACTGTCAAAATTTATATAGAATTATAATGATATATATGTTTGATTTATATATAATTTTACATACACTAAGGTATATCATAATATTTTAAGGGCACCTTGAAT
>VDFB02000015.1:454688852-454753623 GCA_007258455.2 Sequoia sempervirens | reverse complement strand
ATTTAAATGCATCTTCACATTAATTTAGAAGGGAACTATAAAATAAACTTAATGTTAATCTAGTGTTGTAATCTGTCTTAAACATTCACATTGGATATTGTGCCTTTCTAGGCACTGTGGACCTCATTTTAGTGTAGTTTAAAGTGTATTTAATCACACTTTCACATTGAATTATGTGTCCCAAGCCATAATTGACCTTTACATCATCATTAATAGGCCCCTATTACCCTATATTGTGCATCCTAAGGCAATATTTGATCAAATACCTAGCATAGTCATTATATAAACCTTATTTCCTTACTTCGTAGCATCCTACCTGGCAAATAGGCCCCTATTGGGTCTAATTCACCCAAGGTGGTGAATGAGTCCCATTTGGGTCATTTTTTACTTTTGAGCAAGAAATTTTGGGATTTAAGCTTTATTTTTCTTCATGCCAGCCTTGGGGATCCAATTAATAGGAAAATTAGGAGAATTTCCTATAAAATCAACCTTTTGAACCCTAATTCATATTCTCATAACTCATTCACACATCTCTTATCATTCATTAATCATTTATATTCTCTATCAAGTCAAGCAAATTAGCGTTTCATCATTGCAAGTCATCAAGATAGCTTTTTAGGAAATTCAAGGGTTGAATCTTCATGTTTTGACACAAAACTTCAAGGTCAATCATCATGGAAAGGTATTAATCCCTTAATTTCATGTGAATTCTTCATATTATCTCTTCATTTGGTTTAATTACGTACAAATGGATTTGACCAAGGCAAAGCCCCATGCCCTAACATTCAACATTTCTCTTTCTCTTCTTATGTTTTTGAAAATTTAGACATTTTGGAAGCTTGGAAATCATTAAGAATCAAGTTGCAAAGTTTTTTAAGTCTTCCCTTCATTGTTTAAGGAAAAATATAAACAAAAAGTCACTTTCAAGTTCAAAAATTAGACTTTCAGAGGTGGACACTTGTCAGGAACTAGAGAGTAGATCAAAGACTTCAGTTTCCACTTTAGGATTTTTAGAAATTCAAAAGTGGATTAATTATCCATGGGTGGTGAATGATTCCCATTTCCAAGCCTGATTTTGCTTTTCTACATTTTTGGATACCCATTTGTCTGAAACGGGCTCTATAATAGTTTCCTAGATCTGGGACTAATTCGCCTAGAATGGTGAATGATTCCCATCAAGCCTAAAAATTAGGATCAACAGTATTGTAGATGTCATTTCTAGTCTTCATCAATATCTCAAGTGCACACTTTCAGTTTCATCCATTTTTGTTGCAGTTTATGTTCTTTTCTACTTCATTTTTGCATATCACATTGTATTTTCAAACATTGCATATGTCATTAGTTTTTCTCTCATATTTAATCAATTTTATCAATTATTTATATTTAGTCATTCTTACATCATACATTCCTTAGTTTGAATGAATCACCTAGATTTTGGGTGTGGGATCTATCTCTTTCCATTAGGTGAAACACCCTAATTGAGCAAAAGAGACATAGAATTTCATACCCCTATTTAATCTATGGTTCATTTTGGTGAACCTATTTTTCAAAAAGAATATTTTTTGATTTAGAGTCCATTTTCATCCTATTCCTAGCTTGCATTGACTTTGCATTAGAGTGGCATTGGTTAATTTGTATCTAGTGTTTCAATTTTTTTCATTAGTGAAAAGCTCATTTAGCTTGCATTTTTGCACATAATTTCCTTAAAAAATTCTAAAATTCTACATCTACATCTTAGGTTTGCATCATACAACATCAAAAGCATCAAAACAAACTAATTTTTTTTGAAATTTTTGAAAAATACCCTAACTGGGACTCACTTGCCATCCTGGGCAAATCAAACCTAGTATATATTTTTAATAGTCTATTACAAAGTCAAAAACCTCCTTTATGTGCTTCCTAAGGCTCCTAGTATCATATACTATAAGTTTGGAAAGTTTTTGTAACATTTGTTTGATGCATCTAGCTCAAAAAAGTCAATTTATGGTAGTCATTTTTGAAACAATTTCAATCACAAGCATCATTAGATCTGAAAAATGCTTACCTTTCTAAAAAAATTCATAACATTGATAAAAGTATTTTTCACTTTTGCATATATACAATATTTCTATTCATAAAACTTTGCATAAGTTTGTTAAAAGTGCTTTTTATTCTTGCATATTCATTCAGTACATTCTTTAAATCTTGCATATATTGGATAAGAATGTAAATTGTATCTTTGCACATACATTGTTGAAACATTGCATGCAATGGTTAGAATTGCTTTTCATTTTTGTTCAAACAATTCTAGTATTTTACATAACTAGACCTATTAAGAAACATTCCCTATCTTGTCCCTTTAAGAGTGTTTTTGTGATAGAGAATACAACCTTGGACATTCCTAACACTCATATTCATTCTTCTCCTAGTATCTCTCCTACTGGAAAAGAAGATATTTTGGTGATAGAAGAACCAATCAATTAGATTTTTGAGAATCCAAGTTGTTTCTCTCCTCTTACCTCTTTTTGTGGACAAGACATTAATAAACAAGATAACACAACCATAGGTGACCATGACACTAACATTTGTTCTTCTCCTTATTGTAAAGATGATACTTCAATGTTAGAAAATATATTTTGTGAAGGTTGTCAGAATCTTAGTTGTCCCCCTCCTCCTAAAGAAACCCTTGTTGAGCATGACAATTCAACACTTGATCATTCCCCTACTTGTGGTAAAGTCATTTTAGAAGAACCAATCCTTGAGTGTCAAGAACATTTGGTGTGTTGTTCTCCTAGTAACCCTTCTCCTAGGGAGGATATCATGATGCGATACAAGGATAACTCTCACTTGCTAAGGGATGTTAATATTATTCAACCTCAACTCATTATTTACCCTCCACAACAACCTCAAACTAACAACAAACCTGAATTAATCCTCTACCCACCTAAGAACAATGTTTCCTAGCAATTGAGTCATAATACCATTTCTCATACATATAACACTCAAAAAAATCTAAAACTAGAACAACCAACCACAACATCCCTACCCTTTCCTAACCCTATCATCCCTAAGCATATCTTACTAGGACCTCCTAGTGGAAAGGAGTACAATCTTGTCGAACAACTAAAGAATACTCCTGCTAATATATCATTATGGGACCTCATTCAAGTCTCCCCTCATTATCATAACATGATTCAAAATGCTTTACAACAAGTTACTGTCCCTTCTAACATGCACATAAATGATCTAGTAGCGGGTGATCCCACAATAGTGGTTTACAATTTTTAGCCAAACTAGACACTGAAATTATTATTTTTAACTAAATCTTCACATCAGGCACCTATAGCAGCTAAACCATGAGGAATTTGAAGATGATGAAAACTAAAGTCTTGTCACATTTTGTCTATAGATTCTAAAAAAAAAAAATTCAAAATTTTTGGAATCAGATTGCACTTCTTTTTCTGTCTCCCACGAAAATTGGTTTTCTTTAGAAATCAACATTTTTAAAAAGTGACGCACACCATGTAACACACAACTTATTTTCCATGAAGGATAAAATTATAATTATTTTGAATTTAGATTTTTAACTCTGTTATCTAGTGCTTCCACTTGGTTAGATAGTTTTTTATTGAATATTTTTTCTGTATTCAAGTTTTGAAGTCAAACCAATTACAATTCAGACATGGCACGACCATATAACATGCAACTTTTTTTGTATATATCGAAATTCAATTTTTTATTTTTGTTGGATCAAAGAATTCAATATCTGGTTCACTCATATTTTTCAAATATTTTTTTTAATAATCTGCTATTTTTCCACATGTGCAGAACATAGACTTTCATTTTTGATAAAAATCCTATGTTTAATAAAACTAAAAAAATAAATACATAATAAAACCAAAACATATTAAAATTATATTCGTTGGATAGCTTGTATCGAGGACTAGCTGATTCTAGTTGGGTTTGTGAAGATTCCTGCATTTTCATCCTCAACTTGAGCATATAAGCATAAAAATGTAGGCTTTTTTTGTGAAAAAGGTCAAAAATTAGGGAAAAGGGGGGTTCACTAGAACAGGAGAGGTTCTAGCAAACCCCCTTCCCAAAAGGGGTTTTCATTTGGTTTTTTTCTATGCATGCATTAAATTGGTTCGCTCAAACCATGGTTTGAGTGAATCCTTTTCTAGTTTGTTCAAACCAATGAGTTCATTCGAACCTCGAGAATGAAATTTTTTGGCATGGGGTCATTTTTTACAAGTTTTCCTTCCTCATTTGAATTGTAAACCACTTTTGTGGGTTTATCCTAGCCATCATTGAAGCCATAAATGCTGACATTGTTTTCCACCAAAGTGAGCTCCCTCCTTTGGATGTGAAAAACCAAAATGAAGCTTTCATGATCATTGCTCAATACAAATGAAAAAGGATTAAGTGAACTCTTGTAGATATTGGCTTTGCTCTTAAGGTGTGTGGAGTGAACCTTCTTGATAGACTAGGCATCAATAAATCCAGCATTCGACCCGATCCTTTATCCATCAAGGTATTTGACAATGTAAGAAAACAACCTTGGGCACATGATCACTTTACCTATTATAGTTGGAGTGGCCACATTAGAAACACCAATCCATGTTATGCATAATGACCTTGCATATAATCTTCTCTTAGGAAAACCGTGGATTCATGCAATGAATGGAGTGCCTTCTACTCTTCATTACAAAATAAAATACATCTACAACAAAAAAGTGTACACAATTGACATTGACCCTCATCCAAATAGTTTAAACATTGAGAAAAAGAAAGAAAGTCCCTTAAACACATTAACACCAACCAGACTAGTGGACCTCGTTCAACAAAAAGAAAAACAACATATTGAACAAGTCACGTTGCTATTAGAAGATGATTGGGGTTCCCTGGATTTCGAAACATGACTTCATGGGTGAGTACAAAATCATCCACAAAGATTCAAATAAGGGAAAAGAAACAACAATAATGTCAACACAAAATTCAGACAACCTTTCAAAAGCATCTGCCTCAACCACTTTAGAGAAAGAAGCAAACTACACAACCACCTTTGACAACAATTATCACCAACCACTACCCAATCCAAAAGCAATGAAAAAGCTTTATGGAAAATGGTATGAGCTTATGAAACAACTTGGATATAGTGGAAAAGGATGTGGTGCTAATGAACAAGGTATCCACAACCCTATCAATCCTATCACACAACAAGCGATTCATGGTCTTGGTTATTATTCTTTGATCAAGAAAAACAAGCCTTCCCTCAACATCAATACTAGATCACAAAAAATCCTTCTAAACCAACCTTAACAGTAGTACATCCTGAGTTGATCGACACTACTGGTCTTCATCTTTCTCCTCAACCAAAACACACAAAGAACTCTTCGCTTCACATCAATGTCATCTTGCATAACACTAAAGATTTACTTTCGATAGATTTTCCATCCTCCTATAAGAGTGAGAAAAAAATCTTGTAATCTAAAGAACCTTGTGTAGGTATGACATCCTATACTAAGTAAGACATCTCTTTGGCACCAACAATAGAAACTACTTCACCCCTTGATCAAGAGGTTATCTTGTCAAGACTCCTACAAGATCACTTGATAATCCTTCCTCCAAGAACTCAAAATAAATTCTATTACAAGACTTCATTCTATGCATATCATAGAGTTCATGGTCATTCCACTAATGAATATAAGGCTTTGACTCATAAAATACAACATCTTAAGGAGTTTGGTGTTCTTCCTTATGTGGGGGTACCTCATTCCTCTAAATGATATTGATTTTCACTCTCACTTGTATCTCATCCATCACTTTGGCTCACCCTTTTCCTGCACTCAGTGGGGGCAAGGGGTTAAGTAGCCTTGAACTCGTATGTCACATGTACTTGCCTCCTTTGGATAGTTGTTAACCTTTCATGAACATATAAGAGCAAGCTTGGGATTTGGACGATGTGCCTTAAATTGGCTCGCATGTGACATACTACCTTTTTATGACATAGCTTATTAGAAACATATGGCTTGGCATAGGGTATGTGCAAGATCATGATGGGCCAAAAAGTGGCAATATGATGGGTATGTGGCTAATGAGTTTTTTTTTACCCAAAATTGATGAAACAAAAAGTGTTTTTAAAGGATATTTTCAGCTTTCCACCAATATAAATTATGATTTTCTTTGAATTTAATAAGTAATTATTATTCATTTTCTATTCAAATTACGACTAAAGTCCTAATTGACTGACTAATTGAAAAACATCTATAGCTTTCAAAAAGTATGACATTTTTTTAATCCAAAACATGTGTCACATTCTATGCTTCACATACTATAGGATTAAAAAAAGAAAAAATGAATTTCATGAAGTTTTGACCAAGTTAAGGTGGTTAGACATACAAGTTTTTTATATTTTTAAAATTTGTAATAAAAATTTCATAATTAATTGTTTATTTGGAAAAAAATTCCAAAAAAATATGCATCACATCGAGACATGAGTCCTCTACTTATATTTAAAATATTATAAAAAAGTATTATCATTTTATTGTGGTTAGGGTGGTCAGACAAACACTTCTTATTTTTTCCCTGAATTTTAAGTACTACTACATTGAAATTCAATTTTTTACCAAATAGATTTTTTATTTTTTTAAATAAACTTGGTAGTTTAGAAACTACATTCAATTTGCTATAGATTATATTCTTACATATTTTTGAACTAATATAGATAATTTATTCAAATTTTTACATCAATTTACCTAACTCTAATTTTTTTGATCTTTTTTGCCACTTAAGGGCCTATTTTTTCCATGATGATCCTACACATACCGCATAGGGATTTTTGGGTAAGCTCTCATGTCTTCTTCTTCTACTTTAAAGAAATTTCTCACAGTAATGGTGTTTGCAACTACTTTAAAGAGGGGGCATACATCACCACTCACATTTCATTATGTGATTTTCTTTTTCTTACAGTTCCCTCTCTTGGAAACATTAGGTACAATGTTGCTTGGGATGAGACATTACACTTGTCCTCTCTTGGAAACAAGATGAGACCAGTTGCACTTACCCTGTCTTGGATAAATTAATCATGATATTCCCTAAGATGAGACCTTGCATGAACTAAACAAAATTTCTTTGAACATTTCTTACACTATCTTGCAGTTACAATGTGTATGAGTGTCAAGCATATGAAGTTTTGCTTACCTCATAGGGCTCAAAAACCATTTTCCTTTGTGGAACTTTATTAAAGTTATCAAGATGTATAACTTTGATATGGTTGAACGGGAAGCCCATTCTGAGGAATAAATTTCCCCATAGCCACCTATGTGTTTTTGAGTACATACCAACCTAGCATATGTTTCTCACCTTTTGGGCCTTCTCACCCGGTGGACAGCCAAGAGTTCTATTGCCCCAAAGTGAGTATGCATTTTATTTTTGCACAAATAGCCTATATTTGAACCACAAATAGCTAAACAAATGATCAAAGATTGATCCACCTTTTCATTTTCATCTTTCTCCTCTTCCTAGTTTTTTCCATTGCATGATTGTGCATCTTGATGGTTTGACTTAGGATCTTGGATCCTAGGGGCTTGATTTTCTTCTAGATCTTTGTCATTCTTTGTCATCTACATCTATACAATCGGATCTCTCTTGAATGTCTACTTTACTGTGAGTTTGAAGAAATTTCATCATCTCACTAAAGTGGGGGTTAAATGTACCATAGAGAAAAGGAAACTTACTTGATTTTGGGAATAATTGATGATAGACTACAATTTTAGTCAATTATTGTTGTTTTGGCCTTTTCCCAACTGAGGGCATGCCCTCTTGATCATCATCAATTATTGTACATGGAAGTATAAATACAAAAATGGGATTTGACTTAGGTAATCCCCTATACAACACAACCTTTTTCCCTCTTTTCACGTGTATAGGTCAGATCTAGTGGTTTCAGTAGGATACATCTATAAAAGATGAAGTGTAGATTATAACATACACGTCAAAAATTTTAGATCCAAAAAAGAGGATCACAATTTAGGGTTCACCATGCCCTAGACCAATCATTTTAGATTCAAATTTATAGTACAAGTTCCTCATTGTTTCCATTTCTTAGATCTAGGTGAGTTCTACTACTTTCTATTTTCATCAATGTGATAAATTGCATTTTTACATCTAGGGTTATTTATCAAATAGGCTTGTTAAATAACATAAAAAAGTTACCACCCTCACAAATCAAGACAACATAAACTCTAGGATGTTGGTTCTCTCTTATGGCAACAAGTCAATAATATAACCCTAGTTAGTTTATGTTTGAATGTTGAGTCAAAGTGAAAAAGAGATAATCCTAGTTAATATAATTGGATCTAGGATCACTTTTCCTACTCAACACGATGTACATGGGATAGTGTCTATTGATATGGATAATAAAAATTACATGATGTTTTATGTGTTTCATACTAACCAATCTCTTATTTGAATATAAAATTATCCACTCTATTATAGGATAATCCCTAATGGATTAATATTGAATTATTAATTTATTCTAATAGATCTTAAGCACAAAATAAAACTCTACAATTTTAAGGTCTTAACCTCTAAGGTGCTTCAAATCGATAATAAATCACTTGTTCAGAAATGGAGAGCGAGAAAGGGATCGGGTTAGCTTTTTTGAAAACCTTGAAAGGGGATGGCAATGGTGAAGCTCATTCTGAAGAGGATGATGGGTTTTGCTAGTTCTATGAGGGTTTGTTTCAACTTGTTGGGAGTTCATGAGAGGTTATTTTGGCTTCTCCCCTACATTACCTATGTTATTCAAACTATTGTTAAGCTTGGTGTTTTTGTGTTGGTCTTTCCTCCCCCTTCTTAGTTTCATAGTCAATGCTTGGTGGTGGGTGCTCTTGTATTCCTAGAGGTTGGTGTTCTTGCATTACCTAATAGCTCTTAAGCACAAAATAAAACTCTACAATTTTAAGGTCTTAACCTCTAAGGTGCTTCAAATCGATAATAAATCACTTGTTCAGAAATGGAGAGCGAGAAAGGGAGTGGGTTAGCTTTTTTGAAAACCTTGAAAGGGGATGGCAATGGTGAAGCTCATTCTAAAGAGGATGATGGGTTTTGCTAGTTCTATGAGGGTTTGTTTCAAATTGTTGGGAGTTCATGAGAGGTTATTTTGGCTTCTCCCCTACATTACCTATGTTATTCAAACTGTTGTTAAGCTTGGTGTTTTTGTGTTGGTCTTTCCTCCCCCTTCTTAGTTTCATAGTCAATGCTTGGTGGTGGGTGCTCTTATATTCCTAGAGGTTGGTGTTCTTGCATGCCTAGAGGTTGGGTTTGTTGTGGTGTTGACACCATTTTTTTCCTGCTCATCTTTGGCTACTTGTTTTCTTCGTGGGAGGCTCTAATGTGGGTTCTCATGGCGGATTTGGGTGGGCTTTGACATGTATGTTTGTTCTACTACTTAGTTGTAGTGTCTTCCTATTTACTCCTCGTTGTCCTTTGGGTTTGCTAGGACCAAGACCTCTTAGCCCTTTTTTTTCTTGTGGATCTAGTATATGTAATTCTCAACAAGGGTTGTGGCTATCCCATCTTCTATCCTTAGTCTATTGATTTTTCTTTTCTCAAATCTTTTTGTTGGCTCTATGGCAGAATTTGTTTATGTTGCTATAGTGTTGGAAGATTTATAGAAGAAGAGTGCCTGTGGCCTTGGTGACCGACTATCTCTAGCCTCTACTTGCAAGTATCTCTCTCCTTTGGCTTCATATCTATGAAAATCATTTCCTATTCTCGCTATTGTGGGCTTCATGGTGTCTTTTGGTTTTATTGCTAGGTTTCTCTATGGTTTGGCTTTTGTCAGTGGAGCCTCTATTTTAACTATCTCATATTTTATTTTGACTTCTCCTATTAAGTCAAAGAACTCTCCCATAGTGGCGGAGTTGTTTTTTGTTGTAGGAGTTAGGTGTTGTTTGGCTAGGGATTTCATGGTCTTTATCTCAGATTCAACCTTTTCTCATTATGGTTGCAAACTTGGTTTGTGATGGGATCTTAGCTTAGCTTCATGTTGTGTTGGTGTCCCTATTTGGGTTGTGTTTCTTCTCTTCAAATTTCCATTCAACTTCTCCTTTTGAGGTGGAGAGGGTTAATGTTGTTGGTGGTGGGAGTTATTGTTAAGGGGCTTTCAAAGCCATTTTGGTTTGGCTGTCTTGGTGCTTCCTTGGGTACCACTATTTTATCCAATTGCTAGGTTGGATATTGGTTGGGTTTTGGTCATGTTTGGAGTTGGTAGGAGCTTTAGTCTTTGTTCTATTTTGCTACAAATGTTTTTTTTTTCCACTTTTGTTTTGGAGATGGAATCCCTTGGGGGCTTTTAGCTTGGGTTATGCTTCTTTTTCCTATTTATCTTTTGTGGAAAATGCCTTGAATGGTTTTCCAAACTTGCACCACCAATTAACACCTTTGAAGAATTGGTTAACAAGTTCATCACCTAATACTCTTACAACATCCAACATGACATAACAATGAAAGATCTTTGCAACTTGAAACAAAAAAGGGTGAATCGTTCCTTGTATTTTTCCAAAAATGGAGAAGGTTATTTGCAAGATATTCTCATCTTGTACATGAAAAGGAAAAAATAGAAATCTTCATCAAAAAACTAAATGACAAGATGAGCTATATATTATAATTACAATGCCCACCTACCTTCAAAACATTGATTGAAAACGAAATAAAAATCGAAGAGGCTCTGGTCAAGAGAGGAGTCGTCAAAATTTAAAATGAAAATAACTCATCAAATTCCACTAACAATCACAACAACAGTGACAAACCAAAATTTTGGCAATGAAACAAGAATGTGAGTAACAATGATGCTTTAGCTGAAACACAAAATGCAAAACCTGTATTCAACTTGAAAACAACTACCACCTAAACAAATCAGAACAATAATCCATCCAACAACCAAAACAACAACCAAAGTGCCAATCAAAACAACAACCCAAACAATAATGAATCTAAACCAGCTTCAACCTCATGCAAAATACCATCATCAAATCGAAGAAGGTTCATACCTTTAGGAAAATCATTCGAATCAACACTAAAAGAGCTTCTTGAAGCTAAAGTCATAACATTATCGGAGGCACGAGATTATAACCCACAAGTTAAACCATCCTAGTGGAATGATGCACATTACTATGATTTTCATCGAAACAAAGGAAACAAAATAAATGACTGTATATACTTAAAAAATTTGATACAAGACTTGATTGATAACAAGACCATATTTGTAGAAGGGCCCCAAATGAATAATTATCATGGAGCATTCAAGAACCCTCTATCAAACTATGAAAAATGGGAATCTTCTTCATCAAAAAAAAAAGGAAAGAATGCAAACTATGTCTATGACACTACCATCCTTAACATTTCTACAATTCACAATCAAATTCATGATAAACAAGACATTGTACCAGATGATTTGAAATTTTTTCAATCCCAAGATATGGCGGGACACTCGACCACACCTCATTGCCTATGATTTACTGAAAGTGATGATGCATCACTCACCCATCCACATAATCCTCCACTTCATATTGAGGTTTTGATCCATAAATATCTGGTCAAATGTGTTCTAATAGATGGAGGAGCTGATTTAAATATCCACTCTTTAAAGTTTATACATATGTTGGGATATTCATAAAGTGTAATAGACTATAATAAAAAGATTGCCATAAAGGGATATGATGTAGAGGAGTGCTTATCTAATAGATTAGTTACTCTACCAATCAAAGTTGGCCTTGTGGTGAAAGATGTGGTTTGCCAAGTCCTTGATCTACCCTTGACCTATAATATCCTCCTAGGAAGACCGTGGATACATGAAATGCAAGCAGTATCCTCTACATACCATCAATTTTTGAAGTTTTCTCATGAGGGAGTTGAAATCACAATACAAGGAGATCTTAATTCTTTCATGTATGGTCATAATCTATGTCCTAAAGATGAAACCCCTAGCAATTGTGACTTACCTTCTTCCCAAACACAAGTTGATCATGAATCCTTAAAATCATCTACCATAGTTACTGCACTATCAAATCCCAAGGTCCAAATCCATGATCTAGGATGTGGAGGATACCGTTTGGATAATTTGTTAGCAAAAGACACTGCTACCGCCATCGAGATGGATCAGAATTCCAACATTTATGCTGAGACAACTATAGAAGGCATGCATGAAGATGACATTTTTGGGATTGAAACCTTTTGTGATCCTGATAGTACACCTATCCTGCTCATGTCTACTCCCACTCAATTTTTTGATACCTATGACAACCCCCTATTTGACCAGGACATCTATGATAATCCACTCTTTGATCATGACCTCAATGGCGATATCCAACCATCAATTTTCCTTTCCACCTATCATGGGCTAGGGTATGAATCTCCTAATTTTGTCTCTACCAAGTCATCTTGCCAAATCATTAAGGATGTGCAAACCTCTGTTGATGTTACCAATACCAAAAAGGATAGTATCAAGTACCCCATTGATGGCATCACCACTACCATTCTCACTTCATCCATCTCACCCACATCCATTCACCTTGTAGACATGGATCAACATGTATCACTTGAAGATAATATAAAGGAGGCAATTCAAGAATCAAAGATAAAAATTTCTTTTTCAATTGGAGATCCAAAATCAAAAGAAAGCTTGCAAAGAAAGAAAGACCAATAAAATTCCTTTAGCAAAAATAAAAAGCTACTAGATGAATTGAAAGAAAATAAGGATCAAGAAAAGTCCCTTAGCCAAAACAAAAAGCTATTGGACAAATCAAAAATAAAAAAAGGTTAGAAAAGTCTCCTAGCCAACATAAAAAGCTATCAGGAAAATAAAAAATAAAATCAAGCAAGAGTTGATCTCCAAACATGCCTTTCACTCACAACTCACTATAGGCATCTATCAAAGAAATAAATCAAGGAAAGAACTTGTTGATCTATGGTCTCCATTCATGTCACATGTACAACATATCCCATTTCACCCATCCATGTTCACATACCCATCATATCAATACACTTCAATTAGTGATGTCTTCCAATGTGCCTTTGATCACAAACCCTTCATGTACTATAATCCGTCGACTGTCCAAGATCCTTTTTGTTTGAAGCCTAGTTGCCCACATTAGGGATCCTATCATACCCTCTTTCTTCTGTCACCTCTATCATCCATCATACTTTCCACTCACACTCCTCATTCCAATTGGTTCCTTTCATCCAACATGGTCATTCACACAGGATTGGATCATCATCATATTAGTCTCTGGATTAGTAGAATATTAGATGTCCACAACAGAAGGACATTTGTTTGATGAACCCCTTAATAGCTTGCATCTCACAAAATTCTACACATGAATAATCTAGTGCATTGGAAAAAGTCCTAAAAAAATGGTCACCTTGATGAAAAATTGGCAAACAAGCATCTTCACAAGAAAAAAAAAATCAAAAATCCAAAAAAAAGGAAAATACAAAAAATACAAAAAAAGTGAAAAATAAAAAAATAAAAAACATCATAAAATATGAAAACGTCCAATAACAAGTAGTTAAAACCTGGCAACATGTGCTATTTGTGAATGTTAGCTTTTCCATCTATTTGAGGATGCTAAACATTCACTTTTTCCATCTATCTGCCTATCATCAGAGAGCATCATGTACATATCCTAGCATCGTGGTCATGTCTCACACTAGACGGGGGCAAAAATCTTGAACTCACTGGGGGTAATAAAATTTGAGCTTGAACCAATAGACAAACAGTAGTAGTACAAATGCAACAAACACAATGATCACAGTGCAACCCAACATTAAACACCAATCACAAACATGAACACATCAACCATCCAAACTCAAAAAACCAAATCAGTCAAAATCCAAGCAAACTTTAAATGGATGATGTCCTTCTAAATCATGGCTTTATCATTGTGGCATGAATTTTTAGTTGTTGAACTTTGATTTTTGTTATCATATCTCTAGATCACCTTGATGATGTATTGAACTACAGGAGCCAAGAAGGAGTATGATTTTTCTTTTTTTGTTGTCTATGAGTTGATCACTACTACTATGCAAATTTTTGTAGGATGTTCTCTACAAAGTATCACTAATGACATTCTAAATTTACATAGGAAAATAATTAACTCTTGTTTATTTATGCAAGCAATAATCAGGTCATCTCGGTTTAATTTTATCTAGATGCTTGTGTTAACTTGCAATATAAAAAATATGGAAGTAGTACTTAGGTCATCATGGTCTAATTATACCATCGAGGATTTTACTCACTTTCAACATTTTAAAGATTCGATGATGATAAAAAGCATGACAAATTAGCTATTACAAATGACAATATCTACATATTAGATCTACATGGTTAAAGTAGATTGTATCCATGTTAGTTTGCATTTGTATCTATGGGGTTTCCAAAGCTGCAACAATTTATCAATGGTGTTATCTTTGGCACTATTGGATTGAGTGCATTTTGACATGAACCAAAAACACATCATTCTCATATAGAAAGCACATCAGTTGCATAATAATTTGCATAAATTAGAAAATATTCTCATATAGTTGCACATCAATTGCATCATCATTTGCATACATTAGAAAAAAATATCAAATCATTTATCCATCCATGCATCACATCCTCATATTTGCATTAGAAAATAAAAAAAGAAGTGCGTTCCGTCTCACTTGCATGATCCAAATCATTTCATCAATTATTAATCGATTAAGAAATTGGTCCATTAAGATGATTGAAAGACATGTCTAATAGAGTAAGATTTCCAAGAAGAAAAACATCTCTATTTTAAAAGGGTAATAATTGAACATGATGCATCTACAATCAAACTTGATGCATCACTAAAATCATTTACTCCTTTTATAAAATAGATCTTGGATTCACATAAGATGATTGAAAGACATGTCTAACATAGTAAGATTTCCAAGAATTTGTTGAAGAATATGATTTGTAAAAACATAATGTCATTGTTATGAACATCTAAAACTAGTAGTGAAGATGGATTTGTTATTACTCAGATCCAAGACTGACAAAGGACTAACTATATCAGCATCATCATTAGTATAAACGTCACACATCATTTGCATAATCAAATCCATCTCACATAGCATAAAACATCATTTTTATAAAATCCATAAAGCATATAGAATCATTAATCATATCATCATTACATACATCACATCTACCTAATTTCTAAAGTAATCAATTGCAGTGATGATAAATGCATGTTTAGTAGAAGGAGGTGATATATTTCCAATAATGTCTAATCCCCAAACCACATAGAGCCATATTAGAACTTGAACATGAAGTTCACATGTAAGAGTATGAGTTAGGTTGTTATGCTCCTAACATTTGTGGCATTTTATGACATAATCAAAGCAATCTTGTTCCATCTGCAATAGTATCCAATGTGGATGAGTTTTTGAACCAATATTTTTCCTCCAAAATGACCACCATAAGCACCTTCATAGGCTTGTTCAAGGGCTATGGGTATCTCATATTGTTTTAGGAATTTGAGTAATAGACCATGAAATGATCTTTGATACTACATATTGGCGAGAATTATATACTTAGATGTGAGCTTGCATAAGCGGGCTTGAATTTTCTTGGTTGTCAACTCAGGAAAGGTGTCGTGTTTCAAATAATAAAATATTGTATTATATATACCATTTACTCGAGTCTTCCTAAGTTGTTGTTAGCATGTTTTCCAATTTCTTGTTGATTGAAGGTTTCATGATGGAATGAATGGTGAATGTGAAATATTTTGAATGATCTTGAGGTGATATAAGAGAAGCTGCACTCTCCATTGCATCTGAATGTCGATTATCCTTTTGTGGGATGTTATCAATAGTAAATGACTTTTTAACAAGTGCATTGTAAGACCCTTTCATTTTGATAATTTGTCATGTTTTGCTCGATATGTTCCATTTATTTGTTTGGTTACTAATTGCAAATCACCAAATATTTTAATATCTTTGACACCCATGATTAAAGTAGCATGCAATCTAGCAATTGACACCTTATATTCAGCTATATTATTTGTACATATGAAATTTAATCGATATGACAAGGGAATAGGCTTTACTATGGGCAGGATTAGTATAACCCCAACACCAAAGCCAATTCTACACTTAGTTCCATCAAAATATAACTCCCATGTATTAGGTTTAATTTTAAACACATTATCATTGGGGAAAAAGGTGGTGCTAGGTAATGCCAAAGAAGAAGGAGCATCAACTAAGTGGTTGGTCAAGGCTTGATATTTGATTTATTTTGTGAAACAAACTTAATTTCAAACTTAGTTAACAACATCACCCATTTAGCTAGACGTCCTGACACATCTATTTTACGAATCAAATGTCTGAGAGGTTTAAATTTTGTCACCACCAATATTTCTACATTTAGTAAATAATGCACAATTTTCTAGTAGTGAATACAAGGGCCAAACATTGTTTTTTGATTGGTGTGTATCACTTTTAATAATCTATTAGAGTTTGACTAATGTAATAAACAGGTTGTTCTTTATCGTTTTTGTCTTGTTGAGCCAACAATGTTGCAAGAGCATCAACTAATGCAACTATATAAAGGATGAATGGTTTGCTTGGCATAGCAGGTTGTAGAATAGGTGGAGTTGATATTTATTCCTTTAAACTCTCAAAGTCCTATTTACAATCCTCTCTCCATTCAAAATGTACATCCTCTTTAAGGAGATGTGTGAAAGGTAATTTTCAATCGGCTAAGGATGCCACAAAGCAATGGATGGCTTGAATTCTTCCTTGTAACATACACAACTAAGAAATGTTTCTAGGAGGTGGCATGTTGATTATAGCATCAATTTTCTTTGTGTCAACCTTGATGCCTCTATAAAATATGATAAACCCTAAAAAATTTCCACTATCTACTCCAAAGACACAATTTTTTGAATTTAGTCTCATGTTGTGTTTTTGCATTTGTTCAAATATCTTTGAAAGGACATTCACATTGTCTTCTCTTGTTAATGATTTCGCCAAGATTTCATCAACATAATCTTCTAATATTTTATGTATGTAATCATGAAATATCAATGTCATGGATCATTGATAGGTTGTGTCTACATTCTTTAATCCAAAAGGAATCATAACCCATCAAAATATCCCCCAAATGATTGTAAATGTTGTATTTTATTGATCTTGTGGGTTGATGAAGATTTGATTATTCCAGAAAATCCATCCATGAATGACGACAAAGCATGTCCCACAGTTGAATCAACTATCATGTCGATATTAGGAAGGGAAAAATTGTCTATTAAAGAGGCTTTATTGAAATCACAAAAATCTATACACATCCTAATATGATTGTTAGGTTTTGTAACTGCAAAAATGTTTGAGATCCAAGGAGAATAATCAATATATCAATGAAACCTATGTCAAGGAGATTTTTGAGTTCTCCTTTAACAAGCAAAGCTATTTTAGGATTCATCTTTCATAACTTTTGTCAAATAGTGTTAGGATTTTCAATAAGGAAAATACTATGTGTGACTATCTTTGGATGTATTCTTCACATATCTAAGTATTTTCAAGTGAAAAGTTTAGGAAAATCATGGAGCAAGATTGTAGTGTCTTCTTGTTCTTCATCATCGAGGAATTTCCATATCTTAATGAATTTTTCTTTATCATCAATGTCCATTGGTATATAAATTGTATCTACCAAGGGAAGCACATTTGACTTAGGAAATTTAGCGTCATATTGGTCCATTCCTATGTCTTGCTCATTATTTTTGCTTACCAGATCTTTTTGTCTGGTACTGATCATAGTACATCTAACCTTTCACTTTGGAGGAGTAAGAGATGAATCATCATAAAATCCTAACATCTATTTCAAGGCTTCCTCACTTTCAAAATACTCCCATGATGGTGGAGAAGTCAAGTCAAGTAATTTAGGATGTTTTATAGTAAGATTTGTTTGTGGCTTGCACATGATAGTGTTGATATTTAATGATGGTCTCTTGTTTGCTTTTATTGTCTTAGAACAAGAATACCCTAAACCAATCTTTTTCTCTTGTATGTTAGGCTCTATAAGAACACAAATGGCTTGTTCATTATTTCCACATCCTTTACCACTATATCCCAATTTTTTTACAAGTTCATAACCTCTCCCATATTTTTTTTCCATTTCTTTCAGGTTTGGAGGTTGTTGGTAATCTCTCATCAAAATTAGTTGTGTAATTAGTGGTTTCTTCCAAAGGAGATGAGGTGAATACTTGTGAAGGTTCTTCCAAATTCTAAGTGGACATAGCCAATGGCTGTTATTTTTTTTCATCCTCCTTTCTTGTGATTATATAATCTCCCATAAAGGAAGGTGTGAATTCCAAGGAACCCCAATCATCATCGAATAATTTGGATATTGTTTCTTCATCTTGTTTTTCAACTTTGATAGGTTCTATGTGTTGGAAGAATGAAGAAGAATGGCTATCTCTATAGTTTTGTGTTGTCATTGCAAGTCTAAGTCAATGCTTGATCCAATATTTTGGTTCGATATCTGAATCGGTATTCAAGATCCATCCTTCTGTATTCTAGTCTACAATCCTCCATAGTTGATATTTTCTACTTATGGTCTTGAGAAATAGTTTATGAATTTTGAAAGCATGTATGTTCAAAATCTCATATGCTCTGGTGATTGTAAAAAATATTAGCATTATTTTGTTGATTACTTTTTGCAATTAAGTTTATTTTTGGCTAACTTCTTGGATAAGTCATGATATGGTGTATTAATTTTCTTATGTAGATATATGTGTGACCTATCTTAGGTCCATGTTGACTTGATGTAGTGTATTTTTCATTTCAATTTCCTTCTGGAAATATTTTGTGAATGATTGAAGTTGACAAGTTAGTATTTTTGGTAAATAAGGAAATGCATCTAATTAGGTTGACCTAATTGATGCTTACAGATAGATTGATTATATATATGTTGAATAGTTTTTGAAGATGGTGTGTTGTTGATGAGGTAGTTTTGAATGTGCAATTGAAGAGAAAAAATGATGAAGTGTGTTAAATCTATCTATTGAACATCACCGGAATTGCATCAACACTTGTTAGGTGCACTCTTTTCAATTCATTTTGGCTGTAAAGCCCAACTTTGTTCTTGTAAATCTCTTTGTAGGTAGTGATCCTCCTTGTATGTAATGAGCTTTTGTATTCAAATAGTGAGCCCTTTCACAACAGTGAGCCCTTGGAAATGAGCCTTGTACATTCAGTTTTTGAACTACTTAATGTTGTGAGCTAATCCTCACCGTGGTTTTTCCCTCATTATGTTTTCCACATAAAATCTGGTATTTATTGTATTGTTTTTACTTCATGTTATATGAATTTCATGTTCATAATTAATAACATAATAGTGTGGTTGTAAACTTAATAAGTGTTGAAGTTTTGTGTTTAAATTTAGTGACAACTGATTCACCCTCCCTCTCAATTGTCCTATTCCTTTTAACAATTGGTATCAGAGCTTTGGTTCCTTGGTATATAGGTTAATCTCCTAAGGAATATCTAAAGGTTAATCAAATGGATGATAAGGAAGAACTCCAAACTACACTTGAAGACCTTGATAAGGTAGAAAATGAAAAAAATAGATCTGAGGGAAAATCTTGAGATTGCTAATGAATGTGTCTGAAAAATAAAGGAACAATTCAAGAAATTCAAGGAAAGACACAAAAGAAGTGAGTGAGTAGTAGAATCAAGAGATAATTGGACTGAAAGTGCTTGTAGAAGAAAAAAAGATAATTGAAGAATGTCTGAATACAATGGTGCAAAATAAACCTAATGAATGCTCTAAACTTGAATAGGAGGTAGTAAACTTGAGAGTAGAACTCGAGAAGGAAAAACTATGTGAGAAATTTTTTAGATCCAAATCCAACATAATTGGAGAATTGCGTGCAAGACAAAAACCAAGTAAAGACAAAGGTGGCTTGGGAAATGAAGTAGGTGAATGTTCAAAAAGACAATCAAAAGACTCAAGGGTATGTGTAGGATAATGATGGGCCAAAAAGTGGTGATATGATGGGTATGTGTAGGGTTTGTGGCTGACGACCTTTTTTTAACCCAAAATTGATGAAAGGAAAATGGTTTTTAAAGGAGATTCTTAGCTTTCCACCAATATAAATTATGCTTTACTTTGAATTTAATAAATAATTATTATTCATTTTCTATTTGAATTATGACTAAAGTCCTAATTGATAGGCTGATTGAAAAAAATCTATAGCTTTCAAATGGTATCACATTTTTGAATTGCAAGCATGCTTCACATTCTATTCTTTGCATACTATAGGATTTTTTTTTTTGAATTTCATCAAGTTTTGACCAAGTTAAGGTACTCAAACATCTGAGTTTTTTATATTTTTTATAAATTTGTAATAAAAAATTCATAATTAATTATTTACTTAGAAAAAAATTACAAAAAATATGCATCACATCAGGACATGAGTCCTCTACTTATATCTAAAATATTATAAAAAATATTATCACTTTATTGTGGTTAGGGTGGTTAGATAGACATCTACTTCTTATTTTTTCCCTAGAATTTAAGTACTACTGCATTGAAATTTCAATTTTTTACCAAATACATTTCTTTTCTTTTAAATAAACCTAGTATTTTAGAAACTACATTCAATTTTCTATAGATTCTATTATTACATATTTTTGAAATAATATAAAAAACTTATTCAAATTTTTACATCAAGTTTCCTAACTCTGATTTTTCTAAATTTTTGGCCACTTAAGGGCCTACTTTTTCCATGATGATCATGCACATACACTCAAGAAAAAGGAAATTCAAGAAATTTTGCAAGGAGACTGCCTATGAGACAGTCTAATGCACAAAGGTATCCCTCTTTCAATAGTATTTTTTGTCTTTATAATAAATATGGTCACAAGGCAACAAAATGCAAGAGTAGGATGAATCAGTTTCCTAGTTCTTTGTTTGGACAATTTTTTTCATGCAAGAAGGTTGGAAATAAAGCTACTGAATAAAAATCTCAAGTAAGAATGATCAGTTCAGTGATGATGAATAGGTTTAATGTAGATAAAATGAATAAATCTTTTAATGGCTACTACTATACTTGCAAAAAGTATGGACATAAAGTAAATCAATGTAGATCAAGAAGTAATGGAGGTTAGACTAATAAGAAAAGTGTTGTCTACTATAATTGTATCAAACTTGGAAACATCTCAAAGGTATGAAAAAGTAAGAAGGGAAAGCAACCTACTTTGGTAGAAAAGAATGAACCGGTAAAGAAAATCGACAAAGAACAGATGAAGCAAGAGATGAATAAGATATGGAAGAAGAAAGAAGAAGAATAACCTAAAACTACTAATGTGTCTATTCCCTCATCCGATATAGACAATTTCTCTGAGAATTAGACCTAGCATGGACTTAGGGTGAGCATTATCAAAAAATTGTAAAAACTCCATGGATGAATGGCGTGTCAAAGGATAGCATGAGGATGGAATTTGTAGAATGAATAAATAGAGGTTTTTCAAAAGGAACTAGAAGAAAACATGTTGGCATACTAATTTTTGGACCGCATTACAGTCTTCTTTGTTGAGAAGAATTTTTTTTTAGTAGCTTTTTGATGTATTCCACATTTAATGTGATTTAGGGAAAATCGATGGTGTGTAAGGTAAAATTTCATAAGTCTTTTGATTAGTTGAGCACTTGAAGAGTTTGAAAGGCATCTAGGAGCAATGTCAAAACATGTTTGAAGTGATTTGAAGCATTTCTAAAGAATTTCTGAAGAAATTATAGCAAATACTTAGGAATTATTTTTCAGTCTATGAAGGAAGACAAAAAGTCTCAACTAAACATTACCGAATTTAAGAAATTAAAGCATGGAAATGAATAGAGGATCATACGGTGACATTCCACTAAAGTTGAAAGGAGTTGAATTTGAAGAATTTGATAATAGGAAGTTTAAGATAATGGAACTAGGGCTGAAGGAAAATGAATGGGTATGTGTAGGATCATGATGGGACAAAAAGTGGTGATATGATTGGTATGTGCCCGACAACCATTTTTTTACCGAAAATTGATGAAACAAAAAGGGCTTTTAAAGGATATTTTGAGCTTTCCACCAATATAAATTATGCTTTACTTTGAATTTAATAAATAATTATTATGCATTTTCTATTTGAATTATGACTAAAGTCTTGATTGGTAGGCTGATTGAAAAACATCTATAGCTTTCAAATGGTATCACACTTTTTGAATCTAAAACATGTGTCACATTCTATGCTTCGCGTACTATAGGATTAAAAAAATAAATTGAAATTTCATGAAGTTTTGACCAAGTTAAGGTGGTCAGACATACAAGTTTTTTATATTTTATAAAAGTTGTAATAAAAAATTCATGATTAATTATTTGGAAAAAAATTACAAAAAAATATGCATCACATCTGGACATGTGTCCTCTATTTATATCTAAAATATTATAAAAAAATATTATCATTTTATTGTCGTTAAGGTGGTCAAATAGACACCCACTTCTTATTTTTCCTTGTAATTTAAGTACCACTGCATTGAAATTTCAAATTTTCACCAAATAGATTTTTTTTTTTTTTTAAACAAACCTAGTAGTTTAGAAACTACATTCAAATTTCTACAAATTCTATTCTTACATATTTTTGAAATAATATAGATAACTTATTCAAATTTTTATGTCAAATTTCCTAACTTGATTTTTCTGATTGTTTTTCCATTTAAGGGCCTATTTTTTCCATGATGATCCTACACATACCTGAATTATAGAGCATAAAAATCATAGGTATGGATTTATGGGGAGAATTTCCTTATTTTTCTGATAAAGAGTTTATCTTGTTCTTGTTGAGTCATTTCAAGAATGGTAGCATTGTATTGGACGAACCCTACCTAATCACAAAGGATGTGATCAAAACGATTACTAGATTATGTAGTATTGGGGATCTCCCTGGAAAGAAAACCATGAAATACAAAGATGTGGAGGAAATATCTAGCATTAATAAAGAGCTCAAGCTTTATTGATAAACACTATCGAGGATTCCACTGTAAGGTATGTTGCAATGGCATTTCTTACAAAATCTATTTCAAAAATCGTGAAGGCTCGACTTTGGCTATTACTGTATATATTGCACATATGATGGTTGTGGAAAATAGGCAGTTTGATCTATGTAGTCTATTGCTTGAAAATATAATTGAGAACACTCAAATGTCATTGGTTGAGGGTTATCCCATTCAGTCTAGATCTTATATTTTTTTCTTGGATTTCCTTTTTGGACTCTCTACTAGGAAGAGAAAATGTTGTGGGAATTTGGTATTCCTATTGGGAAAAAAGTCTACAAATACCTGGAATAATTGGTGGATAATGCAAGTGTCTGCGAATCATATTTCACATCCGTAAAGACAAATCTATTGTTTGGTATGTCAGTAACAAGTTAGTTTGAAGTGGGTTCATCCTCTGATAAGAGAGAATTCAAAGTTGTCATTGGTGAGTCTCCTACGGAACAGAGAAAGAGGAAAACTACTGTAACAAATGTCTCAGAAGAGAATAATGAAGAAGAATCTTTGTCTAGATTTGATCCATAGGGTATATAGATGTTGTTGGACAAGGATAAGATGAAGAAGATTGGTGAAATGTGGAATGCGTGCTCTCTGATTGAGAAACTTAAAATTGATGATGTGTTGGTTGATTATTTGCTAAATAAGGGTATTTCAATTTATGATGTGTTTGATTCTTTACCAAATGATCTAATAGAAATTTTTGAATAAATAGCATTATAGGAAGGATCCGAAGGACATAAGTTTAAAGCCATGACTGAAAGAATATGTAGCAAAGAAAAGAAAGTGCTATCTAAACATATGAATGAGACAAAAGAATGCATCAAAGAAATATCTGACATTTACAGGTATAGTCTTTGATGGACGACAGTTGTAGATAATTTCAGAAGCAGGATTGAAGCAATTGAAGCTGAGATGAATAGTATTGGAAAGAACTTTGATTTCTTCAAATACAAGGGTGGAAAAAAAAGAATAAGGGTTAGTGAATTATAGGTGGAATTGCTTACTACTCAAAGGAAAAGAGAAGATATGGTGAGAACCTTTTGGTTGGTTAAGAAAGTTGTTGATGTCCAGTTAGATCATCTCTTTGAAATTATTTGTGATGCTAAAAATTGTGAACGACTGTGTATGTCTTTTGATTAGACATCCTCCTTTACACAACTATCTTTGTTTGAAGGTATGAGTGCAAGAATGAATTTTATCATGCTTTCCTAGAAAAGAATTCTTCCGATCATAAGAGAGAAGTATAAGAAAATATTTCAAGTAAAAATTATCATTCTTATTTGAATGTTTAAAATGGGAATTTTGGACTTAGGTGTACATACAAAGTCATCATTTACATATGTTTACATTCTACTTTTTTTGGTCATCCTTTTCCATTGATGTCAAAGGGGGAGAGAGTTAGAGTATAAAGTTATGGGGGAGAAAGTCATGTGAGCAGAGAGAATATTATGTTTTGAAATTTTTTGGCACATGTTACCATCAATGACAAAGGGGGAGATTGTTGGAAGAATGAAGAAGGATGGCTATCTCTATAGTTTTGTGTTGTCATTGATGTCACCATGTTGTGATTACAAGTCTAAGTCAGTGCTTGATTTGGTATCTAAATCGGTATTCAAGTTGTATCCTCAAGAATTCTAGTCTGCAATCCTCCACAATTGATAGTTGCTACTTTCATTTTTGAGGAACAGTTTATGGATTTTGAAAGCATGTATGTTTAAAATCTCATGTGCTATGGTGCTCATACGATGTATTGGCATATTATATTGATTACTTTTTATATTATATTATATTTATTTTTGGTTGATTTCTTGGATAAGTCGTGATATGGTGTATTAATTTTTTTATGTAGATATATGTGCAACCTATCTTAGGTCCAAGCCAACATGATGTAGCGTGTTGTGTGTTTGAATTTATTTTTGGAAATATTTTTTGAATGATTGAAGTTGGAAGGTTAGTATTTTTGGTAAACAAGTAAATGCATCTAATTAGGCTGACCTAATTGATACTTGAAAATAGATTGAGTATATATATGTTGAATAGTTTTTGAAGATGGTGTGTTGTTGATGAGGTAGTTGTGAGTGAAAATGATGAAGTGTGTTAAGTATATCTATTAAACATAATTTGAATTGCATCAAAACTTGTTAGGTGCACTCTTTTTAGTTCATTTTGGCTATAAAGCCCAACTTTTTTCTTGTAAATCTCTTTGCAGGTAGTTAGCCTCCTTGTAAGTAGTGAGCTTTTGTATCCAAACAATGAGTCCTTTCAAGGTAGTGAGCCCTTGGAAGTGAGCCTTATACATTCAATTTTGGAACTACTTTATGTTGTGAGTTAATCCTCACCATGGCTTTTCCTTCATTAGGTTTTCCACAAAATATAGTATTCATTATGTTTATTTTACTTTCTGTTATTTGCATTCCATGTTCATAATTAATACCATAACAGTGTGGTTGTAAAGTTAATAAGTGTTGAAGTTGAGTTTAAATTTGGTGACAACTGATTCACCCCCCTCTCAATTGTCTTGCACCTTTTAACACTATGTGGGACATTGTAATTAATGTATTCAAAGAACTGGTTATTCCTTTTTAAAGTTGTAAGAAAATTTCAAGGTTGGGGTCTATTTCAAATTGGTAAACCTTGTTGTTATAGACATATTTCATGATATGATGGAGGGTGGAAGGAACTACATGCATTTCATGAATCCATGGTCTTTCTAAAAAAAAGATTGTATGAAAGGTCACGAGGCATTATATGAATAGGATTTTGTAGGGTAGCCTTTCTGACTATAATAGGTAAGGTAATTACACCAAGTGGTTGCTTGGTTATATTGTCAAATCCTCTTATTGATAAAGAGTAAGAATCAATTTTTGATTTGTATACATGCAATCTATCTAAGAGTTTCACACTACACACATTAAGGGTTGAGCCATTATGAACAAAGGTCCTTTTGATACCTATTCGATTGAATTGGGATATAATCATAAAGGCGTCATTTTTTTTTCTCAATTCCAAGGGAGGGAGCTCATGTTGATAAAAGGTAATGTTAATGTTAACTTTATTCATTTTTTGTGTTAGAGCTACCACATCATTTGCATTTGTACCATGAAGAACCACTATTTGTTACAATTCTATTTTTAGCATAGTGTGATACTTTGGTGAATTTTGAATTAGATCCCAAAGGAATATTTTTGCAAAAGTATTCTTAAGTTGTTGAAAAGGATTTTACTCCTTCCCACTATGTAGAGGAAAGCAAGGAGCAATAGGAAATATGGGATTGGGAAAATTTAAGCATGTTGGGGTTGGTTGTTGCAGTAATAGATTATTTATAGTGCTATACATATGAGCAACAACATCATGCTTAGGTGGGGAAAGGGTAAACTTGGGCTTAGGTGGAGGTTGAGACTTATGTGAGGGTGGGTAAAGGATGAGTTGAGGCCGAATTACATTGATGCATTTTGTTTTAGGTTTCTCACAACAAACCTTATTGGATCACTTTTGTGAGATGAAGTCTTGAATGACTTCATCTAACATGTCAAAGTCACCACCACTATGTAAGTTATCTTCAGGTAGTTTAGGTTTTTCATGAGAAACCTTAGTGGCTGAACTTAGTGAGATGAATCCCTCTAGATATTCATCTAATGTATCCAAGTCATCACTACTAAAAGGTTTGGATGATATGGTTTTTCTAAATTGAAGCATTGTTTTTACTATTTCATTTGATGTTTTTAGTTTTTTTTTTGTGTTCTAATGAATTTGATCGAAATGAACTAGGAACTAATGCTAAAAATAGAAATTGTAAAAATATAATGCTATCCATAATTTCCATGAAATTAAATGAGGCTAATTCTATTGATTTCAATGTAAGAGAAAATAAATGAACTAAAAAAAAGCAAGTAACTGAGATAAACAAAAGCTTAAAAAATGGAAACTAAATTCTAAAAATAGTAATGCAAAATTTGTACTAGGACAGATTCGCCTAGGATGGAAAATGAGTACCAGAAGGGGTGTTGTTTAAATTTTTCTAAATTTTTTGGTTTATTTTTATGTGTTCTTTGTTGTACAATGCACATCTAAAGTGCAGATGCAAAATTTTACTATTGTTCAATGAAATGAAGTGCAATAACTTCCTTTATCTACAATAAAAGGGGAATGAAGGAAGAGGGATATGATTTCACAATGTTCACACTCAAGAAAAAAACCTTGATATTCTAATGCAAAAGAGATTGAAATATGTCAAAGGAGATTTGTTGGACTTGCCATTGCACCAAAAGATTGACCTGTCAATGCTCGATATAGGCTTCAGTTAAGAACTATAGGAGGTGGTTAGACCATGTCACAAACCCAAGCGATAGTTCTACAAGGAAGACCAAGGGTCACACCTTGCAACAATCCCCCCCAATGTAAGCATGGGGTTTGAACCTATGACTAGCTCTGATACCAATTTTTGGACTTTCCATTGCACCAAAAGATCAACCTATCAATGCTGGATACAAGCTTTGGTTAAGAACCACAGGAGGTGGTTACACCATGTCACAAACCCAAGCGCTAGTGCTACAAGGAAGACCAAGGGTCACACCTTGCAACAATCCCCGCCAGCACAAGTGTGGGGTTTGAACCTGTGACCAGCTCTAATACCAATTGTTGGACTTGTTGCACCAAAATATTGACCTATCAATGCCCGATACAAGCTTTGGTTAAGAACCACAGTGGTGTAGGAGCACCTTGCTCACAAATTCCTTCAAAAGGCTACATTTCAAAAATTGAATCTTTGAATGTAAAATGTATGTAAAAGAATTGTAAAAGGTCTTGAGTGGTTATATTTTAATATATTTAAAGTCACTAAGGGGTTGGTTGAGTCATTTTGTTGCAAAAGTTGCAAAACATGTAAAATTGCAAAAGTGCAAAATGTGAACAAAAGCAAGAATATGAAGGGTCAATTGGTTATAAAGGATAATTAATTAGTTGGAAATGAAGGAGAATTAATTCTTTATGTTGTAAACATCTATTTAAGCCTTTGAGAGTCGAGCCAAAGGGAGGCAATGTAAATTGGAATCAATTTTGTCAATTTAAATACCTTGTTTTGAAGTTTTAATAGTTTTCTCTCTGTTTCTAGGCCTTGTACGGCCTATTATGGCCTAGAAAATTTGTTAAAGTAGTTTTATTGTGTAGTTTATTGAATATTCTTTCCATTTTTTCAAGTATCACTCACTTTCATTTAGTAATAAGAAAGTTATGATGATTTTTGTGTAGGCAGACAGTTCAGAAAAGGTTTTTCAGAAATTGCAGTTCAGAAAACATGTTAGTACGAACAAGTACGGAATGGTACAGACCTAAAACTTGGATATATTGAAATATATTGTTGTGGTAGACAAAATTTATTTTTACCAGTAATTTTTATAATTCCATTTAAGGGGTCAAACAAGTCATTTCCTAAAAACTGTTCTTAACATAGGGTTTCTGGGGTTGCATACAAAAAAATGTGATTTCTTTTAATCTGTACAGTGGAAACTTCTAAAAATTTGTGCAAAGATTAATTTTGAGGTTTTATTACTGTATCCAAGGTTTTGGATAATTTGAATAAGGTTTTCTATGTTTTTGGTGATGCCCTAGGCTGCCCTAGTTGTTAAAATTGCATGTTTTGGGTGAATTTGAGAGGTTCAAGGATGGAAAAGTGTGAAATCTTTTGGGGAAGCAATTTTTGATGATTGTTTGAGTTTTTGCAGACATATTACAATATTATTGAAGGTGTGACAAGTTGGTATGAGGTTTAGAAAACATACTTTCTACAAACCCTCATTGAATGGAGCTTTGTTCAAGCCTTGAGTATGGGTTTTTGTATTTACTGCTTTACTAGATGATTTTTCTTGAGAAAGATGATTGAGTTGATAGTTTTATGAGTTGATTCAATGCTGCCTCTAGTTATTTGTAGTTTTGGAGTTGATTTGATGGTACATGCTTTGTTATATTGGCCTTTTTGGAGCCTTATTTCTCAAGAATGAGTAGATGAAATTTCCTCAAAGAAAAAGTATTCTATTTCATGAACTAGGCTAGATGTTGAGAACCTTTGTCTCTGCATCACATAGGAGGCAGTTAGACCATGTCACAAACCCAAGTGCTAGTGCTGCAAGGAAGACCAAGGGTCACACCTTGCAAAAAGATTATCCTCAAGGATGGAAATTGATAAAACAAATTAACCATTAATGCAAAACCTAGAAAATGACAAATGTTTGAAAACACATTGTGATATGTAAAAAGACCTAAATGACCTATAAAATGCTTTGAAAATGCAATCAAATTAGAATAGGAAAATGTAACAATGAATAATGTGTACCTAGAAATGCACAACTTCCTTTATCCACAATAAAAGGGGAATGAAGGAAGAGGGATCCAATTTCACAATGTTCACACTCAAGAACAAACTCTTGAGATTCCAATGCAAAAGAGATTGAAATATGTCAAAGGGAATTGTACTCAAGGTTGGAAATTGATAAAAGAGATTAAATATTAATGCAAAACTTAGAAAATGAAAGATTTTTGAAAACGTGTTGTGATATGCAAAATGACCTAAATGACCTATAAAATGCTTTGAAAATGCAATCAAATCATAATAGGAAAATCTAACAGTGAATAATTTGTACCTAGAAATGTTAGAATAACTAAAAGTAACTCTAAAAATTTAGAAATGTTAAATTTTTTACCAACTAGGACTCATTTTCCAACTTGGGTGAATCAATCATAAATTAGGGTTTTTACCTAGAAAGTTGTTTCAAGGAAAAAGGCACTAGAATCTACAAAATGGGTATGTGCAGGATCATGATGGGCCAAAAAGTGGCAATATTATGGGTATTTGTAGGGTATGTGGCTGACGACTTTTTTTTAATCCAAAAATGATGAAACAAAAAGTGTTTTTAGAGCAGATTCTTAGCTTTCCACCAATATAAATTATGTTTTAATTTTAATTTAATAAATAATTATTATTCATTTTCTATTAGAATTATGACTAAAGTACTGATCGATAGGCTGATTGAAAAATATCTATAACTTTCAAATGGTATCACATTTTTTGAATTTGAAACATGTGTCACATTCTATGTTTCACATACTATAGGATTAAAAAAAGAAAACTTAAATTTCATGAATTTTTGACCAAGTTAAGATGGTCAGACATACGAGTTTTTATAGTTTTTAAAAGTTGTAATAAAAAATTCATAATTAATTATTTACTTGGAAAAAAATTATAAAAAATAATGTATCACATCCGAACATGAGTCCTCTACTTATATATAAAATCTTATAAAAAAATATTATCATTTTGTTATGGTTAGGGTGGTCATATAGACACCTACTTCTTATTTTTTCCCTAAAATTTAAGTACTACTGCATTGAAATTTCAAATTTTCACCAAAAGGATTTTATTTATTTTTAAATAAACCTATTATTTTAGAAACTACATTCAATTTTATACAAATTCTATTCTTACATATTTTTGAAATAATATAGATAACTTATTTAAATTTTTACGTCAAGTTGCCTAACATTGGTTTTTCTAAATTTTTTGCCACTTAAGGGCCTTTTTTTTCCCACTTAGGGGCCTATTTTTTCCTTGTCGATCCTGCACATACCCAAATGATTTGACAAACACCCTCAGTGGGAATAATTTTCCACTATTGGTGAATCAGTCCCTTTTTACTTTTTTGAAAATCAAAATCACAAATCTGTACTCCAACACATGCACTTCATTATGAGATTGAAACCTAGATATGGTTCTGCAAAAACACTTACAAAAAAAATATAATTTGGTTTCTAATGGGGGGTTTTCCTTGGTCAAACCCCTAGTTTGGTATTCAAAACTTAAAAGAGATAATGGCATATGTAGAAAAACCCTAGCCCTAAGTGTGTCTAAGACTAGGAAATTCAAAACAATATGCAACCCTATTCTAATATGCAAGAATAAGATCCATAAATGAAACTTGGATGATGTAAGAATCACTCTTAGACATCCTAAACCACATTATAAATGAATCTCAATGACATGGAAAACTTCCTTAGGGTTATGCGCAAGATCATCATGGAAAATGGAGGCCCTGAAGTGGTCATGAAAATTTAGAAAAATGAGAGTTAGGCAACTTGACATAAAAATTTGAATAAGTTATCTATATTATTTCAAAAATATGTAAGAATATAATATATAGCAAATTGAATCTAGTTTCTAAACTACTAGGTTTATTTAAAAAAAAATTATTTGGTGAAAATTTGAAATGTCAATGTAGTAGTACTTAAATTTTAGGGAAAAAATAAGAAATAGGTGTCTATCTAACCACCCTAACCACAATAAAATGATAATATTTTTTCATAAGATTTTAGATATAAGTAGAGGACTCATGTCCCGATGTGATGCATATTTTTTGTATTTTTTTTCAATGTAAATAATTAATTATTAATTTTTTTATTACAACTTTTAAAAAATATAAAAAATCGTATGTTTGACCACATTAACTTGGTCAAAAATTCATTAAATTCATTTTTTTAATCCTATCATATGAAAAATATAGAATGTGACACATGTTTCATATTCAATAAATGTGATAGTGTTTGAAAGCTATAGATGTTTTTCAATCAGCCGATCAATCAACACTTTAGTTGTAATTCAAATAGAAAATGAATAATAATAATTTATTAAGTTCAAATTAAAGCATAATTTATATTGGTGGAAAGCTAAGAATCTCCTTTAGAAACCCTTTTCGTTTCATCAACTTTGGGTTAAAAAAAGTTGTCATCCACATACCCTACACATACCTATCATATCACCACTTTTTGACCCATCATGATCTTGCACATACCCTTAGGCTAAAGATAGAGAGAAAATGGAAGATGGAATCACTTAGAAAAAAATTCTTCTGGCTTGGCTTGATGGCTAGTTAGATCTCCCCAACCTAGAATTCTTCATGATTCTCCATAGGAATCCATGATCAACCCTTGACCTGCAAAATTATTAAATGCTACCCTAAAGATTCAACTTTGCTTCAACTAGGGGTGATTGTCAGATCAATTTGTAGATTCCACTACCCTTTTCCTTCAAATAGCTTTCTAGGTAGAAACTTTGATCTAGGACTTATTCGCCCAAGTTGGAAAATGAGTCCCAATTGGTCAAAAAATTAGGATTTCCATATTTTTAGAGTTATTTTTAATTATTTTGAGATTTTTAGGTACACATTGTTCACTGTTACATTTTTCTATTCTAATTTGATTACATTTTCAAATCATTTTATAGGTCATTTGGGTTTTTTTGCATATCACAGCATGTTTTCCAACATCTTTCATTTTCTAAGTTTTGCATTAATAGTTGATTTCTTTTATCAATTTTCAGCCTTGAGGACAATCCCCTTTGATAGATTTCAATCTCTTTTGCATTGGAATTTCAAGGGTTTGTTCTTGAGTGTGAACATTGTGAAATCAGATCCCTCTTTCTTCATTCCTCTTAATTCATGACGACAATGGAAATAGAATGCACAACTTCCTTTATCCACACTAAAAAGGGGAATGAAAGAAGAGGGATCCAATTTCACAATGTTCATAGTCAAGAACAAACCCTTGAGATTCCAATGCAAAAGAGATTGGAATCTATTAAAGGGGATTGTCCTCAAGGATGGAAATTGATAAGAGAGATCAACTATTAATGCAAAACTTAGAAAATGAAAGATGTTTGAAAACATATTGTGATATGCAAAATAACCTAGAAATGCAAGTAAACTATCACAGAAATCTATGAGATTTATAGTTTGCACATGGAAATTAGAGAAGGATGAAATGGAGCCCTGGAATCCTAAAATTGCTAATTTTGAAGCCAACTAGGACTCATACGCCAAACTGGAATACTTAGTCCTATTTTGGGAAGAGTTTTTCAGAACAGGTTTCAGACAAGTAGGTACCTCAAAATAAAAAAATCTTTGTTTGAGCCTAGCGGTGGGACTCATTCACCACTAATGGGGAATCAATCCACTTCTTGATTTCTAGAAATTCAAAAGTCAAATCTATAACTCCCAGTCTACACTTCTTCTCCTGACAGGTTTCTGGATCCGAAACTAGTAAATTCGACCTGTAGGTGCTCTCCAAGCTTCTTTTAGAGTTTTGTAAACTTTGAATGGATTTTAAAATTTGTTGACAACATTTCCAATCTTGCTCTTTGAAAAATATACAACTGAAACTTGCAAATCACATGTAAAGAGAGGGAAAAATTGTTGAGGGTTAGTGAATAGGGGTTTTCCTTGGTCAAACCCCTTGTTGGTACTTAAGCCCTTGAAAATGAAATGAAGGAATGTTGAATGAACAAAGACAATGCTACAACTCACCAAACACTTTCAAGTAGAATTATGCATATATGCAAGTAATGGTTCCAATGTGCTTGAAAGCTCTTGTAGACAAAATGCTTGAATGCTAAAACACTTGATTACTTGTTGGATTGATTAAGAAAATTAAGGAGGGCTGAAATGAGTAGAAAACCCTATATTTATACACAATTATGCAATAATTCCAGAAAATACCACACCATAGGCCGACCTTAGATTTTAGAAAATAATAACTAGGCAAAAAATTGAAATTATTTTGATTTTTGTGCCAAAGGGGACTCATTCACCCCTAGTGGCGAATGGGTCCCACTTAAGGTATTTTAAGTGGGTTTCATAAATTAGATGTTTTAAATTATGTTTATTAGGATTATTTTTACAAATACACTTAAGTAAGGCCTGTAAGTGTAAAATGGGGCCATCTAAAGCATATGAAAGGTTAAATTATTAATGTGAAGCCTATAAAAGTGTGAAAGTTTGTTACAAAACTTTACAACACTTTGAAATAAGGCTTGGTAAATGATAAAAAGACATTATTTAGGTGAAATATATTAATAAGATCTTAGAAAAGTGTGAAAGTGTGTTACAACACTTCATAACACTTTTGCAAGGCATCATAAAATTCTTATTAATTCACAAAGGCCCAAGATCTAATGTGAATGTGTTATCCACACTACAACACTAAATCAAGACAAAATTAAGCCAAAATCCCAAGGAGGACTCAAACGAGATAGAAAAAGTAGATGGGTTACTTTTTTGGTGTCTACATTTAGCCCCCACTTTAGTGAAAAGATGAACCTACTTCAAACTCACACTAAAGTAGACCAATGTGCATCAAGAGGGGTTCCCATTAACCAATTCTTGCAAGATGGGACAACAATAATCATGAGGGGTGATTAAGCCCATAGGATCAAGATCTCATGAAAAACTAACATAAGCATCAAGGGGAACACACATGAAAATGATATCAAGAAAAACGACAAGGCACAAGAATACAATGCAAAAGATGTTCAAAGAGAGAAAAAGAAAAGAAAGAATCAGATCAAGCTTTGATAGTTTGTCCAACATGATGTGGATCATATCTAGGCTATTTTTCTGGAAAACACATACTAAATCTGAGCCAACAAAGCTCATAGTTGTTCATCGAGTGAGAAGGCTTAAAAGGTGAGAAACATACACTCATGGCTAGTATGCACTCACACACATGTAGGTGGCTATGAGGAAAATCATGCCTCAGAATGGGCTTCCCACTCAACCATACCAGAGTTATACCTCTCAGTAACTTTAATAAGGTGCCACAAAAGAAAAATAGTCTTTCTGAGCTTCACAAGACAAGCAAAACTTTGTATGCTTGGAGCTCATGAACAAACACAATGGCACCATAGGCATGCAAGCTTTGTTATGCAAGGTGGCCATATATAAAAAATGGAACATGCAACATGCAAAGAATGTTGAAAGGATTATTTCTTAGTTCATGTGAGGTCTTTAACTTAGGGAACATTGTGTCTAATTTCTCCAAGAGAGAACCAATCAAAAAATAGAAAATTCACAACTTAGGGGATGTAGTGTGTCACACCAAGCCACTAATAGGAATGTAATATGCTAAGATAGAGAACACTCATGAAGGAAATCATAACCAATTTCATCCACAAAGCTACAAAATGCATCGTATGAAGTAAGAAGGCTACACTTAGAACCAAGAAAAGGAAAAATTCAAAAGAATAATGCCAATGTATGCCCCCACTTTAAAGAAATTGTTAAACACCATGTTGTGAGAAATTACTTTAAAGTAGAAAATGACAAATGAAAACAAGAAGAAATACATGAGAGAAAACCTAAAAATACCTATGCCAAGTCATATGTTTCTGAGTAAGTCTATGTCATGTGAAGGAAAGGAAAAGAAAATGAAGGGGTTGCCTCCAAAGTGAAAACACCAAACAAATAAGGGATCTATGGATTTGGGGCCAGTATGTGTACCATAGAAAAATGGTCCCTTGACATTTTCATGGTCTTTTAAGCCTTTCTCATGATGATTGGTCCATTTCACTTTGATTTAATGTTGTAATGCAACTTTATCATTCGCATTAAGTCCTTAAAATTCAAATTATGGCATCTTGTGAAGGTGTTCTAAAGTGTTGTAAGACATTTTTACACTTTTCTAGACTTTATTCATTACAATTCACCTAAAAATAGCCTTTTCATCACTTATCTAGTCCTATTTTGAAGTGTTGTAAAGTCTTGTAACAAGATTTCATGCTTTTCTAGGCTTAATGTCACTATTTACACCTTTATTATGCTTTATTTAACCCCTTTATTCCCTTATAAGGCTTAATTAAGTGTGTTTTTTAATGTAAACCCAACAAACAACATTAAATGCAAATAATTCCCAACACCCACTTTCAAGTTGAAGGTGGGACCCATTCACCATAGGTGGTGAATGAGTCCCTCTTAGCTCAAAATTCAAAATATTTCAAATGTTCTTTCAAGTTTTTATTTAAAATCACCTTATGTCAGCCTATGATGAGGTATCTTTAGGTTACTAAGGCACAAGTGTGTATAAATGTGTTTTTACATCTATTTTAACTCCCATTCATCAAGTTCACTAATTCACTCACTCACTCATTCATTCAAGCACTTTGCATGATTCAATCAAGCATCAATCAAGTATCTTGGAGCAGCGATTGTTATATCTTTAGATTTCTTCAATAAGAATTTGGTAAGTTAATAGAATTTTCATGTTATTTGTTTATCATTCTCTTCCATTTCATTATTTCATTAAGGGTTTGATTACCAAAGTGGGATTTGACCAAGGAAAATCCTTATAACCTAACCCTTAACCATTTTTCCCCTTTGCATGTGTGTTTGAAAACTTGTGTATGTATATTTGACAAGATATTAGGTGTTGAAAGGTGCTCAACAAGTCAACAAAGTGTTTCAATTCAACTTTAACCTATTTCATGCTTAGAGAAGACATTTTGTCCATTTTCTACAGATTTGACTTTGTCAACTCGACAAGCAGAGAACTTTAGATCAGGTGCTACAAGATTGGTCCCTTATTTCATAGAATTTTGGGAGAGGACTAATTCGCCATCAATGGTGAATGAGTGCCACCTTAAGGCTAGAAATCTATATTTTATCAAATTTTAGATCCCAACACTAGAAACTAGTTTCCAGAGGTATTCATCGGAAGCAGGATTGATTCACCATTAGTGGTGAATGAGTCCCAGTGGTGATTTTTAGTGAATTCTACCAACATTCAAGACATCTAGATTCTCCATTCTCTACCCAGGTTCACTTTGACTCAACCTTCTTATTTTTGTTTTTCATTTGTTCATACTTAATTCATGCTTGCATATCACATTATGTTTTCAATCATCAATTGTTTTGTAGGTTTTGCATTCATAATTAGCCAAATAGTTCATTTAATTGCATTTATATAATCTATTTTAGCCTTAATAACATTATACATATCTTAATTTGAGTACACCACCTAAAATTTTGAGTGGGTTTTATCTCTCTCCTTTTAGGTGAAACATCCTAAGAGTGCAAGAGTAGCCTATAAATCCTACCCAAAAATTTTGCTACATCCTTCCGTAGAAATAACCCTTCATCCTCCTATCATAATCAACCTTGATGATGATGATGATGACGAGGAGATAACAAAAATAGATGAAGAAGTGCATAACAATCTAAACTCTTTATTTTCATCTACTATGAGCTTAAATGATAAACCTTCTCCACCAAGTGAAGAACTTGGTACATCTCCTAGTTTGACACTGCAATTCTTCCTTCAGACAGTTGACTACCCTTGAAATACATTGAACATGATTGGGAGGTAGATGACTTGTTAGATGGTTGACTTCCATTCACCTTACTATCATTTTTGCATTTATTTTCCTTTCTCTTTTTCTTTGGGTTGATTTTATGTGCGTATTGTGTTCCCCATACCATACCTTTGATGTTCTCTCTCTTTGTACACTTCCTCTATTTTTACCTCTATTCTTCTATATGTCATACATTTCCTTTTTCCTTTTTTCTTTTGTGTTCTCCTTTTGGGGATGGGACAAAGCGTAGAGACATCCTATGTCTTCCATGTTGAGCTAAAAGGCCCCTTTTCCTTCATTTTTTCTCTTGTGTTCTCCTTTTGGGGATGACACAAAGTGTTGAGATGCCCTATGTCTCTTCCATGTTGACCTAATTGATCTCTGTTTCCTTTCTACTCTTTCTTTTTCTTGTGTTTTCCTTTTGGGGATGACACAAGGTACTAAGACTGAAATGTCTCCTTCATGTTGACCCAAAAAAAATTCCTTTTCTTTCTCCTTTCATTTTCTTTTCGTTTATGTTTTCCTTTTGGGGATGATGCAAAGCATTGAGACCAAAATGTCTCTTCCGTGTTGAACCTGTTTTACTTTTGTTTTCACTGTCTTTGTGCCAGTCTTCAAGTTCTATGTGCTTTGGGGAATGATGATAGTTTTGAGCTCTTTCATAAAAACATTGTAGCAACAAACATATTGACCCCAAATCCATAGACCCCTTATGCATTTGGTGTGTTTATTTCTAGGGAGTATCCCTCCTTTCTTTTTTTTTCTTTTTTCATTTACATGACGTAGAATTAATCGAAAACATATGACTTGGCATAGGGGATTTCCAAGTTGGCTCTCATGTCTTTTTTTCTTTTTGCATTTCTCCTTTGCTACTTTAAAGTAATTTCTCATAGAAGGGTGTGTAGCAATTCCTTTAAAGTGGGGGGCATACATTGAAATAATTTCATTTGCATTTTTGGTTCTTAGTGAAGCCCTATCACTTCACGCAATTTGTTTATCACTTTGTGGATAACATTGGGTGTGATGTCCTTCATAAGTGTGATCTATATTTGCATATTACATTCCTCTTGGTGGCCTAATGTGATGCACTGCATCCCCTAAGTTTTGAATATTTTACTTTGATTGGTCCTCTCTTGGAAACATTAGACACATTGTTCCCTAAATAATAGACCTTGCATGAGCTTAACAAGACTCCTCTAAATAGCTTTTGCAATTTACATTTTATCCACCTTGCATAATACAACTTCATGCCTGTGGTACCTTTGCATTTGTTTATGAATTCTAAGAATATAAAGATTTGCTTGTCTCATGAAGCATGAACTGACATTTTCCCTTGTGGCACCCTGTTAATGTTATCAAGAGGTATAACATTGATATGATTGAGCGAGAAGGCCATTCAGTGGCATGACTTTCCCCATAGTCACCTATTTGTTTGTGAGTGCATAAAAAATAGCGTACATGTACTTCACCTTTTGGGTCTTCTCACCCAGTGGAATTCCATGAATTATGTCAGCCTAGAGTGAGTATACATTCTCCTTTTCTCACAAATAGCCTAGATCTAATCTAGAACTGGTTGGATAGATGATCGAAGCTCAATCCAATTCTCCTATTTCTTCTATTGGAACTGTAAATTTTTTATGATTTTTCTTGTTGTTCATATCCATGTATTTTCCAAATGAATCCTACCTTGAGCACATTTTCCTCTCTTCATGATATTTTTACCCATATTCTGCCCATATACCCCCATAGGATCCATCGGGTCATGCATTTTTCATATTGCAGTTCCTATCAGCATAGGTTCATAACCGTCTTCCCAACCCATGATGCTTTTGTGCTAACATATGTTTACTACAAGCATATCGACATGACTTCTTCACTGTCACAGTGATCATAATTCATCTATTGTTCTGTTCGACAAGACTTTCACATTGTCTCGGCGACAAAAAATTCATCGGCAAGAGCTAAGGGGTTGTTGGGGTATTGTTTCACCGAAGGTATCTTATCTCACCGACCGTGCATTGAAAAGGATTATTGGTAAGAGTTACTTAGATTCAGAGTAGTGTCTTATCAACTTTGTTGGGTCTTGCCGATGAGGGGTCTTCATCAACGAGTTCTCGGGAGGAGTTTCACATAACAACATATGAGGATTCACTTCGGCCAAACTTGTTGCCTTTGGTGTGAAGTCATAACAAAATCACATTGTCACACCGACCCGAAACTAAAAGAACATTTCGAGAGGACTCATGTGCAACAAAGAATGGTCTTGGCGAGTTTGAATTGTTACATTGACTGCCAACAAAAAGATACATCTCGGTAAGACTTATGTAGCATCAGAGTATTGTCTCAACAAACACCTTAGGTCTCACCGATGATGCACAAATATGACTCTGTCAGTATGAAGGTGGTTATGTCCTAGCGACGAGGTGTTAACTTAAAGTATCTTTTGGTAAGACAAGGATATAGCCGATATGACATCTCCCCAATATCATGAGGTCACAACGAAGTATATGAAACCAATGGAGCATTGGTGAGAAAACCCTTATGTCTCAGCAATGCACAAGATAAAAGGAACATCTCGATAAGACCTATGTGACTTCAGAGTGAGGTCTTGGTGAGTGACCTCCAGTCATGCCGATGGAACACAAAAGGGACTTTGTCAGCATGAAAATTGATTTGTCTCAGCGACATGCAAAGATGGATGAAGACTTTCGGTAAGATATTGTATGCTCTACGAGAGGTCTCCCCGATGTCAGAATGTTATAGCGAAGCACATAAGATGAATGGACTCTATCGGTATGATAATTGATTTCTCTTAGCGATCTAAAAAGAGCTCGGGCTAACTCTCAGAAAAACAATAACTAGTCTATATGATGTCTCCCCAATTTTGTTAAGTCATAGTGAAACACAAAGGGACAAAATGATATCTCTTGACTTTGGCATAATGAACAGAATGTTACGGCGATACATGTAAAATGAAAGAATACATCTCGAGGAAACATAAAGTGATCTATATGATATCTCCCCGACTCTAAGGGGTCATGACAAAAGCGATATTTCAAGGCGATACAATTTCCTTTGGCATAACTATAAGGTTGTCTCAATGACTCTTAACAAAAATTCGAACACTATGAGCCGACATGTGAATTCCTAAATACAGTTGCTGGCCAACATGTGAGCTCGAAACGATGTGTCTATGCAAATGCGAGTGTATAAATATTCACTCCCAAATGTAAATGGAAGGATCAACTATTCAATTTTTGATATATAGTAGTTAGATGATGGATATAGTAGAATAAATATTCTTAGATCAAAGACAATGATGCATGTTTTTTCAAAATGGAGGTGTTTATGAAATTCAATTGATGTTGCTACATATTTCTGGTGTCAATTGTATGTGAATTTAATGAAAGTATTGTTAAGTTGTCTCCAAAATTGAGGCTTTCTAGTTGTTTAAATTCATATAATAAGTTTATATTCAATTCATCAATGCACATTTGTTGTATCTGTGTGATTAATTGATTGGTTATTTCAAGCAAAGATTAAATCCTTTTAGTTGATCATAGTAATTAGAAAGGTTCATTTGGATTATTAAAGTAGAGCTTAGTAGTCACAATCTTGCATGTTTATATAAGTTGTAAACAAGATATGTGCCAGATAATTTGAGTTTTCTCTAGAGAAGTGTTGCTCATCTTGATTTCATTTGACTCTACATACCTAATAAGGCACTAGTCTCTACATTTCATCATTTGGATTCATTCAGTTTCTTTACATCTGTTAATTGAGCATTTTAGGATTTAGAAGATTGCTATTGCTATTTGTATCAAGTTTGAATTCATTTGTTCACTTCCATCTGCCGTTGTGGATAAATAATTACAAGAAAGATAATCATAAGTCAAGTCTGCTTCATTCAGATAGGTACACGCACCTAGGTCTGGTAGCACTTGAAGAGTAGAAGGTTTAATTCATTTGACCTTGTTTGTTACCCTTAAGCGTATCAAGATATTGGAAGCCTCTTGAGGCATCTCGCCTACGTTTTTGAGAGCTAACAAATTGGCGACTCTACTGGGGATACATTCAGAGTCAAGGCCTGAATCATAGAGTTAGAATCTTTATACAGAATCCGCTGGGAATTAGAAACATCAAGCATTTTCTCACTTTTAAGAAAAGTGAGTGGTGACTCTGACAGAAAGATTATATCTATTCAAACATGAATGGAATAAGATCTCAATATAGGGGAGGTCATACTAGAGCTCCTGCTGGCAGTAGTAAGTGGACACACAAAGATGATAGGGTTGATAAGGGAAAAATAATAAGTGAGGATATGTGCATGACAGATAAAGATAAAACATCAAGAGCACATTGTGAAACATATGATCGCTATGATACATGGAGAGATAATTCAAGTGCAGAACTTTGCACCCCAAGGAGCAAATAAATCCATTTTATAATCCTCAAAATAAGCCTGAATTTGATGCTAGACTTGAAGCAAGAGGATCATATACCAATAGGAATGTGAACAAGGAATGGAAAATAATCAAAATTGGATCAATGACAATACGATTCCTTAAGATGATTATGAATCTTTGACTTATGAGGAAGTCAAAGCACGGTTTGAATCTCAAAAATCAGAGAGGGAGGAGTAGGAAAAAGCCTAGATGATACAAGTAATGAAAGAATTTGAATTGTAGAAAGTTCAGAACACTACTCAGATAGCTAGTTACCCCCCGAAGTATGTGCCACCTCATAAGCAGGGTAATCATGGTGCAGGGCCTTCTGATCCACCAGGGGTTCCTCATCATCAAGTAGGGAATCATTACAGATAGCCAAATCATCTGTGTCATGTTCCCACACAACATATGTAGCCACCTCATAATCAACATTATGTGCCACACCAACATACACAATTCAATAATCCCATGCACCAATATCAATATCCACCTAACCCTCTCCTTCATAAGTATACAACAATGATCAGATAGTTTGATTTAGCAAGTTTTCAATTATACCCTTACCCTATGGATGGAAGTTGGAGGGGTATGGTGCCTAAGTTTATAGGTTGTAATGCAATTTCTATTGAAGACCACTTAAGGAGTTTCAATGCCTTCATTTAGGACTTGGATGTGCCTTATGAAGATTTACATATGAGATTATTCATGATGTCACTTACTAAAGAAGCCAAAGATTGGTTCAACAGCCTAGCAACAACCTCTATTGCTTCTCTCCAAATACTTCAAGATAGATTCTTAGAGCAATATGGGAATCAAAGTGCACCAGATGTTGCTCTTCATGAATTGATGCGAATTTAGAAAAATCAGAATGACTAAAATTTTTATTTCAACCGAAGATTCAACAAGTTTCAAACTAAAATAACTCCTGGATCAAGGTTGCTAGATTTTGTAGCATTGATTGTTTATTTGAATGCATTTGATCCTAAAATAGGGTATGAATTGAGAAATAGGTTTCCAAGAGACTTAGCTGAAGCTCAGAAGATAGCACTGACAATTGAAAATAATAGGAAGGTTGCTGATATAATCAATAAAGGAGACAACCTTGGGGCTCCTCAACAAAGCAATAATTATCAGTATAGACAGGAGAATACATACAGGAATGAAAGGCCGAGGTTGCATGACATGCCTTATAATAAAGACTTGAAGAATGGAAAACCTATGACAGCTAGGCCCAGAAACAAAGAAACTCCTAATCCATTGAGGAAAAAGGGAACCTATATGGTGAATAAAAATTATTTATGTGAAGCTTGTGATAAACCACATTCCTCGGATTATTGTGTTTTAGCTCAAAGAATGAAAGAGGAGGGAATGCTAACAAGAAATGGTGGAGAAGATCACACAGTATATTTGACTTCAAATACCTTTCACCATGTTGAGGAGAGGTACTCATCTTCAGAGGATGAAGGTTATGAGTATGATGTTTCAAATCAAAAATATAATGTCCATATGGCTGAACAACAGGTCCTTTTTGAATTTGAAGAAGATTATACAGAGTCACATTCTGTTGAGGTGCCTACTCAATGCAGTATGAGGAGACTCAGCAAAAATGAAATAGAGAGACTAATTGTTGCTGCAGTTGAAGAAGAAAAGAGTAAATACTAGTTGAGAAAAATGACAACAAATGAGAAGCTGTTCCTAAGGGAATCTTTATGAAAGAATAGAAGGAGACTCAAGGAACTGTGAAGAATTCAAAAAATAAACAGCATGATAAACATGAATAGAAGCCTATCCAAAAGCAGGAAGTGAAGGAATTACACAAAGAGATGCAAAAGCCTGACCAACCTAGTAAGAGAGAAAAGGAAGAAAATAAAGGAGATTTGTTAGAACATAAGAAAATTGTTAAGGTGGAGGGCTCTTCTTTTGACTTCACTCAGGCGTTATCTTAGCTAAAAATGTTTGTTCCACTACTTGAAATGATGAAAATTAAGGAATACAGAGATAGTGTTGTTCAATTGATAATAAATGGAAATGAAAAACATGTGAATTCTAAAAATAGAGTAGCTATTAAAGTAGTCAATAGTTAGGAGAAAGTAAATATCCCAGAAGTCTACTTGAATGATATATTAACAACTCCCACTCAAGTTGATCTTTTTTTCACTACATTACTTATAAATAAAAAATTGTTGAGGAATTGCATGATAGACTCTAGTGCCACTATAAACATCATTCCAGTAGGAGTTATGAAACACCTTGGCATGTGGGTAGATACCAATGGAGGCAAGTGCTATGCAATGGATAACCAACCTATTCCTGTGGTAGGAATTATGAGAGATGTTGAAGTCAAGCTGGCTACTTATCCACAAGTGGCATATAATATAGATATAACTGTGATTGACACTCCTCATTTTGGGATGCTTTTATCAAGACAATGGATAGCAGCAGTTGTAGAAAATGTTCAATTTGACCTGTCTTATGCTACAATTCCAGTGAATAGTCAGGAAGTCAAGTTGTATAGGGAGCCAAGAATGAACCAGCTTGTTGACTGTGTACCACAAGATCAGATCAATTTTTTTTGTGATGTTGATCTTGGGAATTTTAAAATAGAACTAGCCCAACCAGAGTTGGTCAGTACTGACCCAATTGAAAAACATGTTGCACAGAATTGTAATGGTGTATGGAAGATGTATTTTGATGGAGCTTGCAACTAGGAAGGTAATGGAGTTGGGATTGTATTTGTTTTTCCTAAAGGTATTACATTTAAATATTCATTTTTGTTAGCATTTGAATGTACAAAAAATGTGGGGGAATATGAAGCTTTATTGATAGGCCTGAACATAGCTGTGAAACATAAAATCAAGTTGCTAGCTGTTCTTGGGGATTTTGAGCTAGTTGTTTCACAAATTAAGTCAAAGTATGCAGAAAAGCACAAAAGACTGAAACAATACAGGAATACTATATGGGACACAATTGAGTTGTTTGATGCCTTCTCAATTGAGTGGATTGATAGATCAAAGAACATAATGGCTGATTTTTTAGCAAATGTGGTGCTGAAAAGGGATGATATTACATTGGCTGGGGTATCACAGATTGAGTTCAAGACAAGGCCTGATGTTCCTGATAACATTTATAGTTGGTAGGTCTTCAATGATGATACTGACCTTTTGAATTTCCTCTATTATATAGATCAATATGAAGCCCAAGAAATTGACTTCAATGCTTTTGTGGAAGAAGTGGATGGGAAGCAAACAATGTTTGGAAAGGAGATCTTATAGCTCAAAAAAAATAAGCTTCCTAAGGGATTAGTGGTATTAGAGAGGGTATATGATGGAAATGATTGGTCCCTCATGAATCAAACACCAGTCAAAAGGGAAGATGTTGAAGAGATTAACTTGGGGACTGAGATGGCACCAAGAAGGGTGTACATAGGAAAGAAGATAAGCCCTACAATTAGAAGAATGTTGATAGAGCTGCTGAGAAAGTATAAGCATGTGTTTGCTTGGTCTTATGAAGATCTAAAAGCATATAGGGAATACTTTTTTCAGCATGAAATACCATTGAATCCAAATGCTAAGCCATTTAGATAGAAGCAAAGACCCATAAATCCAATGCTGGAGCCTAAAATGCAAGAAGAATTGGCGAAGCTCAAAGATGGGGGAATCATTAAACCAATCAGGAACTCATCTTGGGTCTCGAACTTGGTCCCTGCGAGGAAGAAAAATAGAGATATCAGACTATGTGTGGACTTCAAGAATTCGAATATGGTATCTCTCAAGGACAATTATCCTCTACCCAATATGGAGGCTATATTGCATAAGGTAATAGGGTGTGAACTGTCGTCCATGATGGATGGGTTTTTAGAATACAACTAGGTCAAGGTCAAGGAATTTGAGCAATATAAGACAACATTTACAAATCCTTGGGGAACATATGTATACATAAGAATTTCATTTGGTCTCACTAATGTAGGAGTGACCTTCCAAAGAGATATGTACATGGCATTTGCAGATCTGATCAATGTTATCATGGTGGTGTACCAGGATGACCTGACTGCTTATTCAAAGAGGGTTGAAGATCATGTACAACATCTGGAGAAGGTATTTATTAAATCCCTAGAATATGGTGTTAGCTTAAACCCTAAGAAGTGTCATTTTGCAGTCATAAAAGGTAATCTCTTAGGACATATTGTTTCAAAAGAGGGGATTAGGATAGATCCTGAGAGGGTTGAAGCTATTGATAAAATTCCTATTCCCAAAACTGTTAAGGCTATACAATCATTCTTTGGATAGATTAATTTTGTTAGGAGATTTGTTTCTAACTTTGCTGAGATCATTAAACCCATATCAAAAATGTTGAAGAAAGGATAGAAAATGAGGTGGATTGCAAAAGCCTTGGAAGTTTTTATATCCATCAAAAGATCCATCAAGGAGGCTCCTATCCTTAAATCTCTAGATTTTGTGAAGCCTTTTCAGATATTTTCATTTGCTTCAATGTACACAATTGTTGTTGTTATGCTACAAAAGAATGAGGATGGTCATGAACAACCTCTGTCTTTCTTTATTAAGTCATTACAAGGGTCTGAATTGAAATATGATATAATGGAAAAATAGGCATTTGCATTAGTAAAGGCCGCAAAAGCTTTTAGGCCATATCTTGTTGGAGCAAAGGTGATTTCCCATGTCCCCCACGTAGCTGCCAAAGATATTCTGACACAATCTGAAGTAACAGGAAAGAGATGTAGATGGATATTCAAGATCCAACAATTTGACATGGAGATACAAATTACCAAATTAGTGAGAGGTCAAGGCTTGGCTAGGTTAATGGAAGAATCAAATATTGAAGCAAATCAAGTTTGTAATGTAGAAGAAGGGATTGAAATTACAAGCATTGAGCACACTCCTTGGTATACTGATATTATGCATTACCTTAAGTACATGAAGTGTCCAGAGGAATTGAGTAACAACCAAAAAATAACTTTGAAGTTGCAGTCATCTAAATATGTTTTCATGGATGGAGATTTGTTTTGGAAGAAAAAGGATGGTATATTGTTGTTATGTCTAGATGATTCTCAAGCCAAGCATGTTTTAAGTGAAATGCATGAGGGAGTTTGTGGAGGACATTATTCAGCAAAAACAACTGCACACAAAATTCTCAAGGTAGGTTACTACTGGCCTAAGGTTTTCAATGATTCTTTTACACATGTAAGAAAATGTGAAGCCTACCAGAAGTTCTCTAGAAAACTGAAGTATCAAGGAGCTTTGCCACTTCGACCCTTGCAGGTTGATGCCCCTTTTTATCAATGGGGAATTGATTTAATTGGAGAGATACAAGAAAAATCAAGTGGAGGACACAAGTGGATACTGGTAGCCACTGATTATTTTACTAAGTGGGTAGAAGCAATCCCAACTAAATAGGCTACAAGCAAAGTGGTGAATTTTTTTTTGATGGACAACATTATCACCGGATTTGGTGCACCACTAAGGTTAATCATAGACAATGGGATGTGTTTCAGGTTAGATGAATTCAAAAGCTTCTGTGATACATATGACATTACCATTTCTTATGCAGCTCCTTACCAGCCTCAAGCTAATGGTCAAGTAGAATCTAGCAATAAGAGTCTTTTGAAGATTATAAGGAGGATGTTAGGTTAGAACAAGAAAGATTAGATTCAAAATTAAAGCTGGTTGTGTGGGATCATAGGATTACTGTTAAAAGAGCAATTGAAAAATCACCATTTGAATTGGTGTATGGAGCACAAGCCAGGATGCCTTTGTAGAATTTGTTACCAGTCTACAAGTTTGTCCTTCAAGAAGAATTAGATGTTCCTGAACCTATGGAGGAAAGAATGGAGCAACTAGCTGAACTTGATGAAATAAGGAGAGTTTCCCAAAACCAAAATATGAAGTTACAGACATATATGAAGTATCTATTTGACAAGAAGGAAAAGGATATAAAATTTGAAGAGAATGATTTGGTACTAATGTGGAATGCAAGATGTAAGGATAAGGGCAAGCATGGTAAATTTGAAGCTTTATGGCTTGGACCTTTTGTTGTTGTTGGAAAGAAGGGTGAAGACTCATATTATCTATAGAATATGGTTGGTGAAGATCAGGAATTTCCTATTCATGGGAAATTCTTGAAGCATTTTTTCTCTTGAGCAACACAGAGGATTAAGGGTTGCCAGTGCATGGACAACTCTTGATGGTCCTCTTTTAAATTATTTTCCATGCATAGTAGTTTAGGGTTTTGGTTCACCTCCATTTTGCATTAATTTTTCCATTCATTTCCATTTCCATTTTGCTCACTAGTTCATCATTTTTTGTCTGTTCTGCTCACCTAAAGATCTAGATCCTTGCAATGATCTTACTATCACTCATCCCTAGATGGAGCCACTGTTAGAACTATAAATTTCTAATGATTTTTCTTGTTAATACCCGTGCATTTTCCAAATGAGTCCTACCTTGAGCACATTTTCCTCTCTTCATGATATTTTTACTCATATTCTGCCCATATACCCCCATACGATCCATCGGGTCATGTATTTTTCATATTGCAGTTCCTATCGGCATAGGTTCATAGCATCTCCCCAACCCATGATGCTTTTGTGCTAACATATGTTTGTTGCAGGAATATCAGCATGACTTCTTCACTGTCACAGCGATTAGAATTCATCTATTGTTCTGTTTGACAGGACTTTCACATTGTCTTGACGACAAAAAATTCATCGGCAAGAGCTAAGGGGTCATTGGGGTAATGTTTCACCAAAGGTATCTTGTCTCACCGACTGTGCACTAAAAAAGCTTATCGGTAAGAGTTACTCACATTCGGAGTAGTTTCTTATCAAATTTGTTGGGTCTAACCAATGAGGGGTCTTCATCAACAAGTTCTTGGGAGGAGTCTCACCGAACAACATATGAGGATTCACTTTGGCCAAACTTGTTGTCTTTAGTGTGAAGTCATAATGAAATCACATTGTCACACAAACTGGCAACTAAAAGAACATTTCGGGAGGACTCGTGAAATGAAGAATGGTCTTGGTGAGCTTGAATTGTTACATCGACCGACAACAAAAAGATACATCTCACTAAGAATTATGTAGCATCAGAGTATTGTCTCATTGAATGCCTTAGGTCTCACCAATGATGCACAAATATGACTCTGTCAGTATGAAGGTGATTATGTCCCAATGACGAGGTGTGAACTTAAAGTATCTTTTGGTAAGACAAGGATATAGCTGATATGACATCTCCCCGATATGATGAGGTCACAACGAAGTAAATGAGACCAATGGAGCATCGGTGAGAAAACCCTTATGTCTTGGCAATGCACAAGATGAAAGGAACATCTCGATAAGACTTATGCGACTTCGGAGTGAGGTCTTGGTGAGTGACCTTAGGTCTCGTCGATGGAACAAAAAAGGGGCATGTCAGCATGAAAACTGATTTGTCTCAGCAACAAGCAAACATGGATGAAGACTTTTAGTAAGATATTGTATGCTCTATGAGAGGTCTCCTCGATGTCAAAATGTTATAGCGAAGTACATAAGATGAATGGACTTTGTTAGTATGAGAATTTATTTCTCTTGGGGATCTAAAGTGAGCTCGGGGTGAATCTTAGCAAAACAATAACTAGTCTATATGATGTCTCCCCGATTTTGTTAAGTCACAGCAAAACACAAAGGGACAAAACGATATCTCTTGACTTCGGTATAACGAATAAAATGTTATAGTGATACATGTAAAACAAAAGAATACATCTTGGGGAAACATAAAGTGATCTATATGACATCTCCCCGACTTTGAGGGGTCACGGCGAAAGCAATATTTCATGGTGATACAATTTCCTTCGACATAACTAGAAGGTTGTCTCAGCGACTGTTAACAAAAATTTGAACACTGTGAGCCAACATGTGAATTCCTAAATACAGTTGTTGGATGACATGTGAGCTCAAAATGATGTGTCTGTACAAATGCGAGTGTATAAATATTCACTCTCAAATGTAAATGGAAGGATCAGCTATTATATTTTTTATATACAAATGGTAGATGATGGATACATTAGAATAAATATTCTCAGATTAGAGACTATGATGAATGTTTTTTCAAAATGGAGGTATTTATGAAAGTCAATTGATGTTGCTGCACATTTCTGGTGTTAATTTTCTATGAATTTATTCAAAGTATTGCTAGGTTGTCTCCAACATTGATGCTTTTTGTTTGCTTAAATTGATATAACAAGTTTATATTCAATTCATCAGTGCACATTTGTTGTATCTATGGATTAATTGATTTGTTCTTTCAAGCAAAGATTAAATCCTTTTAGTTGATCATAGTAATCAGAAAGATTCATCTGGATTATTAAAGTAGAGCTTAGTGGTCACAATCTTGCATGTTTATACAAGTTGTAAACAAGATATGTGTTACATAATTTGAGTTTTCTCTAGAGAAGTGTTGCTCATCTTGATTTCATTTGACCACGCATACCCAATAAGGCACTAGTCTTTGCATTTCATCATTTGGATTCATTTAGTTTATTTACATCTGTTAATTGAGCATTTTACGATTTAGAAGATTGCTATTGCTATTTGTATCAGGTTTGAATTCATTTTTTCACTTCCATCTGCCATTGTGGACAAATCATTGCAAGAAAGATAATCATAAGTCAAGTCTGTTTCATTCAGATAGGTACACCCGCCTAGGTCTGGCAACAGTTGAAGAGTAGAAGGTTTAATTCATTTGACCTTGTATGTTACCCTAAAGCATATCAAGAGATTGGCAGCCTCTTCAGGCATCCTGCCTACGTTTTTGAGAGCTAACATCTTATTTTAGTCAACATGTGTGTTCCTTTGTTCTTATGTTTATTTTTCCATGGGATCTTCATCTTGGGGTCTTGATCATTCTTCTTGATCATTGTCATTCCATCTTGCTAATGTAAGTGCATTGGGACCTCTCTCTTGATATGCATGGCTACATTAGTTTGAGTTTGAAGCAAGTTAATCCTCTCACTAAAGTGGGGGCTAAATTTTCCATATAAAAATGGTCCCTTGACATTTTCATTTTCTTTTAGGTCTTTTTTCACAATGCTTGGTCCATTTTTCTTTGATTTAATGTTGCAAAGTGGCTTGAACATTGACAGTAAGTCCTTAAAATTAAATTATGGCATCTTTTGAGGGTTTTGTGAAGTGTTGTAAAACATTTCTACACTTTTCTAAACTCTAGTCATTACAATTCACCTAAAAATCACCTTTTCATCACTTATCAAGTACTATTTTGAAGTATTGTAAAGTCTTGTGACAGGATTTCATAGTTTTCTAGGCTTAATTTCACTATTTACACCTTTCTTATGCTTTATTTGACCCCTTTATTCCCTTATAAGGGTTAATTAAGTGTATTTTTGAATGTAAACCTGACAAACAACATAAAATGCAAGGTAACTACCAACACCCACTTTCAAGTCCAAGGTGGGACCCATTTTCCATGGGTAGCAAATGAGTCCCTCTTGGCTCAAAATTCAAAATATTTCAAATTTTCTTTCTAGTTTTTATTTAAAATCACCTTATGTCGACCTATGATGAGGTATCTTTAGGTTACTAAGGTACAAGTGTGTATAAATAAGTGTTTTTACATCCATTTTACCCCCCATTCATCAAGTTCACTAATTCACTCATTCACTCATTCACTCAAGCATTTTCAATCATTCAATCAAGCATCAATCAAGTATCTTGGAGGAAGCATTGTTATATCTTTATATTTATTCAATAAGGGTTTGGTAAGGTCATAGAATTTTCATGTTATTTATTTATCATTCTCTTCCATTTCATTATTTCACTAAGGGTTTGATTACCAAAGTGGGATTTGACCAAGGATTATCCCTATAAGCTAACCCTTAACCATTTATCCCCTTTGCATGTGTGTTTGCAGACCTTTGTATGCAAATTTGACAAGCTATTTAGTGTTGAAAGGTGGTCAACAAGTCAACAAAGTGTTTCAAGTCAAATATAACCTATTTTAATCCTGGAGAAGACATTATGTCCATTTTCTGAAGATTTGACTCATCAACCCAACAAGCTAATAACTTTAGACCTGGTGCTACAAGATTGGTCCATAATTTCACATAATTTTGGGACAAGACCGATTCACCATCAATGGTGAATGAGTCCCACCTTAAGGTTTAAAATCTATATTTTGTCAAATTCTGGATCTTGACACTTAGAAACTAGTTTGTAGAAGTATTCATTAGAAGAAAGAATGATTCACCATCAGTGGCGAATGAGTCCTAGTGGTGATTTTGAGTGAATTCTGCCAACATTTAGGACACTTCAGATTCTCCATTCTCTACCAAGGTGCACTTTGACTTAGCCTTCTTCTTTTATGTTTTGGATTTGTTCAGACTTAGTTCATGCTTGCATATCAAATTTTATTTTCAAACATCAATTATTTCTTAGGTTTTTCATTTGTAATCATTCAAATAGTTCATTTAGTTGCATTTAGATAATCTCATTTAGCCTTAATAACATCATAAATATCTTAATTTGAATGAAACACCTAAAATTTTGAGTGAGGTTTATCTCTCTCCTTTTTGGTGAAACATACTAAGAGTGCAAGAGTAGCTTATATATCCTACCCAAAAATTTATGGTTCATTATGTTCTTTTTTGCAATCTTTGTTAGAGAGTTTGGAAGTGTCATCATCCCTCAAATACATAGAACTAGAAGAATGACACAAAGAGAGTGAAAACAAAGAAAAACCTTTTGGGTCAACATGGAAGAGACATAATATGTCTCAGCACCTTGCATCATCCCCAAAAGGATATCACAAGACAAATGAAAAAAGAAAAGATCAAAGAAAAGGAAAATCTTTTGGGTCAACATGAAGGAGGCATGAATGTATCAATGCCTTGTGTCATCCCCAAAAGGAAAACAAAATCCAAAAAGAAAAAAAGACAAGAAAAAAAGATAAAATAAAAGGGGCCTTTTGGCTCAACATGAAAGAGACTTGGTTGTCTGAATGCCTTGTGTCATACCCAAAAGGAAAACACAAGAAAAAGATAAAGATAAAAAGGAAAAAGTGATGTATGACATAGAGAAGAATTAAGGTAAAAATAGAGGAATGTTACAAAGAGAGATAAAATCACATAGAAAATCATAGAAGATCACATTATGCACATGCAAGCACTTAAAAGAAAAAGAAAAAGAAAATGCAAAATACTAGTAAGGAAAATGCGAGTCAGCCGTTGAGCAATTCATCTGTAGTCAATATAAGCTAAAGATGAATAACACAACTAAGGGACAATGAAAAATGCATTACTAGGAAAAAGCTAGCAAATTCTTGCCCCCACTAGGTGCAAGGAAAGAATGAGCTAAGATAGGTGATGGAAAAGATTATGTAATAGTGAGAAGGGAATTTTCTACAACTATTACATAACAAGGTGTAGGAGAGTATTTTATGGGATCACTAGATCATAATTATCGCCATCGAAATAATAATTTCTTAGTATTTCTTTCAATCTATGACACTCATCACTACTATGTCTAATGACACGATGATATGCACAATGTGGAATTTTGGTATCTTTAGGATATATCACCAACCTATTCATAGGTGGTAATAGTATTAGTTCCTTGTTTAAAAGAATTTATAATTTCCTTTCACTTTCAGTAGGTGGGTAGAGAGGAAACTTTAGTTTTTGTAACTTGTAAGGCCTCTTACATTTTCTAGATTCACCCTTCTCTCTAATTGAAGGGGGGTCCAAAGTGATCCTTTCATCCTTGTCATTGTTATTAAGCAATGGTTGCTATCTAGGAACAAGGACAGTTAGGTTAGGAGGGTAATCAAATATTACTATTCCATCATCATGAAGCTTCAAATATTCTCTAGGAGGTTTGGTGTTATGGGGGGGATCTTGATATCCTAACCCTTTTGTGTTTTCATCTTTTGATTTTTTCTCTAAGAGTTGATGAATTCCATGTTCAGTTGTTGTGTCACATTCATGTTTGCACAAAATTTTGAATCCTTTTCCACAGGTTTTTTCAAGGTTGATGGGAGTCTTTGTTACTTTTTTATCATAAAATGGTTGAGTGTTTTCTCTTCTAGAAGAACTAGGTTCACCTTGTGTAGGGAACTTAGGTTCTACTTTTGTTTCAAGATGTAAGTAACGAAACATCTCAACAAGTGGTATTCTAGGAAGGTCTTGTTTTTAATGAATGGATAAAAGGATACATTAGCTTCAAGGTTGTCAAGGAAATCACTTAGGAACTTATTCATGTTGTCATCATCTTCTCCAATTATGTCAACATCATAAGGAGGACATTTATTAGGAGTTGAAGGAGAATGACAAAGTTCAATGGAATTATGATTAGTTCCAAAGGTACAACATGACATATCAACTAAGAATTTTAGTGACATCCAAATCTTATTAAAACACATATCCATGATGAAAATGAATGAAAGTAAACTAAATGCAAGAATTTGAATGAAATAGTAAGTCTGGAAATAGAAACAAAAAGGTAATAATAGAAATGAGAAATGCAAAGAATGAATTGGAAATGACAGAAAATGCAATAAAAAATGTGCAACTGGATTGATTCACCTAGGGTGGCAAATGAGTCCAGGTAGTGATTTTTTTGAAAATTTTCAGAATTTTTGAATTGGTTTTTATTCTCTTTATATTTTCTGATGCAAATATGATGTGGAAATGCATAATTTTAGTAATTTTAACGAGATGAAATGCAAAAATGCAAGCTATATGAGTTTTTCATGAATGCAAATTTGGAAACCCTAGAATGTAAGTTAAACAATGCAAAATGCAATGCAATGTTAATCTAAGCTATTCCTAGGAAGTAAATGCACTCGAAAGAAGAATTATGATGTTCAAAAGTTGGGTTCACCAAAATGTGGACAATGGAAATGGAATGCACAACTTCCTTTATCCACACTAAAAGGGGAATGAAGGAAGAGGGATCCGATTTCACAATGTTCACACTCAAGAACAAAACCTTGAGATTCCAATGCAAAAGATATTGAAATATATCAAAGGGGATTCTACTCAAGGATGGAAATTGATAACATAGATTAACTATTAATGCTAAACTTAGAAAATGCAAGATGTTTGAAAACATGTTGTGATATGCAAAATGACCTAGAAATGCAAGTAAACTATAACAGAAAACTGTGAGATTTACAGTGTGCACCTAGAAACTAGAAAAGGATGAAATTGAACCCTCGAATCCTAAAATTACTACTTTTGAAGCCAACCAGGAAACTTAGTCAAGTTTTGGTAAGATTCTGCTAGAACAGGTTTTCAGAAATTGGGTACTCAAAATTGTAAAAATCTCTATTTGAGCCTAGTAGTGGGACTCATTTGCCACTAATGGAGAATCAGTCCATTTCATGATTTCTGAAAATTCAAACATGGAATGAGTAGAAAAACCCTATATTTATACACAATTATGCAATAATTCTTGAAAATATCACATCACAGGCTGACCTTAGATCTTAGAAAATAATAACCTGCCAAAAATTTAAAATTGTTTTTATTTTTGTGCCAATGGGGACTCATTCAACCCTAGTGGTGAATGGGTCCCACTTAAGGAATTTTAAGTGGGTTTCAAAAATTAAATGTTTTAAATGATTTTTATCAGGATTATTTTCAAAAATACACTTAAGTAAGGCCTATAAGTGTAAAATGGGGCCAATTAAAACATAAGAAAGGTTAAATTATTAATGAAAAGCCTAGAAAAGTGTGAAATTTTGTTACAAAACTTTACAACACTTTGAAATATGGCTTGGTGAATGATAAAAAGAGGTTATTTAGGTGAAATATATTAATAAGATCCTAGAAAAGTGTGAAAGTGTGTTACAACACTTCACAACAGTTTTGCAAGGAACCATAAAATTCTTATTAATTGACAAGTACCTAAGACCTAATGTGAATGTGTTATCCACATTACAACACTAAATCAAGGCACAATTAAGCCAAAATCTCAAGGAGGACCTAAATGAGGTAGAAAAAGTAGAAGGGTTACTTTTTCAATGTCCACAAGGGCCATCACTAACATTGTCTCTATTCCGAAAGGTAAAAGTATAGGAAATGATAGAACCTTTACAAAGTTATCTAAATCTTATACTAGCATCTTGTATAATCTATTAAAGGATAAAATTATAACATTACCAAGAAATATGACCTTTATCCAAGCCATATCTGTAATGGTACATGTAGTAGTTTTTTAGTTCCATCAAGTACATGAACTTAATAATGAGTGATGTGTTAGCCTGCATCATAAGATTTAGGATCACATCAATGAAAAGACTATCCATCTCCATGGAAGTAAAAAAACTATAACAAATATGTAGGTAAGGGGTATGTGTAGGATTGTGATGGGCCAAAAAGTGGCAATATTTAAGTGATATGATAGCCCATGTGCCTAACAACTTTTTTTTACACAAAAATGATGAAAAAAAAAGGGTTTTTGAAGGAGATTATCAGCTTTCCACCATTATAAATTATTATGTACTTTGAATTAAATAAATTATTATCATTCATTTTCTAATTGAATTACGACTAAAGTCCTAATTGATAGGCTGATTAAAAACATCTACTGCTTTCAAATGGTATCACATTTTTTGAATTTGAAACATGCATCACATTCTATGCTTCATATACTATGAGATTAAAATAAATAAAATTGAATTTCATGAAGTTTTGACTGAGTTAAGGTGGTCAGATGTATGAGTTTTTATATTTTCTAAAAGTTGTAATAAAAAAATCATAATTAATTATTTTCATGGGAAAAAATTCCAAAAAATTATGCATCACATCGGGACATGAGTCCTCTACTTATATCTAAAATCTTATAAAAAATTATTATCATTTGATTGTGGTTAGGGTGGTCAGACAGACACCTACTTCTTATTTTTTCCCTAAAATTTAAGTACATTCAATTTTCACCAAATAGATTTGAAAAATAAAAATAAACCTAGTATTTTAGAAACTACATTCAATTTGATACAAATTCTATTCTTACATATTTTTAAATAATATAGATAACTTATTCATTTTTTTATGCCAAGTTTCCTAACTTTGATTTTTCTAATTTTTTTGCCACTTAACGGCCTATTTTTTCCATGATGATCCTACACATACCTTAAGCCTAACAACCAACTATATATTTACATAGATCTATTCCCTTTCTATTTTTCTAACTTGGTTATACAGTCTTCCACATCTTTTGATCTTGTTCGATTTGAGTATGGACACATGGTTTCATTCACTTCTATGCCTTTTGTGAATAATGTGAGTTTTGTTCCTGATATAACCTTTACCTTACATGATTTACCCTTAAACAAGGAGCTCTCTCTATTGTATGTGTGAGAATTAAATATGCAAATTTTTAAACAAGGACAAACAAACAAGTGTTGGATGTTTAAATAGAAAACATTAGACACTGCTATGAAATACATGCATATGGTGCATATGGAAAAAAGAAAAAAGAATAATAAAAATAGCTAAATAAAAACAAATGAAAACATGTCAAACTCTATCCCATAGTGGGAGTGGTGCTTCTTTGATGTTGAAAGGATACCCTTTCCCAACCCCTTTTATAAGCTTCTGAAATCATGAACAAAATGTGATGAAGATGCAAAGATGCAAGTGATGGAGATGAAAATGCCTTAGTGAAAATGCTTAAGATTGTGGATGATTGTTGTGAAGAGAATGATTTTATTTATAGGTTGAAGGGTTGAAGAGTGGAGAGATGGGAGGAATGTGGGACTAAAGGAGAGCCAATGATATTTTAACACTTGTCACATGGCTAATGGATGGAGGTGAAGCAAATTTTGGAGAATGTGCATAGTTAATGTATGTGGTTGAGATGTAAGAGGGGTGTAAAAGAGGTTAATGTACTTGTAAGAGGCATTAAATGAATGTGGTTGAGATGGAAGAGGGGTTAATGTTTGGGTAAGAAAGTCAAATAAGTGGAATTAATGAAGGAATATTCCCTAGAATATGCCTTTTGAGTGGATAAATGAGGTAATTAACTAATTAAAAGAAACCATTTTCATGTGCAAGTGGGTTGGTTAATCAGGGGTTGGGTTTGATCAAGGTTGAGTCAAAAGCTAGAGAATGGGTAATTAGGTTTAGGGGTTAATTAATCTATAATTAATTAACTTGAAGGAATTAGGGGATTTGACATTTGATTTAAATGATTCGATTTACTAAATTAGATGAGAGGACTTTAGGATAATTAAATAATTTGATTTATTTAAGTAAACATGATAGACATTAGTGAATTAATCTAATAAATTGCTTTATTCGATTAATAGAATAATTGATGATAATTAATTAGAATTAGATGCACAATGTTAGTTAGGATTGTTTTCTTGTCAACATTTTTCCCCTCTTTGAACCAATATACCAATTGTATTGGTTCAAAGACGAACATTCCAAAGATCAAAATTCAAAAATTTCCATATTCTTTCAAATGTCCCACTGTTGCTCCAACAGAAAGAAGTACATTGGTACACTTGCCCCCTCGAGAGATTAGGTGAAAATGCCAATTTTAGGCCGAGCTCACAACAAATATGATTAATGGATGTATGGATGGTTATGTTATGAGATGCTTAGACTAACAGATCTATATTATGATGACAATGCAAATGAGATGTTTTTAAGATGCTTAGAATAAAAATTCTATATTATCCTAAACAACTTAAAGGATGATGCAATGCATGTGAGATGGATGATGTTTCCTATTATCATGATATGCATGAGTATGTAGGATGAGTATGTTGATGTGTTATGAATGCAGTATGGATGCATTAATTTTTTGGTGAATGTCATGATAACATGTTAACATGAAAGATGATAGAAGAATGTGAGGGATCAACCCTTTGATTCTAAGAAGATGCAAAATTCCAACAAGTCTATGAGTTGTCAAAATTTTATTAGATATGATGATGAATGATGATGACGTGTTGCTTATCCAAGGATAGGGGATGCAAAGAGCATAAATTTCCTTATGTTTGATAACACACATAGATATGATGCATAGGGGTATAGACAACCAGGATGGCATGGTATCTAGTGCAATGGACTTTAACTCAACAAACAGATAGGAGTATTCCTATTCACACCTGACATATGAAACTTTGTTAGAGTGTAATTTATACATTTCAAACATCTTAGACTAGAACACAGAAAGGAAAAACCTCCCAATGTAATAGTCAACAAGATATCCAAAGCATCCTCCCTACACACCAAACAAAATTAACATGACCAAGGGTATATTACAAGAATTTCCAACAAACCCAACAGACAAAAGATAATGATTAATGCCCAATTCCTTTCTCTCTAAATTATTTCGATCATACATCATTGAGAGGTCATTGCAATGAGTGCAATAAGATAAATCAAAAGAAAAGATCAAGTACACAAAAAAGCCAATGTTCTTCATACATCTAGCCAAAGGGATGTGTTTTTCTTAGGATAAGTATCTGAAGTGATTTCCAAAGACAGTGCAGGAGCACCCAATCACCTATTCTCAAAGTTTCATGTTTGAAGGTCTAGGGGAGTCAATATTGTGTGTCTAGGGTTATATAGGTGTGTTTAGTATTTATTTATGTTCAATAAGGTCTAAAAAGACCAATCTAACATAAAGGATTTGAGTCATTTGGTTGAATATGTCAAATTGCTTTATAAAGAAAAACCTTATGTAACCATGAGTTTTGAGAAATATGGGGAGTAAAGTCTTAATACATGTGAATAAGGTTCCGTGGGACTATCCTAGGTGTCTTTGGTCAATTTATAGTCACTTGGTGTTAGAATGTAAACATTTTAAAATGTATTGCAATGATGTTAACAAATTGTGGAAGTAATGTGAAATTCCATCTAATGGTCGCAAAAGGATTTAAAAGGTAGTTGGATAGTTGGTTGGTTTGTGGTTTTGAGGAAGAGAACCTTTAAAAAGGTGAAGGAAATTATTTGTAACATTGGCAAGAAGAATTGAATAAAGAAAACAATCATATTCATTATTATTTCTTAGAAATTATGTGTTTTACTCTCTTCTCCAGTCTTGTACGGGTCCGTACAAGTATATTATGGCATAATATTTCTAGAATTTGTAAGTTTGTGCTTTTATTATCTACTGTTGGTGTTTTGAGGGTCTATTCAATACTTTTGTGAATGTAATTTGTAAGAAACAATGACTACCCTATTTTTTTGAATTAAGGGTTTTGAAGGAGATTAAATGAAGAACTAACCAATCCACCTACTGTAATTGATTTTTTGCTTGGCGGATTGGTCTGTAAATGTTATTATAAGTATTTCAATGTTTTAGGGGAGTAAAGAAGTAAGGAATTATAGTGTTGGAGTAACACCCTAGGCTGAGCAGGGTTATTCCAATGAGAAAATGAGGAACCTAGTTGGTAATTTTGAAAACTAATGAAACTAATGGCCTTGTAAGTGTTTATTATGCTTTTGCAAAGTTATTTAAAGGTGTTTGAACCATTGATTGAACTTGGGGAGGTTGGAAATGTGTACTTACAATAAGGGTGCTTGAAAACCCTAAGTTTCTAGGCTACAAGGAGGGTTTTTGAGTTGGGAAAAAAAAAGCTCTTGGGGTCTTAAAACCTAGAAAATTCTAAGTTTTGACACCTTTCCTAAGACTATTCCAATTTACCTTGGTTTGACGGTGAGTTTTTAGAGGGGTCTCTTTGGAAAACAAGGCTAATTGGGGCTCCAGTACAGTGAGAGAGGTCATTTTAGGGAAAACATTCTGAAGGAGTCATATGAACCTGATGGATATGTTTTGTATCTAAAAAAATGGTATTTGAATCATCTATTTGTTTGTCAAGTTCTATGGAAATTTTTGGAGTTAAGGGTTAAAAACTGAGTTCCCACAACTACTAGGATTGAAGGGTGAAATTGAGAAATGTTGGAATATGTGCCTCAATCCTTACTGACATGAAGCTCCTTGAAGGAAAATTCGATGTGACATCATGGATGTATGGTTGAATAATTGTTATGAAGCTCTTGAAATGTTCATGTTGTTGTGACAGTGTCGATGTCTGGCCGACAAGTCTATCGTTGTGACCTTGTGTGTTCACTATAAACTTTTGGTGAATGAAGATCCTTGGGTGACAGTTTGATGTTATCGGGTTAACTCACAGGTGTCGAGGAGAAGTCCCAGTGAATGGTGAAGGTCTCACCAACAACATTTGGTCATCAAGGAAACACAAGGCTCTCGGGATAAAGTCTTGGCGATCTGCAGAATGTCTCGCTGAATAGGTGTCCACGTAGAATCTTCGCACTGACTTCAAAGACTTCGGTATGAAGTCTTGGAAATCAAAGTAAGTCTCGCCGATGTCGGGGTAACATAAAGGTCATGGGGAGATGTCTCAGCAATGCAGCTAGGTCACACCAACAGGAGTATGTCTTCGCGGTGATAAAAGACTTCATTGAGAATTCTTGGCGACTTGGGTAAGTCACGCCGATGGTCTTCGGTAAGAATTGGGCTGCTCAAAGAAAGTTCATGGCAAAAGACATGAGTCTTTCTGAAAATATGTGACATTTGGTGGAAGCTTTGTCTTTCGGTATGAAGTCTCACCGAAACCATGGGGTCTTGCCGATAGTAGTAAGGCTTTGATGTAGCATGCAGTGGTCAATGGGAAGTCTTGGTGAGATCGGTTTGTCTTGCCGATAGTGTAACTCATCACTGTGACTTCTGACTTTGATATGATTCTCACTGAAATGCGATTGTCATGCCGAATGGAAATCACTCGATGGCATAACTTGAAGACTTCGATATGAGGTCTTGGCGAGATTGGTATGTCTTGTCGATGGTTTCTCTGAGTTTGATATGACTTATGGAATCTGATATGAGTCTCGCTGATAAGAGAAAATCTTGTCGATAGGAACAAAATGAACATCGATGGTTTTAGTATGACTCATGGTGTTCATTGAAACCTCTTGCTGATTGTTGGAGATTTAATTCAATATCAAAGTGATTACTTTGTGGCATTGAGGAGACATTGTTAGTGTCTCACCGACATGCCAACAAAGTTGAATGCCCTTGACTAGATTGACCATCATATGTGGCATCTCATGGACCAATCAGAGCAAGCGGATTTCAAACAGGTGATGGTTGGTTTTTTGTAGCAATTGCAATGCTGGAAAATAGCATGCAGGGAAAAATCAAAGCTCAAATGGAAAATCTATTCGGTGGAGATCTAGCGGATAAGAATGCACATAAGGAAAATTAGAATGGGTTAAATAAAAGCAGAATGATTCTGATTTGTAGATCATGATGAGAAAATCGAATTGTTGAGAGAGCAATTTTTTTGTAACTGATGAACAGTGAATGTAGCTTCTGAGAACTGATAACCAGAGAGTTGTATCTCTGAATTGTATGTAATATTTTGTTACTGTAATACAGAGAGATTCAATTTGGTGTGGTGGGTTTTTTTTTCCGTAAGGGTTTCCCATGTAAATTTGTTGTTCATTGCCTTTGAGTATTTTCTCTATTTCTGTAAATCTTTCATGTGTGTCTTAATTGGATTGTAATTTAAAAATTAAAATCCTTGCATTGCATTCTCCCCTATAGATTTAATGTTAGGAAAGTGTTTCCGCACCTTTTTCTTTCCTTACAAGTCGTATCAGAGCATGGCCAGTTGTGTTATCCTTGTGAGTGGGTTGGATTTTTTGTGTTAAATATTTTTCAGTGGGAGTCTGGTAGAGGTCTGAAAATATAATTACAGATTAAGATGGCAAGCACATCCGGAAAGATGGAGAGAAAAATTCAATCGTAGCAATTTCAAGTTGTGGAAACTCAAGATGGAAGATCTGTTAGTGGATCATGATCTTTGGACTACTTTGTCTAGAACAATGCCTCAAGGCATGAAGCAAGAGGATTGGGACCTAGCAGATAGAAAATCAAAAGGGTTGATAAGGCTCTATTTAGCAGATTCTGTTCTTCTGAATGTACATGAAGAAAAGACTACCTCTTCCTTGTGGAAAAGAATGGCATCAATTTATCAAGGAAAATCCTTGGTGAACAAATTGTTCTCGAGGAAGAAGTTGTACTCTTTAAGAAAGTAGGAGGGAGGATCTGTTGCTAATCACTTAAATGCTTTCAACATGCTGATTGCTCAGTTGACATCTATTGGTGTGAAGATTGAAGATGAAGATCATTGCATGCTATTGTTATGTTCTTTTCTTGATTCTTTGGATCATCTGGTGATGGCCATTGAGAGTACAACATCCACATTCAAGATGAAGACGTTGTTGCTTCTCTGTTATTAGAAGAAATGAGAATAAAATCTTCTGAGATGGCAAAGGAGGCTCTAGCTGTTAGAGGTAGACCAAAGGAGAAAGGCAAGAAGAAGGACAAGAAGTACAGATCAAAATCAGAAGGCAGATCAAAGTCTCCGCATAGTCCAAGGTGAAGTGGCCGGAACTATGGGAAACCTAGTCGCGTCTGAAAAGGACTACAAGGAGGAGAAAAGAGGAAGAACAACTCTTCAGAATGATTCTTCCTCATAGTGATGCAGATGCCTTCATTGCAGCCTTGGCTACACAGTATTAGATGATGTCCGTTGATTGATTCTGGAGCATCTTTCCACATGACATCTTATAGAGACTGGTTCACAAAGTATGAAGAATACGATCGTGGAAAGGTGTACTTGGAAAGTGATTCAAATTTAGAGATTGTTGGCCATGGAAGAGTCAGAATCCAATTCCCCGATGGAAGAGTGAAGGGAATCAATAATGTAATGCATATACCGTGTCCGGCTCGGAATCCACTTTCTAGTAAGTCAATGATCATTGAGTGCAAGCTTCATATCGAAATAGCTACAAGATGACTACAGGTTCTATGGTGCTATTCAGGGCATGCTCAAATTCAGTACTCTATACAAGCTGGATGCACAAGCTATTCAATGCAATAGTGTCTCTACAAAGTCACTTAAGGCTGCTCATGAAGAAAAGAAGGAAAATGTTCCTGATGGTGTGAACTCCATGGAGATTAAACTTCCAGTAGAGAAGACTATGCTTTGGCATTATAGGCTTGGCCACATTGGTGAGAAAGGTCTAAAAACCTTGAAAAATAAAAACCTAGTAGAAGGGCTTGAAGATTGTAACCTTGAGTTTGATTTTTGTGAACATTGCATTTATGGAAAGCAACACCTGTTTTATTTATTCCATTCCTCAAAAATTCTAGTTTGTTTGATTACATTCGAAGTGTTTGTCCAGCTAAATGTTCCTTCTTTTGTCTAAATCAAGATACTATGTGTCGCTTATTGATGATTATTCAAGAAGAGCATTTGTATATTTTTGAAAAGTAAATCGGCGTTTAGTCATTAAGGAATTTACAAACCTTGTAGAAAATTAGACCGGTAGAAAATAAAATGTTTAAGGAATAACAATGGCAAGAGTTCTATTCAGATGAATTCAAAAGGTGCAATCAGAAAGATCATGGGATCAAAGATACAAGATTCACACCTTTACACTCCACAACAAAATGGAGTTGCTGAAAGGTTCAATAGGAAAATAATGGAAAGAGCATGAAGTATGCTGAGCAGTGCTGGCTTGGAGGAGAAGTTCTGGGTTGAAGCAGTCTCTACAGCATGTTACTTGGTAAATCACTCTCCTAACTCTGCTCTTGTTGAGAAGATGCCTTTGGAAGCATGGTCTGGAAAGAAGCCCTCTCTGAGACATATTCGTGTCTTTGGCTGTGATGCATATGCATATGTGTCATTTGAAAAAAGATCCAAGTTGGAAAACAAAGCTATAAAGTGTGTATTTATAGGCTATAGTGCTAGCATAAAAGGATACAAGCTTTGGAATCCTGAGACTGAGAAGGTTTTGCATAAACAAAAGAATTATCTTTCATGAGCTGTAACCTTCTACTTTGGATCTACAGTCAGAGAAGAAATCAGAAAATGAAAAGGATGTAGCAGCAATTCCTCTGACACTAGATAAAGGGGAATTGAAAAATCAAAATGTACTTGATACTGAGGAGAGCTCAAATAGTTCTGAAAGTTCTGATGAAGATGAAGAACCACCTCATCCTCAACCTATGAGGAGGTCAAC
>VDFB02000015.1:454667448-454688752 GCA_007258455.2 Sequoia sempervirens | reverse complement strand
AGAGATGGGAGGAATGTGGGACTAAAGGAGAGCCAATGATATTTTAACACTTGTCACATGGCTAATGGATGGAGGTGAAGCAAATTTTGGAGAATGTGCATAGTTAATGTATGTGGTTGAGATGTAAGAGGGGTGTAAAAGAGGTTAATGTACTTGTAAGAGGCATTAAATGAATGTGGTTGAGATGGAAGAGGGGTTAATGTTTGGGTAAGAAAGTCAAATAAGTGGAATTAATGAAGGAATATTCCCTAGAATATGCCTTTTGAGTGGATAAATGAGGTAATTAACTAATTAAAAGAAACCATTTTCATGTTTTTTGTGGGTTGGTTAATCAGGGGTTGGGTTTGATGAAGGTCGAGTCAAAAGCTAGAGAATGGGTAATTAGGTTGAGGGGTTAATTAATCTATAATTAATTAACTTGAAGGAATTAGGGGATTTGACATTTGATTTAAATGATTCGGTTTACTAAATTAGATGAGAGGACTTTAGGATAATTAAATAATTTGATTTATTTAATTAAACATGATAGATATTAGTGAATTAACCTAATAAATTGCTTTATTTGATTAATAGAATAATTGATGATAATTAATTAGAATTAGATGCACAACGTTAGTTAGGATTGTTTTCTTGTCAACATTTTTCCCCTCTTTGAACCAATATACCAATTGTATTGGTTCAAAGACGAACATTCCAAAGATCAAAATTCAAAAATTTCCCAATTCTTTCAAATGTCCCACTATTGCTCCAACATAAAGAAGTATGTTGATACACTTTCCCCCTCGAGAGATTAGGTGAAAATGCCAATTTTAGGCCGAGCTCACAACAAATATGATTAATGGATGTATGGATGGTTATGTTATGAGATGCTTAGACTAACAGATCTATATTATGATGACAATGCAAATGAGATGTTTTTAAGATGCTTAGAATAAAAATTCTATATTATCCTAAACAACTTAAAGGATGATGCAATGCATGTGAGATGGATGATGTTTCCTATTATCATGGTATGCATGAGTATGCAGGATGAGTATGTTGATGTGTTATGAATGTAGTATGGATGCATTAATTTTTTGGTGAATGTCATGATAGCATCTTAACATGAAATATGATAGAAGAATGTGAGGGATCAACCCTTTGATTCTAAGAAGATGCAAAATTCCAACAAGTCTATGAGTTGTTGAAACTTTATTAGATATGATGATGAATGATGATGATGTGCTGCTTATCCAAGGATAGGGGATGTAAAGAGCATAAATTTCCTTATGTTTGATAACACACATAGATATGATGCATAGGGGTATAGACAACCAGGATGGCATGGTATCTAGTGCAATGGACTTTAACTCAACAAACATATAGGAGTATTCCTATTCACACCTGACATATGAAACTTTGTTAGAGTGTACTTTATACATTTCAAACATCTTAGACCAGAACATAGAAATGAAAAACCTCCCAATGTAATAGTCAACAAGATATCCAAAGCATCCTCCCTACACACCAAAAAAAATTAGCATGACCAAGGGTATATTACAAGAATTTCCAACAAACACAACAAACAAAAGATAATGATTAATGCCCAATTCCTTTCTCTCTAAATCATTTCGATCATACATCATCGAGAGGTCATTGAAATGAGTGCAATAAGATAAATCAAAAGAAAAGATCAAGTACACAAAAAAGCCAATGTTCTTCATACATCTAGCCAAAGGGATGTGTTTTTCTTAGGATAAGTATCTGAAGTGATTTCCAAAGACAGTGCAGGAGCACCCAATCTCCTATTCTCAAAGTTTCATGTTTGAAGGTCTAGGGGAGTCAATATTGTGTGTCTAGGGTTATATAGGTGTGTTTAGTATTTATTTATGTTCAATAAGGTCTAAAAAGACCAATCTAACGTAAAGGATTTGAGTCATTTGGTTGAATATGTCAAATTGCTTTATAAAGAAAAACCTTATGTAACCATGAGTTTTGAGGAATATGGGAAGTAAAGTCTTAATACATGTGAATAAGGTTCCATGGGACTATCCTAGGTGTCTTTGGTCAATTTATAGTCAATTGGTGTTAGAATGTAAACATTTTAAAATGTATTGCAATGATGTTAACAAATTGTGGAAGTAATGTGAAATTCCATCCAATGGTCACAAAAGGATTTAAAAGGTAGTTGGATAGTTGGTTGGTTTGTGGTTTTGAGGAAGAGAACCTTTAAAAATGTGAAGGAAATTATTTGTAACGTTGGCAAGAAGAATTGAATAAAGAAAACAATCATATTCATTATTATTTCTTAGAAATTATGTGTTTTACTCTCTTCTCCAGTCTTGTACGGGTCCGTACAAGTATATTATGGCATAATATTTCTAGAATTTGTAAGTTTGTGCTTTTATTATCTACTGTTGGTGTTTTGAGGGTCTATTCAATACTTTTGTGAATGTAATTTGTAAGAAACAATGATTGCCCTATTTTTTTGAATTAAGGGTTTTGAAGGAGATTAAATGAAGGACTAACCAATCCACCTACTGTAATTGATTTTTTGCTTGGTGGATTGGTCTGTAATATGTTATTATAAGTATTTCAATGTTTTAGGGGAGTAAAGAAGTAAGGAATTATGGTGTTGGAGTAACACCCTAGGCTGAGCAGGGTTATTCCAATGAGAAAATGAGGAACCTAGTTGGTAATTCTAAAAAATAATGAAACTAATGGCCTTGTAAGTGTTTATAATGCTTTTGCAAAGATATTTAAAGGTGTTTGAACCATTGATTGAACTTGGGGAGGTTGGAAATGTGTACTTACAATAAGGGTGCTTGAAAACCCTAAGTTTCTAGGCTACAAGGAGGGTTTTTGAGTTGGGAAAAAAAAAGCTCTTGGGGTCTTAAAACCTGGAAAATTCTAAGTTTTGACACCTTTCCTAAGACTATTCCAAGTTACCTTGGTTTGACGGTGAGTTTTTAGAGGGGTCTCTTTGGAAAACAAGGCTAATTGGGGCTCCAATTCAGTGAGAGAGGTCATTTTAGGGAAAATATTCTGAAGGATTCATATGAACCTGATGGATATGTTGTGTATCTAAAAAAATGGTATTTGAATCATCTATTTGTTTGTCAAGTTCTATGGAAATTTTTGGAGTTAAGGGTTAAAAACTGAGTTCCCACAACTACTAGGATTGAAGGGTGAAATTGAGAAATGTTGGAATATGTGCCTCAATCCTTACTGACACGAAACTCCTTGAAGGAAAATTCGATGTGACATCATGGATGTCTGGTTGACTAATTGTTATGAAGCTCTTGAAATGTTCATGTTGTTGTGACAGTGTCGATGTCTGGCCAACAAGTCTATCGTTGTGACCTTGTGTGTTTGCTATAAACTTTTGGTGAATGAAGATCCCTGGGTGACAGTTTGATCTTATCTGGTTAACTCACAGGTGTCGGGGAGAAGTCCTAGTGAATGGTGAAGGTCTCACCAACAACATTTGGTCATCAAGGAAACACAAGGCTCTCGGGATAAAGTCTTGGCGATCTGCAGAATGTCTCGCCGAATAGGTGTCCACGTAGAATCTTCGCACTGACTTCAAAGACTTTAGCATGAAGTCTTGGCAACCAAAGTAAGTCTCACCGATGTCGGGGTAACATAAAGGTCATGGGGAGATGTCTCGGCAATGCAACTAGGTCACACCGACGGGAGTATATCTTCACGGTGACAAAAGACTTCGTTGAGAATTCTTGGCTACTTGGGTAAGTCACGCCGATGGTCTTCGGTAAGAATTGGGCTGCTCAAAGAAAGTTCACGGCAAAAGACATGAGTCTTTCTGAAAATATGTGACATTCAGTGGAAGCTTTGTCTTTCGGTATGAAGTCTCACCGAAACCGTGGGGTCTTGCTGATAGTAGTAAGGCTTCAATGTAGCATGCAGTGGTCGATGGGAAGTCTTGGTGAGATCGGTTTGTCTTGCCGATAGTGTAACTCATCACTGTGACTTCTGACTTTGATATGATTCTCACTGAAATGCGATTGTCATGCCAAATGGAAATCACTCGATGGCATAACTCGAAGACTTCGATATGAGGTATTGGCGAGATTGGTATGTCTTGCCAATGGTTTCTCTAAGTTCGATATGAATTATGGAATTTGATATGAGTCTCGCTGATAAGAGAAAATCTTGTCGATAGGAACAAAATGAACATCGATGGTTTCAGTATGACTCATGGCATTTGTTGAAACCTTTTGCTGATTGTTGGAGACTTAATTCGATATCGAAGTGATTACTTTGTGGCATCGAGGAGACACTGTTAGTGTCTCACCGACATGCCAACAAAGTTGAATGCCCTTGACTAGATTGACCATCACATGTGGCATCTCATGGACCAATCAGAGCAAGCAGATTTCAAACGGGTGACGGTTGGTTTTTTGTAGCAATTGCAATGCTGGAAAATAGCATGCAGGGAAAAATCAAAGATCAAATGGAAAATCTCTTTGGTGGAGATCTAGCGGATAAGGATGCATAGAAGGAAAATTAGAATGGGTTAAATAAAAGTTGAATGATTTTGATTTGTAGATCATGATGAGAAAATTGAATTGTTGAGAGAGCAATTTTTTTGTAACTGATGAATAGTGAATGTAGCTTCTGAGAACTGATAACCAGAGAGTTGTATCTCTGAATTGTATGTAATATTTCATTACTGTAATACAGAGAGATTCAGTTTGGTGTGGTGGGTTTTTTTTTCGTAAGGGTTTCCCATGTAAATTTGTTGTTCATTGTCTTTGAGTATTTGCTCTATTTATGTAAATCTTTCATGTGTCTTAATTGGATTGTAATTTAAAAATTAAAATCCCTGCATTGCATTCTCCCCTGTAGATTTAATGTTAGGAAAGTGTTTCCGCACCTTTTTCTTTCCTTACAAGTGGTATCAGAGCATGGCCAGTTGTGTTATCCTTGTGAGTGGGTTGGATTTTTTGTGTTAAATATTTTTCAGTGGGAGTCTGGTAGAGGTCTGACAATTTAATTATAGATTAAGATGGCAAGCACATCCAGAAAGATGGAGAGAAAAATTCAATCATAGCAACTTCAAGTTGTGGAAACTCAAGATGGAAGATCTATTAGTGGATCATGATCTTTGGACTACTTTGTCTAGAACAATGCCTCAAGGCATGAAGCAAGAGGATTGGGACCTAGCAGATAGAAAATCAAAAGGGTTGATAAGGCTCTATTTAGCAGATTCTATTCTTCTGAATGTACATGAAGAAAAGACTACCTCTTCCTTGTGGAAAAGAATGGCATCAATTTATCAAGGAAAATCCTTGGTGAACAAATTGTTCTTGAGGAAGAAGTTGTACTCTTTAAGAATGCAGGAGGGAGGATCTGTTGCTGATCACTTAAATGCTTTCAACATGTTGATTGCTCAGTTGACATTTATTGGTGTGAAGATTGAAGATGAAGATCATTGCATGCTATTGTTATGTTCTTTGCCTGATTCTTTGGATCATCTGGTGATGGCCATTGGGAGTACAACATCCACATTCAAGATGGAAGACGTTGTTGCTTCTTTGTTATTAGAAGAAATGAGAATAAAATCTTCTGAGATGGAAAAGGAGGCTCTAGCTATTAGAGGTAGACCAAAGGAGAAAGGAAAGAAGAAGGACAAGAAGTCTAGATCGAAATCAGAAGGCAGATCAAAGTCTCCTGCAAGAAGTCCAAGGTGAAGTGCTGGAACTATGGGAAACCTAGTCATGTCTGAAAGGACTACAAGGAGGAGAAAAAGAGGAAGAACAACTCTTCTGTAAATGATTCTTCTCATAGTGATGCAGATGCCTTCATTGCAGCCTTGGCTACACAGGTATTAGATGATGTCTGGTTGATTGATTCTCAAGCATCTTTCCACATGACATCTTATAGAAAATGGTTCACGAAGTATGAAGAATACAATGGTGGAAAGGTGTACTTGGAAAGTGATTCATCTTTGGAAATTTTTGGTTGTGGAAGAGTCAAAATTCAATTCCCTGATGGAAGAGTGAAGGGAATCAATGATGTGATGCATATACCAGGTCTGGCTCGAAATCTACTTTCTATAAGTAAGCTGAATGATATTGGAGTGCAAGTCATATTCTCTGGAAATAGCTACAAGATGACTAGAGGTTCTATGGTGCTATCTAGGCATGCTCAAATTGGTACTCTATACAAGCTGGATGCATTAGTTGTTCAATGCAATAGTGTCTCTACAAAGTAACTTAAGGCTATTCATGAAGAAAAGAAGGAAAACATTCCTGATGGTGTAAACTCCATGGAGATTAAACTTCCAGTAGAGAAGACTATGCTTTGGCATTATAGGCTTGGCGACATTGGTGAGAAAGGTTTAAAAACCTTGAAAAATAAAAACCTGGTAGAAGGGCTTGAAGATTGTAACCTTGAGTTTGATTTTTGTGAACATTGCATTTATGGAAAGCAACACCGTGTTTCATTTTATTCCAGTCCTCAAAAAAATTCTAGTTTGCTTGATTATATACATTCTGATGTGTTTGGTCCAGTGAATGTTCCTTCTTTGTCTAAATCAAGATACTATGTGTCGTTTATTGATGATTATTCAAGAAGAGCATTTGTATATTTTTTGAAAAGTAAATCAGAAGTGTTTAGTCAGTTTAAGGAATTTACAAACCTTGTAGAAAATTAGACTGGTAGAAAAATAAAATGTTTAAGGAATAACAATGGCAGTGAGTTCTATTCAGATGAATTCAAAAGGTACTGTAAAGATCATGGGATCAAAAGACACAAGACTACACCTTACACTCCACAACAAAATGGAGTTGCTGAAAGGTTCAATAGGAAAATAATGGAAAGAGCATGAAGTATGCTGAGCAGTGCTGGCTTGGAGGAGAAGTTCTGGGTTGAAGCAGTCTCTACAGCATGTTACTTGGTAAATCACTCTCCTAACTCTGCTCTTGTTGAGAAGATGCCTTTGGAAGCATGGTCTGGAAAGAAGCCCTCTCTGAGACATATTCGTGTCTTTGGCTGTGATGCATATGCATATGTGTCATTTGAAAAAAGATCCAAGTTGGAAAACAAAGCTATAAAGTGTGTATTTATAGGCTATAGTGCTAGCATAAAAGGATACAAGCTTTGGAATCCTGAGACTGAGAAGGTTTTGCATAAACAAAAGAATTATCTTTCATGAGCTGTAACCTTCTACTTTGGATCTACAGTCAGAGAAGAAATCAGAAAATGAAAAGGATGTAGCAGCAATTCCTCTGACACTAGATAAAGGGGAATTGAAAAATCAAAATGTACTTGATACTGAGGAGAGCTCAAATAGTTCTGAAAGTTCTGATGAAGATGAAGAACCACCTCATCCTCAACCTATGAGGAGGTCAACTCGTGAAAGAAAGCAACCTAATAGGTATGGGTTTTCTTTAATTGAGTCTACTTGTGCCTATGCTTTAATTTCTAGCACTGATGAACCTAGGACTATGAAAGAGGCATTTAAAATGTCTGATTCAAACTCTTGGTTGGAAGCCATGAACGAAGAGATGGTATCATTAGACAAGAATGATACCTGGAGTTTGGTGCCATTGCCTAAAGGCAGAAAAGTTGTGGGCTGCAAATGGGTTTTTAAAAGGAAAATAGGTTTGGATGGAAGTGTGGAAAAATATAAAGCAAGGCTGGTTGCGAAAGTGTATTCCTAGGTAGAGGGAATTGATTATGGATAAATTTTTTCACCTGTAGCTAAGTTAACATCCATTAGATTTCTTTTGTCACTTGCAGTTGCATATGACTTAGAAATAGAGCAAATGGATGTGAAGACAACATTTCTTCATGGTGATCTTGAAGAAGGAATTTATATGTCCCAGTCAGAGCACTTTGTGGAAAAAGGTAAAAAAAGACTAGTTTGCAAGTTGAAGAAATATGTGTATAGTTTAAAAAAGTCCCCTAGAATGTGGTACCAAAATTTTGACACATTTGTTTTGTCATTGGGATTTGTAAGATCAAAATGTGATCACTGTGTGTATTACAAAGCTGAAAGTGATCAAATACTTATTATTGCTCTCTATGTTAATGATATGTTGTTCATAGGCAATAGTAAGCTAATGATTTCTAATCTTAAGTCTCAGTTGTCTGAAAAGTTTGAGATGAAAGATCTTGGTGCAGCAGGGTATATTCTGGGAATGGAAATAACCAAGATAGGAAGAATAGAAAAGTTTGGCTCAGTTAGAGTAAGTATATCATGACTGTTCTAGAGAGATTTTGTATCACTGAGTACAAGCAGCTAGTTGTTCTAGTTACATAGGGAACAAAGCTATCTATTGAGGATTGTCCAAAATATCCTACTGAGATGGAGGACATGACCAGTGTTTCTTATGCAAGTGCAGTTGGTAGTCTCATGTATGATATGGTATGTACAAGGCTAGACATTGCCCAAGCAGTGGGAGTTCCTAGCCATTTTATGGCAAATCCTGGAAGAACACATTGGGATGCTGTGAAGAGAGTTTTTAGATATCTGAAGGGAACTTCAAACTATGCCTTGTGTTACCATGGCAACTTGGTTGAATCACAGAAGACTCTCAGTATTCATTGTTATGTGGACTCTGATTGGGCAGGGGACATTTACAACAGAAGATCCACCAGTGGATATATTTTCATAATGAATGGTGGTGCAGTGAGTTGGATGAGCAAGCAGCAAGTTGTAGTCACTTTGTCCACTACAGAGGCAGAGTACATGGCAGCAACACATGCCTGTAAAGAAGCTATCTGGTTAAAATGTTTTTGTTCTAACATTGACTTTGATGTAGAAAAGATTACTATCTATTGTGATAGCCAGAGTGCTATATGTTTGGCAAAGAATCCTACTTTCCATGCCAGGATGAAACATATAGATGTACAGTATCACTTTGTATGAGATATGGTGGAGGATGCGAAGGTCTCTTTGGAGAAAGTGTATACTTTGGAGAATGTTGCAGATGCATTGATGAAGCCTGTGAGCACAGACAAGTTCAGGTGGTGTGCTAGTTTGATGGGCCTCTTGGCCCATGATTTTTAGTAGTTTGTTTATGCTCTGGAGGTGTTAGTAAGATCTTCATCAAGTGGGAGCTTTTTGGAATATGTGCCTCAATCCTTACTGACATGAAACTCCTTGAAGGAAAAGTCAGTGTGACATCATGGATGTCTGGCCGACTAGCTGTTCTGAAGCTCTTGAAATGTTCATATCGCTGTGACTGGGTCAATGTCTGGCCGACAAGTCTATCACTGTGACCTTGTGTGTTTGTTGTGACCTTTTGGCGAATGAAGATCCTTGTGTGATAGTTTGATCTTATTAGGTTAACTCACGGGTGTCAGGGAGAAGTTCCAACAAATGGTGAAGGTCTCACCAATAGCATTTGGTCATCGGGGAAACACAAGGCTCTTAGGATAAAGTCTTGGTGATCTACAAAATGTCTCATCAAATAGGTTTCCGCGTAGAATCTTCGCAGTGACTTCAAAGACATCGACATGAAGTCTTGGCGACCGAAGTAAGTCTCACCAATGTTGGGGTAAGATAAAGGTTGTGGGGAGATCTATCAGCGATGCAGCTAGGTCATGCTGATGGGAGTATGTCTTCGCGGTGACAAAAGACTTTGTTGAGAAGTCTTGGTGACTTGGGTAAGTCACGTCAATGGTCTTCAGTAAGACTTGGGCCACTTGGAGAAAGGTCACGATGAAAGACATGAGTCTTACTGACAGTATGTGACATTCATTGGAAGCTTTGTCTTTCGTTATGAAGTCTCACCGAAACCATGGGGTCTTTCCGATAGTAGTAAGGCTTCGGTGTAGCATGCAGTGGTCACTGGGAAGTCTTGGTGAGATTGGTATGTCTTGCCAATAGTGCAACTCATCATTGTGACTTCTGACTTCGATATGAGTCTCACCAAAATGTGATTGTCATGCTGAATGGAAATCACTTGATGGCACAACTCGAAGACTTCGATATGAGGTATTGGCGAGATCGGTATGTCTTGCCGATGATTTCTCTGAGTTCAATATGACTTATGGAATTCGATATGACTCTCACCGATAAGAGAAACTCTTGCCAATAGGAACAAAATGAACATCAATGGTTTGGGTATGACTCATGGCGTTCAATGAAACCACTTGCCGACTGTTGGAGACTTAAGCTGATATCGAAGTGATTACTTTGTGGCATCACGAAGACACTATTAGTGTCTCACAAACATGCCAACAAAGTTGAATGCCCTTGACCAGATTGACCATCATATTTGGCATCTTGTGGACCAATCAGAGCAAGCGAATTTCAAATGGGTGATGGTTGGTTTTCTATAGCAGTTGCAATGCTAGAAAAACAACATGCAGGGAAAAATCAAAGTTCGAATGGAAACTCTCTTCGGTGGAGATCTGGCGCATAAGGATGCACAGAAGGAAAATTGAATTGTTGAGAGTGCAATTTTTCTGTAACTAATGAACAGTGAATGTAGCTTCTGAGAACTAATAACCAAAGAGCTATATCTCTTAATTGTATGTAATATTTTGTTACTGTAATACAAAGAGATTCATTTTGGTGTGGTGGGTTTTTTTTCTGTAAGGGTTTCCCACGTAAATCTGTTGTTCATTGTCTTTGAGTATTTTCTCTATTTCTGTAAATCTTTCATGTGTGTCTTAATTGGATTGTAATTTAAAAATTAAAAGCCCTGCATTGCATTATCCCCTGTAGATTTAACGTTAGGAAAGTGTTTCGGCACCTTTTGCTTTCCTTACAATAAATTGTGCTTCTGATGATTGTTGAACTTGGAAGACTTTTTGAATTTATTTATAAGATCATTTTAATCTTATTAGATGCCTCTTGAATGTAGGTTGTCAATTAGTTTGAGATTGAGCCTCCTAGGTCTGCACCAAAAGATAATGCTCGTTGTAGAAAGGATGTATCCTAGGAAATGTTAGTGGAAGGTGGCAAGTTGATAGGTTGTTTAAAAGGTTGTTGATATAAGGTTGACTGACATGTTTGCTAAAAAGATAAAGAGTTTGATTTTTCATTTAAAATTTTGTTTCAATTTTTATTTTACATTTGAAGTTTACTTTTACTAATTGTTGTAGTTGTTTTTGTTTGTTTTACAAAAGGATGAAGGTTACGATTGATTTATTATGGATGATTGATTATTGTGGGTTAAAGCCAAATGTGACAAATGGATTTTTTCAAATATTTGGATGTTTTTGATGTTTTCAAAATGTTATGAGGTTGTTTTTTGGATTTTCAGGTTATTTAATGTTTTTGTGTTTTAGTGTCTTTGGGGCTCATCAATGATGGAATTTCCTAAATTTAAGCTCAAAGATGGCGTAGTTTGGATAACCATGTTTTTTATGTCTTTTTAAATTTTTGATTTGTTTTGGGACTTTGATCTTTTTAAATGTTTTTGGATTTTCACATGATTTTGATGATTTTGACATGGATATGTGATGATATTAGTGTTATTTTTAGATTTTGTTGAAAAACAAGCTAGGGTTGATTGATCGGATTGATGGATTAATGATCATAACATTGTTGAGGATAAACAACAATGCAAGGATGGTGTTAAGCAACACAAAGATTGGGAAGGATATCCCAATATTATGATGGATTGATTGGATTTGATTGATCAAGATTTTTGAATCTCAGTTTGGAGTAAAATTTGTTTGAATGATTTGATGTGATGTTGAAGTGTAAATTAGATGTGACTGATATTGATTGTTTGGATTGATGTTTGATTCAAAAGATAAAGCTTGATAAGGAACATCTTATTGTCAAATTATGTCATGGGTTTGTGATTTAGATTTTGGCTCACAAATGCTTTGACCAATTTGATTTTGAGTTTTCCAATGTTTGGATTACCACATAAGTTCTAAGATATAGATTAGGATTTATTCCCACAGCAAGATGTAAATATCTACCCCTAGTGTCTAGCAATGTATGGAATTCCATGGTTGGATGCTTTGATAGATGTATGGATGGATGGATATGGATTATCTTGTGATATGATAAGGTGTTTGAATAAAGAATTCTTATTTGGATATGGTTCATGGCTCAGATAATGTTGGATAGGATAGGATCAATGATAATGGCCCATGCTAAGATGTTTACTATAAGTGAGTGTAAAGTGTACATCAAAATTTCATCAAGATCAAGATAATTTAGAAGATGGATGCAGATATATGAAAATGGAATGGACTATGAGATACTTGATCATGCTACCTATGCAAACAAGGAAGTAAGAAATCAAAGAAACTAAGTGAAATCATAAGAAATCCAAATCAAACCCTATCCCATAGTGGGAGGGGTGTTCCTTTTATGTGGAAAGGATGAGCTTTCCAACCCCCTTGGTAAGATTCCAATGATAATGAAGATGCAAAGATGAGTGATGAAGTGCAAGATGAATGTGCCTATATTGGAAATGCTTGAGATTGTGGATGTGATTGTGGATCCTTTCTTCATAGAGAAACCCTCTATAAATAGGGTTGAAGATTGGAGAGATGGGAGGAATGTGGGACTAAAGGAGAGCCACTGAGATTGTGACACTTGTCATATGGCTAATGGATGAAGGTGGAGCACATTTTGGACAATGTGCATAGTTAATGCATGTGGTTGAGATGTAAGAGGTGTGTAAGAAAGATTAATGCATTTGTAAGAGACATTAAATGAATTTGGTTGAGATGTAAGAGGGGTTAATGTTTGGGTAAGAAAGTAAAATAAATGGAGTTAATGAAGGAATATTCAATAGAATATGCCTTTTGAGAGGATAAATGAGGTAATTAGTTAATTAAAAGAAACCATTTTCATGTGCAAGTGGGTTAGTTAATGAGGGGTTTGGTTGACCAAGGTTGAGCCAAAAGCTAAAGAATGGGTAATTAGGATTAGGGGTTAATTAATCCATAATTAATTAACTGGAAGGAATTAGGGGATTTGATATTTGATTTAAATGATTTAATTTATTAAATCATATGAGAGGACTTTAGGATACTTAATTAAATAGTTTATTTAATTAATTAAACATGATGGGCATTAGTGAATTAATCTAATACATTTTTTTATTTGATTAATAGAAGAATTGAGGATAATTAATCAGAATTAGATGCACAATGTTAGTTAGGATTATTTGTGTGTCTACAGTATGTTCCTTCTCGAATTAATCGTAACATCATAATTGGTGTTATATTTGATCCGTTGAGCTGAGTGGACATGATAAAAAAGGAGGCTTTGGTCATTAACAAATTGCATGAGGAGAAGTATGATGAATTTTAGGTCACCCTTCATACTCATGGTGGGTTTTATATTGCCCCTATGGGGTCTATTTCTTTATCATTTTTTTTTACTCCTAAGTCTGTGGATGTTTCATTTGTTGTGATCCCAAAATTGAAATTATTAAGAGCAAGGTTGGGAATTTCATGGCTATCCTCTATGAATGCATCCACTTATGTAATCCAAAAATTCTTCAAGTATTTCCCTGAGGGTATTGTGCACATTGTCTAGGACACTAGATACAAGCCATTGGTAGCATGCGAGGGATTCTCTCTCAATAATTGTTTTCCCACCCTAGTCAAACCCCTCCCTATTTGATGCAGGAGCATCCTTGGTTCTTGGCAATCTTGTATCAACCAAAAATATTTTCATTTCAGTTTTGTTCTTGTTCAGTTCTTATTCAGTTCAAGTTGGAAAATTCAATGTTTCATCATATTTTCTCACCAGACCCTATGGATCTATGTTTTCATCATGGACATGTTCATTTTCCTTATTCCAAGATTTCCGATCAATTGAATTTTTTCTAGAAAGTTATCGCTCCTAGATTAAGTGGCAGTTTCAAGAACCAACACTAGAATAAGTTTCAAGCCTAATGGCTAGTTTGATCTCTTATGGATCTTTCTCGTACCTTGTAGATCCTCGCAATGTGTTTCAAATTATTCTATGGAGTGTTCCCGACCTTAATTATTGGTTCACACTTCATACTCTACGACTGCCAAGGAGAAATTCAAATTTAAGGATGACCTATTTCATGCACACATTACATTTTCATTCATCAGAGATTGTGATGATCCTTGGCCCACGTGGAACATTCTAGATCTACGGATATGATATAAAGTAGTGTAATGATCATTCGGAGGGGAGAAGTTGATTAAGTAGATTAATGTAGATTTAATATGTAAGATTCCAGCTCACATTAAGGAGCATATAGGAATATTTCCTTTTGGAGCATGTTGTATCAGGCCTATGAGCTGAATCTGTAAGACTGGATGTTGCCAGTTGATTGTAATAAAAATTTCTAATAATAAGATTGTTTGAATTTTCATTTTTCTCTATATTATGTGTTGCTTCTATTGTGTAACTCTTCCTGCATGGTCTAGACTATTCTCTTTGAGGACCCTCCTACCATGATTGCACCATATTGGTATCAGAGTGAGATTTGTTTCGTGAGAGATCACTAGAGTTTGCAGAGTCTTGTTGAAGATTTGTTGTGGGGTGGCAGATTGAGGATCCAACTTGCAGCTACAGAGGATTTGTGTAAACATGGTGAGAAGAAGAAATTGTAGAGGAAATGGAGCATGTGGAAATGAAGACCTAGCTATGATGGAGATGTTGAGAGGAATTATTGCTAGATTAGAAGTAGTTGAAATGGCCTAGAGGAGAGGTTGACCAATTGACGATGTAAGTGATGAAGAAGTAGAAAAGGAAGAAAGGGAATGAGAATATCAACCTAGCCTAGATCAGGGAGAAGAGAGGTTCATAAGAGCCCTAACCAAAGTAAATACTAAACCACATATCAATCCACCAGATTATAGAGGTAAGTTGGATTTAGATGAATTGCTTGATTGGATAATGGAGATGGAGAAGTATTTTGATTTTGAAGGTATCGTCAAAGATAAGAAGGTGAAATTTTCTTGTACAAAGTTGAAAGGACATGCATCCCTTTGGTGGGAACATTTACAGATAGATAGGTGAAGAAGAGGAAATGAGAAGATAAAATCATGGGATCAAATGGTGAATAAGTTAAAGATGAAGTGTATGCCTACAAATTATCATATCAGTTTGTTTTGAAAGTTGTAGAATTTGAAGTAGAAGGAGTTAAGTGTGAAAGAGTATACTGAGGAGTTCTACAAGTTGAATATCACATCTACACATTCAGAGAATGAGATCGATCAAGTAGCTAGATATGTGAATGGTTTGAGGTCATCTATATAGGATGAAATTAGTTTGATGAAGTTGTAGAGTGTGGAAGAGGCATATCAATGTGCTCTAAAAGCATAAGAGAAGTTGAATAAAAGACCTGAGCAGCAACAAAAAGGAAGAGGTGGAAGATTTCAAAGAGGAAGAACTTTTATTGGAGGAGGAAGAGGATCTTTTGCAGATCAAAATATAGATAAGGAAGTTAGTAAGAATGATAATTCATACCATAGAGATGATGGAAACTCTTATAGTAGACAAGGATATGGTGGTTACCAAAATGAGCATTATAGAAAACATGATAGAGTACAAGAGAAAAGAGTATTTAGGGAAACTTGTTTTAAGTGTGGTGGACAAGGACATAGAGAATTTGAATGTAGTCAAGGAGAGACAAGTAGAAATACATAGAACAGTAGAAGAACAACCTTTGCTAAGGAGGATCATTGTTAGATCATCTAATAAGCTAGAAGATGGTGAAGAGTTGGGGAACATAAGAGTATTGTGTCAAAGTGAGATGGAGTAGGAACCATTGTAGAGAAAGAATTTGTTTCGAACCAGATGGAAGGTAGTTGGTAAATTTTACAAAGGATTATTGACAGTGGAAGCTCTGAGAACTTGGTTTCTAAAGAAATGGTGACCAAATTCAAACTGGAAATATTGAAACACCCGAAACCCTATCATATAGCATGGAATCAAGATGAGCATAAGATACTGGTAAGTGATAAAAGTTTGGTAAAATTGAAGATTGGAAATTATCATGATAAAGTTTTGTGTGATATCATGCCTATGGATATATGCCATGTTTTTTTGGGAAGGCCTTGGCAATATGATAGACATGTTATTTATGGTGGAAAGAATAATACATATAGCATTGTTTCTAATGGGATGAAGCAGACTTTGTTTCCATTGGAGGATGTTCCTAAAGTTGAGGTTTGTACAAATGCTAGAGTTTATTTGGTTGATGGAAGGAGATTTCTGGATGGACTAGTTAAGACATGATAACATATGATATGCCTCCGTTCCTAAGAAATTTGAGCACTTGAAGCATGTAGAATAACACCCAAGGTAGATAAAGGAGTTGTTCATAGAATATGAAGCTATCATTTCAGATAATGTACATGATGGATTACTACCTATGAGGAGAATTATTCATTGCATGGATTTGATTCCTAAAGCTAGTTGTCCTAATAAACCAACACACCAGATGACATCAACAGAGAATGAAGAATTGAATAGACAAGTGCAAAATTTGTTGAGGAAGAGTTTGATCAAAGAAAGCTTAAGTCCTTGTGCAGTACCTATTGTGCTAGCACCTAAGAAGTATGGAGAACGGAGGATGTGTATAGACTCTATAGCCATAAACAAAATCAAAATGAAGTATAGATTTCCTTTTCCCCAGATGGATGACATTATGGATTGTTTCAGTGTAGCTAAATACTTTACAAACATGCATTTGAAGAGTGGATATCATCATATCAGAATTAGAGAAGCAGGTGAGTGGAAGACAACATTCAAGACAAATAGAGGATTGTATAAGTGGTTGGTGATTCCTTTTGGACTGAAAAATGCACCAAGTACTTTCATGAGGCTAATGAATGAGGTATTGAAAAAATTCTTGGGTAAATTTGTGATTGTCTATTTGGATGACATCTTGATTTTCAGTAACACTAGAGAAGAACATTTGCTGCATATAAGACAAGTTTTGTAGAGGTTGAGAGAAGAGCAGTTGCTAATAAACATTAAGAAGTGTAGTTTCATGAAGGAAGACTTTGTATATCTAGGATTTTTGATATTTGTGGATGGATTTAAGATGGATCCTAAGAAGGTGAGAGCAATTGTTGAATACCCTATACTAGAAATCATTGGAGAGCTAAAATTATTTCATGGATTGGCTAGTTTATACCAAAAGTTCTTGAGGAATTTAAGTTCTATTTGATCTACTATGACAAAAACAATGAGAGGAGATAAGAAATATTTTAGGTGGGTATCTAGAGTAGACTAGAGCTTTGAGGTGTTTAAACAAAAGGTGACTGAGCAGCCTGCATTGGCTTTACTAGACTTTAAGAAGATATTTCAAGTAGATTGTGATGCAAGTGGAAATGTAACTGGAGTAGTATTAAGTACAAAAATGAATACCAATAGCTTATTTTAGTGAGAAACTAAATAACCCTGAATGTTTGATGCAAGAACATCCTTGGCTCTTGGAAATCTTGCATCAACCAAAAATATTTTCATTTCAGTTTTATTCTTATTCAGTTCTTGTTTAGTTCAAGTTGGAAGATTCAGTGTTTCATCATATTATCTCACTAGACCATGTGGATCTATGTTTTCATCATGGAAATTTTCATTTTCTTTATTCTAAGATTTTAGTCTGATTGGATTTTTTTCCGGCAAGTTATTGCTCCTAGATTAAGTGTCAGTTTCAAGAACCATGACCAAAATAAGTTTCAAGCCTAACGGCTAGTTTGATCTCTTATGGATCCTCGCAATGTCTTTTGAATTGTTCCATGGAGTGCCCCCGACCTTAATTATTTTTCAACACTTCATTCTATGTACCCGCCAAGGAGAAATTCAAATTTAAGGCTAACCTATTTCATACACATGTTACAAATTCTTTCATCGAAGATTGTGATGATCTTTGGTCGACATGGAAGATTCTAGATTTGCATATATGATATAAAGCATTGCAACGATCTTTAGGAGGGAAGATGTTGATTAAGTTGATTAATGTAGATTTAATATGTAATATTTTAGCTCACATTAAGGATCATACAAGAATATTTCATTTTGGAGCATGTTGTATTAGGCCTATGAGCTGAATCTATTAGCCCAAATCTTGTTGGCTGATTGTAATCAAAATTTATGATAATAAGATTGTTTGAATCTACATTTTCCTCCATATTTTTGTGTTTCTTCTATTGTGTAACTCTTACTGCATGGTCTTAACTATTCTCTTTGAGGACCCTCCCACCTTGACTACACTAGATTGGTATAAAAGTGAGATTCATTCTATGAGAGATTGCCAGAGTTTGCATTGTCCTGTTGAAGATTTGTTGCGAGGTGGAAAACTGAGGATCCGACCTATAGCTATAGAGGAATTGTGTAAATATGGCAAGAAGAAGAAATGGTAAAGGAAATGGAGCATGTGGAAATGCAAACCCAACTATGATGGAGATGTTGAGAGGAATTGTTGCTAGATTAGAAGTAGTCGAAATGGCCCACAGAAGAGGTCGACCAATTGATGATGTCAGTGATGAAGAGGTAGAAGAATAGGAAGAAAGGGAAAGAGAGGATCAACTTGGCCCGGATCAGGGAGAAGAGAGGTTCATAAGAGCCCTAACTGTAGTAAATATTGAACCACATTTCAATCCATTGGATTATAGAGGTAAGTTGGATTTAGATGAATTTCTTGATTGGATAATGGAGATGGAGAAGTATTTTGATTTTGAAGGTACTACCAAAGATAAGAAGGTAAAATTTTATTTTACAATGTTGAAAGGAGATGTATCCCTTTTGGTGGGAAAATTTACAAATAGATGGGAAAAGAGGAGGAAAGGAGAAGATAAAATCATCAGATCAGATGGTGAATAAGTTAAAGATGAAATTTATGCCTGTGGATTATTGGATCAGTTTGTTTTGGAAGTTGAAGAATTTGAAGCAGAAGGAGTTAATTGTGACAAAGTATACTGGGGAGTTCTACAAGTTGAATATCAGATTTGGACATTCAGAGGATGAGATTGAGCAAGTAGCAAGATATGTGAATGGCTTGAGGTTGTCTATACAAGATGAAATCAGTTTGATGAAGTTGTAGAGTGTGGAAGAGGCATATCAATGTGCCCTAAAAGTAGAAGAGAAGTTCAATAAAAGACATGAGCAAAGACAAAAAGGAAGAGGTGGAATATTTCAGAGAGGAAGAAATTTTACTAGAGGAGGAAGATTATCTTTTCCAGATAAAAATAAAGATAAGGATGTTAGTAACAAGGATAATTCATAAATTAGAGATGATGGGAACTCTTACCGTAGAGGAGGATATGGTGGTTACCGAAATGAGGGTTATAGAAAAGATGATAGAGGACAAGAGAAAATAATATTCAGGAGAACATGTTTTAAGTGTGGTGGAGAAGGACATAGAGAATTTGAATATAATCATGGGGAGACAAGTAGAAAGATAGAGAATAGTAGAACAATGTTTGCTAAGGAGGATCCAGTCGGATCATCTAATAAACCAAAAGATGGAGAAGTGCTAGTGAGTAGAAGAGTATTGTGTCAAAGTGAGATGGAGTAGGAACCGTTATAGACAAAGAAATTGTTCCAAACCAAATGCAAGGTAGCAAGTAAATGTTGCAAAGTGATTGTTGATAGTGGAAGCTCCGAGAGCCTGGTTTCTGAAGAAATGGTGACCAAATTGAAACTAGAAAGATTGAAACAACCAAAACCCTATCAGATAACATGAAATCAAGATGAGCATAAGATACTGGTAAGTGAAAAAACTTTGGTAAAATTGAAGATAGGAAATCATCATGATGAAGTTTTTTGTGATATCATGCATATGGATATATGTGATGTTTTGTTAGGAAGGCCTTGACAGTATGATAGACATGCTATTCATGATGGAAAGAAGAACACATATACCATTGTTGCTAATGGTATGAAGTAGACTTTATTGCCATTGGAGGATGTTCCCAAAGTTGAGGTTTGTATGAATATTAGAGTTTGTTTGGTTGATGGAAGGAGATTTATGGATGCACTAAGACATCAGAACATGTGCTACACCTTGGTTCCTAAGAAATATGAATAATTGAAGCATGTAGAAGAAAATCGAGAGGAGATTAAGGAGATGTGGGAAAAATATGAAGCTATAATTTCAGATAATGTACCTGATGGATTGCCACCTATGAGGAGAATGAGGAGAATTAGTCATTGCATGGATCTAATTCTTGTAGCTAGTTTGCCTAATAAAGTAGCACACTAGATGGCAGTAATAGAGAATGAAAAATTGAATAGACAAGTGCAAGAGTTGTTGATGAAGGGTTTGATCAGATAAATCTTAAGTCCTTGTGTAGTACATGTTGTGCTAGCACCTAAAAAGGATGGACAATGGAGGATGTGTACAAACTCTAGAGCCATAAACAAAATCATAGTGAAGTATAGATTTCCTTTGCCTGAAATGGATGACATTGAGGATTTTTTCAGTGGAGCTGAATACTTTACAAAGATAGATTTGAAGAGTGCATATCATCATATCATAATTAGAGAAAGGTACGAGTGGAAGAAAACATTCAATACAAATTAAAGATTGTATGAGTGATTGGTGATGCATTTTGCACTAGCAAATGCACTGAGTACTTTCATGAGGTTGATGAATGAGGTATTGAAGAAATTATTGGGTAAGTTTGTGATTGTATATTTGGATGACATCTTGATTTTCAGTAAGACTAGAGAATAAAATTTGTTGCATATAAGATAAGTTTTGTAGAGGTTGAGAGAAGATTTGTTATTGATAAACATTAAGAAGTGTAGTTTCATGAAGGAAGAGTTGGTATATCTAGGATTTGTGATATCTATGGATGGATTGAAGATGGATCCTAAGAAGGTCAGGGAAATTTTTGAATGGCCTACACCAAAAAGCATTGGAAAGGTAAGATCATTTCATGGATTGGATAGTTTCTTTTGAAAGTTAATTAGGAATTTCAGTTCTATTTTCAATCCTATGACAAAAATAATGAGAGGAGATCAGAAATATTTTAGGTGGACATATGGAGCAGACTAGAGTTTTGAGTTATTGAAACAAAAGGTGACTGAGTAGCCTATGTTGGTTTACCATACTTTAATAAGATATTTTAGGTAGATTATGATACAAGTGGAAATAAAATTGGAGTATGATGCAGGAGCATCCAATGGTGTAAGGACAATCTTGCATCACCCAAAAATAGTTAAATTTCAAGTTTCTCAGTTTTTAGATGTTTTTACATTTTTGGATACCCTTTTCATCATAATGAAATCCCCAATTTATGGTTTTTATTTTATATTCATGGGTTGAAAGATATTGCAGTTTTAGTTTCCCAGATTTGCACCTAAAAATCTTCTGAGTTAGATTTGAGGAACTTAGAGTTCCCAGAATGGCCCCAAAACTTGCTAAAATTGGTG
>VDFB02000015.1:454634911-454667348 GCA_007258455.2 Sequoia sempervirens | reverse complement strand
TTCACCAAATTTAAGGAATTTAAGGCATTGGTTGAAAAGCAAGCTCAGGATTATAAGATAAAAGTATTTATATCTCTTGACAATGGGGTAATATTTGTTCTAAGGAATTTGATGAGTTTTATAAACATGCGAATTAGCGTAGTGCAAAAGACTACACCTTACACACCCCAACAAAATGGGGTAGCAGAAAGAATGAACCGTATATTAATGGAAAGAGCTAGGAGCATGTTAAGTAGTGGTAAGTTAGACAAATGCTTTTGGGCAAAGGCTGTTGGTACTACTTGTTATTTAATTAATAGATCTCCTTGTAAAGCTCTTGTTGATAAAACTCCTTATGAAATGTGGTTGGGTAAAAAGCCTTCAGTTTCACATTTAAGGGTCTTTGGTTGTGAGGATTTTGTTCATGTGCCTAAAGAGAAGTGGTCTAAATTGGATCCCAAATCTCAGAAATGCATCTCTGTAGGTTATGGTGAAAATATTAAAGGTTATAAACTTTGGAATGCACTAACACCTAAAGATGATATTTTCTAGAGATTTTATTTTCAGGGAATTTAGAGCTAACTCTAAAGATGTGCAACCAAAGGAAAATTCAAAAACAGTGCATTTTGAAACTAAGCAAGAAGATGCACATGTGGAAGAACAGAGAGATGGACAAGAAGATGGAGAAGAAGAAGAGAGTTCTGAAGAATCTGTTGTAACAAAAGAAGTTGAAAACAATGAGGATGAACATGAGGAGGAACCTCTTACTCCACCTTTGAGAAGATCCACAAGACAACGAAATCCAGTTGACAGGTATAGCCCACCTGATTTTTGTTGTAAATTTGCTTTGTTATGTACTGATGATGAACCTAGATCTTTCAGGGAGGCTCTCTCTTCAGAAGAATGTGAGTCTTGGATGCAGGCCATGCATGATGAGATGATGTCTTTGAAAAATTGTGACACCTAGGATCTTGTTAGTTTGCCCAAAGGAAGAAAGGCCATTGGTTGTAAGTGGATATATAAAAAGAAGTTTGGTGCAGACGGAAAGTTGGAATGGTACAAGGCCAGATTAGTGGCCAAGGGCTACTCCCAAAGAGAGGGAGTTGATTTTGAAATATTCTCCTGCTAGTTAAGTTAACTCTATTAGATTTGCCAATTCATCGCTTCACTTATGATTTAGAAATTGAACAAATGGATGTTAAAACTACTTTCTTGCATGGGGATCTAGAGGAAGAAATTTATATGCAACAGCCTGATGGTTTTGTTGTGAAAGGAAAAGAACATTTGGTTTGCAGGTTAAAAAGGTCTCTATATGGTTTGAAATAGTCACCTAGGATGTGGTACCATAAGTTTGATGCATTTGCATTAAATATGGGTTTTGTTAGAAGTGAAAAGGATCACTGTGTTTATTTTAAAGTTATTGATGATCGGATACTGATTATTATCTTATATGTGGATGATATGTTGTTCATTGGTAACAATAAGGCAATGATTAAGAAATTTAAAACTCAGCTTTCTGGCACATTTGATATGAAATATTTAGGGGCTGCTAAATATATTCTTGGGATGGAAATCATTAGGGATCAAGTTCACAGAAAGCTTTCGTTAAGTCAGAGTAAGTATGTTAACACTATTTTGCAAAGGTTTAATATGCAGGACTGTAAACTAGTAAATATTCCATGTCCTGTTTGTACTAAGTTAAGTTTAGACATGTGTCCTAAATTGGATGATGATATTGATGAAATGTCTAAAGTTCCTTATGCTAGTGTTGTCGGTAGTTTAATGTATGCAATGGTTTGTACCAGACCAGATATAGCCCAAGCAGTGGGAGTTCTTAAGGGGTTTATGTCTAACCCCTGCAGCTAGAACATTAGACTTTGTCAAAAAGGTACCGCATATTTGCAAAGGCACTTCGATTACTATTTGGTTTATCATGGTACCGACAATGCTGATAAGTCATCGGACATAAATGTGGTTTTGTTGATGCAGATTGGGCGTGTGACTTGATAGTCAAAGGTCCACTAGTGGCTATTTGTTTTACATTGGTTTGAGGAGTGGAGTTGATGAGTAAAAGACAACCTATAGTTGCTTTGTCTACCACTGAAGCAGAGTATATGGCTACTACACATGCCTCTAAGGAGGCAGTTTGGTTACAAAGACTTGGTAATGGTATTGGTTTTGATTGCAGGATAGTGAGGATCGGATGTGATAGTCAGAGTGCCATATGTTTGGCTAAAAATCCTATGTATCATGCTCATACTAAGCATGTTGATGTTCAGTATCACTTTGTGCGAGAAATGGTTGAGAATGGACAAGTCTTGATTGAAAAACTTGACACTTTGGATAATGTTGCAGATTCTCTTACAAAGCCAGTCACCACGGAAAAGTTCTCTTGGTGCAGAAAGGCCATGGGCCTTGATCACTGTACTTAATTCTATGTAATTGTATCTCTATGGGTGTAATTTACAATGTATGATGTCAAGTGGGAGAATGTTAGGATTTAGGTGTCATCAACCTTGTAAATCCTTTATTTTATTATTCTCCTAAAGTGTTTTGTACATTTACCCATAAGAGGCGAAACTGTTTGACCAACAGTGGTGAAAGAGACTATGCAAATGCAGTGTTACCGTTACCGTTTATCCTTATGGAAAATGACAAATTAGCTAGGCGTTCCACCTTGGAATCTTCTAAAATAAGGTTGTGGGTCAAAATAGGGTGTTGTAAGAGCATCTATGACATGCATGCAAGTTGTCATAAGATGCTATGGCAGTATGACAGATTCCCTATGACAGAATATGCTATTTTTAGACCCCAGGCGCCCATGCATAAAAGATGCCTTATGACAGCTGTAAGATCATCTGTAAGAGGCTATTTTTGGTATTTTTGACCATTTCAAGGAGGGAGGCGTGGGTTTTTCTAGGTGGTATTGCTGCCTATTGTTTGGTGAAACCATGGTGGTTCTCATCCTCACAGATCTCTATAAGATGGGGCCTTGAGCTAGTGTTATTAAGATTCAGTTTTGCAGGGTAACAAGGTGCTGCTGGATTTACAGGGAATGATAAGAGAAGTCTATTGCTGCATGTAATATTGAAAATTATCAGTAATATACTTGCCTCTCTTTTGGTGGTGGAGTTTTTTCCCTTCGGGGTTTCTCCACGTAAATCTGTTGTTGCATGTGTTATATTGTTCTATCTCTCTCTCTCATTCTTTCTTCACACTAAGGCTAAGGTTAATCTACATTTTTCAGATTTGCATTCACACATTTAAGTTCATATTGCAAGCTTTCTTCATCTTGTTTTTCAACAAGGTATACCATCCTTATTGCATATCTTTTCTTCCATTATCCTTAATCATCCCATCATACTATCCATTATTTCCACCCTGCATAATCATTTATATTGCCTATCATTTTTCCCATTTCAGGTAGTTCATGATTGTCAAGTCAAACTTTTGTGATACCACATTATAGAATTTCAAAAATTCAATGCTATAGAGAGTAAAAAAGAAAAACAAGAAAAAAGAAAAAAGAAAAAAAGAGAAAAAATTTGAAAATGAAAAAATAAAAAGTTGAAGGAGGTATCAATATTGAAAAAATAAAATTGAAAAAAAACAAAGCAATAAAAGCTTGTCATGAAAAGCTAAGAAAAATAAAGGGCATTGTGGTTATGTATGAGCTATAATAGTTAAGGGTGAAGAAGAAGGCCAAAGCCACAAATCCAAAAGGTTACTAGTTCAAATCAAGTACCTCTTGCTCATATTGATTAAATGAGGATGTGCAATATGTTAAGTTGGGGGGAATGATGAGAACCAATTATGTCCTATTCTATACCACCTTTCATCCTTTTTCACATACCTTCATATCCATTCCCATATTCCATTTCTGTACCATTTTCATATCATTTTATCATTTCTCGTTGCATATGATTTAATATACATAAGGGATATTTAGTTTAGTTTTTAGATAAAATATGAGAATAAATAATATCATATTGTATTTATTAATGTATCTTCCATTATGTCAAGAGAATAAATCTTTTAACATGTAGCTTTTAAGGTGAAGATCTTCCTGTCACCATTTATGCAGAAGCCTAGACTATTATAATTCTACCATTTTATTTGGTTATTATATCAGATATACAACATCACCATCTCTATGTATGAAGAGCATTCCATGGTGGACTTTCATGATTGCAACTATCAACTTCTATTTCAACCACATTAATTTCTTGCCATATAATATTTGCATTATTCCTATGAATTTAATCTCGTTTTTAGTTTCCATCTTAATTAGTTACTTATACAAGTGGACACATTGATTGGGAATGTAGACCAAATGGAGGACATAAACATGTGCCAGCTGTTTTGAAAAAACCAAAATCTACTTGATCCGTTTTCAATATGCACCCACTTCAGAACCGTCAGTTTTATGTTCTAATTTGTAGGAAGATGAGAAAGAATATGGAAAATCCATGGCATGGGTCTTGTCCAAAACGTTTGCAGTTAAGTTTCCTCCTAGTAAAATCTTCAAAAAATGGAGCTAAAAGATACATGTGGTTTTCTAAAGAAAAAACTTCTTGATTTGCTGTTACGGCTAGTTGTCACATTTTCTTCAAATTGCAAAACCATATTCGACCCATGGAACCAAATAAGGAGAGAAGTTCTTGGTGGAAATGCATTGACTAAACACATAAAGAGGAAAGAACAAAAAAAATCTCAATTTCTATTTGTTGTTGTAGACATCCAAATTTGGACACTTAATTTATCCAAATTTATCACTTTTCATCTAAACATCCTCTTATCTGAGTTAATTAAGTAATATTACTATTATTTAATTTATATCTTTAATTCTGCCAAATCCCTAAGGTATTTAATTAATAATTAAATACCTTACCCTTTTTAATCCTCTTTCATCAAATAAATTAAATAAAATGTTACATTTATTTAATCTCACATGTCATTTCTCATCTAATCCTAATCCATTTCCTATCTTTTCATTAAGGATGCATGCTCATTCTGATTTCTTTTCAGATAAACACATCCTCCATCCTGTAAGTTGCTTCTTTAATCCCATCAACCCCTACTATCCTTCTAATTACTACCAATTAGCCAAAACCCACTAGTACCTTGTCAATCCTCCCCATCTCCTGCTGTGAATTTTTAATTCCTTTTATTCAATTCTAGGCTCTTCCCTCTTCCCACATGTGAATTTTAATTCACATTTTATTCCCTTCTAGAACTCCTTTTCCCATGCACCTCTAGAATATTTGACTTGTCGCCATCAAGTCACAGTGACAAACTCCCACCTTTGGGAACATTGTCTTATCCACCAGATTCTTCCAATCATTGTGAATTCTTTAATTCACTTTATTTACCCAAGATTCCTCTCACTCCCCAAGGTGCTTGGAAGGTACTTGTCCTTCCTCCACCTCATGTACCTTCTTGACACCTCACCTCCATCTCATATCCCCTTGGCCACTTCACCCTCCACATGTCAAGATGTGAGGGCTTGTGGGTTCTCAACCCACCATAGCCCTTCATCTTGACCTTGTTGGATCAATCTTGACCATTGAATTCTCTAGAGAATTCAAATTCTTCTATAAATACCCCCTCCTCAAGGGCATTTTTATGACACTTAGTCATTTTGCAACTACATGCTGCCATTTTGTGCACTCATCTAGCCTACAATTACATTCACTTGCATTTACATCCAAGCACATAGTAAAATCCTCCATTTTAGCCACATCAAGAGCCATCAAGGAGCACACATATCATTCCAAGCAAGGGCCAATCAAAGAGATATCAACAGCAAGGAAGGTAAGACTATTTGTGTCTTGTGTTATCTATTTTACTTATTGTTTTGTCACTCTCTTTTGGCTAATCTTGAGGTGTCCTTGGTCTTTTATTATTCGTATTTTGAGTTATTTTATGCACTAGAATAGGATAAATTCCATGGTATACAGTTGTTATAATTTATTTTTTTTAATTAGTGGTTGGCAGCATAGGATTTACATGAGCCATTCTACTATGTAGTTTGTTGGCTGCAAACACTCTATTTTTGTATGCATTTGTTATATGATTGCATGTATATAAGAAGAATGATATAAGCTATAGGGAGGCAGAATTTAGTGTGAAGTAGACTGTATACAGATTATTATATGCAAATTTTTGTGCCAAACTTCTATATCATTGACAAATTATTTTCTAATAAAATTAAAATCAATGTTTGTATGATCAGTCCCATGTAGAAAATCTTGTGTTTCATCATCTAAAAAACTAACGAGGTAGGGCCCAGTTCTTGGGATGTCTGATGATTTTTATTTATTTAGATGTGTGTTATTTCAATTATTTATGTATTGTCTACAAGTGTGGTTTGTTGTTTATTGATTACAAATTGATTATGAATTGTGAGATTATTTTCTAGAGTAGATGCTAATGCTTCTTTATGATTTCTTGATTAGTTTTTTTTGAATTTGAGTTTAATTTTCATGAATTATTACTGTTGCTATTGTTCCTGTCACCAGGAAGCGATAGTTCTTGTCGCTGGAATCAGTTTTTATTTTGATTTATTATAGGTTTATTTCCATAGCTGCATTCATAACCACTCATCTCGTGGCTTTCACCCCTTCGATTGGAATATAGACATGACACCTCTCACAAGTTTACACCCCCAAATTGACATGTATAGACCAAACTAAAATTTGTTATAAAGCATTAAATCTTCCTTATTCCTTATCCCAGTTTTGGCCCATCATAAAACTTATTACGTGATTCAAATACCAACTAGAATAAAACTTTACATAATGGCCTCATGGAGGCATGGACTCAACTAGGTGCTCTTGGGAGGTACAAGACAACACATTATCCTTCTTCATGCTCATGCTTCTATAAAACTTAGAAATGTTTCCAGTTTTATTGCAATTGTAGCATATGACATTCTTTTTACCAATCTTATTTCTATTCATTCTAGATCTCTGTTAATTATCTTTATGACCAAATATATAGTATGTATAATAGTAGCCATTGAAATATTGAACCATTCTACCATTGTTATAACTATTCATCAATTGACTTCTGCATTGACTAGCTCTATGACCAAATCTCTTGCATGTAAAGCACTGACTAGAAAAATATTGAACATTTCAATTCATTATGCTTCTACATTCCATAGCCCTATATCCAAATCTATTGTAAGAATAACAAAAACCATTAAAATATGGGTAACTGTGTGCATTTGGTTATTTGACTGGTGGTCTTCTAGCTTCATTCCTTTAATTATCTGCTTTCCATTGTTCTTTATTCTTCTTTTATTCATTGATCTCTTTTTCAACATTAGGTGTTTGATCTTCTTTGAATTTTCACCCTTTTGAAATCTTAAACCTTCTTTATCTTTGGAACCTTTCTAATTTGTAATCATTTCATAAATATTTTTAGAACTCATCTTGAATTTGTCATCATGACTTCTTTCTTTTTCAATATCTAATCTTAGATTCACCACTTCTTGTTCAATCTTCATGCATTCTTTAGATTTTATTTTCATCATTGCATCCAAAAATTCTTTAACACTTTTTCTTTCTTCAGCTTTCACCTTCAAACCGGTAATTGTTTCATTTTCTTACTTCATTTTCTCACTCACCTCCTTATTCCTTTCTCTAAATTTCTTAATTTTTCTCACCTTTTTGATGCATTCATTTACTTTTTTGAAATTTTCTTTCAAATATCTATTTTCACCTTAATTTTTCTCTAGATCTACAAGAGCAACTTTGAGTTCTTCATTTATATCAAATTTGCAATTTTCTTTTATAGATCCAACAACAAGAATTTATTCTAGAGGATTAAGTAATCTTCTAATAGCCATGTGCTCAACCTCCATGATATTCCCAAAGTAGTTAAGCTCCTTCCAAGGATCCAAGCTTTGATACCAATTATTGAACACCTAGAATACTGAGAGGGGGGATGAATCAATATTCTTTTAAACCACTCAATCATTCAAAAATCCAATACTCATAGCATATTCATTTTTGAGCAATGAAGTAAAGCATGAAAACATTCAGCAACATCACACAACACATGAACACTTGGATTTTTTATGTGGAAAACCCAAAAAGGAAAAAAACATGGTGAGGAATAGCTAACAATATATTATAACTTATTTTAGTATATTACAAAAGTGATCACTATAGGTGGAATCACTACCCACTGAGAAGTAAAAGAGATAGAAGACACTGTGGCTCATAGCCATATTGAAAGTGTTACAATTGCATCAATCATATGCATGAAATATAGTTCAAATGAAGCTCAAAATTCAAACTCAAAACTCTCCATACTGATCTAAATCAACACTCTACTCTACTCTACTTTTGCACTAAATTTTCTCAATTCGTATCCACTTACTCTTATCACTTGTCATCACTTCAAAATACTAAAAAATATCTAACTTATATACTCATTTTATCTATAACATAAATTATGTCGGCATAATTAGATGTAATAAACAAAATGTAGCTTGTTGGCTTAAGATCTATCCACACATGCTTCACACTGAGAAACAAACCTTCTAAAAAATTGAAATAGGTTGGCACGAACCTAAAATAGCACCCACATAGTAGATCAATGCATAATTAAACTCCACAAAACATGAAGCTCATTAGGTCAACACAAGTAATGACCTAATATCAAAGTTCACCAACTATACACCTAAATTTAGACACATAGATCTTCATGGTCTATTCCAATTGGAATATACACTCATCTAACACCTTCCAACATTTCCATAGAACTGCAAAGGAAAAATCTAATCTATGGAGAAGTGTAGATTCACCAAAGCATATGCACTAAATTGGAAAATGCTTATAACTACCAAGTCAAACTTCTGTTACTCACAACTCCAAAACCAAAAACCAAAATGAGATGAAACTCTAGAATTAGGCTCCTTTATCAACCAACAATATTTATTTTACAAGCACAGAGAAAAATATTTATGAATAGACCAATGCAGACCTAAATAATAGATCACATGTACACAAAGTCACCTGTATTGACACTTAGTCAATTTTCACAACTATTTCCTTCACCAGATCAAACCTAAAATTGTCTCTCACTATCATCTTGAAACATATTCAATACCTCTAAACTAATCTACACCATATTGTTCGTACAGGGATACAATGTTGACACCAATGACAACAATGCAATGCATAATAGTTCAAATTTTACTCATCCCACATGCTCATGTTGCCATCAAGTTCGTCAACTCTATTTGGTGAGGATTAATCAAATCTTGATTCTTTATATTTGAGTGTTGACTTGGCTTCTATCACTTTAGATGAGCAAGATACTTTTTTATTTTCCATATTTATCTTTACAAGATGGTTTCATGCCATGTATACCAAATTTGGTTTTCCATTCCTCTTCTGCAAACTTGGAGGACATGTTTGAAGGAGTCACTATCCTATTTAATCATACATCTATGGAAGGTTCCCTTTTGTTTCCATATGCTTTGTCTTCTTCCTTTATTGGGGTTACACTTCATTTTTTGAGACATCTTCAGAGGCCCTTGATGTTGTAGAGGAGGGGATTTTCTACCCCCGTGTCTCTAGGACAAAGAAGAGCTAGAATGGAAAAAAATTCCCTCAACTACCTCAATACTACCTCAATATTAATTGAAATGGGATAGGCAGAAAAGGAACAGAAACATAATATTTACTTTATTTATTATTTTTTATGAAGGTTTTTAGGAAATAGGTGAGAAAAATATAAAGTTCTTAGGCTATGAACTAACTAGCCCTTGGCCAGAGGATTCTAGTGCACACGTAAGATGATAGTATGGTGTGTTGTTGTCATAGTCATGCTTGCATCTTGTGTGGAAAAAGAGCAACATTTACAAATTGAAACTCACATGTCATGCTAACAACCCAAGAGTTTTAATCTAACAATTTAACAATAAACTAAGAACTACATGAAATGAAAGGAAACAACAAGAAGAATACTATAATTTGAAATAAAAACTATCTATCAATGAAATGATGAGAGAAAAAGAGAAGAAAGAAAACTTATAGATGGTACAACCTCTCATAAGATCCTCACAAAAAAATTGTACCTACACACATGACAATGGAAAAGTGTTGTGGTTGTGTTTCGGAGTTTCCTTAATCAAAGCCTCATTTTGATGTTTCCACCTCCATGGGAAATTAATAGACCATAATGTAGAGAAAATGATAAAGAAATTAAAATAGATAGCTTATAGAAAGAAAATACAATGTAGATACTATTCTATAAAGATGGTATAAGTAAATAAATGTGTTACCCTTATTTCTATGCACTTGGAGAAGCCAAGAGAGGAAGGAACACAAGACAATCATGCCAATGGTATGAAGATTGAAAACCTACAATAGACAATGGTGTAGAAACAACAAAAGCATGTAGAGTGTGAAGTGAGAAGAAGAATAATAAAGGTTGAGTGAATGGAAGTGAATGAATTAAGAGAGAGTTGATAGAATAGGTAGAATGAATTTCAAAAATTCCTTTAAGAGGTAAGATGATGTTTTTCAGGTGGTCAAGGTTTGTAGGGGATGTTACAATTTTCAAAGTGGAAGAGAATGTAGTGCCTCCAATGTCCACTAACTTGAGAATCCTATTAGGACACCAACATGACACATAGACATCTGCATGACATGTGGGAGTCCTTGAAGAAAAATTTCTCACCGATGGAAAATGAAAAAGGCATGCACGAAAGCTAAGACAAAGGTGGTGGAATTTTGCATTGTCAAGTTTATAAGGATAAAATGAGGTGATATTATAGGAAATTGCACTAGGTGTTGTTTTACACCGTAAAATCCCCCCCCCCAACTTTAGTGAGAATATGTGTCTAAGAATGTACGAGCTAAGGTAGAAAGATATTAAAGAGAATATATTAAAAACATAGAGTAAACAGTCCTTCAATTTGGTATACCTAATGTAGAATGAACTTCATGAAGATGCGAAGAGGAAATGGGTATTTGGTATTGTAAAGCCTGCTATGCTCTCACCAAAATCACATTAGCTATAGAAAAACATGTTAAGAGAAAAAGAAAAAAGTATTAGACACCATAAAATATTCAAACACAATAAAACACTCTAATCAGAAAAAGACATTATTGATAAGACATCTGGACAATTAAGACACAAGGTTTTCAAATATCAAATATAAGACAAGTATAGTAAGATTTTCCCCAAGCTAGACACCAAGATATAAGACTTATAGACACTAGAAGAAACAAGATGTCAAATATAAAAAAATAGACACAAATTATAAGACACTAAAGAATTATTTTAAAAAATACATTCACAAGGGTTTTTTTTATTAGGGAACCCTTTTCATAAGAAATCAAGACACAAAAGGGAACCTTTTGAAAGACTAGAAGTGATTCTATCATCAAGGAACCCTTTTGAAAGATCTTTTGTTTAGGAATCCTTTAGAAAGAATGCTCCTTTTTGAATAAATTTTTTTAGATTCTTTTTCCAAAGGGGAAATAATGCTCCTTTTGAAAGGATGTTTTCAAGCTCTTTTTCCAAGGGATCCTTTTTGAAAGAAATTTTCATCAAGGAATCCTTTCGAAATAATATGCAAAAATTAAGCAGAGATGAGATCCCCCCTTAGAAGGATGTGTGTGACACAGAGGAGCACATGCCATTCTGAGAGAAAAGAAGGATGGGCTATGTCATAGCATGAGATACATGGAGAGATGTATTCATTGTATGTTGTCACACGTGAGGGACAACACATTGAAAACCATAACATCATGAAATGATAGGACAAAACAAAGAAACCAAGAGATAGGGGAATCTTATAATTCAACATTAGAGTTGTCCATAGATATAGATAGATATAATAATTAGAATATACGTATGAACTATCATCAATCCCAAAATGTATCAAAACATGAAGAATCACACATGAAGACAAATGAAAACTAAAAATTTGGTCAATATGGAAGAAGGCATAAGTTCCCCTAACACTTTGTATTGTCCTTGATGTCGAAAAGTAAAGTTTATAACACATAGAAGAATGATGAGACAAATAGAAGAAGTTTATGACAAATTATCATTCTCATATCCAAGCACCTACAAGGGTAGTAAGGTTCCTCCAACAAAGAGCACAAAACAAAAATATAAAATTATGGGGGAACAAAAGAAAACACACAAATATAATTGATAGATATAGAGGGAGGTACTACCCTAGTCCTCATCAACTAGAAAATCATCCTACTCCCAATAGATCATTGTAGGGAGAAGGAGGATGATCATACAAGGGAGAGATATCAAGGGAAGTACCCTCTAACTTTCCTAAAAAAAGGGTGAAGGAAGAAGGTCCCTTGAGGTCCTTGTTGCAAAACACTTATGAGGAAAAGGTTATCAATTTTACAAAAAATGAAGGTAAAGTTGGGTTATCCTCCACCAAGTTGAACATGCACTTCCCAAAATTTCCATGTATCAACCTAGTGAGAGAAAGGCGAAGAACTTGAGAGTTAGTATTGACCTCAGGAAGAGGGGTGGTGACCAAATTCAGGGAAGAAGGGGTTGTCTCTATCACACGGATGACACAAGAAAAAACAACACTAGAATCTAGACAAGACAAACCTTTCTTATGAACATCACTAAAGGTGAGATCATCCTCCAACTTATGCTTCAACTTAGAGGATGTTGAATCTCCACAAAAGAAACAAAAATAGAGGAGGAACAAGATGGAGTCATGGAAGACACCACCTTTGTATTAGGCATGTCAACGAGCTGAAAAAAAGGAATATTTGGAAGAGAAGTAAGAAGGGAAGGCTCCACCAAAGGAGCGATGAAAAACTCCACCATTTTGGGGTGATGTTCATTGGGGTCTATCGGTGAAGTTGATAGAAGAACTAAGGAACTGGGAACTAAAGAAAAAGAAGAAAAAATTATAGAAGAAGCAAGAGTGGAAATAGAAACAAGAAAATCTTTGGCACTCTATTGTAAGGTTGCACGCTCCTTGGAAAGAGCCTTTCATTGATGTGTATGCTGACATGTAAGCTAGTTATGTTGGCTATGGGCACTCAAAGATGCCACCTAAGAAGAAACTGGGGGCTCCTTCTCTACCACAGGAGTGACCTCCACAACTATTGCTAGTGGAAAGTGAGACTTCTTAGGAGGAGCGGGAGGAGCAATAAACATATAATCAGAAACAAAAAGACGTGTCTTGTTATTAGGTCTCTTCCCATGCCCCACCCTAGAGGGAGGCAAAATAATAGGTGGAGGCTACGAAAGTTGAGACATAGGAGGAACCCCACAAAAAAACTTCTCCCTCTCATAGAAGGTGGGATGGGGAACCATGGGAAGAACACAAAGCTTGAAAAATTAGGTCTTTTAGGGTATGTGCAAGATCATCATGGAAAAAAAAACCCCTTAAGTGGCAAAAAATTCAGAAAAATCAGAGTTAGGCAACTTGACATAAAAATTTGAATAAGTTATCTATATTATTTCAAAATATGTAAGAATACAATCTGAGTAAATTGAATGTAGTTTCTAAACTACTAGGTTTTTTTTTTTAAAAATCTATTTGGTGAAAATTTGAAATTTCAATCCAATAGTACTTAAATTTCAAGGAAAAATAAGGAGGTGTTTGTCTAACCACTCTAACCATAATAAAATGATAATTATTTTTATAATATTTTAGATACAAGTAGAGGACTCATGTCGATGATGCATATTTTTGTAATTTGTTTCAAGTAAATAATTAATTATGAATTTTTTATTACAACTTTTAAAAAATATAAAAACTTGTATGTCTGACCACCTTAACTTGGTCAAAACTTCATGAAATTCAATTTTTCTTTTTTAATCCTATAGTATGCAAAGCATAGAATGTGATGCATTTTTTTGAATTCAAAAAATGTGATACCGCTTTTGAAAGCTATAGATGTTTTTCAATCAGCCTTTCAATCAAGACTTTAGTCATAATTCGAATAGAAAATGAATAATAATTACTTATTAAATTCAAAGTAATGAATAATTTATATTGGTAGAAAGTTGAGAATCTTCTTTAAAAACCCTTTTTGTTTCGTCAATTTTGGGTAAAAAAAAGGTCGTCAACCACATACCCATCATATTGCCACTTTTTGGATCATCATGCTCCTGCACATACCCTTTACTTCTATAGCATAGACACCTTTCCTTTTCCCATGGCAACCACAAGAGTGGGAATGGAGGACGCCATGTAAAGGGCTAAGAAGTAGAAGTAGATGAACTCGAAGGAGAAAGCTTGAGCGAAAGGGAAAGCTTGTCCTTCCCCTTTATGGGGGTAGAGGATGAAGACTATTGTTGTGCACATGAACAAGCCTTCAAAGACATAGCATAGGGAAATGAAAGAAAACCACCTTTTAGTGTTGAGCCTCCAATATTATATTTTTAATAGGCTTGCTACAATAGATCTCTGATCCAGGGGATATTTTCACTAAAAATTGAAGAATATCCAATACTCCAAATTTCAACACCATAAAAAAGAGCTCGATGTCCTGATTCCAGTGCAACTTGAACGGAGTCAAACAGAGCTACAGAGCCCAAGTTATTCCCAGTCAAAGTTTAGTCAACAACTAGTCAACTCAGGGCCCAAGGCAAGAAAAAAAGGTCAAAATTTGATGTGACCAAAAGTGGTCAAAATGTATGTCAACACGAAGAGCTCAGCAAGAGCTTTCTGACCGTGTTTGTTCTACGCAAATCAGAGCTCGTATGTGCAAGATATGGAAGGTCAAAGGTTGTGGTTGACTAGGTTGACTTGAAGGTACAATGATGACGTCAGCATGACATCATCATGCTGACATGGATGAATCATGAGGTGAAACATGGTGGCTTCCCGAAGTTTCACGTGGTGGAAATTTGTTGGTCATGGCTTTATTTAAAAAAAATATATAAAAAATAAATAAATTAATAACAGCCATGCCCTCCATTTTAATAATTAAATCACTTCCTTAAGAAAAAACGTGGCCTTCCCTATAAAAGGGGATCACCATTATTTTAGAAAAAATATGCTATTTTTTAGGCTACGTTTTTTTAGGGAAAACAAATTGATCCCTATTTTTAAGGGATGTAAATAGCCCGTAACCAAACTCATCCCCTATTTTAAATGAGAATTTCAAACCAACATTGTATATTGTATGGCTTTAAAATACAAGTGGCATTGGATGGTTTTGTGGAAATGTGGAAACGGAATACCCCTTAATTTAATAAATTCCCTCGAGGTTGTAAAACAATAATCCTTTTAAAAGGATTAGTTGTAACTATTGGAAATAGTCAAAGCCCGAATAAGGGATAAGAGGGGCTAAGGTAATATTTTTAAAAGATTATTATATAATTGACAGGGGATTTTTCAAAATATTTACTATGTAAGGGGCATTGAGTTGAAATTCCCAAATCAATTGGTTTTTCACCGATTTGGGAATATTTGTGGTATAAAAAGGGGTAGAAGGAAGAGTTTTTTGAGGAAGGACATAGTTGTGAAAACAGGTGATGTGAAAGAGGGATTTCTAAGGAGTTCTTTGAGCCATTTTTGTTCATCAGAGTATTGTTATGCTGCCGAAGTGCTAGAAGAAATGATCTTGGTGCAATTGTAAATGATTTTTGGAGATTAATCGGATTGGTCTCACTTTATTGGAGCGAACCCAAAGACGTCATAATTGTGGCGAACTCCATTATCAATTGTGTTTGATCTCTTCTTTATTTTTCTCTCTTTCTTTTAGTTCATCATCTTCATTATCATTTTATTATGCGAAGTTGATTAAGCATTTGAATGATATTCAATTTGTTCCTTTAAGCATTGATTCAAGTTGTTATTTATGTTAAGCATTTTGTAAGCAATTAGTTTAGATCCTAATCCAATCAAGTTGGTATTAGAGCTTTTGGTGACTATTATTGCAGTTTTTTTGAATGCTAACAAGATCCAGGATTTAGAAGGGCGAAGGAAAGCTCCAGGAATATAATCCCGAGATTGGGAAACAAAGACTTTTTTCAAAGATGTTTGTGTCTGGAATGGAGGTACCTGAAGAACTCAATGAGCAAGAGTTTTGAAGAGATTTCTGGAAGATGAGAGCTATGTTGGATATGCTAGTAAAAGAAAGGGAAGAATGCATGAAACGTGAAGAAGATCATGGAGATAGTAAAAACAAGAAGTAACCAGGAGGTGGTGATGAACCTCTAAAAATATCCTTCATCTACTCCTCCTTCTACACATTCTCTTTCTAGTAATCCTTTTAAGGGTGTAAATAAGCCTTAGATTAAATTGGATGTAAAATTTGAACTACCTAAGTATTGTGGTGAATTAGATGCTGAAAAAATAGATGATTGGATTCAGCAAGTAGAAATTTATTGTAGAGTTCAAAATATCTTTGATGATGCTTCTAGGATCCAATTAGCCACTCTTCGGTTGGGAGGTTCAGCTCTTACCTGGTGGGAGAGTAGGACTAGAGCAGAAATTTCACAGCATGGTAGAGTCAATTTGTCTTGGTCAGAATTTATTAATTCTCTTAAAAAGCAGTTCTATCCCTTAGGTCACATGCAACAATTAGTGATGAATTGGCAAGTGTTTAAACAAGGGAAAGGTCAAACTGTCCAAGAGTACACCCATGAATTCAGAAAGAAGGAAATTGCATTAAATGTACCTTTGTACACCCATGATACTTTGTTAAAGTACATAGGAGGTCTTCATTCATATCTTAGACATTGTATTTTGGTATTGAACCCTTGTAATTTGGATGAAGTGTCTGTTCAAGCTACACACTTAGAGTCAAGGGGAAAGGTTTCTTTCATTGATAATGATAACTCTGTAAAAAAATCTTCTAAGAATGTAGAGAGAGGGAAAGGAAAGAAGACAACTACAATCAAGAAGGATGACAAGCTTTCTTGCTCTCATTGTGACAAGAAGGGTCATGATGAAGATCACTATTGGAAGTTTCATCTCGAATTGAAGCCTAAGTGGGATCAGAGATAGAATCAGAAACAAAAGGGTAAGGAGAAGGCCACAAATGTTGTTATGGATCTTGGTTCTGATTCTGATGATGAAACTCAAATAACAACTATGGGTTTGAAAGGTAAAGCTCCTAATTCCAGTGTTTCCTTTGTTAGTGGTGCTTCTACTTCTAAAGTGAATGATGTTTCTGAAGATAAGAAAAGGAATGAGCTTTTTCATTTAAGGGTTGTTGCTAAGAACATTAAGATTGATACATTCATAGATAGTGGTCTTCAAGTTAACTTAATTTCTGAAGATGTTGTAAGGAACTTGGGATTGAAAACTACACTGCATAAGAAGCCCTATCCACTAGGATGGATTTGTGAGAATGATAAGTTGCAAGTAACAAGACAATGCACTTTAAAATTTGCAATCACAAGTAAGTTTTTGGATGAAGTAAAGTTTGATGTCATTCCACTAGATATCTGTGGGATAGTTCTAGGTAGCCCTTATCTATATGATTGAAAAGCTATTTTCTACAGGGAAAAGAATCATTATCATTTTTTTAAAGATGGCATTTAGTATATTATACATTCTCACAAGTTTAAGACTGATCATTCTTTTACAAACACATGGAAATTTAAGAGGGTGATTAATGCAAGTGAAGATTTAACTCTTATGTCTATTAACACAGGTGGTTCTAGACAAGAACTTGGAGTAGCTAACTAGGGTCAGATGTCGTAGGATGCACCCATAATACAACATGAGGGAATGATGATTGAAAGCATTGATGGATCCCTAGGTAAAAAAATTTCTCATGTGAAAGATCAATATGTTGTTGATTTGTTCTCTTTCGTATCTACATTATTGTTCAGCTTGATGCTAGTCAATGTTTGTTGGTTAGTGGCTACGATAGTTGATGTAAATGCTTATGGAAGTGATAGATTGATGTTTATGATCAACAATGTTGTTGTAGTCTTCATTGTGTTTGTGAGCCAGGTATGTAGATGTACAAAGGATACAAGACAAGTGGGGAGGCCAAGTCCTCACTTAATGTTTGAATAAATGCCACTTTTGGAGGTCCAAAAGTTCTCTAGTGGGGAGGCCTGATCCGAGTGATATTTTCGCTAAAAATTGAAGAATCTCCAATACTGGAAATTTTAGCACCATCAGAAAGAGCTCGATGTCCTGATTCCAACACAACTTGAATGGAGTCAAACAAAGCTACGGAGCCCAAGTTATTGCCGGTCAAAGTTCAGTCAACAACTAGTCAACTCAGGGCCCAGGGCAAGAAAAAAAGGTCAAAATTTGATGTCACCAAAAGTGGTCAAAATTTATGTCAACGCGAAGAGCTCGGCAAGAGCTTTTTGAGGGTGTTCGTTTTGCGCAAATCGGAGCTCGTATGTGCAAGATATGGAAGGTCAAAGGTCATGGTTGACTAGGTTGACTTGAACGTGCAATGATGATGTCAGCATGATGTCATCATGCTGACATGGATGAATCATGAGGTGACACATGGTGGCTTCCCGAAGTTACACGTGACAGCAATTTATTGGACATGGCTTTATTTAAAAAATATATATAAAAAATAAATAAATTAATAACAGTCATGCCCTCCTTTTTAATAATTAAATCACTTAAGAAAAAATGTGGCCCTCCCTATAAAAGGGGATCACCATTATTTAAAAAAAAATCATGTTAGTTTTTAGGCTACATTTTTTTAGGGAAAACAAATTGCTCCCTATTTTTAAGGGATGTAAATAGCCCGTAACCAAACTCATCCCCTATTTTAAATGAGAATTTCAAACCAACATTGTATATTGTATGGCTTTAAAATACAAGTGGCATTGGATGGTTTTGTGGAAATGTGGAAACGAAATACCCCTTAATTTAATAAATTCCCTCCAAGTTGTAAAACAATAATCCTTTTAAAAGGATTAGTTTTAAATAGTTAAAGCCCGAATAAAGGATAAGAGGGGCTAAGGTAATATTTTTAAAAGATTATTATGTAATTGAGGGGGGATTTTTCAAAATATTTACTATGTAAGGGGCATTGAGTTGAAATTCCCAAATCAATTGGTTTTTCACCAATCTGGGAATATTTGTGGTATAAAAAGGGGTAGAAGGAAGAGTTTTTTGAGGAAGGACATAGTTGTGAAAATAGGTGATGCGAAAGAGGTATTTCTAAGGAGTTCTTTAAGCCATTTTTGTTCATCAGAGTATTGTTATGCTGCTGAAGTGCTAGAACAAATGGTGTTGGTGCAATTGTAACTGATTTTTGGAGATTAATCAGATCGGTCTCTCTATTGGAGCAGACCCAGAGATGTAGTCACAATTGTGGCAAACTCCGTTATCAATTGTGTTTGATCTCTTCTTTATTTTTCTCTCTTTCTTTTAGTTCATCATCTTGGTTATCATTTTATTATGCTAAGTTGATTAAGCATTTGAATGATATTCAATTTGTTCCTTTAAGCATTGATTCAAGTTGTTATTTACGTTAAGCAATCTGCAAGCAATTAGTCTAGATCCTCTTCATATCAATCTCGTCTAAGAGTGGTGCAGTCACAATAGGGTGGTCCTCAAAGAGAATAGTCTAGATCATGCAGCAAGAGTTACACAACAGAAGCAACACGAAATATAGGGGAAATGTTGGTTCAAACAATCTTATTATCAAAATTTTTTATTACAATCAATTGACATTCGGGCTTACAAATTTAGCTCACACGCCTGATACAACATGCTCCAAAAGGAAATATTCCTATATGCTCCTTAATGCAAGCTAAAATCTTACATATCAAATCTACATTAATCTACTTAATCAACTTCTTCCCTCCTAATGATCATTACAATGCGTTATATCATATCCCCATATCTAGAATCGTCCACGTCGGCCAAAAATCATCATAATCTTTGATGAAGGAAAATGTAACATGTGCATGAAATAGGTCAGGGTTAGATTTGAATTTCTCCTCAGCGGGTGCATAGGATGAAGTGTGGACTAATAGTCAAGGTTAGGGAAACTCTAGGGAACAATTCAAAACACATCACGAGGATCCACAAGTTATGGGAAAGATCCACAAGAGATCAAACTAGCCGTTAGGCTTGAAACTTATTATGGTGTCCGTTCTTGGAACTACCACTTAATCCAAGAGTGATAACTTTCTAGAAAAAGATCCAATCGATTTGAAATATTGGAATAAGGAAAATGAACATGTCCATGATGAAAACATAGATCCATAGGGTTTGGTGAGAAAATGTGATGAAACATTGAATCTTTTTGGTGTAATTAAATGTCTTGTACCTTGTCCTAGGTCATAATTACACCTTAGTTAAGTTTACTTAGGGACCACATAGGAGGTTGTTGGAGATTTTCCACTTTTGGTGGACTTGACATATCATCACCTTATCATTTCCACCTTTTGTGGACACATCATGAGATTATCTCTCCACCTTTTATGGAGTGATAAGTTTTCCTAGTTGTCTCATGTCATAAGATTCTGACACTTGTCATAATCTTATGCCCTTCTATGTTCTCACCTTGGCTATATAACCAAGGGGTCTCTCTCATTTGTAATCAATCATAATCATTGTACTGCATATCATATTAATGACATTGAATACAGTTTATTCTTGTCATATCATTTCTCTCTTTCTTGTGCTTTCCATTTGGTCCATAGATCTTGGGTGGCAGCCATAGCCAATTCTAACATGGTATCATAGCGTGTTGGGTGCCATTGGAGAGTCTTATTCTGAAGAGAGATCCCAGATCTAAGGAGGTTTCGTTCGTGAATCTTTGTTGTAGGTTCACATCTGAGCTTGCTGGTGCAAATCTGAGCTCACCATTGCGTCCGGAAGGTTCGAGATAGTCGATTTTGCCTTTTGTTTCTTCCAAATCGGAGATACGAGGCCAAATCTATGAGGGTTTGAAGCTGAAGAGTGGTTGCCAGATCCAGAAGGTAGCTACAATTTTGGAGCATTTTGGGTCAAATCCGACCCTGCCATCGCGTCCAGAAGGGCCAAAAACCCTAAGATCGACTGTCAATTCGTCCGATTCGGAGCAGTTGTCTGGTGAAGCAAAAAAAAATTTACCCGAGAGCCGTACGGCCCCTAGGTCGTCATAAATGTGACGGTACAATTTTTTCTGAAAATAAATCAAAAATTTTGCAGTTGAATTTTTTTGAAAATTTTAATTGTGGTAGGCATTTTTTGAAAATTCTATTGTAAAAATTTGAATTGAAAAATTAAAAAAAAAAAATATACAAAAGTTTTTTTAAGTCTGCGGTACTGCAGACTGGTACTGCAGGTGTACTGCGGCAGGGTACTGTCCACCTGCCGCTTGCCACGTGCCCCATCCTCATTCTTTGGCGGTCGCTTCATTTCTATTCACCGCCGGCGGTTCAAAAAGTTCCGATGACCGGCTGTTGAAAAATTCGGCTCGGCAAAAAAAAACCTGGCAGCACCAAAAAGTATTCCGGCATGGAATATTCTGTCATAAAGCATATTCCGGGAAGAGCGAAACCGACGATGACGGCCATATAGCTGTCAAATTAAAGCTCGTTCTCTAAAGCATATTCCATTTACTGAAGGGCATATTCCATTTTGACGCCCGCGCGATCGTCAATTTTAAGCCAGAGAGTTTTGACGGCTAGAAAACCATCAAATTTAAACCCTAATTGATGACATCAGCATAGCGTCAGCGTGACGTCAGTAGTTGGATTGAAAATTTTTGCCCCCTCACCATTTGAGTTTTTATTTTTGCAGTCGAACTTTGAAGCTTAATATCTTGCTCATTCTGACTCCTTTTTCTAAGCAATTTTTTTTTATTTGGGCTAGAATTTCATGCTCTACACACTGGTGCAATCAGTTTTTGGTTTTGGTGAATCGTTTTTCCAGAATTTTCAGATTCTCACAGGTGTTGTTTTTTTGTCCTCGTTTTGGAAACTTTGGGAGCTCATATCTTGCTCCTACGGTAACATTTTTTAGTGCAATTTTTTTTAAAGTACATGATTTTTCCTGTACTTCTCAGTGGCATGATCAGATTTATCGCATTTTGTACCAAAAATTGTACTTGATACTATGGCCTATTTTGGCATTTGTAAGCACTAAGATCAAGTCTAGCTTGCTGGTCTTGGCATCTAGCAACTGTAAATGCACTAAATATAAAGTGCCAAATCAGATATTGCTTGGGGGTTTCTTGATTGAGTGATTTGGGGGGGTCTCTTGGTGCATTGCTTTGATCTGTTTGCTTTGCTCTTTCATTCTCATGGATCATTCTAAGGTTCCTTTGCTCACATCATATAATTATTCAACATGGCATCAAAATGCATGGAATATTCTAATGATAGAAGGTCACTCTCTATATGTTGAAAATAAGGTACCTGAACCTACAAATGATGAGAAAAAGTTAAAATGGACGATCAAACATGCCAAAGCTCTTGGGAGTCTTTGTAGACTAGTTTCTCAAGACTTGTTGTTTCAGATTGAATCATGTAAAAATTCTCATGAAGCTTGGGAAAAATTGAAAACATTGTATGGTACAAAAGATGAAGTAAGAGGCTATCAAATTGATAATGATTTGATGAATCTTGATCCTAAGAACTTTGACAACATCCTAGGACTACATCACTAAGGTCAATGATCTAAAAGAGCAATGTAAAGCATGTGGAATTGATAAGAAGGACATCCAGTTGGTGTACAATACAATGAACAAACTTGGTCCTGATTATGCTTCTTTTGTTTCTAGCTTTCATACTCATAGATTGACTATGGGGTCTGCATACACTACACCTTCATTTGCATCATTTTCTAAGATGTTGATACATGAGCAACAAAAGCTTATCTCAATGGGTCTCATCAAGACTTCTAAATCTCAGGCATTGTTGGTTAATCAAGTGAAAGAATTAGAATCAAATAAGAAATAGAACAAAGCAAAGAATAATCAACATTCAGATCAAGTAAATCCACATTCAGATCAATCAAAGAAAAAATCTTCTTCAAAAGGAGAATCATCTAAGAAGGAGAGACCTTTTTGTGCATATTGCAAGAAGGATGGAAATGAAGAACACTATTGTTATAAGAAGGATATTGATGAGTTGAAAAATCTTCTCAAAAAGAATCACATTGATTTGCCTTCTAGAATGTCTGAATCATCTTCTTCTCCTTCTACTTCAAAATAGTCTAAAAAGGACAAAGGTCAAATATTAGGAAATAAAGGACAAGCTCTTTGTGCTCATTCAAGTCCAGGATCAGGGAGATGGCTTCTAGATTCAGGAGCATCACATCATATGGCATCTTCATAGACTATCTTCTCTTCATTTCAGCCTTGTTCTATGTCTCCTATCTTGATGGGAAACAATACATACATGAGTGTAACAGGGAAGGGATCTATTAGCATTGGGGAGAACATTTTTGAGGATGTCTTGTGTGTTCCTCATTTGACGAACAATCTGCTTTCCATTTATCAAATTACATATGGTGGAGATGGGAGAACTGTGGAGTTCACTCCTGATTCGGTTATCATTCACGACTTGGAGACTAGAGATATCATTGCTACTGGGGTGGTTGATCATTCATCTCGGTTGTATTCCTTTGCACAGTTTGCTTCTGATAGTGACAATGTTCCTTCGACTGTTGATCACATACACCATGATTTTAAGGAGACATTTGGCTTTTTGAACTTGGGCATACTCACATCAGATCCAGTCCTTGAGCCATGCACTTCATCTCCTCCATCTTCTGTTGTACTTGATGATGCTTGCGATTCAACAGTTTTGGCTCCTAGTGATTCAGTGCAGTAGGATATACATTGTCTTCTAGATATGACTACTTTGGATGGCTTCCTAACAGGTATTTAGACTTGTTTGTGGAGTCACATCTTATAGACTTGGAGGACACCATTGATAGCATTCATCTTCTCTTTGATGAAGATGCACCTTCTTCAGTTGTTGTGAGGGAACACTTTGACCCTCTTGTTCATTCTCTACATGATCATTCTTCACAGTTTGGCATGAGTGTGGATACTTTTGGACAACATTTGGAGGAGGCTTCTTTGTCTTCAGAGGGGATATCTTTATTTTTGGAAAGTGCTCTACATTCTTCTCTACTAGATGTTGGGTTTTCCTCTTCAATAGTGTGGCCTAGAACGCCTGATTGGAGTGGTTCAGCTTTTTGCATCGACATGGAGACACTTGAGCATGCTTTAGAGACATCACACATCATCCATCATCTTGACATCCTGCATACATCCTTGGTTTTGTTTCTTCCCAAGGGGAGGAACGTTGTTCGGCGAGATTGGATCATCTTTAGCATTCAATGTCGAGCTTCTACCATCATTGCAGGAGACTCAACATTGAGGGGGGGCTACCTTGCTTCTCTTCTACTTCTCTCTTATGGGGGGGTTTTTTTCCTCACATGGGGTTTTTACCTTCTCATTCTTCATTGAGAGAATTTCTATTTTGTATTTCATCTCTCTTTTGAGGGGGAGTTTTTCCCATGAGGTTTTCTCCCTTTTCTCACTTGTGAGAAATTGCATTATTTGTACATGGGTACCTAGCATGGCCTAGTAGCTGGGACCCATCTTGCATTGTTTGCATAATAATACGCTACTCCCTAAGTTGCACTTAAGGGGGGTGTTGGTGTAATTAAATGTCTTGTACCTTGTCCTGGGTCATAATTACACCTTAATTAAGTTTACTTAGGGACCACATAGGAGGTTGTTGGAGATTTTCCACTTTTGGTGGACTTGACATGTCATCACCTCATCATTTCCACCTTTTGTGGACACATCATGAGATTATCTCTCCACCTTTTGTGGAGTGATAAGTTTTCCTAGTTGTCTCATGTCATAAGATTCTGACACTTGTCATAATCTTATGCCCTTCTATGTTCTCACCTTGGCTATATAACCAAGGGGTCTCTCTCATTTTTAATCAATCATAATCATTGTACTGCATATCATATTAATGACATTGAATAAAGTTTTTTCTTATCATATCATTTCTCTCTTTCTTGTGCTTTCCATTTGGTCCATAGATCTTGGGTGGCAGCCATAGCCAATTCTAACAAATCTACCAACTTGAAATGAACAAGAACTAAACAATAAAAAAACTAAAATGAAAATATTTTTGGTTGATGCAAGATTTCCAAGAACCAAGAATGCTCCTGCATCAAACATCTAGGGTTATTTGAAAAGTGAGTCCCTCACTTTGCTGGGGTTGAAGGAAAACCAATACGGTCCACCTCAGCCTAAGAAATCCAAGAAGAATCCTCCACTTGTCTACCTTTCCACTTCACAAGATATTATTTTTACTGTCTTCCACACATTTTCCACCCATCTCTAAAATCCAAAATCTCTTCTATCTCATCTGATTATTGTTTAGGAAATGGTTTCTCCAATCTTGCTTTATTGTCTTGACTAATTTTTTCTTCATGGTACTAACATAGATCTGCAATGTTGAATATAGGAAATATACTTATGCCATCTAGTAATTCTACTTCATATGCATTTCCTAAATCAAATTTCTTCAAAATATTATAGGGTCCAAACTTCCTCATCTTGAGCTTATTGTATGTGCCAATTGGAAATATTTCCTTCCTCAAATACACCATCACCTCATCTCCAACTTCAAACTCCTTATGCCTTCAACTTTCATCTACTCGCTCCTTATACTTTCAGTTCATATCTTCCAATTGTTGTTTTACTTGAGTATGCACTTTCTACATATGTTCTACAAATTCCTCTGCTTCTACACTCCTTTTATCTTCCTTATTCATGTCTTACAACTCTGATATACCTTTAGAATGAACTCTAGTAACAATCTCAAAAGATTTCTTTCCGGTACTCCTGTTCACTGAATTATTGCAAGAAAATTTTTCTTGTGCAAGGACTAAATCCCAACTTCTAGTTTTTTTTCCAACCAAACATCTCAAAAAATTTCCCAAACTCTTGTTTACTACCTCTATTTTTCCATTAGTCTGTATTGAAAAGTAGAACTAAACTTTAAATCTATCTTTAACTTTTTCCAAAGTGTCCTTCAAAAGTAACCGACAAACTTTGTATCTCTATCTAAATCAATATTCCTAGGTAATCCATGCAATCTGACCACTTCCTTGAAAAACAAGTCTTCTACATGTATTGCATCTATTGTCTTCTTACAAGGTATGAAATGCACCATTTTAGAAAATCTATCCACCACCACAAATATAGAATCATTACCTCTCTATGTCTTCAGCAAGCCAAGTATGAAATCATGTTGATATCCTCCCAAGGTCTCTCTAGAACTACCAAAGGCTTATACAATCCAACATTCTGACTACTCCCTTTTGCAACTTGAAAAATTCTTCAACTCTACACAAATTTCCTAACATCCTTATGAATCTGTGGCCAAAAGTAGTTCTCACTTACCAATGCTATTGTCTTATTAATTCCAAAGTTTCCTTCCAATACTCCACTATGTTTTTCTTTCATCAAGTTATCCCTCATTGAACTCTAAGGTATACACAATTGATTTCCTCTAAACAACATATCCTCCTAAAATAAATAATCCAATCACTAACTCCTATCCTCCAAGACTAGTTCTTTACAAGATTTCCAAGGTTCTACAAAATCTGGGTCCTCCTCATACAAGTTCTTCAATTCATGAAATCCTAATACCTCCACTCTCATCTCCTCTAGTAAATTCCTTCTCCTACTCAAAGCATCAACAACTCTATTTGACTTTCCACTCCTATGTTTCAAAAGAAAAGTATAACTCTACGAGAATTCCACCCATCTCATGTGTCTCTGATTCAACTTACCTTGACTATTCAAATATTGCAATGCCTGATGATTGGTATACAACACAAACTCCTTAGGCAACAAGTAATGTCTCCACTTCTTCAAGGATTGAACTATGGCATAAAACTTCTGGTCACGCACTAAATACATTCTCCTAGCATCATTTAATTTCTCACTGAAATAAGCTACTGGTCTTCCTTCTTGACTTAATACTACTCCAATTGCATTTTCATTTGCATCAAAGTCTACCTAAAATATCTTATTAAAATCTGGTAAAGCCAACATAGGCTGCTCAATCACCTTCTATTTCAAAAACTCAAAACTTTAGTCTGCTCTTGATGTCCACCAAAAATCGTTCATATATCCTCTCATTATTTCTATCATAGGACTACAAATAGAACTGAAATTCCTAATGAACTTTCAGTACAAACTAGCCAATCCATGAAATGATCTTACCTCTCCAATGCTTACTAGTGTAGGCCCTTCAACAATTTCTCTCACCTTCTCAGTATCCATCTTCAGTCCATCCATAGATATCACAAATTCCAGATATACCAACTCTTCCTCCATTAAACTACACTTCTTAATGTTTATCAACAACTGCTCTTCTCTCCTCTACAAAACTTGTCTTATATACAACAAATGTTATTCTCTATTCTTAATGAAAATCATGATATCATCCAAATAGACTATCAAAAACTTACCCAAGAATTTCTTCAATACCTCATTCATATGCCTCATAAAAATACTTAGTGCATTTGTTAGTCCAAAAGGAATCACCAATCACTCATACAATCCTTCATTTGTCTTGAAAGTTGTCTTCCACTCATTGCCTTCTCTAATTAAGATCTAATGGTATCCACTCTTAAAATCTATCTTCGTAAAGTATTTAGCTCCACTGAGAAAATCCATAATCTCATCCATCTGGGGAAAAGGAAATCTATACTTCATCATGATTTTTTTTATGGCTCTAGAGTCTGTAAAAATCCTCCATTCTCCATCCATCTTAGGTGCTAGCACAATAGGTACTGCACAAGGACATAAGCTTTCTCTGATCAAACCCTTTCTAAACAACTCTTGCACTTGTCTATTCAATTCTTCATTCTCTACTGGTGTTATCTGGTGTGTTGCTTTATTAGGAAAAATAGCTCCAAGAATTAGATCCATGCAATGACTAATTATCCTCATAGGTGGCAATCCATCAGGTACATTATTTGAAATGGTAGCTTCATCTTCTTCCTACAACTCCTTTATCTCCTTTTGGTTTTCTTCTACATGCCTCAAGTCTTCAAATTTCTTAGGAACCAAGGAATTGCACATGTTCTCTTGTCTCAGTCCATCTAGAAATATCCTTCCATCAACCAAAAAAACTCTTGCATTCGTACAAACCTCAACTTTAGGAACATCCTCCAATGGAAACAAATTCTACTTTGTCCCATTACCAACAATGGTATATGTGTTCTTCTTTCCATCATGAATATCCTGTCTATCATACTACCAAGGCCTTCCCAAAAAAGCATGACATATATCCATAAGCATGATATCACACAAAACTTCATCATGATAATTTCATATCTTCAATTTCACCAAACATTGTTCACTTACCAGTATTTATGCTCATTTTGAATCCATACTATATGATAGGGTAAATCGGGTCTTTCAATCTTTCCAGTTTCAATTTGGTCACCATTTCTTCAGAAAGCAGGTTCTTAGAGCTTCAATTTTCAACAATCACTTTGCATTGTTCATTTACTAGCTACCTTGCATCTAGTTCAGACCAAATTCTTTCTTTGCAACAGTTCTTGCTCCATCTCACTTTGACACAATACTCTTATGTTCACCAACACTTCTCCATCTTCTTGTTTATTAGATGATCTGACATGATCCTCCTTAGCAAACACTATTCTTCTATTGTTCTCTATATTTCTACTTGTTTCTCCTTGATTACATTCAATTTCTCTATTTCCTTCTCCACCACACTTAAAAAAAGTTCTCCTAAATACTCTTTTCTATAAACCTCATTTCGGTAACCCCCATATCCTTCTCTACAATAAGAGTTTCCATCATCTATATGGTATGAATTATCCTTCTTACTAACTTCCTTATCTTTATTTTGATCTACAAAAGATCCTCTTCCTCCTCTAGTAAAATTTCTTCCTCCCTAAAATCTTCCACCTCTTCCTTTTTGTCTCTACTCATGTCTTTTATTCAGCTTCTCTTCTACTTTTAGGGCACATTTATATGCCTCTTCCACACTATAAAATTTGATCAAACTGATTTCATCCTATACAGATGACCTCAATCTATTCACATATCTGGCTACTTGCTTGATCTCATCCTCCTAATGTCTAGATCTAATATTTAACTTGTAGAACTTCTCAATATACTTTGTCACACTTAACTACTCCTTCAAATTATGCAACAAACTAATCTAATAATCTATAGGCATAAATTTCATCTTTAACTTATTCACCATCTAATACCATGATTTTATCTTCTCCTTTCCTCTTCTTCACCTATCTATTTGAAAATTTTCCCACCAAAGCGATGCATGTCCTTTCAAAATCAAAATACTTCTCCTAATCTATTATTCAATCAAGCAATTCATTCGAGTCCAACTTACCTCTATAATCTGGTGGATTGAAATATGATTAGGGCTCTTATGAACCTCTCTTCTTCCTGATCTAGGCCAGGTTGATCTTCTCTTTCCCTCTCTTCCTGTTCTTCTACCTCTTCATCACGTACATCATCAACTGGTTGACCTCTCCTCTGGGCTATTTCGATTGCTTCTAATCTAGCAGCAATTCCTCTCAACATCTCCATCATAGTTGGGTCTGGATTTCTGCATGCTCCATTTTTTCTACCATTTCTTCTTCCTGCCATCTTTACACAAGTCCTCTACATCTACATGTCTGATCCTCAGTCTGCCACCCCACAACTAATCTTTAACAAGACTCTGCACAATCAGGCAATCTCTCATGGAATGAATCTTGCTCTGATACCAAGCTAGTGTAGTCACGATAGGAGGGTCCTCAAAGAGAATAGTTTGGACCATGTAACAAGAGTTACACAATAGAAGCAACACAAAATATGGAGGAAAATGCATATTCAAACAATCTTATCATCAGAAATTTTAATTACAATCATCCGACAACATCCGAGCTTATAGATTGGGCTTCTAGGATTGATACAACATGCTCCAAGAGGAAATATTCCTATATGCTCCTTAATGTGACTTTAAATCTTACATATCAAATCTACATTAATCTATTTACTCAACTTCTCCCTTCCTAATGATCGTTGCAATGCTTTATATCATATTCGTAGATCTAGAATATTCATCATCAACCAAAGATCATCACAATCTTTGATAAAGGAAAATATAATGTGTGCATGAAATAGGTCCATCTTAAATTTGAGTTTCTCCTAGGCGGTTGCGTAGGATGAAGTGTGGACCAATAATTAAGATTAGGGACTTTCCATGAAACAATTCGAAACACATCGCGAGGATCCACAAGTTACGTGAAGGATCTATAAGAGATCAAACTAGCTGATACAATTGAAAATTATTTCAGTGCCAGTTCTTGAAATTGCCACTTAATACCAGAGCGATAAATTGATGGAAAAAGATCCAATTGATCTAAAATTTTGGAATAAGGAAAATTAACATGTCCATGATGAAAACATAGATTGACAGGGTCTGGTCAACAAATATGATGAAACATTAAATCTGCCAACTTGAACTAAATAAGAATTGAAGAAGAAAAAAACTAAAATAAAAATATTTTTGGTTGATGCAAGATTGCCAAGAACCAAGGATGTTCCTGCATCAGACATTTGGGGATATTTAATTTCTCATTGAAATAAGCTACCAGTCTGCCTTCTTGACTTAATACTACTCTGATGAGGGCGCAGCCCGAGACATAGAAAATAACCCTCAAACAAGAGAATAATTTTATTATTCAAAAAATAGAGCTTCTTACATGCAGAGGATCTCAAATCCCCAAGTTTTACAACACATGCAAGTTACAAAAAGCTACAAAATAACCCTTTCGCAATATGTGAGCTTGTCCCCAAAAAGCTACCAAAAAATTAGAAACCCACCCATAAATAGAGCTCCTCTTTAGTTTGGAGCCAAAACAACATTCAAATTTGAGTTTAGGCTGTTTGGCGCCAAAAATTACAACTTGACGTTCAAATTTCAAAAGAACATTTGCAATTGTATCTTCTAGAAAGTGTGCCAACTTTCGGGGGCCATAACTTTTGATTCGGGACTCCGATTCACGAACTGTTTGAATCGTTGGAAAGGTCTCAAAGTCAATAACACTTTCAAAATCCACTATGCCAATTTTGGCAAGTTTCGGGGGCATTTCGGGAACTCTAAGTGCCTCAAATCTAACTCAGAATATTTTTAGGTGCAAATCTGGGAAACTAAAACTGCAACATCTTTCAACCCAAGAATAGAAAATAAAAACTATAAATTGGGGATTTCATTATGACGAAAAGGGTATCTAAAAATGTAAGAACATCTAAAAACTGAGAAACTTCAAATTTAACTATTTTTGGGTGATGCAAGATTGCCCGTACACCACTGGATGCTCCTACATCAGACACCTAGGGTAATTTGAAAAGTGACCCTGTCACGTCTCAGATGGTTGAAGAAAAGCCAACTAGTTAACCATTTCCTTAGATAGCCAGGATGAATCTTCCACAGGCCTTCCTCTCCATTTCACCAGATATTCTTCATACTGCCTATTTCTAGTACTCCTTCCCACACGACTATCCAAGATTGCTTCAATTTCCTCCCTTTTTGAAATAGGTGCTGGAATGCTATACTGCCCTATTGTTGGTGCTTCCTCCATTCCACCTTCATGATACTTTGTCAAATCTAAAATGTTGAACACAGGGGAAATATTGATTCCATTAGGCGACTCTACCTCATATGCATTCCCTAAATCATGCTTCTTCAAAATCTTACAGGGACCGAATTTCTTCATCTTCAATTTGTTATAGGTTCCCACGGGAAACCTTTCTTTCCTCAAGTGGACTATTACTTCATCGCGCCAGTCTAAAACTCCTTATTCCTCCTTTTCTGATCTGCCTTAGCCTTATATTGCATATTCATCTTATTAATATGTTCTCGTACCTTCTCATGTATATTCTTGATGTGCTCTACAAAATATTTGGCTTCAACACTTATTTTCTTCTCTTGGTCCATCTTCCTCAATTCTGGAGCTGTTCTGGGGCTACCTCCATACACAATCTGGAATGGTGATCTACCAATGCTTCTATTGACAGAATTGTTGTAAGAAAATTATGACTGGGGTAAGATCAAGTCCCATCCCTTGGGTTTATCTCCCACCAAACATCTCAGTAGGTTACCCAAACTCCTGTTAACAACCTCTATCTACCCATCTATTTGTGGATGGTGTGCAGAACTGAACTTCAATTATGTCTTCAGCTTCTTCAACAAGGTCCTCCAAAAGTACCTCCATAACTTGTGTCACGATCTAAAACAATACTCTTTGGCAGACCATGTAGCCTGACCACCTCTTTGAAGAATAAGTCAGCAATGTGGACTGCATCATGGGTCTTCTAACATGGAATGAAATGTGCCATCTTCGAAAATCTATCAACCACCACAAAGACTGAATCATTCCCTCGTTGTGTCCTTGGAAAACCAAGAACAAAGTCCATATTTATATCCTCCCATGGCATCTCTGGAACAGGTAAGGGCTGAT
>VDFB02000015.1:454548684-454629869 GCA_007258455.2 Sequoia sempervirens | reverse complement strand
TAGGGACCGAAAGATTGGGAGATGAAAGGGATGCTAAGATAGATAATGTCTCCAAAGATTATGTCACAAAGGAAGTAGATGCCCCCACTCTAGATATGTCATATATGAGGAGGCATGAGGGATAAAAGACAAGTGGATGGGAAGATAAAGGAGATAACTAGATGAGGATAGGATGGGTGGCTAAGAAATATGATAGAGCATGGATGAAGGGAATGTATACCAATAGGTGTCCAAAGCATGCATAGATAGGTGCCCCTATTTTGATCAAGATCATAAGAAGGATGCAGGGATGGGAGATAAATGGGATATGATAGTAGGATACATAAGATAGGTGGGATGGGGGGATTTATGAAGAGGACGGATAACAGGAAGACAGGTGCATAGCCAGAAGCATAGCGGATGGAGGGAATGCATATTAGGAAGTTGCCCACAAGTGTAGATGGGGATTTACGCATGATGCCTATTTTCTAGGTTTTCATCATGGTACTTATCCAAGGAACTTGTTTGCCAAGTTTTCACCATTGGACGAATTATTTCTCCTTACTATTTTTTTTTTGACTTTTTGGATGTCTCATGCGAAGGAGATGGGTAAGGATAAGAAGTGGATAGAAATTTAGAAGACATGTAATAAGGATCAAGGTGTGTTAAGAGCCCATGTTTGAAGTGGTGTTGGATGTTGGTACAACCTTATTAGGATAAATGGATTATGCATGAGGATGAATTAGAGAGTTTGATGGGGTTGATACATGTGGGATATTAATGTCGATAGGGATGTTGCAAAGGGTATGAATGGAATGATGGGGTGGATATGTGATGGGGAGATGTGTTCAAGACCAACATTGGCACATGTGGTGGTGGATGTGAAAAGATAATAGGATTAAGGGATGGAGAATGTGGGGATAATGGAGGAGATGGAATGGTGAATTTTGGGACATAAGGACCCAAAACAGACTTAGGAGATGAAAGGGGTGTATGATGAGCTTTTGGATTAGTGACTTTGGATGTTCTTACTGATTTTTCATGTGATGGCATTGCATCTTTTTTCTTTGGGATCCACATGGTTTTGATCTTTGCTTTGGTGGGCCTTTGTGGGCTATGGATTTGATGTATATTTAGATTTTTCTTCTCTTCACCATGTCTTTTAGAGGGGACATGGGGAGTCGTAGATTCATGTGGATGCCTGGATTTATGTATTTTTTCTTTAACAGCCAAAGTGCTTTTAGTAGCAATGGCATGGGTGTGAGGAGATGGATGATGTGGAGTGATGGAGGTAGGAGTATGGGGATTATGTGTAGATTGAGGATGTTTAGGTAAGTGCCTTTGTTGATCCTGACTATGGGGTATGTGAGAGGGATGTTTATGATGTATGACATGAATAGGTGATGAATGGATGAAGGGATGGATAAGACGAGATGGAGGAGGTGATTTTATGATATAGGAGCCCATAATAGACGTAGGACCTGGAGGAAACATGGGCATGGTAGATGGAGGATTGGAGATGGTAGATGGAGGGATGTAAGGACCCAAAATGGATGGAGCAAATGAAGGAGGAATATGGACGGTTGTTTTGAGGTGATACGATAGAGGAGGAGGGATGGCAACATATGGTCTGGTGGAGTGATGGGAAGAGCTGATATTTCTTTTGGAAAAGGCTCGTTGAGGATGTCTAGAGGTTGTACCAACATTTTTAGATTGTGAGTCATGAGTAGTACATCCAAGACCTTGCAGATACAAATGTTCTTTAGCTTGGATGGGCTCTATAATACCTTGCTCATGAAGGCCTAAACCTTTTCCTTGATAGTTCATTCTCTTGAGCATTTGATCTAGGACAGGATTTTTGTTATTCTAGAAGAATGATGTGAGTTCATTATTAGGTGGAAGAGGAGGGTTGGTGTATATGCTTTTTTTTTTCTTTTGCGAGGAGACCACCATGGAGGAATGTGAGAGGACCAAGGGGATATGCAAGCGGTGTGGGGATAGCATTTTTAGGCGATGATGGGGGATCATGAGAAGGAGATGATGGGATAGCAACATCAGGAGAGGGAGTAGGGGCCATGATAGGATCAAGATTTGTGGTAGTAGGCTCATGCGATGGAGATGGAGATGGAGTAGTGGAAGCTTGAATGACAAGGGGATCATGGGATGGAATGGACAGGGGACTGTGATCTTGAGGTGGACTAGATGGGATGGTAGGATCAGTGATGCGGAGAAGGGGATATCTTTGGAGATGCTTTGGATTAGACTCTTGGTGACTCATGTGGGAGGGAGGCATGGTAACGAAGTCTTGTTGGGACTCTTCAAGTGGGGAAGATGGAGGGATGGAAGATTCATGAGGTTCATTGGAATGGGTTTTGGTGCTACTAGGGGTGGGAGGAGTGTATTGGATTTGGGTGGATCTAGGAGTAGAGGGAGTGGATTGGAATTGGATGTCTCTGATGGATTCAGTGGTTCTTGGAGTAGGAGATGGGGGTTCAATGGATTTAGTGGGTTCAATGGTTTCAATGGTTTGAGCAGTACTAGGGGTGGTAACATCAATAATAGGTGTGGTATGGAGAAAGATCTCATCACTAGTGACCGTGGATGATGGATCTAGATGGCATGGTTCCACGACTTCAAGATGTGGAGTTGGGGATAGCTTCTTTGTCATGAGTCCTTGGAGAACTTCTGAAATGAGAGACTTACATATGGTTGGCTTGGCTAGGGTGGTAGAAATGGATGAGGGATTATGGATTGGTGGACGAGGATTAGATGGAGGAATGGGATCGAATGTAGGACTGCGAGTAGATGGGGGATTAGGATTGGATGGAGGACTAGGAGTAGATGGATGAATGGGATTGGATGGAGGACTAGGAGTAGATGGAGGACTAGGATTGGATGGAGGACTAACAATAGATGGAGGACTAGGATTGGATGGAGGGTTAAGGTAAGAATATTGGAGTGGTGAATTAAGATAGGGGGACATGGATTGTGGATTAGGACAAGAGGATACAGGTGGTGTAGTGGGACAAGAGGATGTGGGGGATAAATTATAATAAGGTTATTGGGATGGTGGATTATGATGAGGATATGTGGATGTAGGATTAAGGTAAAAGGGTGTGGATGTAGGATTAGTACAAGAAGATTGGGAAAGAGGATTACAATAGGGGGACATGTATGGGGAATTGTAATAGGAGTATTGGGATGGAAAATTAGGATAAGAGGATGTAGATGTTGTATAAAAGGATGATGTAGATGAAGGACATGACAAATATGGGGATGAAGAAGATACTAGATATCCATTGTCAAAGGTGGCATAAGGAGTATGATTAGTCATGGATGAAGACATGATGGGATAACTGGAAGGGGTGATTGGATTGTGGAAAGTGGGTGGAGAAAGCTTACTAGTGACAATAGCATCAAGGGGATCTATGTCATATTCTTCTTAATCGACAAGACTTTCATTATTGTCATCCACATAATTAGGGTTTCCCTTGACTACTATTGATGGAGGATGAAGATTCATGATGATCAAAGGATAAATAGAATGGATCAAATATTTTGGACGGAGATGGAATAAAGCTCAAATAAGGATTTAAGTTAAGCTCAAATTAGGATCAGATTAAAGCTCAGATTAGGATGATTGGATGATGTGATGGGATTGATTTTGATTTTGATGGGATTTGGATTTTGATCAGATTTTGTTTGGATATATTGGATTGGATCGGATTTTGATGGGATCGGATTTGGATTGGCAAGATTGGATTTTGATTGAATTGGATTGGATTATTAGGATCAATAGGATAGCATTGGTTGAACGGATGTGATTTGATTGATTGGACAATTTGATTGAATGATTGGTTTTGATAGATTTGGATGATTGGATGGGTATGATTGGATGATGAAAGATGTGAGAGAGACCTTAAGCTTGATCAAAGGAAGTTACCCTTAGTGACCTAGAGCTTTGATTGATTAAGAGGATGATTACGGCACCGAATCCACCTTAAAATAAGAATGGATTGATTGGGCTGAGGATGATAACTTACGACACCGAATTCACCTCAAGATGGAAGCAAATTGATTTGGGTCAAAGTTAGAGACTAATAATCAAGTTCAAGTACTATGGTCAATTTGGGTAACCACTTTATAATATAAGGTCAAGGCGATTTGGTTATGAGTGGTGTTTGGTGATGTAAACGGTAAAATTATGATGTTCGCTAGGTGATGGTATGGACTTTTGAATGGAATAGGAGGAAATTAGAATGAATGTGTGGATTGAAGATAATTGTGGAGAATGAGTGGGGATTTAGAATGGTTAAACAAAGATTTGGAATGATAAGATGGAGGTTTAAACTAATCAAATGGAGGTTTTGGGAGACTTAGAGTGATGAAACGAAGGCTTAGGATGATGAGATAATGGTTGGGAATGATTAAATGATGGTTTAAAGGCTAAACAGATCCAAAATGGGGTGATTTCGGGTGTTCAAGAGGACAAATCCACCCCTCTGTAGCAAAAATTAGGGGCGTTGACAGCTTTCTGTAGTAAATCAGGGGCACTTTCACCTTTCTGTAGCAGAATCAGGGGCGCTTCCGCCTTTCCGTAGCAAAATAGGGGCGCTTCCGCCTTTTTGCAGCAAAACAGAGGGCGCTTCCACCTTTCTGCAGCAAAATAGAGGGCGCATCCTCCTTTCTGTAGTAAGACAGAGCTTGGTTTTGATAGAAAAGGCTATGGAAAGGATGCAAAATGGTAAAGTAAGGCCAAAGTATCAAAGATTTCATAGATTTTTCACAAGAAAACACTTCAAGCAAGCACAATCCTATGATTAATGTTAAGGGTATGGCTAGGCAAGGTCTTAATCTAGGATGCACAAGGCTTCTAGGGAGTCCTCGATATACTCTCAGTACGTGAGGCACAACCATGAACACTAGCCTGTCACAAGCGTGAGTCAGGAACCCCAGCGAGATACTGAAAGGCTCAGACCAACTCTTCACATCTATCTAAGTATCACCCTAGCTTCGACGCTCCGCCAATTACGACGTGACTGGATTGGGGTAGAACTTTCGTTCTCCCCCCTTTATATACCCCACCGGTACGCGTGGTTGGAATCGTCCCTTGGGGTGATGAAATCCCCAAGCAGGTCCCACTAAAAAGAAGACACTAATCGCTTTCAACTACTCTCCAGGCTCACACGAAGTGCAAGGGGAAAGTGAAAAAAAATTAATGCCCCCTTGGGTAACACAAGAATAAACAATCACAGTAAGCAATGTAGTTTACTCCCCCTAATTAGACTATGTTCCAAAACAACAAGGATAATTTTTGTAGATTTGATCAAATAGATGGCCCTGCAAACAAATGTTAGCTATCTTTTTCTTTGTTCTTGGTCAATTACGCCCTAATATGCTGTAAAACGTTAGCAAAAAATACCAATATTCTTGCCAAAACAATGTTAGAGGGTTACTACTTGAAAATAGCCAAAAACGAGAATGAAAATGAAGTTAAAATGCCTATTTTACCTTCCAAACTGTGTTGTTTTGGGGTGCTTCTGCCTTTCTGTTGCAAAACAGGGGTGCTTCTACCTTTCTGTAGCAAAAATAGGGGTGCTTCCACCTTTCTATAGCAAAATGGGGGCGCTTCCGCCTTTCTGCAGCAAAATGGGGGCACTTCTGCCTTTCTGCAGCAAGATTTAGAGGATGCTTCCCCCTTTCTGTAACAAGAGGTTAGAGGGTGCTTCCGCCTTTCTACAGTAAGAGGTTAGAGGGCGCTTCCGCCTTTCTGCAGTAAACTTTATTAAATTTTTTATTTTTTATTTTTTTAAAAAGAGAGTTGTACGCCCCACTACAAGAAAGTGTTAGAAAAACCTTCTGAACATACTCCCAACTACAGCAAACTTGTTAGAAGAAAATGACACTTTCAGATATAGGGCGTTACTGCCTTTCTGCAGTGGACAAGAGGGCGCTTCCACCTTTCTGTAGTAAAGCAGAGGGCGCTTCCGCCTTTCTGTAGTAGGACAAAGGGCGCTTCTGCCTTTCTGTGGTAATATAGAGGGCGCTTCTGCCTTTCTGCGGTAAAAAGGAGGGCGCGTCCGCCTTTCTGTGACTTTTTTCTGCACAATACTTAGCAAAGATGAATGTTAAATGTAAGAACCCATTTGTGAGTCCCACCGGGCATGCCAAAAATGTGTGCCTTGGAATTTTACCCTACTCTAATATGCAAAATAACTAAAAATGCAAATGATAAAAGACTAAGGACACTTCAAGATTAGCCTAAAGAGTGATAAAAAAAGAAGGAAAGTAGATAAAACAAGATGCAAATGGTTATACCTTCCTTACTGTTGAAGACTCCTTGGTTGGCCCTTGATTTGGATGACTTTGTGTGCTCCTTAGATAACTTCTTGAGTGACTAAATGTAAGATCAACTTATGCAAAATGATTAGAATAGATGGCTAGATGATAGTAAATGAGTGAGAATGCAAATTGGTAGCATGTAGTTATAAAATGGCTAAGTGTTCAAAATGCCCTTGAGGAGGGGGTATTTATAGAAGAATTTGAATTCTCTAGAGAATTCAACGGTCAAGATTCATCCAACAAGGTCAAGATGAAGGGCTATGGTGAGTTGAGAACTCACAAGCCCTCACATCTCAACATGTGGATAGTGAAATGGCTGAGAGAAGTTGAGGTGTAAGTGAGGTGGCCAAAAGGTACATGAGGTGGAGGAAGGACAAGTACCTTCCAAGTACATTAGAAGATGGGAAGAATCTTGGGTGAATAAAAGTGAATTTTAAATTCACAATGATTGGAAGAATCTAGTGGATAAGACAATGTTCCCAAAAGGTGGGAGTTTGTCACATGTGATTTGATGTGACAAGTCAAAGGTTCTAGAAGATGCATAGGAAAAGGGGATTCTTGGAGGAATAAAAATGAATTAAAAATTCCTTGGGGGATGGAGAGAGTTGACCAAGGTACTGATTAAGATTAATTAATCAGTAATTAGAAGATAAATGAGGATTAGAAGCCAAATTGCAAAAGTTGGAGGATGTGACACATCATAATCAAGGATTAGGCATGTACACATCCCTAATGAAGAAATTAGGAGATGGATTAGGATTAGATGAAAATGACATGAGAGGAATTAAATAAATGTAATATTTATTTAATTCATTTGATGAAAAGGGGATTAAGGAGAGTAAAGTATTTAATTATTAATTAAATACTTTAGGGATTTGGCAGAATTAAGGATATTAATTAAATAATAGCAGTATTACTTAATTAACAAAAATAAGATGAAAGGGGATGAATTTGGATAAATTAAGTGTCCAAATTTAGTTGTCTATAGTACGCACTACCTTTGAATCAATATAATCAAGGATTATCTTCTAGTTCTAAATTCTCATTTTTTGTCATGAACATGTATGAATTATTTAAAGCTTATGTTCAAGGAATAGAGTAATTTTCATTTCAATTCATGTATTTCAGAATTTGTTGTTACAATAAGTATTTGTAAGTATTTGATAGTATTTTTCATTTGTTTGTTTCTTCTTGTGAGGTAGTAAGGTTATTAGAAGCTAGCAATTGGCCTATCATAGGAATTTTACTTCATTTCTAGACTTTGTTTGGATAAGGAACTGGTCAATATGATTCTCAAATCTCAAGTATAAGGTAGAATCAAATCTACAATCAAAATCAAAACCATTTAGTTTCTTCCAGTTTTACTGTTTTATGTCCTTTTTGACACTACAAAGAATCATAGAAAATATAGAAGGTTGCAAGGATGTTTTTTCCCATCAGGTTGCCTTCTACAATATTAGTGTGATGATCTATTATCAAAGGAATCATTGCATAGAGGTGTTATATGTGAATGATGTTATAGGGATACCCACCTTGGTTTTGTAAAGCCTAAAGTGTAGAGGAGTAATTGTAAATTTATCTCCTATTCAGTTTCCACTGACCTAGGGTTTCTAAGCATAAGAAGTAGCTTTAATATTTAGGGAAACCTAGAAAATTAGTTGGAAACACTAACACCGCTCTATGTATATCTCCTACTGTTGTGACTATCTATCATCATGAGGATTATAACCAACCAAGTTTACAATAGTGTGCACTAAGTAGTTTATATATGTGCTATATATCAATTAAAATACTATGTATGAATGCATATAAGCTATGTTTAATTTTAAAAATTATATATATTTTAGAAATTATGTATATTACCTCTAATTTTGTGTAGATAGTTTGTATTTGAATATACCTCTTATTATGTGTATATGCTATGGGTTTGTGAATTGTACCATCATAAATTTTCACCCATGACAATTCACCTTATGTTTGGTCCCCCATTAAACTATTGGATTTGATTAAGTATTTAATTTCCTAAATTATGCATTCTATGACATATTTTGAAAATTTCTAAGGAATAGCAAGTGGGAACCAATTTCATTTAACTTATACATTGTCCCTATCACCAACTATCTTGGAAAATAGGTCTAGGGCATTAGTGTGCTCCTACTTTCCCTCCAAATTGAAATATGTTGATTGTGGCAATTTGATATTTAAAATTCAAGTGTCTAAAGTTAGTCATCAAGATTTAATTTTTGGGAAGCTGAATAAATTTCTATAAATACCTAGTCTTTTCACCATTTGAAAATCTATATCTAGCATTAAAAGGAAAGAGGTGAACATTGAGAGCAATTTCTATTATCAAGAGAATTCAAGAGAAACTTAATAGCAACATTTCAGAGCTTTATTGAAGCAATTCAAGAACCTAACATCATGTCAAAGTTTATGTGAGTTTATGTGTGAAGGTTAACACCCTTGCAGGTCTCGAAAGAATTTCAAGCATTCTAGCAAATCACGCAAGAAAGATCCAAGACCTTGAGGTGATGTGCATGACTTTAGTTCTTCAAGGAAGTCATTCAAGGGTGGTGGGTTACAACACTATGATTTCATCATTCTTTCACATTCATTATAATCTTATCATTGACATTTTTCATTGTGGAAGTGGAAACATATACATGGTGTTTGACTTGGGAAATACCCTAAATGGCCTAATATCTCTTCTCTTTTTCAATTTGTAGATTTCAGGTTGAAGAGGAATAAAGAAGGTTGAAAAAGGATTGAAGAGAGTGTTCATTGTTTCATTTGAAGTCCTACATATTGTCAACCCACAAAAACTCATTTATAGAATTATTCAACAATGTTCTAATAGATCCATAGCTACAAATATGAAACTTAGATATGACATAAGTGGACTCTAAAAATAGATCTAGAAAAGTACACAAGTACATTTACACCTTGGGTGTCTGTGTTCGCCATTTTCTAACCCAAATATGAAGCATAGGTGCATAGTGTCATACTCTACTCATTTTTTTTGTCTAAATTTGTTTGTGAACTTATCTACTTTTTGTATTTGTATTATAATATTAAATTATGCTCTTAGCCTAGTTAGATCATTTCATTCCATCATTGGGATATTTCTAAATTTGGTTAAAGGTTTGTTGACTCACCTATCAAGTTGTAATTCAATCACATACCTTGTCCAAATCAATAAAACATTAATTTCATATTTGTATTTACAATCCATCACATAATCCACCATCTTTCCCTAACCCCCCATGAAATTTGGAAAAGGTTTCAAACCATAAGTTTAAAACTACAAAGGTTTCCCTTTCCCATTGTTTCATTAAAATATCTCATTATGTAATTTTTACTATATACCTCTATGACTAAATATAATTCCTACTTGCATGTCACTCAACTCAAACCCTACATAATGGTATGACATGTCTACCATATATAGAATATATGGCCACATGAAACTATAATCTAGAAAATTCCATAAATAACAATGTAAGCTCTACATAAAAACATGAATTATATGTCAATTTTTTTTATTGACTATTCTAAATGAAATCATGAGATCAGATTTACCCATAAATGTTACTCAAAATTTTTATTTTGAAGACCACCTAAGAACCTACAAAAAAATGTTACTTAAAATTCACTACAAGACAAAAATACAAAAAGTAGAGTTAGCTAAGGTAAAATTCCCTGACATAGTTGTTAGAATGCAATTGTTAAATTTGAAATACATATGTAAATAAAAAAATATAGAAGTTTTATATTCAAATAAAATAACCATAGATAGAGCTCAACAATGGAATTAAAACAATGTAATAAAATAACTATTAATTTTTTTTTTACCATGCAATCCCTTGTTGAACGACTTGCTCCAATAATTGGTAAGTGGATTATCTTGCACAAACTATACATATTTTAATAGCATGTAATTAGCTCAAAATGTGACATTTAAATGGATGGTAATGTGACTTAAATAGTTATTTTTGAGAGGTAATAAATAGTTGAGGTGTGATAGATAGATCAATCATGGAGGATGAATGAAAGCATCTAGCATTGAAAATAGAATGGATGGTTAAAATGGAGGTTTTTGGAATGTGAAGGGATAGGATGAATTTGCTAAATTTAGTAAGTAGTTGGAACCATTAGAGACATAAGGGACAAGTGAACCTAAGAGCTATTTATTCTTTGAGTTGATAGAGAGTATATTGGAAACATGACTCAGAGAAGTGTTCTTAGGTTTACTTTAATCCTTGAATTGTTGGAGAGAATATTGGAACCATGAGGAGAAGTATTCTTAGGTTCTCTTTATTGTTGGAATTATTTATTAAAACAATGAGTAGAAATGTTCTTAAATGTCATTTATTCTTGGAATTGGTGAAGTAAATATAGTCATAATTAAATAATAATACTTAAATAATTAGCCTTGTGTGGGGAAAAATATAATTTATTTATGTGATATAGGATGAAGAGTAATTAAATAATAATATTTTTTAATTAGATAAGGAAATTCGGTGACTACATTATTTGACTAGGTGGTCATTAGGATAATGGTATATTAGGGGAATATTTAAGCGACTACAATATCACCTAATCATCACAAAAAGATAGTGATGATAATGATTGTTGGGAACCCTTTGATGACACTTTGGATCCCATTGATGTATGGGGTAAATTGTATGATAGGGTCTCCATCGTCCTCTTGCTATTAATATTTTTGTTTCTACATAGCGATGTGTTTGTTTGTTTTATTTTGTGTTTTTCCTCAAATAACCATTAGAGGTGTGATTTTTTCCCTCCCACCCTTTTTATCAATATGTTTGATATTATTTTATAATTAATTAAAAATATTATTCATTTTTTGATTATATTAAAATGGCATAGGCTTGTACCCACTCACAAAATGGCCATCTAGGCCAAATGAGGGGCTCATGAGCAGTGAAACACCTAGGAAACTAAAACAAATAGAAATGAGTAGACCAGCAAGAGAAACAAAAAATAGCACATAGAGCATAACCAATAAAATATCTAAAAGGTTACTAGTCTCCCAAAACGTTGAGACAACAAATTTCCTACCACTCCTTAGCTAGGAAGTGGAGCCTTTCTTCAAATGATAAAGCTCCCTTTTGAATAGCCTGAGTCTCCATGGTAGTGTATTGAGTTGAACTTCCCACCACCTGCCTTTTTCTTATGCATGAATATCATTAAGACCACCCCTAGCCTCCCTTTTGCCATAACTATTCCTTATTTCCTATTGGAAGATCTAGATGGTCAGAGTGGTATTCTTCACAGTATCCTTTTTATGATAAGTAATCTCTTGGAAACATTGCATGGTTTGTCTTAATTATTATGAATAGCAGAAACCTCCTTTTGAAAATTTATTTTATCCTCCTCTATGCCCACAAGGGCTCTAAGCTTATCCACCTCCTTTTCCAAATTGTCCCATTGATCAAATGACTTAGCCAAGGAGGAAAGCATATCCCAATGCCCACTACCTTCAACCTCATCCAACCACAGAGCTTGTTGGTTAAGCACCTAGTTTTCTAGGACTTGGATTTTTTCCTTAGCAGTAACAAGCTAGCCCAAAAGCCACTTGAGGATGTCATTTTTGATATTGAAATTCGTTGAAATCTTATTTATTTTATGTCAAAGGGGAACACAAGAGGCATAAATATCATTACTGATATTGGGTTCAATAGAGGTCCCATCCTTGAATTAGTGTAGATTTGATGGGTATTTTGGGGGCTAGGAGGGTTAATGAGAGGAGGGGTATTGGGGACATCAGACAACTCTGCATGGATAGAGGATTTCATAGGAGAATTTCTAGGGGTATGTTTCCAAGATTTTCCATCTAAGTTATCCAAATTATTAGAGCTAGAAATAGAAATAGGAATGAGATCAGGTAAGGACACATTTTTAATGGGGTCAGGAGGGGTTGCCTCATTAACAAGGGTTTTTCCCTAGGCTCAAGTTATACAAAAGTGTTGGGTGGGATTTCATCTAAAGCATGAAAGTGGGACTAGGTCCCTTAGGATGGTTAGTGGGGTTGCTAATGACCAAAGTGTTCCTTTTAATAGTGGTCAAGAGGGTAATAAATTAGCCTAATGTTGACAAAGGTAGAGAATTAAGCCCTAGTGAATGGGGAGATTTTTACTTTTACCCTAGACATTTGTAATGGACAGTTCAAGAGAAAAAAAATATAGAAAGAAAAGTTCATTTTAATATTATATAGGAGATGGTTGAGCATGGGAAATAGATGGGCATGAAAGTAATGCAAATGGACCTCTCAAGTGATGTACCTCATCAAAAATTCCATAATTTTACTCCAAATCCTAAGTAGTTCAACCCTGTTAGAATAATTCCTAGACTATGCTAACCTTTTCACCATCTTTCATAATATCTCCATATCTTTATAGTAGTGCCCCTGAAGTTTATGAGGGATGCAAGTGTCATCCAACAAAAGCCTCATCACTTTGGAAATCAAATTAGTGTTCACAAGGAAGGAGCAGTAGCACTCGCCAATGGTAATAGTGTCATCCATCTAGGAGTTAGTGAACTTGGTAGATAGATTGGGGTCATGCTCCTTCATGCCCTCCACATACAAGGCTAGTTTACCACAATGAATAATAGGCCAAACCTCCATATCCTACTTCCACATCTTGTAGTTGGCAGGTTTTTCCTGGACCAATTCGCCCCTCATGGAAATCTAACCACAAAGAATAGAGCAGGATAAAGAGTTCTATAGAAATGTCGAGAGGAAAACCAAAGATAGAATAAAAAGGCTTGTGAAAAGACTTCTTAGTGAGGTTAATTTTCCATAATAATAAATCATGGAAAATGATGAAAGGAGCTAATAGAAGCTCTAGCTCAACCTTTTTTCTATAGTACTTTGACATCATTGTTAATTAACTTGCACACATGTTTGAGGATATGAGAGATATTATCCTAGATAACTAAATTAGGAGTATAAGCACCAAGGTTAGCTTGCACATCCACTACTTTGTTTCCATGTCTAAACATGTGAGAAGATCTACTATTCCTGATGGAAATCATGAGATTGCAAGCTAATAGGATGGGGTTCCAAAGGGACCAATAGGGTTTAATCATCCCTGTGAGAAAAAGAAGAAGGTATTTTTAGAGTCTCCCTCAATGACCACATTGGAAAATCCAACATTCGTTGCAATCCTAATACCATAGAATGTCATTTCCAACTCAACAATGTTAGAAGATTGAATGCCAAGATTCACTTCATAACCCAAAATCATTTTCCAATTATGATCACAAATGGCCCTACCCCATCCACCCAACCTAAGTTATAATCATGAACTTATTCATGTTAATATATGTTCTTTTAAATTCTAATATAATTAATTAAAATAGATATGCATATACTGAAACAATTCTCATAAAGAAAATGGCTATTAATATTAACTACATCTAAAGGAATAACTCTACAAGTATCGAATGGTGGCATATACATGGTCAATAGTTCCATGAAATAAAAACTAAATGTAGAAGGAAAAAAATCAACACAACAAAAATAAATGCAATTTTTTTTTAAAGTTAAGATATCTCACACATCTATTTCTCTTTTGAGAAAAATGAATTTACATCTTAAATATCCCTCAACATTTTTTACATTATTCTAATAAAATATGCATATGCTAGTTATAAAATATTAAGAAATTTCTAAATATCGATATTGGTGCATGGGAATGCTATTTTTAAAAAATAAAATATAGTCATCAATCATGCCTTTCTAGATATTATTATTATTGTCGGTGCATCATGTGAATAAGTGTCAATACCAGCTAATTTTTATTTCAAGTTGGCATTCAATTTTTTTGGTCAACCCTCTAATATTCATTTTGTCCTTGTCAAATTTATAGTCTTGTATAGTAAATCCTTTTTATAAATGATAAGACGCATGGTCATGCAAGAGCATGTGATAAATATTTAATCCTCATTCACAATGTCTAATAATACAATATGATATTTTAAATGTAGTAAATTCTATACCAATATCGAACACTAATCTTCTACTATATGATAAAATACAACTATTAACTTTATGAGATATTTTTCTAAATATTAATATGGGTCCTTTTGAAAGCCATGGAAGTTTTATGTATGTATTACAAAAAAAATGTGACACTAATGCTTCATTCCTTTTTATTATATATAACTCTCTCATATTGAATTTGTCATTCCTTTCTATTCAAGGTTTTTTCTTGGTTTGAATCTTCAAAATATATCCTCCCCACCAAAAATGAGTGGAATAACAAATCGAGCAAGAAAGATCCAAGTCGTTGAGGTGAATTAGATAATTTTAGTCCTTCAAGGAAGCCATTGAAGGGTGTTGAGTTGCAACACTTTGTGATTTCAATATTCCTTCCCATTAATTACCATTTTATCATTGAAAATTTCTATTGTGGAAGTGGAAACACTTACACAAGGTTTGACTAAAGCAAGATCCTAAATGGCGCAACATATCTTCTCTTTGTGAATGTGAAGATTATAGGTTGAAGAGGATTAAATAAGGATTGAAGATAAAATGTTCATTGTTGAATTCAAAGTTCTACATCTTTTCAACCTATGAAAAATCAATTATAAGGATATCCAATAGTGCTCTTAGAGATTTGCAGGCAGTAATCCGAAGCTCAAATCCAACATTAGAGAACTCCAAAAAATAAATCAAGAAAAGAACACAAGGACGCTCACAACTTGGGTGTCCATGTCCTCCATTTTTTGTCCCAAATATGAATCACAAGTGTGTATTGTCTTGCTCTACTCATTTTTGTAGTTCAAATTTATCTATGAACTTCTATACTATATGTATTTACATCAAAAAATAAATTGCACTCTTAGCCTAGTTAGATCATTGCATTCCATCATTAGGACATTTCTAGATTTGGTTAAGGGTTGGTTTACTCACCTATTAGGTTGTAATTCAATCACATACCTTGTCTAAATCCATCAAACCCTCATTTCATCTTTTCATTTCCAATCCATCACATCTTCCCCCTCTTTTCCTAACCCCCATGAAATTTGGGAAAGGTGTCGAGCCTAAAGTAAAAACTACAAAGGTTTCCCTTTCCCATTGTTTCATGAAAATATATAATTATGTAGTTTGTACTATATACTTTTATGACTAAATATACTTCCTACTTGCATGCCATTCAACTCAAACCCTACACAATGGTATGACATGTCTATGTTGTATAGACTGTATGGCTGCATGAAACTATAATCATAGAAAAATCCATAAATAACAACATAAGTGGTACATAGAAACATGAATTATATGTCAAAAGTCATTTATCGACTATTCTAGATGCAACCATGAGGTCAGCTTTACCCCTAAATGTTTCTATAAAAAAATTGATTTCTAAGAACACCTAAGAACCTATAAAAACATGTTACTTAAAAATAACTACGAGATAAAAAAATACAAATAGTAGGTTTAGATAAGGTAAAATTTCCTAACATAGTTGTTAGAATGCAATTCTTAAATTTGAAATGCAAATGTAAATAAACAAATATGAAAGTTTTATATTCAAATAAAAAAACCATAGATAGAGCTCAACAAAGGAATTAAAACAATGCAATAAAATAAGCATTAATTTTTTTTACCATATAGCATTCTTGAATGACTTTGGTCCAATAATTAGTATGTAAATTACCTATTTTGATAGCATGTAGTTAGCTCAAAATCTGCCTCAATTTCTAAATATTTTTGAGAGGTAACAAGCAATTGAGATGTGATAGATAGATCAATGGTGGAGGATGAATGAGAGCATTTCCCTAGCTTTGAAAAGAGAAAGGATGGTTAAGATGGAGGTTGTTGTAATGTGAAGGGGTATGATGCATTTGCTAAATTTAGTAAGTAGTTCAAACCATGAGAGACATAAGGGACAAGTGAACCTAAGACATATTTATTCTTTTAATTGATGAAGAGTATACTGGAACCATGAGGAGAAGATTTTTTAGGTTTAGATTAATCCTAGAATCATATGAGAGAATATTGGAACCATGAGGAGAAGTGTTCTTAGGTTTTATTTATTCTTGGAATTATTTTTTGGAACAATGAGGACAAGTGTTCTTAAGTGTCATTTATTCTTGGAATTGGTGAAGTAAATATAATCATAATTAAATAATAATTAATTAATTAGCCTTGTGTGAGGTAGAAAATAGATTATTTATGTGATATGGGATGTGAAGATAACTAATTAAATAATAATATTGTTTAATTAGATAGGGAAATTAGGTGACTACATGGTTTGACTAGATGGTTGATTAGGATAGTAGTATATTAGGGAATTTTTTTGGTGACTACAATATCACCAAATGAAGACAAAAAGATAATGATGATAATAATTGTTGGGAACCCTCCATTGACACTTTGGATCCCATTGATGTATGAGGTAAATTGGATGACAGGGTCTCCATCCTCCTCTCGCTATTACTCTTGGTCTTTCCACATAGTGATATGTTTGTTTGTTTTATTTTATGATTCTCTTCAAATAACTATTAAAGGTGTGACTTTTTCCTCCCACCCTTTTTATAAATATATTTAATATTACTTTGTACTTAAGAAAAAAAGAATCTTATTTGTGTTAATAGATGTTCTTTTAAATTCCAATATAATTAACCAAAATAGATATGCCTATACCGAAATTCTCATAAAGAAAATGGATATCAATATTAATTACATCACAAGACGTAACTCTACAATTGCAGTAGGATGGCATATACGTGATTAGTAGATCGATGAAAGAAAAACAAAAAATGAAAGCAAAAAACTTGAACACAACAAAAACAAATGCATTTTATTTAAAGTTAAGGTATCTCACACATCTATTTCTCTTTTGAGCAAAATGGTGAGCAATTTCTAAATATCCATATTGCTGCGTGGGAATACTATTTTTTCTGAAAATAGAATATAGTAATCAGTCGTGCCTTTCTAGTTATTATTATTATTGTCGGTGCATCATGTGAATAAGTGTGAATACCAGCTAATTTTTCTGGTCAACCCTCTCATATTCATTTTGTCCTGAATGAATTTATCATCGTTGTATTGTAAATGATAGAGCAAGTGACGGAGAGCTGATCCTCATTCAGACCGTGGGAAAACCAGAAGTCTAATTATACAGTACAATATTGCAAAATGTAATAAATTCTATACCATTATCGAATACTTAACGTATTTTCTAGATAGAATACAACTGTTAACTGTATGAAATATTTTTCTAAATATTAATAAGAAGTGTTATGTACGCATCAGACAAAAACGTGACACTAATTTTTCGTTCCTTTCTATTATATATAACCCTCTCATATTGACTTGGTCATTGCTTTCTATTCAAGTTTTGTTTTGTTTTGGTTTGACTCTTCAAAGCCAAAAATGAGTGGAACAGTTCCAAGGGAGGTTTAATCTGGTCATGAAGTTATATATTTGTGAGGAGATATGGTCCATCTCCAGAGAGATAAGTTGGGTATGTCAAGTATGTCGAAGTTTGATAAAGACCAGGGGATGAAAGAAGTGAAAGGCTATCCCACGTCGCCCTGCATTTTAAGTGTATCACCGGCCATGTTGAAGGAATATAGAGATGCGTATGTGCCGCAAATTGTTTCCATCGGGCCATGCCATTTCGGAAAAGAGTGGCTCCGTGGAATGGAAACATTCAAAGGCGACGCAGCACGCAGAGAGGTTGTAAGAATTCAGAATGCAACTGGTAATTCTGAATTTAAGTTCGAGCAAGTGATTGACAAAATCAGAAGTAGGGAGGAGGAGATAAAGCGGTGGTATGACAAGCGAAGAGCATTCGAGGTTGAGGTTCTGCTTTGGATGGTGGCGCGGGATGCTTGTTTCATCCTTGAGTTTTTCAGAAATCACCTCTGTAAATTACAAGATGATGAGTCCTTTAAAGATGATTTCTGCTTTCTGCGAAAGCTTCATCCCATTTTCGGACCCGAATCCGGGGATCCTGGGGTTAAGTCAGAGATCATGAAGGATTTAATCAAGTTAGACAATCAAATACCGCTCTTTGTCTTGGAAGATGTTCTTGCTATGGAGATTCTGGATAATGCGGCAGCTGAACTTGAGAAGCTGCTGAGGACTGTGTTCGAAAAAATCTACTATCGGCCTTTCGACTTTTGTGCAAAGGGGAAATCACAGAGACAGAGCCATATCCTGGATATATATCAGTACTCCTGTCTTGGAGCTATGGCACCCGAGAATGAAGATGAAGTGAAACTCGCCGTTTATTGCTCGTCTTTTGCAGGTTCAGATGGCGGTCACTGCTCCTGCTTATCTGCAGTTGGAGTAAGATCTGAGAATGGTAAAGTTTCCAAACAATCGAAGGAGTTTCCATCTGCAGTTCAACTAAAGAATGGAGGAGTGAAATTCAAGGCCAATGGTAAAACTGTGGACGACGTTATGTTTGAGAGAAGAACTCTCACTTTGGTGCCACTAAAATTGGATGTGGACTCAGAAGTATATATAAGAAATTTGATTGCCCTTGAGATCTGTTCTCCAGACTACGAGCACAAGAAAATGACTGCATATGCTAAGTTCATGTATGAGCTGTGCCAAACAGACAAGGGAGTAGATGTGATGATACAAGAGGGCGTCATTATTGGAAATCTATGGCAGGCCTCCGAATTCTTCCGTGTCTTCAGCTCGTGTAAGCGATTACCTTTACTACCAAGCCACGATCCATTTGAACAAGCAAGGACACAACTAATCAAATACTACAATGGGAAATTTTTGACCGCTGCGGCAAAAATTTGGAATGAATTCTGGAACGCTTACGGTTATAAACCATGGCTGTTTGCTGGAGGCTTCGGAGCAACCATTGTCGTCGTTTGCTTGTTTAAACACTGTGGAGCATGATCAACAGTGAGTAGTTTTTGAGATCTCTTTTATTCCGTAATGCATGTGCTTTTCTTCTGTGTAATCGATAATAAACTATAGCGTAGTGAAGGCTCTTAGATGGTATTATACCAAATCGGGACTTCTACCTATGCTATCAAATTGAATGTGGGTTTTCTCATTATCCACCAAGATGTTTCGTAGTCATTACATCCATCTCTATGGCTTTTCAATAATGTATACTGCTGAATCTGAAATAAGCAGTGGTTTATGGGCAAGTGTGCTCTCCTATTTTCCGTCGATACAAACAAAAAAATTATGTAGTAGCGATTGGACCGATAGATTCATTTAGTTTATTAAATATTTTATTTATACAATATAAATTAGTGAAATACACGTTTCCGTAAAATTTGAAAATTTCTAATTTGAAAGAGCAAGTGGTTCAATGGTAAAAAAAATTACTAGTCGCAAGGGGGTTCCTAGTTTGAATGTCATCTATCTAATATTCTCATTGCGATATCTATAATTTCTGGTTGAAAGAAATACATTTTTTATTACAAAATAGTTTAAAAAAATACAATTAAAATTTATACCAAAATATCTAGAATGACTTAGATAACTCTTGTGCATAATAGAGTAGATACATTTCATGTTCTTAAGAATGACTCTATACCTTTACATTGTATAATAATTTTAGCTTACATTTATAGATGATCAAACCTTTTTTAAAATTTAGAGAATTTTTGAAAGAGAGATATTTTTAGAATAAAATCGTATAGAAGATATGAGTTCCTATAAAGTTAAATATAAAATCACATAATTTATTTAAAAATTAGAATAATTAGTGCAAATAAAAACATATGTTGTCTTCTTGTAATTTCTCTATTATATAATCATTTAATGCACTCTCTCTCTCTCAAAATCATATGTTATCTACTTTTAATTTTCTCATAATGTAATGATTGAATGAACAGGTTATATGGTTAAAATAGTTTGATCACTCTTTTAGACTTATGAAGCAATGATAGTTGTGGGATGCTTCTAAAATATACTCCTACACATGAAGGACATGGTAAGTAAGAAGTATCATATTATATGCTTATAACTATAATTATTTTTGAATCAATAACCCTAAAATTATTGGTAAATATTTCCACTATAGAGAAATTGTTAGACTACCTATACAAATATAAGAACTTTAAAGAAAAGTGCCTCACTTTTGGCATTGTTTCGAAAAGGAAGGTGGTGTAGCTATCTCATTTGAGTTGTTTGTTCCTCTCACTTAAGAAAAGTCAATGTCACCAAGCAAGTATACTGAGTATAATAATAAAATCCACCATAAAAACTTGATAAATGCTTGAATCAATATGCAAACTAAAAATATGATTACCAATAATTGTTCTTTTGCTACTACACTTGCAATTCACCTAAATAAAATCATTTCACAAGAAGAATAAAATAATCATTATTGGAAAGATAGTAAACAAAGAAAGAAGAAAATCCAAAGATCCTCTCTTCTATTGGTAAAATTGAAGTCTTCATCATCATGAAAAGGGTATTTTAGCCATCCAACTTATCTCAAAGATGGCCTTCTCATGTTTGGTGTAGAATGGGAAGCTAAAAATGAAGGTATTCAACCATGCAATCAGTTAAATAATAAAAATATACAATAATGAAATGTATAATGTATAGCAGTATTTAAAAAGAAACTTTTCATAAGCATTCATGAGAATATTGTTGTTTCAAGAAAGCGAATATATTTCCATTCTAAAGAGATCATCTCCATTGGAATCAAAGATGATGAAGCCTTTTCTAGGATTTAGATAATTTTCCAAAGAGATAATTATTTTTCAAAATAAAATCAAGTAAAAGATGCGAGTTTGTATGAAATTTAAATATAAAATCACATATTTTTTTCTACAAAAATATATTTATACAAGGTTTCTTAAAAACCCAATAATACTCCATTAATAGCTTCTACCAAGCACTTTTCAATAAAATGAAGATATTCTTAATAGCTATTTTGAGCACATACATTATCTTCAAAAATTAGAATAATTTGTACAAGAAAAATCATATTGTATGTTCTTATAATTAATCTATTATATAATGATTGAGTTTACTCTCTCTCTCTCTCTCAAGAAAAATCATATGTTATCTACTTGTAATTCCCTCATTGTGTAATGACTGAATGAATAGTTTATATGATTAAAGCAATTTAATCACTGTTTGAGATTTGTGAAGAAACAATAGTTGTGGGATGCTTCTATTCTATATACTCCTACACATGCCTAACATGGTAAATTAGAAGGAAGTATCATATCATATTTTATAACTATATCTATAGGAGATCATGAATTCACATAGTAATATATCTATGACATAGAATATTAAATATAAAAAATATGTAAAAATCATATGTTTTCAAATGATTTTATCCCATTTATTATGTATTTATTTTAATTATGGTAATCATGAATAAGTTTATAGATTATTATAAAATTCTATAGAGTAAAAACACTAACATTTTTTGACATCATCTATTAACTTAAAAAAACAATTACTCTTAATTATTTTATTTTCTCAACAATGACAAAAGGTAAAGTATTCATAGTATGGTTAAAATAATTAATCACTCTCTTACACTTATGAGTAAATTATAATTGTAGGATACTTCTATTATATACTCTAATATGATAAAATAGGAAAAAATATCATATTGCATGTTTATAATTGTAAAAAAAATGATGGAAATATAGTTCTACAATATCATATATTATCAATAGTCTACCTAATAAATGTAATGATACTTTTGTTATAATTTAAGAGTTAAAAGATCTAACATAACTATCTATAGTTGAGTTGAAAAAAATATAGATTATCTTGTAAAATCTAATATGAACATGAAAAAAAAAATTCTCTTTAAAGAATTCATTTAAATCACATGTTTTATTCAATAGAGCTAGATGCAAAGGAAGGTAAAGATCCATGGGAAAAGGTAGAAATAATAATTAAAGAGATAGAAGAACTAGTCTAGATCAAGGTGGAAGGAAGAATTAGAATTACAACACTCATAGCTCTAGAGGGTTACTTCAATTTAAATAGTAATATTTGAGGTATGATAATTATAATGTTCAAAGTTGTTACTACAAGAAATATGATCATTATGCATATAAGTGTTAAAAAAAAGTATACAAGGATAATGAAATAAAAGTAATTTAAATATATTTGAAAGAAATATAGGGTTATTATTAGTTCCATGTCATGCTTCTCAAGATAATTCAATTGATTTAGTTTTTAAATATTTGATGTGAAGAAGAGAGAATAAACTCTTTTGTTGGCTAAACCCAACTTTCACAAAATAAAAAAAATAACAAAAGAATCTACAATCATTTAACATTTAAATTGACAATTACATTTCTAGATTTCAATCTATTCAAGATTGTATAACATTATATTCAAATTTGAAAGTAAATATAATTTATATAAAATTCTAACAACAAAATTGTACTCCCTTGGAGATGGTACAATTTCTCTTAATTTGGGAATAATTAGTGTTAAAATGAACTTAAGGTCACCTTGACCTAGTGTTGTGATGCTTTTTACACATCCCCATTAGGTCAAGTGGGCCCTTTTTAAACTAAATAAACCTAAATTTTCCTCAATTTAATGTTGTAAAGTGTATTTATTTACTTCTTCACATTAAATTTAGGGCTCTTGGACCTAATCTAGTGTTGTAATGTGTTGTACACTTGAAAATTGGGTTTAGGACCCTTTTAAGCTAAAACACCTATTTTTGCATTAATTTGATATTGTAAAGTATATTTATTTATAATTTCACATTTAATTTTGAGCCCTCTTACATTTATGACCTTAATATCATAATTAATAGTTCCCTAAGACCCTATATTGTGCATCCTAGGGCATATTTCAATCAGAATCCTAACAATATCAATAAAGAACTTAATTTCTTAACAAGTGGGACTCATATTACCAGGGTGGCGTATGGGTCTCATTTGGTCCCTTTTTAGGGTTTTGAGTGAGAAAATATGGGTTTTAAGTTCAATTTTTTTGAATGTCAGCCTATGGGATCTAATAAATGGGATATTAGATGGATTGTCTATATATATAAGGTCTCAAATAATTATTTACATAATCCTTCACGATATCAAGTAAAGCACCCAATATTTAAGCATTCCAAGACTTCACAAGATCTTCAAGAGAGAATTCAAGATCATTTCTAAGGCATTAAAGGGAATAATTCTTCATCAATTATTGCAAAAATTCAAGATACATTAGCATGTCAAGATTATCAAGCATCAAGCATGTTGTTAAGCTAGTGTTGTGATGTAGCATTAAAAATCCAAGAATAAACATTTCTCTTCACTTATCTCAAGGACTAGACCTACATCCTTCATGGCCAATTCATGTTAAATTATAGATTTACAAGAAATAATTCAATGTATCATTAACCATGTTTCATGTTTCATGTCCTTATTTCATTATATTGTCATTTGGTTTAATTACCTAAAAGGGGTTTGATGAAGGAAAACCCCTATTCACTAACAATCAACAAGTTTTTCTCCTCTTTACATGTGTGATTGTAGATATAGGTGTCTTGGGGAATATAGTATCTTCGAAGATTAGGTCATAATATTGAAGGAAGTTGTTGGAGTTGTCTCCTCACTTGCAAGGTCATAGAAAGACTTCTACAAGCCCGAAATCAAAGTTTCAAATCTAGAAACATGGTGTGGAAGAAAGAGAAGGGATTGGTGACTTGATTTAAATCTTCACCCTCCAAAAAGGCCTACTAGGACTAAGATGAAACCTATGGTGTATGAGTCAAATTACTATGATTTTCCATGTTTTAGTGGCTCTAGATCAAATATTGCTAGATTCTTGTTTTGACCCAAAAACCTTAGTTTGGGACTGATACACCCAGATTGGCATATGAGTCACAGTCAACATAAAAAACTTTTTTTTTAGCATTTCCAATCCTCATTCAAGCCTCTTCAAGTTTTGAAGTGCATTCCTATGATGCTATAGCATTTTTATTTATTTATATACATTTCCAGGTCATTCATTCAAGTTTCATGCATCACTAGGTTTGAACATTAGATCTTGGATTTAATTTTTCTTTCCAAGGCCTATCTTGGTGGTGAAGCCTTCATTAGTTTACAATAAAACCCTAGGATAGCCCTATTACAAGATCTATTTCCCCTTTTCATCCTTTAGATTAAGATCTTTAGGGTTTCCCTTCAATGAAATAATTGTGAAGTGGGTTTTCTGTATGTCCCAAACCATATGAAAGTGAATCCATTTTCCATTGTTTTATTTTGGTGCACTTGCATTTAAAAAATTTCATTTTCTGATTTGGAGTGCATTATCATCCTAGATCTTGATTACATTAACTTTGCATTAGGTTTTTCATTAGTTAATTGGCATTCTAGTTTTTATAATTCTTGCTTTAGTGAAAGTGCATATAGGTTGCATTTTTGCATCTAAAATCATTGAAAATTATATGAAAAATTCATTTTCACTTAGTATATAGATCATACAAACCAAAAAGCATCAAATCACTTAAAATTTACTAAAAATTGAGCAAAAATCCCTGATTGGGACTCATACTCCCCTCTGGGAAATTTAGTCCCAATGCACATCCAAAAATGCCTTTTAAAACATTAAAAACCTTTTTTTTGCACTTTAGTTTTTTTCCATTAGTTATCTATTTCAGTTAGTTGAGTTTTTGTTACACGCATTTTGCTAAATCTAGCATAAATTGGTCCATTTCATACATTTATTAATTCCAAATTTGCATTTACAACATTTCATTTTTAAATTGTGGCATAGTGTAATTAGTAAATTACCTTGATTGAAATATAAAAAATGAATTTACACATTTCATTCTAGATCTTTACATTGCATTTTAAGTTTTCATAGATTACTTTTCACAAATGTTATTAGTTGTCTTTTCTAAGTTTGCAAAGAAAAATTTAGTCAGTATGCATGTTAGTCATTCATTCAATACATTTCCTAGTTATTAGAATCTCTTAGAGAAAGAGAGTGAAAATGTTAATGCTTTCCTTAAACTTACAACCCCTCCTATCTCTCCTATTTGTGGGAATAATGTGATAGAAGAAAATGAGTATGTAGAATCTCTTGATTATAATAGTTTCTCTTCTCTTAATACCTCTCCTACATGTGATGAAGGAATTTTGGTGTTAGAAGATGAACTCATTGAGAATCATGACATTGTTGAAATATCCTCTTATATAAACTATCCTACATTGGAAGATATTCTAGCATAAGAGAATGATAAGATAGAGACATTTCTAAACATAACCTTACCTAATTACCATTCTCCCTTTGCTTATGAGAATGATTTAGGGTAGGAGGATGAGATTGTAAAATGATGAGGATATGTTGGTGTTAGATGATCAAATCTTTAAGGTCTATAACAACCCTCTTTATGATCCTTCCCCTACTTAACCTATTTTGAAAGGCATTAGGGGACAAAGGAATGAAATCATAAATGATCATAAAAATAATACTTTTTATTCTCATAAAATCTCCCATAGTTGTGAAAAAAGATACTTTGATTGATGAAATTCATGAGAATCTTAGTTGTCCCTCTTCACCTAAGGAAACCCTTATTGGACAAAATAATTCAACCATTAATCATTCCCCTACTTTCAATGAATGCATTTTAGAAGAACCAATTTTTGAATGTGAAGAACATTTGGTTTGTAGTTCTCCTAAAAACTCTACTCTTAGGGAAGATATCATGGTGGAAGAAAATGAAAACATTTTGGATTCCTTAGATAATGGTGAAATATGATACTAGACTACCCTTTATTAGAAATACATCAAACCAAGACCCATGAGGTTATGAATGCTCAAGTTTCCATTATATCTCCCTAGAATATTGGACATCCTACAAACCTTGTGGGACATCCTAAGAATCCTATAATTTTTTAGCCACCCTCACAATGACCACAAACTCAAAATAAACTTGAACTTATCCTTTACCCACCTAGGAATATTTTTTTGTTGTAGCCAAGTTCTAATATCACTACTCACACATATAACACTAGAAACAATCTACAACCAAGAAAAACACCTTCATAATCACTCCCATTTCCTAATCCTATGTTAGTAGGTCCTCCTTGTTTTCCTCCTCAAAGTGGAAGGGAGTATAATCTTGTCAAACAATTAAAAAATACTCCTACTAAACTATCATTATGTGACCTTATTCAAGCCTCCCCTCATTATCATAACATGATTCAAAGTGAATTACAACAAATTCCTATCCCTTCTAGTGCACAGTTGAATGAAATAGCAGCCTTGATTAATGAAATGAATGTCAACAAATTGTTTTCCACCAAAGTGAGCTCCCTTAGGTTTGGAAGTGCAAAAACAAAATGATGCTTTCACTGTAATTGTTTGCTACAAGGGAAGAGGCATAAAGTGAACCCTAGTTGATAATGGATAAACCATTAATGTGTCTATTGTAACCCTTTTGGATAGGCTTGGTGTGAATAAATACAAATTTTAACCTAATTCTTTATCTATTAAAGGATTTGACAATGTAGGAGAAAAACCACTTGGTGTGATCACTTTGCTTATTACAGCTGGAAAGAAAACATTAGAAACATTGATCCATGTTATGCCTCATGCTCTTTCATACAATCTTCTTTTAGGAAGACTATGGATTCATGCAATGAATGGGGTTCCTTCCACTTTTTATTGAAAAATGAAATACATCTATAACAATAAAGTGTAGATAGGGTGATCCCACAATAGTGGTTTGCAATTTTTGGCCAAATTGGACACTGAAATTATTATTTTTAACTAAATCTTCACATTTGGGAACATATAGCAGCAAAACCATGATGAATTTGAAGATGATACAAACTAGAGTCTTTTCACATTTTGTCTGTAGATTCTAAAAATATTTTTTTCATTTTTTTTTGGAATCAGATTGTATTTCTTTTTCCATCTCCCACAAAACTAGTTTTTTTTAGAAAACAACATTTTTTAAAATTGATGCACACCGTATAACGTATAATTTTTTTTCCATGAAGGATAAAATTCTAATTCTTTCAAATTTAGGTTTGTAACTTTGATATCTAGTGCTTCCACTTGGTTAGATAGTTTTTGATTGAATATTTTTTCTTTAATCAAGTTTCAAAGTCAAACTAGTTACAACTCAAACATAGTGCAATCGTATAATGCGTAACTTTTTTTGTATATATGGAAATTCTTTTTTTTTTGTTGGATCAAGGACTTCAATATCTGGTGCATTCATATTTTTTAATTCTTTTTGATAATCTACTATATTTCCACGTGCAGAACAAAGACCTTCATTTTCTATGAAAAACCTATGTTGAATAAAACTAAAAAAAAATACATAATAAAACCAAAACATATTAAAATTATATTTTTTGGATAGCTCATTCTAAGGACAACCTGATTTCAGTTCAATTTGTGAATATTCCTCCATTTTCATCCTCAACCCAAGCTCTGAAGTGTAAAAATTTTGGTTTATTTTAGTGTCTCATGGGGGAATGAGAGATAAGGGGGATTTGTATGAACCCCCAGGGGTTCACTCGAACTAGGGTTTAGTTGAACCTTGGTTCGAGCGAACCAATTCAAGGGGGTTCACTCAAACCCCTTTCTAATGCATTTTTTTTTTTGGGTGGCCAAATTCAAAGGGGTTCACTTGAGCCCTTGTTCGACTGAACCCCTTATGGGTTCAGTCAAACCAGTAGGTTTGTATGAATAAAATCACTTTTTTTTCCTTGGGGTCATTTTTTGTGAGTTTTCCTTCATCACTTGACTATTGTGGCTTCACCCTACACTCAAAGCTGACCTTGACCCAAATAGGTTTTTGAACATTGAGAAAAACAAGGAAAATCCTTTAAAAATATTAACACCAACCACACAAGTAGAACCTATGTAATAAAAATACAAAGGAAAACATATTTAATAAACCACAAAGTTATTGGAAGATGATTGGGGTTCCCTATAATTTGAACCAACATTAATGGGAGAATAAAAAATCATAAACAAAGAGTCTTGAAAGGTGGATTTTTTTTTTCTTTTTTCACCCTTAATGGTTTAGGGCTTAGAAAGGACAACATTAACTAACTTTCACTCAAGAACAAACCCTTGAGATCTCTTTGCAAAGGAGAAAGAGATCTTGCAAGAGGGCTATCCTAGGGGATCAATATGATCTAATGAGAGGTTCACCACAAATTTTAAACTTGGAAAAGATAATGAAATGAAACATGTAATGCAAAACCATAATTAAATGAAACCTAACACTAAATGACTTAGAAAAATGAATGTTCAAAATGAAACAAAAAAAATATAAAACAAAAAGTGTACACTTGGGAATATGAAGATGGTTAAATGGAGGTTTGAATCACTAGAAATTATGAATTTATTGCCAACTGGGACTCATTTTCCAAGATGGGAAAATTAGTTTTATTTTGAGGAAACTATGTAGGAACATGTTTCTTCCAAAAGGGTATCCAAATCTACAAAATCCTAAAAATGTTTTGGAATTGGGAAACATTCACCATAAGTGGTGAATCATTCTAGTTGGGCTTTTCTACAGCTTCAAAAGTTGATCTTTCTCTTCTCTATCTACTCTATCCTTCTTGATTGAATTTTGGATTTGAATATCTTATTTGCAATCTATAGGTGGTCTCCAACATTCACCAAGGATTGATGACAACTTTGACAACTTTGGGTGATTTGAAACTTTTCTCCAATCTTGCTCCTTAGGAAATTTGCAATCTAGACCTATAAATCACACACAAAGAAGAGGGAAAAAATTTGAAGGGTTAGTGGGTAGGGGTTTTCCTTGGTCAAACCCCTTGTTGGTAATTAAACCTTGAAATGAAAGAAAATGTAAATGGGGAATGATGAATGAACACAAGAAAATGTTGCAACTTACCAAACCCTAGCAATAAGGTGCTAAAAATATGCTTGAAATGACTACAATGGATGTGGTTCTTGAATCTTGATTCATTGATGTTAATCTTTCTTGAAACACTTGCTTGATTCATAAACTCTACATCACAATTTTAGCACAATAACAAACATGATATATGAAATCCTTGACATGATGATTGACACTTGAATAATTATCTAAAATACTTGATATTCTTCCCTACAATGCTCTTGAATTCTAGGTGTTGAATATGAGTGAAATAACCTTATAGTTATGCTCAATTATGCAAGAATTACCAAAATTACAATAGTACAAGCCGAAATCAGATCTAGGAGAATAAAATCCCACTAGAAATTCAAATTAAATTTGATTTTGGGACACATGGGACTCATTTTCCCAAGGTGGTGAATGAGTCCCATTAGACATAATGTATGGGACCAAAAACCAAAATTTCTTAGAAATGTGTGAAAACCAATTCGGGACCCAAAAATCTAGGTGGTACCCATTTTTCCAAGGTGGAAAATGAGTCCCAAATCATTAAATCTGGGCCACACAAGCTAGAAACACCTAAATTATGATTGGTTAATGATTGGTGTTGGGATTATCCTCAAAATGATGCCTTAAAAGAGGCATGTGGATGAAAAATAGGGCCAATTAAAGCATAATAAATCCCAATTATTAATGAAAATCCTAGCAAAGTGTGAAAGTGTGTTATAACACTATACAATAGTTCAAATAATGCAAGATTAATGTTGAAAGGGAGGTTTATTAGATGTAATTAGATAATAAGACCTTAGAAAAGTGTGAAAGTGAGTTACAAGATTTCACGACACTTTAGCAAGGTACCATTTAAATCCATTAGTTCACAAGGGCCCAAGACCTAATGCAAATGTGCAAACCACATTAAAACACGAAATCAAGGAAAAATTAAGCCAAAAATCCAGAAGGAGGGCCCAAACAAGTGTGAAAATGTCCTAATGAAAATTTTCAACACTACAAGTTTAAAAAGGGAAAAGAAAAAGTGGTAATTTCAACAAAAATATTTGAAGATCATTTGATGGCATCCTCCTCAACCACTTTAGAGAATGAAAGAAATTATATGACAAACTTTGATGAAGCTGATTATAAAAAACCAATGAAACCAAAATAAATGAAAGCACTTTATTCAAAATGTTATGAACTCATAAAACAACTTTGTTATAGTGGAAATTGATGTGGTGCTAAAGAACAAGGCATCTATGTCCCTATAGAGCCTCAAATGGAAGAAAATAATAGTGGTCTTGATTATTGTACCTCGAAAGACACAAATAAGCCTTCACTTAATATCAACACTATTACAAAAAATCCTTATTAATATCTTGTAATGATAGACACTAGTGGTCTTGATTATCATCCTTTGAAATAAATGACATAAATAGATGAATATTCACTTAACATTAATTTCATCATGCAAAGCACTTATGATTTGAATTTGATATATTTTAAACCTTTAGAGAAGAGTACAAAATATTGCAATCTAAAGAGTCTTTTGTAAGCATGACATTGTATCTGAAGCAAGAGATATCTTTGTTGCAAAATAAAGGAACGTCTTCTATATTGATCAAGAAGGTATGTTCTTGACACTACTCCAAGATCATTTGATATCTCTCCCTCCAAGAACACAAAATAAATTTTACTACAAGAATTCATTTTGTGCATATCATAGAGTCCATGATCATTCTACTAATGAGTGTAAGGCTTTGAGTAGAAAAAATAAACATCTTAAGGATTGTGGTACTCTTCCTTATGTTGGGGCACCCAATTCCTCTAATCAATATTGATTTTCACTGTGGTGACTCATCCTTGTCCTACACTAAGTGGGGGAAATGGGTTAGGTTTCCTTGTCCTCGTATGCCACTTTTCGTTGTCTCTTTTGGCTAGTTGATTACCTCTCATGTATATATAAGAGCAAGCTTGGGATGTGGACGACAACCCATAAGTTGGATCACATGTGACATACTTATTCATGATGTAGCTTATTGGAAACATATGAATTTTCATAGGGATTTCCAACTAATCTCTCACATCTTCTTCTACTTTAAATCAAATGCTCATAGTAATACAGTGTTAGCAACCACTTTAAAGTGGGGGCATACATCAAAACTCAACTTTCACTACATGATTTTCTTTATTCCTATGATTCATCCTTTTCTTGGTTGTTTCATTAGGTTTGATTTCCTTTGAGAGTGTGATATTTCTTTGAATTTTCCTCTCTTGGAGACTATGGACACTGGAAATGGATGCTTCACTTCCTTATCCACACAAGAATGTGGGGATACAAGGAGAGGGATCCAATTTCACAATATTCACATTCAAGGATACCTTAAAGACCTCAACCTAATGAAGTATGTGAGACATCTTACTGTAAGATATCCTTGGAGATGATGGAGAAAAGAAATGGGTTCACCACCAAGTGTAAACTTGGAAAACACAAAATGTTTGAAAATATAGTGTGATATACAAAAAAACCTAAAAATGCAAGTAGAATGTAACAAAAAATTATGAAACTAGAAATGTGCACCTAGAAACTTGTTGGAGATGGAATGGAGCTCTAGAATCCTAAAAAAATTATTGTTGATTCTGACTGAGACTCATACACTAATATGGGTGAATCAGTCTAGTTTTGCGAAAACTACACCAAAATAGGTTTTAGCCAAAAAGAGTACTCAAATATGCAAAAATCATGTTTAGGCCTAGGAAATCAGACTCATTTTCCAATAGTGGTGAATCATTCCACTTCTTTTTTGGAAATTCTAAAGTTTATTTTGTAGCTATCAGTCTGCTCTACTCTTCCCAACTAGTTTCTAGATCTGAGATTGCCAAATTCAGCATGTAGTCCTTCCCCAAGGCTTGTTTGCAGCTTTGACAACTTGATGAAAAATTTTCCAATCTTGCTCTTTGAAAAAATTGTAACCTAGACTTGCAAATCACATGCAAAGAGAGGGGAAAATTTTGTGGGGTTAGTGAATAGGTGTTTACCTTGGTCAAACCCCTTGTTGGTAATTAAACCCTTGAAATGAAATGAAATAGAGTGGAGAATGATGAATGAAAAAATAGTGATGTTACAACTCACCAAAATCTAGAAAAAAGGTGCTGCAAACATGTAATTATTGGCTCTAATGGATGTGGATTTGGAATCTTTCTTGAATCAGACAATCCTACATCACAAATGTTAGCTCTAAAACAACATGATGAAAACAATCTTTCACATGATGAATGCCACTTGAAGAATGCTCTTGATTGCTTCATAATATGCCCTTAAAATACCTTGAATGCTGTTGTGAACTCTTGAAATATTGATTAAACTTGCTAGGTATGAAAATGAGAGAAAGAAGGTTGTATTTGTACTCAATAATGCAATAATTCCCAAAATTACACCATAGACTAACCTTAGATCTTAGGGAATAAAAAATCACTATAATTTTAAATAAAATTTGAATTTTGAGTTAAATGGGACTCATTCAACAGCTTAGGTGAATGGGTCCCACCTAAGGGGACTCATTCGCCTATAATGGCGAATGAGTCCCACCTTAGGAATTTAAGGGGAGGTTCTAGGATTTTGATGCTTTAAATGACATTTGTCAGGATTATTCTCAAAATTACACATAAGTAAGGCATGCAGATGCAAAATAGGGCCAATTAAAGCATAGGAAAGCACAATTATTAATGAAAAACCTAGGAAAGTGTGAAATGGTATGCACAGGATCATGATGGGCCAAAAAGTGGTGATATGATGGGTACGTGGTTAACGAAATTTTTTTTACCCAAAAGTGATGAAAGGAAAAGGGTTTTTAAAGGATATTCCCAACTTTCCACTAATATAAATTATTCTTTGCTTTGAATTTAATAAATAATTATTATTCATTTTCTATTTGAATTACAACTAAAGTCTGGATTGATAGGCTAAATGAAAAACATCTATAGCTTTCAAATAGTATCACATTTTTTAAATATGAAAGATGTGTCACATTCTATGATTCACATACTATAATATTAAAAAAGAAAAAAATGAATTTTATGAAGTTTTAACCAAGTTAAGGTGGTCAGACATATGAGTTTTTTATATTTTTCAAAAGTTGTAATAAAAATTTATAATTAATTATTTACTTGGAAAAAAATTACAAAAAAATATGCATCACATCGGGACATGATTCTTCTACTTATATCTAAAATATTATATTTTTTTTATCATTTTATTATGGTTAGGGTGGTCAAACAAACACCTACTTCTTATTTTTTCCCTGAAATTTAGGTACTACTACATTGAAATTTCAAATTTTCACAAAATAGTTTTTTTTTTTTAAATAAACCTAGTAGTTTAGAACTACATTCAATTTTCTATAGATTCTATTCTTACATATTTTTGAAATAATATAGATAACTTATTCAAATTTTTATGTCAAGTTTCCTAACTCTGATTTTTCTAAAGTTTTGCCACTTAAGGGCCTATTTTTTCCATGATGATCCTGCACATACCTGAAAGTGTGTTACAAAACTTTACAACACTTTAAAATAAGCCTTGGTTAGAGATGAAAAGAGGTTATTTTATTAACAAGACCATAGAAAAGTGTGAAAGTGTTTTACAACACTTTGCAACACTTAGGTAAGGTACCATTTGAATCCTTTTAGTTCACATGGGCCCAAGACCTAATTGAATGTGTTATCCATAAATACATTAGGCATGATGCTCCCTAATAAGAGACTTTGCACGAATCAAGAAAAATCCCTTTGAATGCACCTTACACTATTTTTTATATGGCCACCTTGCATGACACACTTTGCATGCCTATGGAGCCATCTATTTTGATCATAAGTTCCAAGCATATGAAGGTTTCCTTGCCTCATGAAGCCCAAAGTTTATTGTTTGTTCATGAGCTCCAAGCATGAGAAGTTTTTCTTGTCTCATGGAGCTCAAAGATTATGTGGAACCTTATCAAAGTTATTAGGATGTATAGATTTGGTTTGGTTGTACGAGAGAGGTATGTGCAATATCATGATGGGCCAAAACATTGCAATATGATAAGTATGTGTAGGGTATGTGGTTGAAGTATTTTTTTTACAAAAAATTGATGAAATAAAAAGGGTTTTTAAAGGATATTCTCAACTTTCCACCAATATAGATTATGTTTTACTTTGAATTTAATAACTAATTATTATTCATTTTCTATTTGAATTATGACTTAAGTCCCAATTGATAGGATGATTGAAAAATATCTATAACATTCAAATAGTATTACATTTTTTGAATTTGAAACATGTGTCACATTCTATTCTTCACATACTATAGGATTAAAAAAATAAAAAATGAATTTCATGAAGTTTTGACCAAGTTAAGGTGGTCAAACATACAAGTTTTTATATTTTTCAAAAGTTTTAATAAAAAAATTATAATTAATTATTTACTTGGAAAAAAATTCCAAAAAATTATGCATCATATCGGAACATGAGTTCTCTACTTATATCTAAAATTTTATTAAAAAATGTTATCATTTTATTATGGTTAGGGTGGTTAGACAAACACATACTTCTTATTTTTTCCCTAAAATTTAAGTACTACTGCATTGAAATTTCAAATTTTCACCAAATAGATTAAAAAAAAAAACTAGTAGTTCAGAAACTAAATTCAATTTTCTAGAAATTCTCTTGTTACATATTTTTGAAATAATATAGATAAATGTTTTAAATTTTTACGTCAAGTTTCCTAATTTTGATTTTTCTAAATTTTTCACCACTTAAGGGCCTATTTATGATGATTCTACACATACCTAAAGCCAAATGTAGGCATGAATTCCCTTATCTAATCATGTTTTTGAGCATATACCAATCATATGTCTCACCCTTTCAGATACTCATCTAGCAGGCAACCTGAAGTTCTATTACATCAGAGTGAGTGTGCATTTTCAAACAAAACCGCCTAGAGCTAATCCACATCGTGTTAGACAAATGATCAAATATTGATCCATCTTTTCTTTACTTTCCAAGTTCTTCTTCATATGTTTGGCATTACATGTTTGTACATCTTGTTTTGTTGCATATCATCCACCTTGTACATGTTCTTTTGTTCTTATATCGATTTGACATAGGATCTTGGACACTAGGGACTTGGTCACCTCCTCAATCTTTGTTATCCTAGACCATCCACATTAGTACACTTGGACCCCTCTTGAATGTCTACAATAGTGTGATTTTCAAGCAAGTTCATCCTCTCACTAAAGTGGGGGCTAAATGTAACAACATAAATTGTACTCCCTTGGAGATAGTATAATTTCTCTTAATTTGAGAATGATTAATTTTAAAATGAACTTAATGTTTCCTTGATTTAGTGTTGTGATATGTTTTACACATCCACATGATGACTTAGGCCGTTTTTTAAGCCAAATAAACCTAAATTTTCCTTGATGCAATGTTGTAAATTGTATTTATTTACACCTTTACATTAAATTTAGGGCCCTTGGACCTAATCTAGTGTTGCAATGTGTTGCACACTCTCACATTCGGTTTAGGAACCTTTTAAGCTAAGAAAACACTTTTTTCCTTCATTTGATATTGTAAAGTATATTTATTTACATTTTCAAATTGAATTTTGAGCCCTCTTGCATTTATGACCTTAATATTATCATTAATGGGCCCATAAGACCCTATATTGTGCATCCCAAGGCATATTTCTATCAAAATCCCAACAATAGGAATAAATAAATTCAATTTCTTAACACCCCAATACTTTTGCCACCTAAAAAGGCCTAGTGGGACCCATACACCACCCCGGGCATATGAATCCCACCCAGGTGGAACATGTTGATGCCAAAATTGGCAAGGTAATAGCCTTATGGGAAACTCAGTTAATGGGGGGACCAATTGCACTAAACTAAGTGATCTTTAGGTTTTTAAAGAAGCTGACTTCTTATATAATTGGGATTTTGGAATGGAAAAAGGAAGCAAATATAAAAAATAAAGATCTAACTAAGGCGATGCACCAAGATTTATATGTAGGCATGATAAATCTATCTCTAGGATGTCATTTAAGGGCTTGTTCAACAATCTGCTAAGTCCCAGAATAATAAAAATAAAAGATGAAAATCTAAATAATTTATCCAATAACATAAAATAATTTCCATACACATTTACTAAAAAGAAGAGTTAATGACATGATCTATCTAAATCAATAACACATATTGAAATCATAGAAGTTCTACAAATAAACAACTCAGTATATGAATGGAACGGTATAATGTTTTATAAAATAGATTAAGTAAATATAAAGACCGAACAATGATAGTCTATGAGTCTCATACAAAAATTTAAAATAGTGCAAAATGCTTGGTGTCTTTCCCCTATTTTTTTAGTATCTTTTGAACTCATTTTCAAAAGGAAGTGCTATATATAAATAAAAACTCCATCGCCTAGTGGGCCAATAACAAAAAAGATTCTTCATCATGAGTAATGATGCCCAGCGCAATGATTTCCCTTGGCAATTACAACAAAAAAAATTCAATCCTTGAACATGGTTTCCCTCAAGCTAGATGCATCTCCTACGAATGACGACAGTGGTCCTAGTGAAGAAAGGATCCTGTGCAAACAAGTGTTGCTTAATCCTAAAATTAGTTAGGACACATGGCAATAGGTTAGGGTTTGTTGTTCATTCCTCGTTGTGATGAAAATCCCTTGTGGTGAAGACACATCGATGAATTCTCTACTAGTAGTGTTTACTTTGGGGTCCACCAAAAAGTGTATGTGGATGGATGCTACATGGCACATGGATGGGGTCTAATAGGGAAGAGATAGAAAATAGCCTTTTAGTGCCCACAATTTTGGCACGTGGAAGCATGGCGGGGACTGGATGAAGAGCAAGGGAAGAAATCCCTCCAAAGAGTGCCTAGTGGACACGTGGTGACAGTGGGTGAAGCTTTTTAAAAGGGGTTGGGAATATATGGAGAACATGCTAAACTTAGAAAAATAAGAATAGCCCAATGGGAGCTTGAGGAAATTTATATCCACAAAATTTGGTGACTATAATAGGTGTTTCACCTGCCGCATGAGGAACCCAAAAAATTCTAGTTCATAGACTAGAGTTATATCCTTTGGGCAATGCAATCAAAGATTAGAGAGATTGATCTATAGAGGAAGCTAGTCAGCCTCAGATGGCATTGATATGTCATGTAGATTCTCTTGCACTCTACGTAGATCAATAATTTCTTTATATGGAAGCTTCATGGATATACCGGCCACATACTCGAGTTGGAAGAGCAGTCGTGTAATCTAATGAGTGATGTCTTCAATATCATTTGGAGTAGGGGCCAAATGAAGCTCTAAAAATGGATGCATCTTTCTTCTTCTCTTCAATATTCACTACAATCTTCTCTTTTGTGGCCACCAAGTTATCAAAAAGGAATAGGTAGGGTAAGCCCATTTGACTTAATTGGGGTAACCTCACCCACATGCTATTCATAGTTGGGCCTAGTGTGGTAGCACACTCACTAAGTCCTCATTCGACACTATGTATAACCTATCAAAAAAAAAATTTGCCTCATGAACCTTCTCTGCAATGAATTTTTGTAACCACTCAATTGTTCGTCAAACTTCCTCTACCATAAAATGAAGCATCGACTGAAGAGTCAGATAAAAGGACTTGAACTTTTCGCAGTATGAGACATATAGCCACTCAGCTTCTTGAAGGAGGTCTGACTGGGTAGAAGGGGGTTCGAGAAGATTCTTCAAAGAGCTCATCCCTACATCCCTTAAACCAACTTCTTGTGTCAGTTATGTAATCTTTTTGTTTGTGGTGGAAAGTTGTCCCTGCAGGTTTCTCAATTGGGAAAGCTAGTTTTCCTTAGCGCAATTTTTGTTTGTTGATTCCATTTCATTGGAAGAATTCATCTACTGGACTTCATTCTCCAATTAAACCTATCAGTCCTCAAATTCCACATCCTTCTACTACATTTTTTTCCATAATTACATGTGTTGATGCTCAAACTTCTCATTTTTTCATTGTATCTCTTGCTCTGCCAGAGCCAACTTTTCCTAATATTCTTGGTTTTTCTACTACAACTCAGTGACCAGAGTAGAATCTTAGGCTTGGAACTTTGTGATTTCCTCTCAGATTTTATCATGCTTTGTCTCTTCTTGTTGTGATAAGCGTGTAAATTATTCATCTCTTTCCTTATCCTTCACCAACAAGACTTTGACTCTCTCCTTGTCAATTTTGAATAGCTCTTCTTCTCTCTTCTTTAGTTTGCAACCAAACTTGAGGAATTTGGTGATCACCACTCGCTATGTCTCCTCCATGACCTCAACCTTCTCTTGCTTTTGGGCTATGCTCAGATCAATTCCCATAGAATATAGAGGTTGTAATCATTGGGCTACATCTCTCCCTATGGTTTGATGATGGATGGATACATGGTTGCAAAATGTAGCAATTGTTGAGCCTCATTGAAAATAGTTTTCACCTTTGGTTCAGCCAAACTTTTTGCATCCTTGGCCTTTTTCTTCTAGATTCTGATAACCTGTGCTTGTTTTTTTTAATCACCCTCCAAAAAAACTTATGTTAGTGACCTAACGAGCTCACCTATGAAAGGTGCACTAGGAGGGAGAGCGAAAGGGAACAAGAGGGTAGTGGTTTTAGGCGATATTTTCCTTGGAAGAGATTTTTTCTATGGGGAAAATTGAGTTACATACTAAATCCCAATCTGTGAACTAGCAGGAGTACTCAAGAAAAGTAGTGGTGGTATTGGAGTCATGGTGGATTCCATCTGCTAGGTAAGCTAGCTTGGGGCCAATATAGTAGTATCAATAGGGGTATCAATGGTGGTTGTGGAGGCAAAAGGTGAAGTGATAGTGGATGTAGACTAGGTTCCAAAAAAAGGTGAAAAGGTCCATGTAGGAGTAAAGGAAAAGTGTCTTGCCTTGGAGAACTAGGAGAAACCTCTTGTGACCATTGTGAGAGAAGTGGAAAAATAAAGGCCAACAATTGAAGTGAGGGGTTCCACAAACTAAAGATTATGAAGCAAGATAAAAGGGAGTGAAAGTTACCTATGGTGCAAATTATTGGGATCCCTTGTTTGTTTTTGGCTTCGTACTTATTTCGTATTCCTCACTTGTTCTAGGCTCCTTGCTTAATGTGGGCTCATATGAACCCTCTCCTAGAGTTGCATCTATGCACTACTTTTTGGTTGGTGGGGAATCTTCTACCTCTATGGCCTTCGACTATTGCGGCTAGGTTGTTCTGGACCTTTTTGTGGTCCAGATAAGTGTAAGCAAGGCTCCAGACCATGATATATTCACCCACATATTTGAAGAAGCCTTGCTAGGATGCTTCATCGCCTTTCCTTTTTGCTATGCTAGGGTCATCTGTACTTGTTTTACCTTCTCCTTTCCCTTCCCCATATATGTTCTAGCCTCATCTGGTTCGATATCTTCATCACCACTTGCGTCAGTAACTTCATGCTTCTCATTCCACAAGTTATCAAATCTGTCATATGTCTCTACATCCTGATAAGGGGTACTAGGTTGTTTGATCATATCTAGAAATCATTAATCCTTTCCTCGATCTAGTTAAAATTCCTTACGAAATAACTGCAAAGGGAAGCCCCTATTTGGTGGGTGCTACCACAAAAGTGGTTTACACTTTCTAGGAGATCCTAATTTTTTCTGAAATCACATATTTTTAGAAAATATAATGATTTAAGCCTTGAAAATTTCCATTTAAAGGATTCCAATTGAATAGGGTTTGATCAAACCACCTTAGACCAATCCCCCTTGGATAGAACCCCACTAGTTTAAACCATACCTATAATAGAGCCTCCTTTACACCTATCAAAATGCTAATAAAAAACCACTTTTGATTTACCTTTTGGGGGTCAAATGAATTCATTTAAAATTTATTCTATTGTAAGTATGTATTCCTTATTATAAGCTTCCAAAAAATTATAATTTTAATTAAATTAAGTTTGATTATTATATTTTTGTATTTCTTGTGAATGTAGGTTTTCATCAAAAATCAAGCTCTTTGTTTTGCACGTGTGGAAAAATAGAAGATCATCGAATTTTTTTTTGAAAAATATGAGTGCACTATATATTGGAGTCCTTGATCTAAGAAAAAACTAAAAATTTAGTTGAATCAATACATACAAAAAAAAGTTACGCATTATTTGGTCGTGTTATGTCTAAATTATAATTGGTTTGACTTCAAAACTTGATTAAAGAAAAAATATTCAGTAAAAAAATATCTAACCAAGTGGAAGAACTAGATATCAGAGTTACAAATCTAAATTTGGAAGAATTAGAATTTTATCCTTCATGGAAAAAAATTTATGCATTATATGGTGACCGTCACTTTTTAAAAATGTTGTTTTTTGAAAAAAACTAGTTTTCGTGGGAGATGGAAAAAGAACTGCAATTTGATTCCAAAAATTTTGAAAAAATTATATTTAGAATTTATAGAAAAAAATTCACGAAACTCTAGTTTTCATCATCTTCAAATTCCTCACTATTTAGCCACTATAGGTGCCTGAAAGTGAAGATTTAGAACTTAAAAATATATATTTTAGTGTCCAGTTTGGCCAAAAATTGTAAACCACTATTGTGCAATCACCCTGGTGCTTCTCATCATACTTCACCAAAGGGAAGTAGAACTCAATCCATGGTGGCCTGCTATCATCTGTGGGAATGTGAACAAGGTCAATCAATAGATTATCCTCATCCATTAGTGGATTTTGTTGCTTTTCCTAGTAAGAATGGGAGCTATGAATTACCTTGATGTTTTTGCCTCCCAATTCATTATCGGGGTTATATCACCATTTTTCACAAATCCATACTAGCCCCAAATGAGCTAGCTTTTCCTCTAGTGGCTTATGCATCTGCTTCTTGGCCATTACAATTATTTTGAAGTTCAGTGGACAGTAGAAAAAACCTTTCTTCTTAGCCTTCCCTCTGCAAAAGGTATAGTCAATAATTGACACTTGTCAAAACATTTCAAGGGCCAACACCCTATTTTTTACACACACATAAATCTGTAATGGTTCCATAGTAAAGTTGGACACCTGAATGAATGTGAAATCCTCTCTAAAAATTCAATCACATTTTACAGTGAAACTCTACATATACCCAATCTATTCGATAGAAAGCCAATAAATTTTTCCATTCTCACTTAGGGCTTGTAGCATCAAAGTCAAAAAATAATCTAAGAATTCATAATAATCATAAATTGAGGAGAGGAGAGGAGTCCATATAGAAACTAGCCTTCTTATTCCCTTTTCATCGAGCATAGCCAATCTCACATGTTTTTTAAAGAAGTTGAGGTTTTGATACAAAAACATATGGGCAAGGAGAGAAGGAAATTTCAACCTCTGTTGTGTTTCTATATTCCCTTATTTGGCTCAGTATCTCCCCAATGATGAATTCTATGGAGTCATACTAGATAAAGGAATGTTTCCTACACAACTAAAACCCTAGACCCAATTGAAACTCTTGAACATAGGGTATGTGCAAGATCATGATGGGTCAAAAAGTGGCAATTTGATGGGTATGTGTAGGATATGTGGCTAATAACCTTTTTTACCCAAAATTGATGAAATGAAAGGGGTTTTTAAAAGATATTCTTAGCTTTCCACCAAACTAAATTATTTTTTACTTTGAATTTAATAAATAATTATTATCCATTTCCTATTTGAATTATGACTAAAGACTTGATTGATAGGCTGATTGAAAAACATCTATAACTTTTAAACGGTATCACAGTTTTTGAATTTGAAACATGTGTCACATTCTATGCTTCGCATACTATAGGATTTAAAAAATAAAAAATAATTTCATGAAGTTTTGACCAAGTTAAAGTGGTCAACATACAAGTTTTTATATTTTTAAAAAGTTATAATAAAGAATTCTTAATTAATTATTTTCTTGGGAAAAAATTACAAAAAAATATGCATCACATCAGGACATGATTCCTCTACTTATATCTAAAATATTATCATTTTATTGTGGTTAGGGTGGTCAAACAGACACCTACTTCTTATATTTTCCTTGAAATTTAAGTACTACTACATTGAAATTTCAATTTTTCACCAAAGAGACCTTTTTTCAAAAAAAAAAAAAACTAGTAGTTTAGAAACTACATTCAATTTGCTACAAATTGTATTCTTACATATTTTTTAAATAATATAGATAACTTATTCAGAATTTTACATCAATTTTCCTAACTTTGATTTTGATGATTTTTTTGCCACTTAAGGGCCTATTTTTTCCATGATGATCCTGCATATACCCCATACTTATAAATTTCTAGGCCACAAATAGAGGCCATCATTAAGAAGGCATCTTTTAGGTCCGCAGGGAAAGAATTGTGGACTATCAGAATCTATGGTGGCTTTTGATGGTCATCGTTGAACTTTTTGGTTTCTTTGTTGTAAAAATATTGAGGAAAAAATCTGGTTATCCATATTTTCTCCCCCTTTGTTAGAGTGAATGACTCCATCTCATCTACTTTGGATATTTTTTCAAAGATACATAGCATGCTCTAGATAACTTCTACGTAGATGTTGACTCTTAGCTCTTGGCCCTCGATGGTGTTGGTACTTGGGTTAAAATGCTTAATGCCCTTGTCAACTAGTTCTGAGTAGTAATGCACAAAGGGGACCATATATTATGGAAGCCCACTCAGCCATTGCTTTTGTTCCAAGGAATTTGGGTCACTATTCTTCATTCTCTCGTAGGTTTCCTCCCTAAGAGTCTAAGGGTTCTTTCTGAGAACGGGAACAAGAATGTTATCCCATTCTTCCTTTATTTGGTTTTGGTCTGTATAAGTTTTTTTGTTTTTAGCGATCCATGTGTGAATCCACTCTAGCTTCTTTGGTATTCTATGTGAAGTGAAGGAGGTATCATAAAAAATATTGGCCATGGGTGCTACGCGCTTGACATCAAAAAATATTTGGGTTTCCTTGACCTATGCTTCCATCTAAGAACTTTCAACCATTTCATGGTATTGTAAATTTTTGTGATGTTCAAAAATTTTGTAATTCACTTTGGATTTTTTTGCACTTAAAAATCTTTGCTTTGGATAGTGTACCCAGGAAGCTTTTACAATGTTAGCCTTTTTCATGCAATACTTAGTGATTTCTTTCTTGGAGTGGTAGACAAAAGTTCCCTTTTAGCATTTAATTTGGCATGTACTGCCAACTCCTTTGCTCATGCAAAATGAATTTCTTTCTATTTTGAAAAGATAAGAATTCATAATGACAATTGATAATCATGTCCTATGGCACAATTCCCTTAGAAATTGAGCTAACGATTGAAGGTAGTTTAGGATTTCACATGATTTGGCAATTACTATCTAAAAAAGAATAAATAAGCAAAGATGTAATGAATACTTGAAAAGATATGAGTTCTTCCTTGAGTTTTAGAAGTGCCTAAAATATGCGTGTTCTAGAAAAAATGACCCTTTGCTTGACATGGGATTAATTCACAATAAATTGGAATTAATGAGTCCTTGATTCAAGTGTGGTGAGGCATTTTATGCATCCACACTAGGTCTTGGAACATTGAAAATTGAATAATATGCATTTAACGACGTCTTGTAAAGGTGTTGTAAGAAACTTTCACGCTTTTTAAAAATTAATGAACACATTTGTTCCTAATTCAACATTATAAAATGTGTTTAATAACATTATCACATCAATCTAGAAGGATTATAACTTAATCCTAATGCTAAGATAGTTTTGTAATGTGTCTTGCACATTCACATTGGTTCTTGTGCCTTCCTAGGCTATGTGGACCTCATTTAGCTGTGTTGTAAAGTGTATTTAATCACACATTCACATTTATTTATGTGTTCTAGGCCCTACTTAACCTTTACATCATCACCAATAATCCAATATGAACACATATTGTGCATCTTGAGGCTTAAATTGATCAAATACTCGAGAAGGTCGCAATTTAGACCTTATTTCCTTATCTCTTAGCATCTGAGCTATGAAATTGGCCCCTATTGGACTTATTTTCCATGCATAGAAAATCAATCTCATCTAGGTGGAACCCATTCACCACATGTGGCAAATGAGTGCCATTTGGCTCAATTTTGACATTTGAGCGGCAAAAAAGTGAAATTTGAGTTTAATATTGCTTCATGTTGGCTTGTGATGAGGTATTAACATGTAAAATAGGTGAATTTCCTATAAAATAAACTCTCTAAAATCATTTTTACATCCATTAACACAACTCACATCCATTATTCATTATTCCTCCACCAATCTTTTATCTCAAGTCAAGCAACTTAGGGTTTTATCATTGCAAGTCATTAAGAAAGATGCTAAAGACATTCAAGGGTTGAATATTCCTCCACTGTTGCAAAAATTGAAGATAAAATTCATGGTATGATAATATATTTCATTATTTCATGTTATAATCCTTTTTTTCATCATTTTTGTTTAATTAGCTATTTCATTTTTGTTTAATATATTTCATTATTTCATTTTTGTTCAACTTTTCTCTTTCTTGTCTTCTATGTTTGTAGATTTAGGTCTTTTGGATTCTTGGAAATTATTTAATATCAATTTTCAAGGTTTTTCAAGACTTCTCTTCATTCAACAATTCAAAATATCAACAAAAACTCATTTTTAGACCCATAAAGCAGAATTTCAGAAGCAGGCACTTATAGGAAGTCAAACTACAAATCGAGAGCTTCAGAATACACCTTTGTAAATGTAAAAATTCAAAAGTGGAATCATGTGCCATGGGTGGTGAATGAGTCCCACCCCAAGTTTAGTTTTTTTTTTTTGTTGCCTTTTTAGATACCCTTTTCTCAAAAATAGGTCCTGACTCAGTTTTATAAAATTGGGACTGATTCACCTAGATTGGAAAATGAGTCCCTCCATGCCTGAAAAACAACATCAACAAAATTTCAAATGTAATTTCCAGTCTTCACCAAGGTTCCAGGTGCACACTTTTAGTGTAATTCATTTTTGTTGTATTTTTCCATTCATTTGTAGGTGATTTTGTATTAGACATTGTGTTTTCCAACATAGCATAATTCTTAGATTTTTCATTCATAATCATTCAATTAGTCCATATAACTACATTTATATCATCTCATTTAGCACATACAACATCATAAATAATATAATTTGAATGAACCCTTAAGCATTTTTGGCCCTACTTTCTCCTTTTAGGTGAAAAACCCTAAAAGAGTTAGAAAGTAGGTGGGTGCCAAAAATCTATGGTTCATTTTGGTGAACCTGGTTTTTGAATGCTTTTTTGACTTATTTGGATTCCTTCATCATAAAAAATATAGCTTTCATTAGTATTTGCATGATTCATCTGCTTGGTAGGTGTTAAATTTTATATTCATAAAAAGTGCATTATAGTTGCATTTTCACCATCTAAATTCATTTCACTTTTCAAAAATTTTGCACTTTTACTTTAGGGACCTGCATCATCACATTTCAAAAACATCAAAATTGGTCAACATTTTCTAAAAAGTGTGAAAAATTCCATACTGGGACTCATTCACCACCATGGATGAATCAGTCCTTTTTGACCCTTGAAATTGCATTTTACAGAACTCAAAACTCTATTTTTCAGCTTTTGTTTGGTTTCTTAACATACCTATATTAGTTATTTGCATTTGTGTAACATTCATTTCATTAAATCTAGCCTTATTTAGCTCATTTCATGCATTGCTTCACTTTCAAGTTTGCATTCTCATCTTGTTACATTTCATAATTAGTCAATTTTCATCTTTGAAATCTAAAACATTATTTTTCATTTTCATCTTTGCTTTAGCATTGTTACATTTCAAGATTGTAGAATAATCATTCCATCATGTTTTCATTAAAAAATTCTATAGTTCTCATCTTGCATGTTCTCTTTTTAGATATTATTGCATCTTGTAAGCAACTTTTGTTAAAAGCATATGAATATGAGGTCCTTTCCGCTCTCTTTTTGTTTGTCATAGATCCCTCTCCTAGTTCCCCTCTTGTGGATGAGGTTGGTTTAGTGAAAGAGACCTTGGATATTCATAACACTTACATTTGTTCTTCCCCTATTGTCTCTCACACTTGTGGAGCAGATATTTTAGTGCTAGAAGAACCAATTGATGAGAGTAGTGACAATCTAAGTTGTTTCTCTCCTCTTACCTCTCTTATTAGACATAACATTACTATGGATGATGACATCACACTAAGTAATCATGATGATCACACAACACAACAAGACGATGAGACCATAGATTCATCTACCAACTCCTCCCCTAATTGTGAGAGTTTTTTGTGAGTAATCATGGCAATCACATTATTTGTGAGGAAGATATGTTGACATTAGATGATCAAATCTTTAATACTTATGAGAATCCTCTTTATTTTTGTTCCCCTATTTTGGAAGACATTTTTGGACAAAGGGATCTAATCAAAGATAATCATGAGAATCATCTTGCTTCCTTTCCTAATGTTTCCCACATCTAAGAATACATACTTAATCAAAAGGATCCAATCATTGAAAAACAAGAATGTGATGCTTTTTCTTCTCTTGATGCCTCTTCCACTTGTGATGAAGCTACTTTACACATTTAAACCTTAGATGAAAAAATTATAAGCTCTCCTAGTAGGGTAGATAATATGGAACAAGAGAATGAGACCTTACAAACACTGAATTATTACATAAAGTATTCCCCTAATCTCCCCATTATCAATAATTCAACACATTCAGGCATTAATAACTCAATTGCGATGAAGTTATTTTGGATGAACCAAACCTTCCTTACCAAGAACATGTCATTTTTTTTTACTAAGAACTCTCCTTCTGGGGATGATATTATGACTCAAGATAAATATAACATATCCTTAAAAGACAATGAAGACTCTCACTTGTTATGGGATGTTAACATTATTCAACAACTCATACTTTACCCCCCTTCACATAAACCTTCACCTCAAAACAAACCCAAGTTTACTCTTTACCGACCTTCACAAAAACAAAAAACTCAACATAAACCTCGATTCACCCTCTACCCACCTCAAACTAATGTGTCATAGTAACTGAGTTATAATACTATTTCTCATACATATAACACTCACAATAATCTGCAACCACCACAACCAACCCCAATCTCTTTACCTTTTCTTAATTCGCCTAGTGCCCCTCACTTAATCCCACATATAAAGGAGTATGATCTTGTTGAAAAAATTAAGAACACTCCTACTAGGATCTCATTATGGGACCTTATTCAATCCTCCCCTAACTATCACAACATGATCCAATATTCCTTTCAACAAGTTCCTCTCCCTTCTAATGTGCAACCACTTAACATCACAACCATAATCCAAGGAATAAATTATGACATTATTTTCCACCAAAGTGATCTTCCTCCTTTGGAAGTGCAAAAAAAAATGAACCTTTAATGATTATTGCTCAATATGAACAAATAGAGATAAACAAAACTCTTATTGATATTGGTTGCACTGTTAATGCATGTGGAGTGAACCTTCTCAATAGAATTGGTATCAATAGATCAAACATCCAATCTGATTATTTATCCATTAGGGGATTTAATAATGTAAGAAAACACCACTTGGTGTGATCAATTTACATCTTAAAGTTGTAGTGGCCACATTAGATACACTAATCAATGTTATTCCTAATGATCTTTCATATAACCTTCTTCTAGGTAGGCTATGGATTCATTCAATGAATAGTGTACCTTCTACTCTTCATCATAAAATGAAATATATCCACACAAAAAAAGTGTACACACTCTATGTTGATGATGAGCCTTATAGTGTATTACAACTTGAGTGAACCAAAGAGTACCCCTTGCATACATTAATATCAACCACACAAGTGGAACCCACACAAAAAAATGACACAAAACAACATAGTGAACAAGCCATGAAGCTATTAGATGATTATTGAGGTTCCTTGGATTTTACACATGACTTCATGGGTTAATACAATATCGTACATAAAAAATCAAATAGGGAAAATGAACAACAGATGATCCTTTGAAAGCATCCACCTCCAACACTTTAGACAACAAAGAAAACTACACAACAACCTTTGATGAACACAATAATGAACAATCACTTGATTCTAAAACAATGAAACAACTTTATGGAAAAGGTTATGAGCTTATGAAAAACTTGGCTATAGTTTAAAAGGTTGTGGTGCTAACGAACAAGGTCTCTTCAACCCTATCGACCCCCTCACACAAAAAAAAACTCATGGTCTTGGTTATTGGCCTATAATAGAGATCGTTAAACCTTCAACCAGCATCAACAATATCACACAACACACTCCTAAATAATCATTAACAACTAGTGGTCTTGAACATCATCCTTTATCAAACACGCAACACACATTTCTACACCTTCACTTAATGTCAATGTCATCTCACAAAATTTTCATTATTTTAATTCATTAGATTTTATACCTTCCTATAATGGGAAGAATAAAATCTTGAAATCTAGAGACACTTGTGTAATTATGACATCTAATACTAAGAAATATGTATCTTTGAAACAAATCACAAGACCACATTCACCTCTTGATCAAGAAGGTATCTTGTTGAGACACCTCTAATATCACTTGATCACCCTCCCTCATAGAACTCGAAAGAAATGTTATTCCAATACTTCATCCTACACCTATCATAGAGTTCATGGACACTCCACTAGTGAATGTAATGCTTTGAGTCATAAAATCTAAAGAATTTAGGAGTTTGGTATGATTCCTTATGTGGGGGCACCTAATTCCTCTAATTTCTATTGAATTTCACTCCATCATGCATCTCATTAATCACTTCATCTCACCTTTGTCTTGAACTAAGTGGGGGAAAGGGGTTAGATAGCCTTCTCCTTCTATGTCATTTTTCATTTCCTTCTTTTCCTAGTCATTAACCTTTCATGCATGCATAGGAGAAAGCTTGGGATGTGGAAAACATGCCTTAAGTTGGCTCACATATGACATATTTCTCTCTTTCATGGTGTAGCTTATCGGAACCATATGACTTGGTATAAGGATTTCTGAGTAATCTCTCATGTCCTCTTCTATTTTAAATCAATTTCTCACAGTATGATTGCTCACAACTACTTTAAGTAGGGGCATACATCACCACTCACATTTCATTGTGTGATTTTCTTTTTCTTGTAATTCCCACTATTGGAAACATTAGGTATAATGTTTCCCAGGATGAGACATTACACTTGTCCTCTCTTGGAAACAAGAAGATATTTTTTTCACTTATCCTCTCTTAGAGACATTAAGCATGATGTTCCCTAACATGAGACATTGCACAAACAAACAAAAATCCCTTTGAACAATCCTTACACTACCTTACATTAACAATGTCTATGATTTTCAAGCATACAAAGTCTTACCTCATAGAGCTCAAAAACCATCTTCTTTTGTGGTGCCTTGTTAAATTTATCAAGAGGTATAACTTTGATATGGTTGAGTGGGAAGCCCATCTAGCAGCACGATTTTTCCCCATAGCCACCTTTGTGTTTGTGAGTGCATACCAACTAGTGTATGTTTCTCAAATTTTGGGATTTCTCACCCGATAGAAAACTAAAAGTTTTTTTTCCCTAGAGTGAGTATGTTGTGGCATTCTCACCTTGCAGATGACCTGAAGTTTTTGTGGCCCTAGATTGATTACATTCTTTCCACCCCATCTTTCTTTCTCGTTCTTGCCATTGCATGATTTTGTATCTTGGGGGCTAGACTTAGGCTCTTCAATCCCAAGGGCTTGGCCACCTAATTGTATCTTTTTCATTCTTTTTCATCTGCATCTATACATGAATATCTCTCTTGAATGTCCACTTTAGTGTGAGTTTGAAGCAAGTTCATCCTCTCACTGAAGTGGGAGCTAAATGTGTTGTAGAAAAAATGACCCTTTGCTCGACATGGGATTAATTCATGATAAATTGGACTTAACAAGGCCTTTAACGAGGCCTTGATTGAGGTGTTGTGAGGCATTTTATGCATCCAAACTAGGTCTTGGACCCTTGAAAATTGAATAATATGGATTTAATGAAATATTGTAAAGGTGTTGTAAAGTTTTGTAAGATACTTTGACACTTTTCTAGACTTAATGAACCCATTTCTTTCTAATTCAACATTATAAAATGTGTTTAATAACATTATCACATCAATCTAGAAGGCTTATAACTTAAACCTAATGTTAAACTAGTGTTGTAATGTGTCTTACACATTCACATTGGTTCGTGTGCCTTCCTAAGCAATGTGGACCTCATTTTAGTGTTGTAAAGTGTACTTAATCACACTTTCACATTGATTTATGTGTCACAGGCCCTAATTAACCTTTACATCATCACCAATAGTCCCATGTTAACCCATATTATGCATCTTGAGGCTTAGATTGATCAAATACCTAGCAAGGTTGCATTTTAGACCTTATTTCCTTATCTCTTGGCTTTTGAGCTGTCAAATTGGCCCTTGTGGGACCTATTTTCCATGCATGGAAAATTAGTCCCATCCAAGTGGGACCCATTTTCTATGTGTGGAAAATGAGTCCCATTTGGCTCAATTTTGACCTTTGAACAGGAAAAAAGTGAAATTTGAGTTTAATATTGCTTCATGTCGGCCTGTGATGAGGTATTAATAGGTAAAATAGGTGAATTTCCTATAAAATCACCTTTTTAAACTCATTTTTACATCCATTAACTCAATCCACATCCATTCTTCATTATGCATCCACCAATATTTTATCTCAAGTCATGCAACTTAGGGTTTGGTCATTGCAAGTGATTAAGAAAGCTTCTAAAGAAATTCAAGGGCTAAATCTTCCTCCATTGTTGTAGAAATTCAAGATCAATTTCATGGCACGGTAATATATTCCATTATTGCATGTTTCATTCTATTCAAGTTCATCATTTTGGTTTAATTGCCTAAAAGGGTTTTGACCAAGGCAAACCCCCATGCCCTAACATTTAAATTTTCTCTCTTGTCTTATTTGTTTGTAGATTTAGGTCTTTTGGAAGCTTGGAAATCATTGAAGATGAATTTTCAACGTTTCTCAAGTCTTCTCTTCATTCAATAAGTCAAAATATCAACACAAAATCATTTTCAGACCTGTAAATCATAATTTCAAAAGTGGACACTTGTAGGAAGTCAAAGTGTAGATCATAAGCTTGAGAATCCACCTTTCAAAATCCAAAAAATAAAAATTGGACTCATTCACCATGTGTGGTCAATGAGTTCCACCCCATGGTCAGTTTCATGATTTTTGCAATTTTAGATATCCTTTTGTTAGAAACAATTCTTGACTCAATTTTATAGAAATGGGATTGATTCACCCAGAATGGTGAATGAGTCCCTCCAGGCTTGAAAAAAAACCTTAGAAACATTTCAAATGTAATTTATAGTCTTGATAAAGGTTCCAAGTGCACACATTTTGTTTGATTCATTTTTGTTGCATTTTTCCATTCATTTGTAGATGATTTTGTATTACACAATGTGTTTTCCAACATAGCATAATTCTTAATTTTTCATTCATAATCAATTAATTAGTTCAAATAACTGAATTTAGATCATTTGATTTAGCTCATACAACATCATACATAATATAATTTGAGTGAACCGTTAAGCACTTTTTGCCCTACTTTCTACTTTTAGGTGAAAAACCCTAGAAGCATTAGAAAGCAAGTGGGTACCAAAAATCTACAGTTTAGTATGACACATCAACACCTAACCATATGGATGATCACTTGAAAATTCCACCAATTTTTTCTACTTAATTACCACTTATTAATTCCGCATGCAAAAATTTGTACACAATAAAAACAACTAGGTGGAAAATTCGAGCTGGCCTTTGATGAGATTTTTGAGTTGGTTCATAATTAGCATAGTGCTTATCAGATGTAGATAACTCACATATTTCTATAAATAGGCTGTAAGATAGTAGAAAAATTATAATTATCATTTGAGAAGAATTGGTATTAGGAAATTTCCCAGGTTGAATTAGGCAATCGAGTAGAGTTTGCATTAGGAAGTTTAGTAGAGCTTAGCATCATGAATACAACGATTAGGCTAGTTTGCAACAAGTCTCATATGAATTTTGTAGGTGAAATCTACAATAGGAATTTAAAAATAATGACCAAAAGCAAGCATTCACTAGATGTCATAGCCATGAAGTGGATGTTAGGACGAGATTGTATGGAAAATGAAGATAAGTATATAGTCAATTCTGATGTTTGTTCTCATTTTGTCACATCTATGCTTGGTATCCAGGTTCCCAAGTCAATAATCCTACACCTTATGCTTGAAATATTTATGAAGTTCTAGATAGGTGGCCTTAGAGAGCTGGTGGTGAATGTTGTGTATGGTCTGGGCATTCCAATGATGGGTGACCTTCATAAGCATATTGAAGAATACATCGTAGTGCCATGGGTACCATTATTAAGTGGGTTATTCCTCATCTCACATGAATAACATTGTCAAAGGGTGACTTGGTCTTGTTACTTCCTAATTTGTCACTACAATGTGGTGCTCTTTTACAGTGTTGATTGGCATACTGACTTTAGGAACTTGGTGTTCCCTCTGCCACTTGCCATTGCTCCTATTGATGCTACTCTTGTTCATGGTCATGTTGCTCTTGCTGACACTATTGATGATGTTGTCCCAAATGTTGCTGTTGATAATGATGATCTTGCTTGAAATGCACTCCTCTTTTCTCTATTCCAAATAAAATTGGTCTTAATCTATTTTTTGTATATATTCTTGGAAAAGGCCTTTATGATATATATATATATATATATATATATATATATATATATATATATGAAGAAACTGCATACTATATAGATATAATTTAAAAGTATGGCCTCAAAGCTGCTTTGAAAATTGTATTTATTGAAGTATATATATAATGAATATATAGCTTATACTAAATCCCTATCTCTTTTGCTTCTTGCAATTTTTAAATATGGGTTCTCTTTAATTTTCTGCACATATGGGTTCATTTCTACTTCATTCTTTGTAAGTTACTTCTTTATGCTTCTTGTAATAATGGGTTTCATTTATTTTGCTGCTTCCTTATGTTTTGGAATTTATTGAAATACCAACTGACAAAAACACAAAGGAAAAATAATCACAATACTCACATATTTACATTGGAAAAATAATAATAAAGCTTAATTAAACAATTTAAGGTGAATTCCATTACCAAAATTCCTAATGCTTCCTTATCCATGTTTTCTAATTGAAATGTGTTGTGTTGTTTGCATTGAATTATTCTAAAAGGGACTTCCCACAAAATATCAAATTTTTCATGTTGGCCTAGCTTCGTAGCCCTTTCATTGAATTTTAATACCAAGTCTCTGCATTTTATACCTTGGTCCAAGGATTTCTTATCGAACCATCTTTTAACCACCTATTGGAAGTTATACATGGCTATTAGGGTCCTTTCTCTTTTTTCCTATACTTCCAACAACTTGGCCAACCAGACCTCCATGGCTTGATTTTCTTCAACTTCCAGGGATTTGAGTAGTTGTAGCACAAAAATCTCCATGGAGATGGGCAACAACACTTATTTTTTGTACACTAACTCATACAACAAAGTCTTTAGGAATTACTTGGGAGTTATGTGATTTTCCCAGAGTGATGCCTAAAGGTTCTTATGCCATTCTCCTTGATTCTCCAACTTGATTCTTTCACTGATTTAGACTAAATTTTTGTTAATCGACTCATCTAGTTTGTTCCCCTGGGTGATCCCATAATAGTGGTTTACAATTTTTGGCCAAACTGGACACTGAAATTATTATTTTTAACTGAATCTTCACATTCGGGCACCTATAGCGGCTAAACTGTGAGGAATTTGAAGATGGTGCAAACTAGAGTCTCATCAAATTTTTTCTGTAGATTCTAAAAATATTTTTTTCAAAATTTTTGGAAACAAATTGCACTTCTTTTTCCATCTCCCATGAAAATTGATTTTTTCAGAAAACAACATTTTTCAAAAGTGACACACACCGTATAACGTATAACTTTTTTTCCATGAAGGATAAAATTTTAATTCTTTCAAATTTAGATTTGTAACTCTGATATCTATTGCATCCACTTGGTTATATATTTTTTTATTGAATTTTTTCCTTAATCAAGTTTCAAAGTCAAATGAATTACAATTCACAAGATAACGCGTAACTTTTGTATATCAAAATTTATTTTATTTTTGTTGGATCAAGGACTTCAATATCCATGCCATATTTTTCAATTTTTTGATAATCTTCTATTTTTCCACATGTGAAGAACAAAGAAATTCATTTTGATGAAAAACCTATGTTTAATAAAACTTAAAAACAAATACATAACAAAACCAAAACATATTAAAATTATATTCATTGGATAGCTTGTTCTAAGGAATACCATAATCATTTGAAATAAATTTTAAATAAATTCATTTGATCCCCCAAAAGCTAAATCAAAAGTGATTTTTTATCAGCATTTTGATAGGTGTAAAGGAGACGCATTTATATGTATGGTTTAAAACTAGCGAGGTTCTATCCAAGGGGGTTTGATCTAAGGTGATTTGATCAAACCATCTTCAATTGGAATCCTTAAAATGGAACTTTTTAAAGCTTAAATCATTATATTTTCTAAAAATATGTGATTTCAGCTAAAATTCATTCCTCTCAAGAATTTTAAACCACTATTATGATAGTACCCCCCTACAGGTAGTAATTTGATGACATTTTCAAGAATATGCCATGCATGAATACAAATTGACATACCTTAGAGCCTAGGAAATCCTTAGTGTTGTCGAAGTTGATGATCTTTGGTGGGCAGAATATTGTCACTAGTTCCTCAAGGAAGTCCACAATCTCCACCTCCATTGCTTTCTTCAGGGGCATAGCCTTGGTCCATCTGGTAAAGTAATCCATGGTTGTGAGGATCCGTTTGTCTGTAGTGCTAGAGGTTGGATTGATCATCCTAATGAAATCAAGGCCCCATTGTGTGAATGGCTCATCAACCACTATCAGATTGAGATGCATTGCAAAAAAAATTCTTCTTCTTGCAAAGAATTTGCATTCTGTGTAGGATTTTACCAAGGAGTATGACTCATTAAATAGCGTAGGCTAGAAGTATCTGGTGAACATGGTTTTGATGGAAGCGGTTTTCATAGAGAATTTTCTACCTATAAGACTACTATGGAAGGTGTTGAGGATCTTCTTCACTTGCTCTGTGGTGACACATTACAGCAGAACACCCTTGAAGTTCCTTTTGAAGAATACCCCTTCAATAACTGTATATCTGATGTTCTACAGTTGGTAGAATCTTCTCTTTTGAGAAGGAAGACCTAGCAAATACTTTTCAGTGAGCATGAATCTCACTATGTCCATTATCCAACAACTTTTGGAGTTAGACTCATTTGTCAGGACTGGATTTAGTTGCTCCTCTTCAACTGTCATTTCCTCATCATTTTCCAAATATCTGCATAGTCCCCTTCCTCAAATGGTCTTTGTAGGCCTGACCTCAATATAATATTCAAGTATCTTAATGATCCAATTGTCCTTTTTTTTGGTGATCTCTCCTTCCATGATATACTCATGCACACTGGAATGCATGACATAAAAAACCACCTTGTTGCAAGATATAAGATGTTCCAACTTCTTGAGTCTCTTAACAATGGAAAATTCTTACCTCTTGATGAAGTTGTAGTTTGTATCACATTCCTTTAAGGTCCAAGAATGAAATGCTATTGGATGTTCTCCCTTTCCTTCATCATCCTTTTGAGTTATAAAAGTAGCGATGCTTGACTTGTTACTAAATACATACATTATGAAGTCCTTCGACAAGTCTAGATTTACCAGCATAGGAGTTGAAGAAATAACATTCTTAACCTTCTCAAAGGATTCTCTAGCTTCCTTTTTCCATTTGAATAATTGATCCTTTTTAAGCATCAGGGTGATAGGTCTAATTATCCCTACAAAATCATAAATGAATTTTCTTACAAAGTTAATATTCCCTAAAAAATACTACTCCTTTCTTATTGACTAGTAGGGGAAGTTCTTTGATTTCTTTTTTCCACTCATGATTGATTGTAATTCCTTCTTTGGACAATACATGTCCTACTAGTTTTCCTTGCAGAACTCTGAAAATACATTTTTTTTGGGTTTAGGGATACCCCAAACTCCTAGTATTTTTTGAAAGCCATTTCAAGGTGATGAAAATGATCATCCTTATGCTTGGAGAATATGATAAGATCATCCAAATAGATTAAGATAGTTTTATTGATTAATTATCTAAAAGCAATATCCATTGCTAACTAGAAAGTGGGCCCCACATTTGAGAGGTTGAAGGGAATTTTTTCATATGTAAACATTCCCCACTTGGTAGTGAATGTTGTTTTGTGTCAGTCTTCTTCTTTGACCTACATCTAGTTGTATCGAGAGAAGCCATTTAGCAAAGAAAAAATGTTGGATCCTACCACTATTTTCAAGATAGACTCCATGGAAGGAAATAGGTAGTGGTCCTTTAGGGATGCTTTGTTTAGATCCCAAAATTCAACACATAGGTAGATATCTTTGTTCTTCTTTTGGACTAGGACTGGGCTGGATACCCATGTTCTATGCTTGATCGAGAAGATGATCTGAGACTGAATTAGCTTTGTCAGCTCTTGCACCATTAGTGCCTCAATTTTAGGATTCACTGGCTTCTACTTTTGGTGGAATGGTTTTGTACCTTTTGTTAGCTCTATTATATGGTGGATGATGTTAGGATTGTATCCCTTAAGGTCATCATATGACCAAGCCACTACTCCTTCACACATTTCATAGAAGTTGATGAGCCTTTCTTTATCATGATGTGGGAAATTATTCCTAACTTTGAGCTTTCTTCCATCTCTAACTTGAAGGTCTGCATAGTTTATTTTTTCTACTGCAAAATTTCTCTTATCATTCCTCACATTGTCACAATTGAATAGGTTTTCGAGAGTGACCAACTCCTTTGGAAGCTTGTTGGACTTTAGCTAAATGATTTTTCTGTCATAGGCCTCGAGAATCTTTGGTTAGAGTTGTTTGGTGAACTCTCTTGACTGTTCGATGAATGAGGCAATGTGTTCATTGCTTTTAAACAATTTCCAACTCTAATCATTGTTGATAATTGTAGGCTAAACAATCATTCACACTGAGTGTTTGTTATGAATTATATTGGAGGTAGAGTAAAACTAAGATTAGATTCTAGTCATGTCATCTGCATCAACATTTTGTTCTTGGGGAACTGTCTGGATATTGAAGGCTTCAAATCCCTCGATTAGGTCCCAGACTCTATGCCTATAGGATCTCATGTGGACATTCTTGGTTGTAGAAATCCCTTAGACTTGATTGACCACTAGTTTGAAATCTCTTAACACCATTATTTGCTTGATGCCTATTCACTTTGCAAGGCTTATACCTTGCACTAGGCCTTCATATTTAGATTCATTATTCAAACTAAGTAACTAGAAGTGGAAAGATCTTAGTGTCTTTTTATTTAATGGTGATATCAAACATATCCCAACTCCTACTCCAACTTTTCACCTTGCTCCGTCAAAGTACAACATCCATAGCTCTGAGGCTTGACCTCTTTCAAGTTCCTTCATGACCTTTAGAAGCACTTGATCTTCATCATAGATGACATAGGTCCCCAACTTGATGGTATGATAGTTGTTAAAAGGATAAATGTCTATGTATTTTCTCAAGAGGACCTCTTTTGAATCTATCCAGTCTCTAGTCACTTTTTCATCCTCTACTAGCTCAATGCAATATATTTCCTCTTTGGTGAAAGAGGTATGGGAATACTCAAATTTGATCATGGCTTAATGAACCACATGTTTTGAATGAAGAGGTTTAGGTATTATCTTCATTTTAGCTCCATGCTTGGTCTTGAGGATCAAGTGTGACCAATCCAAAGAAATATACCCACCTATTTTTGAAGTGAATTCCTAGGATAGGAAAAGGGTAAACATGGGGGGAATGTCTATGATCATATTATCTTGAAGAACTATGATGCTATGGAAGGAGAATAGAGTCAAGGGAAGGTCCTTGATGACATCTACATATTCGACTTTGTTCCCATCAAGCTACATAACCCCCTTTCTTAAAGGTTCATAGATAATTCCCAAGGCTTTAGCTATCTTCTTGGACATGATGGTGGTGCCAATGCCAGAGTCAATCATGGAATTATGTAGTAGTTTCTTCCCCACAATAAGAGTTAGGAAAAATGGTTTTGGTTTCAGCTTATCTCTAACCTTGGTAGAGGATTTCCCTTTGCTATTGGTGGGAACTTTGGCATGAGGTGATGGGTTGATAACCTTTCCCTTGAGTGATTGCTTCGTGGGCTCAATGATTCAATCTTCCTAGAGAGCCTTCTATAGCAATGTATTCTACTTTGGAATAGCTAATCCCAAAGGGATACATTAGAAAATGAGTTTTTCAATTGTTCCACCACATTGAACGATGGTCGATTTGAAGGCTTCTACTCCTTAGCTTTGGTATAAGAATTTCCTTTTACAATTATAATTATTGTGTAATTATGGAGGTACTAGAAGTTTTTTCAGAAGAAATTTTGGGGATATGGATTGACTAGTTGTAGGGAAACTAGTTCACTCATGAATCTCCTCCTTGAGTGAGTGTTGGAATCAGACTACACTTGTGGGTCCCTCAAAGTGGATAATTCATCTACAAACACTACCTCTTCTTCTTCCATCCATGAGAAGATTGGATGATCAGGAGCTATATTTGTTTCTTGCTCTAGGTACATCCCTTGAATTTGTGTGGTGAGTACTACATTTTCCATTTGTGGAGAGGCATGTAAATAACCTCTAGAATCTAATGTCACACTTTGGTTGTGTTGTTCTACCACCTTTTGTTGTAGATTTCCATGTGGGTAGTTTTAGAACATATGTGAATCACTACAAGGGAAGCACTAGGGGTTGTTGTCATCGTCTAAATTGGTTTTCCCTATTATTAGTTCTCTACTTGAGCTTGGGTGAGCACCCTGCAAAAAATAGGTACTAGCATTATTTGATTAGTTGTTTCAGCCTATGAATTTGTGCATGGGCCTCCTTGGAACTAATTTTTCTAGTAAGAATCTCTTTTTCCTTGATAATTTTGGTAGGTTGGCTTTGGAAGTGTAAACTAGTTCTACTTGATGTTAGTTATTTTATTGTCCATAGCCTACAACATCTCCTTGATGTCACTCATCTCATCCTTTGAAGAGCTAGATGTGTAAGTGATATTTTGTGGCATGCCCAGATATGTATACATAGATTGGGAAGGAGCAGGTGCATTGGTTGAAGGAATCTCCTTGGCAAGAATTGATATTTTAGGAAATAAAGGCATAATGGGCCAAGGTGACAACTTCTCGACATCATCAAACTGTTCTCTACATTGATAGTGACATTGTATGCATCCAGTAGAGTGGTTCCACCAAGAGATTGGATCATCATAGAGATGTTGACATTAATGGATTTCAAGTAAAACATGAATGCCAACTCAACTAGTGGGTGGATAGAAGCTTTAATTCTCTAGCTAGTTATATGGAACCAGGCATTAAATTTAGTCATGGGTTCATATGGGGCTCGCTTTCTGATTGGAAATTGATGATATTGTGAAGACCTATCTCCATCATTCAAGAATATTTCATAGAAAGGGTATCTGAGTTGATTCAAAGTACCAATAGTGTTAGCTTGTAGAGTGTGGTACCAATTTAATGCTTTACCCCTAAAAGAGGCTACAAGCAATCTTAGCACTATGTTTTGGTTAGTAACTTTGTGCACCAAACACACGTCTATCACATCTTTCAAATGTTCAGAGGGTTTGCTCAAGCCATCCCTGGTAAATTTAGGTTAAGCTAAAGTAGAGACTAAGATAGGGACCCAAATAGTGGGTTTTAATGGTGCTACAAGAGGACTTCCAACATCCCATGCCACATAATTTATGTTACTGATTGTTAACATGGCTAGCGTAGGGGAAAAATGTTCACTATGGGTTCCAACTTGTACTGTTCTTAGTGGCAACACTAAAAAACTAGGTTTATTCGTTGTTTGGGATCTAGTAATAGGCCAATGGCTCATACACCCACTTTAGGTTCAGGTACATTTAATTAGTCCCACTAGGCATGCCAGAAAAAATAAATTATTGATGCCAAAAATAGGAAAGGTAACAACCTTATGGGAAACTCGGTTAATGGGGAGACCAATTGCACTAAACTGAGTGACCTTTGGGTTGTTAAAGAAGTCAACTTCTTCTATAATTGGGGTTTTGGAATGGGAAAAGGAATCAAATATAGAAAATAAATATCTAACTAAGGAGATGCACCAAGATTTAGATGTAGACATGATAAAACTTTGGGATGCAAACTAAGGACTCATTCAACAATCTGCTAAGTCCCAGAATGAAAAAAATCAAAGATGAAAACTTGAATAATTTATCAAATATCATAAAATAATTTCCATACACATTTAATGAAAAGAAGAGTCAATGACATGATCTAAATCAACAAATTATATTGAAATAATAGAAGTTCTGCAAATAAACAACTCAGTACACTAATGCCATAGTCTAATGTTTTGTAAAATAGCTTAATAAAATAGTAAGGCCAAACAATGGCATAGTCTATGAGTCTCACACAATAATCTAAAATAGTACAAAAGGCCTAGTGTGTTTCCCCTAATTTTTTTATGTCTTTCCAACTCATTTTTGGAAGGAAGAAGTATATATAGATAAAAATTCCACCTCCTAGTGGACAATAAAATAATGTATTTTTCATCATGAGCAATGATGCCCAAAGCAATTTTTTCCCTTGATTGTTGCAACAAAAAAATATTTGAGCCATGAATGTGTTCGCCCTCAAGCTAGATGCATCCCCTACGAATGATGGCAGTGGTCCTAGCAAAGAAATAGGGGAATCCCATGTAGACAAGTGTTTCTTAATCAAGAAATTAGTTAGGACACATGGTAGAAATTGAGTTCCTATTGTTCATTCCTCCTTTTTTCTGATGAAAATCCCCCACAGTGAACACACATGGAGGTAGCTCTACTATTGGCACTAACTATGGGGTCTGCCAAAAAAGTGTACGTCGATGAATGGCACATGGTATATGGATGAGGCATGATAGGGAAGCAATGAGAAAAAACCTTTTAGTTCCCTCATTGTTCAAACTTGGAAGGATGGTAGGGGATGGAAGAAGAGTAAAGGAAGAAATCCCTACTAAGAGCACTTGATGACCATGTGGGGATAACAAGTGAAGCTTTTCAAAAAGAGGTCAGGAATATATGGAGCATTGTATAGACTTAGTAAAATAAGAATAACCTAAAGGGAGCTTGAGGAAATTTATATCCACATGATCTATATTCTAAGTGTGGTGTATGAGTCCCATTTGGCCCCTTTTTTAAGGTTTTGAGCAAGAAAATTTGGGTTTTAAGTTCAAATTTCATCAATGTTAGCTTATGGGATATAATAAATAGTATATTAGATGGATTTAATATATACAAAAGGTCTCAAATAATTATTTACATAACCCTTCATGATATCGCATTAAGCACTCAAGAGTTAAGCATTCCAAGACTTTACAAGATCATTAAGAGAGCATTAAAGATCATTTCTAAGGCATTCAAGCACAAAATTCTTCATTAATTATTGCAGTAATTCAAGTTCAATTATCATGCCAAGATTATCAAGCATCAAGCATGTTGTTGATCTAGTTTTGTGATGTAGCATTGAATATCGAAGACTAAGCATTGTTCTACACTTATCTCAAGGTCTATATCTACATCCTTCATGGCCACTTCATGTTAAATTATAGATTTACAAGACATCATTCAAGGTATCAATATTCATGTTTCATGTCCTAATTTCATTACCTCATCATTTGGTTTATTTACCTAAAAGGGTTTTGACCAAGGAACCCCGATTCACTAATAATCAACAAGTTTTTCTATTTTTTACATGTGTGTTTGTAGGTATAGGTGTCTTGGAGCATGGAGGATCTTTGAAGATTAGGTCACAAGCTTGAAGGAAGTTGTTGGTGTTTTATCCTCACTTTCAAGGTCATGAAAAGAACTCTATAGGCCTAAAATTAAAGTTTCAAATCTAGAAACAAGGTGTGGCAGAAAATGAAGAGATTGGAGACTTAATTTAGATATTAACCCTCTAAAAAAGGTCTACTGGGTCTGATACGCCACTTGTGTCATATGAGTCCCATTACAGTGATTTTCCATATTTTAGTGGCTTTAGATCAAACATTTCCAGATTCTTTTTTTGACCAAAACACCATGGTCTCAGACTAATACACTTAGGCTAGTGTATGAGTCCCAGTCAGCATCAAAATTAGTGTTTTCATTATTTCCAGTCTTAATTCTAGCCTCTTCAAGTTTCTAGGTGTATGGCTATGATATTATAGCTTTCTATTTTGATTAATATGCCTTTCTAGGTTATTCATTCAAGTTTCATGCATAACTATGTTTGAACATTAGATCTTGCATTCATTTATCTTTCCAAGGCCTAGGCTAGTTGTGAACCCCTCATTAGTTTACAATTAGACCCTAGGAAAACCCTATTACAAGATCTCTTTCCAAGGCCTATGCTAGTTGTGAACCCCTCATTAGTCTACTCTATGTCCTAAACCATACTAAAGTGAATCCATTTTCCATTTTTTGAGGCATATTTTTTTAGTTAATTTATGTTATTAGTTTTTTATTGAATAATGTGAAAGAAAAATATATGCCTCAAAGTGATATCTATCACATGTTTTATATAGATTATATTTAAGATATATATTCTAGTAGAATTGGCAACTAAACATGTTAGGCATTAATTTAATTCCCTTTGTAACTATAAGATTATTAAAATATGATTTAAGTAATTATGTTATATATTTATTTAATAGATTTTATTATGTTATATAATAATTATCTAAATATGATATATAAATAATATTAATATATCATAATATATTATATTAGAATATATTCTTTAACTTGAATATAATATAAAATAATATTATAATAACAATGTTTTATAGTATACAACAAAGTAATGCAACAATCCTTGTTTAATTATTATCAAACGATGAGTGGCCCGAGCAAGAAGGAGGGTGATGGTGGATTTTTAAAATCCTTAGAGGCCAATGAGGGTGATGTCGATGAATCAAAAGTGGATGCTTGGGTGAGGAAAGCAACTTCTTTGGTGGTTGTTCCTATTTTCCTACTTTGGAAAGCCTTGCTTTCCGTTGGATTTGGTTGCTCTTTGGTGCCTAGGGCTGCAATGGGAATCCTCTTTTTCTCTTTTGTTTATTTGGTGCTACGTTCAGGTTTTTCTTTAGTTTCCATTTTTCCATCTATTTAGAGATGTCTCTGTATCTACAAGGGACATTTTATTTTTGTTTTCTCCTAGCTATGTGGGGCATTTTTCTTCCAAACATGTTTTGCGTGGGTTTTTGTGGCTTCTTTCTTGGTTTGATGCATCTTCTATTCCCATCCTTTTTCTTTTGTGTGTGGTCTTCTTTGTGGTTGTTGTGTTATCTGTCATTACTTGGATCGTATTTTTGGCTTGGTGTGGTTATTGACCTTCGATATCCTGAGTTCCTTTATTGGGTATGTCTCTTTAGAGGTTAATGCTAGTTTTCATGGTTTGCATTTCTAGTTGGCGTGTCTTGAGGGCTTGTTCTCTAATTTTGTTTCTTCTCTCCTAGGGTTTTGTCCCATTTCATGGGATGGGCTATCTCTTCTCTGTCATTTTGTGGATGCTCTTAAGTTTCTTATGGAGCCACTGGGTGTGCCCATATCCCCTATTTTTGGTTGGGTGCTTTTGGCTAGGATGATTTCTATTCTTATTTTGTTTCCCCAATTTTTGTCTTTGGTTAGGGTTGCTTATGTCTTGCCTTCTTCAAAAGGGTTCTATTCTCACATTATTTTAGAATTGGTGATGGTGTTGTATGATTTGGGTTTGAGGCTGCTACTAAAGTTCTACCTCGCTACACTACATGCTTTGGGTTCTTTACTATAGGTGATTTGTTGGTTGAAGGGTCCTACTATTTTGGGCTTTATTCATATCAGTGGTGGCCTTGTTCTCTTAGTTGGGTGGTTCTCAAGTTTTAATCCTAGACCCCAGATGGTTTTCTTCTTGGTGCAAAGCTTTACAAAGGATGCTATAGTTTTTTGCTTGGCTACTGTGTTGTCTTTCCCCTCAGGTCCTATGGAGGTGGACCTCCCTCAATTGTTATTCTTATTAAGGTGGGTAGTTCTCCTATGGAGGTGGAGGTTGAGGGTGTTGATGATTTTTGGTTGTGGTGCTTTAGTTGATCATACCATCCTCTTGAATAGAGGGGAGCTCACTCCTTTAGATATGGAGATGGAGCTGGTTTCTTATTACTAGGTGAGTTTGCGTTGCATGGAAGTAGATTTCTTGCAATCTTTAGTGGTGGTTCACAAAGCCCCTATTGATGTGGGTTGTTTGTTCTTATTGGTTTTACTTGGAAATAGGGTCTTGGTGGTGGTTTACACCACTGTGTTCTCTATTCTTTTTGGTTTAGATTTGAATGATCTAAGAGATTGGTTTGTTGACACCTAGTTGATTTAGGTGATGTTCAAGTTTATCTAATGGTTTTATGTCCTTGCCAAGACTTGTTTGTAATTGGGTTTTAGGACCGTTCTTATCTTGTTTAGTGGATCTTGTTTAGTCTTGTAATTCTCTTTATGGCTACTATTATTTAGGCTATTGTTGGTGTTTGTACTTTTCTCAATGCAAATCTCTCTTTTTTTGGGTTCAAGTCCCTATAAAACCTATTTTACCTTAATTAAAAACAATATTTTATAATATATAGTATATGATATACAAATAAATTCAATTATTATTATTATAAACTATACTTTTTTATTTTATTATAAATTATAATATATATATTATATAATTAAACTTAACCCTAATTGAACCCTAACCTCAACCCTGAATGAACCTTGATTATACTCTAAACACATTGAAGTATAACCCAACTCTAAATAACAATTAGGATTTAATTATATTTCTGATTTAATTATGGTTAAGGTTCAATTGAAGACCAAAATTGAAGACCAAAATTAACTGAGGCCTAATTGAACTATATTGAACCATATTTGAACCTTACTTGAACTCTAAATGTAATTGAATCTTAATTGAAATGTAACCAATTCTATTTCATTATTATAAGTAATTGAACCTTAAGTCTAACTAAATCATAATTGATCTCATAATTGTAATCAAAACTCAAATTCAACCCTAACTATAATTAATTATTGTATAAGCATGAATTTTTACCCTACATGCAATTCCCCATTTTGCATTTTTCCACCTTAGAAAACCAAAGCCAGAGGCTTAATTTAACTTAAGCCCATTGTTGGCAGTCCACTTGGGACCTTTCTTGTGTGTCACCGGGGGTATTTCGATTGAGGACATCCATGTGGCATGCTTACGTTCTTGGAAGATTCCTACAGCTGAGCCAACAAAGTCACTATGCTTCCCATTGGTAGTGAAGTAGTAATGCCTCCTTCAGCCAAATGACCTAAATATGATAATTTTCTTCCTCACTCCTTCATATTCACTCTTTGAACTTGCATTTCAACTTCTATACAACTTCTTGAAAACTCTTCACAACTTCACTTGAACTCTTGAATAGACTAAGCTTTCGTACTTTCACTCTCACAAGCCTATTTCCTCTCACTTCAAGCATTTTCAAGCATCCCATTACAACATCTCACTCCATAAACTTGGTAGAGAACATTTAGGACCACACCATTTTTAGTTGAGGCTTGAGTTCCTCTCATTTCTCTCCCAAGTAGGCTTGAGTGCTCTTGGTGGACGTTGTAAGCTTCCCTCTACTCTCCTCTATCATTTAGTTGAGTAGCATAGTATTGTTTTGTAGTGCTTGTACTTTCTTTACTTTATGACTTCTTTATCTTGTTTCTTTGATTGTCCATGGTGGTGGAAACACCTAAATGGGGGTCTGACCAGGGAAATCCCCTATAAAGCAACTCAACATTTTCCCTCCTTTTGTGTGTAGGGGCATGAGCTCTCAAAGAATTAGCTGGCGAATGAGTTCATAGGTGAGATTCTCCTTATTTTCATCACCCTTGCATATTTACTTTATAAAATTAGAGATTATTTAATCTACTTAGTTGTATCATTCTAGCCTTTTAGTTAAGTAGCTAAGCCATTAGTCATTTTGGTGTGTTCAACCTTGTCTCTATTGTTGTCAACCTAAAAACCAACTTTCCTAGCCCCATCTTGTAACTTGAGATTGTAGAGTGATTGTAGAACCTCAAAATCCTCACCATTCTCATCCTTATAGCCCTAAAAAATATACTTAGCTGAGGTAAGTTAGGGAAGCCTCTCTCATCTTGCTCCTCCATGACTTGGGATCTTGCACATGGTGGTTCCCCTCTCTTACATTTTTGGTGAACCTGACATGAACCATTTTAGTTATGTTCCTACGATACTGATAGTCCCTTTCCTCGTACTCTAGGAGTGTTTTAGGTGTGATTTTTGTAAGGCTATTGCCTTGCAACCCAACCTGTGACCCCTAGTTGGCATAGTTGGAAGGTTCCAAAGCTATTGCATAGGTATTTGTAGGATCATGATGGGCCAAAAAGTGGCAATATGATGGGTATGTGTCTGACGAATTTTTTTTTACCCAAAATTGATGAAACAAAAAGAGTTTTTAAAGGAGATTCTTATCTTTCACCAATATAAATTATTCTTTACTTTGAATTTAATAAGTAATTATTATTCATTTTCTATTCAAATTATAACTAAAGTTCTGATTGATAGACTAATTGAAAAACATCTATAGCTTTCAAATGGTATCACCTTCTATGCTTCACATACTATAGGATTTAAAAAAGAAAAAATAAATTTCATGAAGTTTTGACCAAGTTAAGGTGGTCAGACATATGAGCTTTAATATTTTTTAAAAGTTGTAATAAAAAATTCATAATTAATTATTTACTTGGAAAAAAATTACAAAAAAATATGGATCACATCGGGACATGAGTCATCTACTTAAATCTAAAATTTTATATAAAAACATTAACATTTTATTGTGGTTAGGGTGGTCAAACAGACACCTACTTCTTATTTTTTGCCTAAAATTTAAGTACCACTGCATTGAAATTTTAGTTTTTCAACAAATAGTTTTTTTTTTAAACAAACCTAGTAGTTTAGAAACTACCTTCAATTTTATATAGATTCTATTCTTACATATTTTTAAAATAATATAGATAACTTATTCATTTTTTTATGTCAAGTTGCCAAACCCTAATTTTTCTATTTTTTTTGCCACTTAAGGGCCTATTTTTTCTAGGATGATCCTACACATACCTGCATGGTGAAACCTTAATTGGGTCACTATCTTATCCATTAACCTTTGGAGATTCTATGAAAGCATTTTTCGAGTGTGTGTAATGGCCTCCTTCCTGCATCAACTAGTCCCCTTTGTGTAGCCTATGGATAGTAGTGTTGGCATAACCTTTACTTCACAAGACCCGCCAATGGGCTTTAATAGGGAACCATCTCCTCTTTGCATTCCTAATAGATCAATGGGAACATCGTACCGTGTGTTCTCATTGACCTGAAATCACAAGCGAACATAATAATAGAGGATATTATGCTAATAAAGATTTTACATAAGAATGGATATGATTATCCTGTGAGTTTCATCTACACATATGATGGGCTTTCCGTACCCCCTTTGGGTAGCATTTTCCTATCAGTATTAGTTGGACCTAAGTTTGTGAATCTCTTGTTTGATATCATCCCTAGATTTGAACTCTTCGGAGTGAAATTAGGTATTCTATGGTTGGTGGCGATCAACACAGTACCCTCTTTCATGCATAAATGTTTAAAATTTATCCACGGTGGTTCCGTGCACCTGATCCATGACATTGGTTATCGACCACCAGTTGCACATGGTAGCTACTCCTTGGATCACTTGTGGCCTACAACCATGGGTCCCTTTCTACCTAAGACAAACCTTTTGCACAAAACATATCAGAACTATAAGAAAGGATGTATGAAGCTGAAGGTAAGGTACCCTTTGTTGCCTTATGATATCTCACATAGGGCTTGTTTGAAGGGTGATAGCGATGCCACTAAGGCTCAAAAGAGGAAAGAAGAGAAGCAATCTTGTGATCCTCCTTATTCCTCTTCTGTTTGCCCATTTTGATGCTTTCACTTGCTTAGTTGTGGTAATGTTAGGATCTACTCCTTGTTTGCAAGAGAACCCTTCGATGCTCGCTTGGAAAAAGCATAACTCTCATGCCTTTGAGCTTCTTGTTTTTCCAACAGAGCCTAGACCCATTCAGTATGAAAAGAAGATCTCCCAAGGAGAGTCCTCTTTGTCTCAACCTCTATTGCCTCTTATTTCTTTTTCTCCTAAGGTAGTGAGTGGAAAGAGGCCCGCTGTCGAGGCTCTCGAGTCAACTCCTCCCATTGTTCCTCAACCTTCTCTCCCTGTTCCTATATAGGAACCCATCCCTACACCTAAAACAACCATAGTGGGAATTCCTATGGTTGAGCAAGAACCTCCTATCCCTTTCAAAGCTCTGGCTTATAACTCCAAGTGCCATAGAAATTTCCTTGCACGAGAGAGCAAGTTCTAGTGAAAGGCTCTTCTAGCCAAGTAGATCACCTCGCAATAGAAGGAGGAAGGAATGGCCACTCCTATTTTAAGGCCTCCTGCAACATCTTCTTCCTCCATTCCTTTTACTTCTCTTCAATCTAATCTGCTCTTTATTTTCATTGCAAGCTAAAATGAGCCTAACCCTAAATGGTTATAGGTGTTTATACTCCTGTGGGGGAGCCACCTTTATTGATATCCATTCCAGATATTCATCCCTTCCCAAAGCCTATGGATATGGTTAATAATTTGGTTGTATATATTGTAGTTATTTCCTCCTCTTCCTTTGTACCCCTAGCTTCGTATGTGGGGAGTTTATCTCCTCCAATGAAGAAAGAGGTGGAGGGTGGTTCTTTTGGCAATGAAGGATGGAAGAGGATCCCACCTTCTTCACAAGGTGGTCCTACGATGACTTGTTATGTCCTTATGAGAGAACTAGTCCCAACTTCACCTGAGTTTTTCACCACTCTTGATTCATTCGATGACCTTAGTGGAAAAACTCAGACATAGCCTACCCCATCTATTGAGAATAGGAATGATTCCCCTATGGGATTCATGTTTAATTCTATGGATGAAGTCTCGACTCTATCAAAAATCTTCACAAAATCACTAACTTTGGCTCCATAGGAGCTTAGTGGAGAGGACCTTAAGGGGCCCTCTTCCTTGGTCATTGTTGTAGGAGGACAAGATTTTCCTCCTCTTAACATTCCACCCTTGCAGGCTAGTCCTCTTTCCCCTTATGAGGATCTATATTTGGAAGCAGATGACCTCTTGGCTTATCAGTGTTAGGAGGCCCCTTTTCTTGATCTTCTATGTGTGTTTTGTGATGTGTTCCCCCATACCCATGCATTGTGTGCCTGGATGACCCTCATCACCCATGTTGGTGCTTGGATATAGGAGTGGTTTTTGTGTCGTAAACCTTATTCTATTTATACCATCATTCTTCTATTTTTGTGCTTGATTTTTGATAAATTGGGGATGATGAAAAGTGTTCCCTTCCATGTTGACCCAATTTTTTTAAAAAAAAAATTCTTTGTTTTCCATGCATTCTTCTTGATTTAGTTGGGGATTGATGATCTTTCTCCTTGCATTGCAGTTACCTATTATTATATGAGCTCAAACAAATCTAACCCTACTAAACCAGATCCCCTTGTGCCCTTTGTTTGGGTTTTTCTTTCCTCTTTTTATTTTTTTTTGTCTTTCTCTCTTCTTTTCTTGATTTGTCCCTCCTATGTGTGACAATGCTCTTCTTTAAAACTTTTAAAAAATGAATTCATTACCAACAAATATTTTCCTGAAAAGTATTAACAAATATTTCTTCCTTAGAATCACATTCTCAACTTGGAACCCTAACAGAATGTGTTTCCTTCATCATGGGTTTCTAAAGGACTTGAAGACCATCCTCTGAAGCAAGAACAACTTTAACTTCCCCTCAAGTGGGGGCATGTTATTCCTTTAAAATTCCTTGATGAAGTGAACATCTTTCAAAAGGATCCCTTGATGACTAATCAATCTAAGAAGAACGACTACTTTTGAGTTGTGTGTCCCTTAAGCGAACCCCCCTTCCTTCTCATGGTGGGCTCCCAAGGCACCTTCCTTCAAAGGTCTTTATGATGATTTTTTTTTTTCACATCTAGCCTAAGGGTAGCCCAACTAGGCCCATTCCATTTACCCTTTCCTTTCTAGCTTGAGGGAAGCTTGACTAGACCTTACCTTTCAAATATTGCATCCCTTGAGTGGACCCCTCTTATTTTTAGGGGTTCCCAAGGGAGTCCTTTGAAAGTTGTACACTCTATGTCAGCGACTTCTTTTGGCATGTTCTATCTACAAGTAGACATGTCACTACTTTTGAAATGTTCTAACTAAGTGTAGAGGTGTCACCTATTTTTGACATGTTCTATCTATGGGTAGACATGTCACCACTTTTGACATTTGTGGGTAGACATGTCACCAATTTTGACATGTTTTATCTATGGGTATACATGTCACTGCTATTGATATGTTTTATCTACGAGTATACATGTCGCTACTTTTGACATGTTCTATCTGTGGGTAGACATGTTCTATTTATGGGTAGATGTGTCACTGATTTTGACATGTTTTATCTGTGGGTAGGCGTGTTGTGACTTGTTTAATTGTCGCGATGTAGCAAGATGTTTCCACATGTACAAGGTGGGGCCTGAGGAAATTTTTGTGCAATATATTTTAAATGTTTCATTACTTTCAAAGAAAAACATTTAAAATGAAATATTTGACAAGGCCATGGGAATTCATTAAATTTGCAAGTGCCAAATAGAGAAATTAGGGCAACAAGTCAAGTCAAAGAAAATCTACAGTGGAGATTGGAAGTTGAGTCCAGCTGCATCCTAGTCATTGCCCGCCATCCCACGATGACCCCACCACAATGCTTTGGTTGATTGCAATATCACGGGTGGGCTCCACATGTCAAATCCGGAGAGGTGGAAGGGGGTAAATTTTGAGTGACCATTCATCAACTGTCATTTGATCAATGGTCACCTGCCATCGCATGATCTGAAGTTACATGGTTTTTACTGATCGCTATGTCGCGAGTGATTGCTATGTGTCTCATCCGATGAAGCCCAAGGAGTAAAATGGCAGGTTACTAAAGTGCTTGTGGGATGCATGTGATGCAAATCGATGAAGATGTTATAATATTAGCAAAAAAGCTACTTGATTTGGTTAATGATAAGGCCAACAATTGTTTTGAAGGAACATGATCACTGATGATTAAAATCTATGATTGCCCACCATCGCGTGATTTGAAGTTGCAAGATCTTTACTGATTGCAATATCGTGGGAAATTTCTATGTGGATTTCTTTCGTAGCATATGGTGTGATTGGCCCCTTGTTTTCCACGTCGGCAATTGTGTCAACTCATTTGAAGGTGGTCATTTGATGATTTGATTCAACTGAAGGATCGATGGCTAGAATTTAAATTCTGAGTCAAAGTATGGTTGGAGCCGTTTGTGCAATGTATAGTTGAGTTTTAATGGTAGGAAGGATGCTTACTGGCATGATTTAGTCAATAAGTCAGATGTTGCAATTACAGGGTGTGTGAGTGAAATATTGGATTAATTTAGATAAAATCACACAAATATTAATAAGACATTAAATCAAAAAGCTGAAAAGGAAATAGAATATGCAAACTGTAACAACAGCTTCCCAAAACCGTCTTATCTTCCTCTAACTTCAATGTTTTGTTGGTTTCCAGATAGCTCTCAGATCTATAGATCAAGCTCAACAAAATCATAGCTAAAGAACAAGATTTAAAATGAAAATGTGGATCAATGATCAGTGAGTGCATGCATGTAAATGTGGATGATTATGCATAGTGTAACCAAAAGCTTGGATTTGTGCCATAATTTATAGAGTTTTCGAACGTATTTGATTGGCTGAATCGATCGACGGCCCAGATTAAGCTTGTTCGAACAGACATCGGGAGATTTTCGAAAGTGGAAGAGAAGGATGGAAGGTTTCCCTTTTCTTTCAATTTTCATCATTGAGTTTCAAAGGGAAACTTCCATTTCAAAGAGTGAGATGCGAATTTGGAAGGGTGAGTTAGCACGAGTTACAAATTAAATAAAATATATTTATTTAATTTGGAAGTGGAGATGAAAATGGAAACCTACATAATTAAATAACTCATATTTAATTATGTTTTTAAAATGAAATTAGGGTGAGGAAATATTAAATAAAATATTTAATATTTAAATCGATTTGTGATGGAGAATATTCCATTATTCAAATATTCAAAATATTTAAACTTTAGAACCAAATGATAATTAAATATAAATAGATTATGACAATTTATTTAATTAAATCAAGCGAAAGATAAAATGTGAGATGAAGAAGATATTCCATTGTTTAAATATTCAAAATATTCAAACTCTAGAATAGGATGATAATTAAATATAAATAAATTATAAAAAATTATTTAATTTAATCAAGCGAAAGGTGGAAATGTTAGTATTTAAATAAAATTATTTATTTAATTAAGGTAGAAGAATTTAGAAGATGAAGGATATAAATAAATAATTAAATTTATTTATATGTAGATGACATTAGAGGAATTAATTAAATAAATCATATTTAATTAATTAACAAGCTTAATCATGACCATTTTTAGACGTATACATTTTGCCCCTCTTTGAAGTGATGTGTAAAACACATTGCTTCAAAGAAAATAAGATTTTTCCCCTGATGTGCTTTCGATATTTCTGCTGATGATGCCCCCTCGGGAGGAAAATCACATATGAGAGAGAGAGTGGTTTAGCTCGCGAAAAATGATGAAAAAGAAATATCCCATTTTAAAAATAAAAAATAAAGTCAATTTTACCCTTGTTTGACCTTTAAAAGGTAAAAAGGTTGAAAAAGACAAGCATTTGCACTTTTGACTTTGGTGAAAACTGTAGCTGTGAGAGTGACATCACGACATGGAGATTCCCTATCATCGCCACCGATTCGAGAGATCTCACAGATATCAGAGGCCAGCTACGTATGGACCACCGGTGATTCGATCTATCCTCTTGTGCTTTCAAATTTTTCTATTTGAATCAAAAAATTTCATTTTTCCACGGTTTTAGTTTTAAAAAATGTCGTTTGCGTGCATATAGAATAGTTTAGGTGCTTTCAAAAAAAAAGGCACGCTTAGGGTAGAAACAAATGTGCATAGAGCAGAAATGTTAAACAGCCAGGGTAAAACCAATTTGGCGCATCTCGTAAAAACTAGCGCGCATAGAGGGTAGGATAGAAAATTTTTAGGGGTAGAGCGTTTATAGGGAAAACAGGCGCGCATAGAGAAAAATAGGCGCATCCAATAAAAATATCAGCGCATAGGATGAGTAAAGTGGTGCATACGAGAAAACGCACATAGGAGGCCTATTTGAGTGCATATGGTAAAAACAATGGCACATACAGGAATTAGCGCATCCCGTGAAAAGAATGGCGCATATGGTAAAATAGGTAGAATTGATGTTTTGATGATAGTAACGTGGAAATGATGATTTGTATTGTGTCCTTGGTCAATAGATCGGTAAATTGTTGGGTCATCATGCTAGTATGGATAAAAATGATCAAATGATTGATTGATAACTTTGCTTCTTAGGGTAGAAAATAAAGAGTAAATGATTGATAACTTTGCATTCCATGAAGGAAAAACAAAGAGTAGATTGAACTAATAACTTTGCTTCCTAGAGTAGGAAACAAAGAGTAAATGATTGATATGATTTCTGATAAATTTGCTTTCTATGATAGAAAACAAATAGTGATTGATTATAGAATAGATTTGATATGATATCCAGCTAGATAGATTTAATTTGATTTGATTGATATGACTAATTGTGTGATATGGGTCGTTGATTTGATGTATTAATGAGTCATTGATATGGGTCTGATATAGTTCATTGATATGGATCACTGATAGAGGTCACTAATAGATATGAGTCTAATTGATGTTGTTTTAAATGATTGATATGATTCTGATGAATTATCATTGTGATGAAAATAGGAGGTTTTCAAAAACCTCCATATTAGAGAAAAGCATTCAGCAGGATGGGATAGGATCCCTGAGTTGACACCTACTGACATAGTGTTGATTGATACTTGCAGTTTGAGATCCTTGTTGGTGATGTCGCCAATTAGGGTCAATAGAGGATTGTTGATGGCACTTGCAGAGCGATGGCATTCAGAGCATAACACCTTTCACATGCCGACCGGTGAGGTGACAATGACTCCTGAGGATGTGTAGAGGATCTTAGGTATCCCCGTGGTTGGAGCCCTTGTGTATTACGATCACAAGGAGCTAGGGGGGACGGATGCTTTGAGGAGAGTGTACGGAGATGCACAGATCGCTGGGTACTGGGTACCATGGACAGAATTTCACGGATATCCCACCTTCCTGGTAGTTTTGGGTGCATTCATTGGAGGTCTCCTTTGTCCGAATCGTCGGGCAAAGGGATTATTAGTGGGATGGGGCAGGATTCTAAAGTAGATGTTGCTACAGCCGAGGAGATACACATGGGGTAGCTGCATGCTAGCACATCTCTATCATGATTTGCACCATGTAGTATATAGAGGATCATCCAGTTTGTCGTGCGGGGTTATAGTGCTATAGATTTGGGCATGGGAGCACTTTGTTGTGACGAGATTGGCGTGCCCCAGAGTTAGGCCACCAAGTAGGCCCTATATCTATATGTATGCGATGTTCCTTACCCAAAATAAGCTGGGCAAGGTGGATTACTAGAGATGACTGCTTGATGACATGGACACAGTCGTACGGTGACCATATCTTGATTGTGAGCCATGGTCCACAGATGATATAGAGATGTCGTATGTATGCATTCCACGGTTCCTGTTAGGGAGGACTCCCTTCATTTTGGAGAGATTTCTAGCATTACGGGTACAAAGGTAGTTTGGGTTTACGCAGGGGATGTTGTAGGGGGTTGCACATTACGCCCGGAGTAGAGATGAGGCCGGATGGGGGCCATGTATTTCTTATCAGGCTGCATATACAGAGTTTATTGCATTAGCACTTGAGGTATGGGCTAACAGACGATACATTGTGGATGTTGGGATGTCTGATGAGTACTCTACATATTTTCACACGCATCCATTTCCTTGGTTCACTAGTCTTGATGAGCCAGTGCCGATTTTGGTAGTACCACAGCTAGGGGTAGTGAGATAGGAGGATGTGGTTGGCGGTGAGTAGGGAGCAGTTGGAGGAGAGGAGGTGGAGAGTGGGGATGAGGAGGATTCAGATGACAATGATGATGGAGATGATGGAGATGATGGCGGGGAGGGGGGACATGTGCTGGGGAGGTCGGGGTTGGATATTCTGAGGGGTTTTTAGATTATGCGGCAGCCAAGGATAGGGATCGGGAGACGGACAGTGATCCTGATGGAATCCTCCTCGCAGCAGGGACAAATAGCCATGCTTTAGGCCTAGGTGCAGACATTACAGGGTCAGTAGGGTTAGTTGCAGAGTCAGCTGGGACAGGCACAGGGGTTCATTGTGTAGCTACAGAAACAGCTAGCATAGGCACAGGCATAGGTATAGGCACCTGCATAGGCACCTACCCTAGGCCCACAGTTATCCCAGGTGATAGTAGAGAGAGATGCGTTCAGGCGGAGGGCAGTAGAGGCTGAGGGTGTGGCTCAGAGGATGATGGGCACTGTAGAGAGTGCGTCACTACAAGATGCCATTGCAGAGGGTATGGAGATGGCATGAGAGGCTAAGTATTACAGAGTGAGATATGAGGAGCTATGTCCTCCCGAGCATAGAGATCCATATCCACGATCCCATAGCAGGAGCAGGAGCAGATCACAGACAAACACCCAGAGCAGGGGAGTGATGGGGCCTCAGCAGGACCCAGATGTAGGCACCAGTGACAGACCACCTCCTTCCGGACCAGCACCATTAGGGGCATCAACCAGCTAGAGTTGTGATGTATATCATTTTGGGAGCATGTATATGCCATTTGTTATCATATCTGATGTATTTTTCGTTAGACATTTGTATCATTTTTTATGAGCAATGATATGTAGTGGCGATGATTATTTTGATGATGAGTTGACATGCATTTATGATATGATGGTGTGATATGCATTTATTTCAATATGTGATGGATTTTGTTATGCATTGATGATATGCAGGATGGTTTGATTATGATGGTTTATTATGATTATGATGTAATGATGTGTACTAATGATGTCATGCAGATGGATTACTTATGATGTGCATTTATTATTTTTGGATTTTTCAGTGCAGATAAAAGATGAGAAATGAATGTTGTGTTCATGATATGCATTATGATATGTTGTGATGTGAAATGATATGAGTAGATAGTGTATGATAAAATGATATGATACAATGTAAAATGACATGAATATTGTTATGAGATTGAGATGAGTAAATAGTGATGCATGATAAAATAATGTGTGATGAAATATAATGATTGATAATTAGAATGAATGGATAAATGAAATGATAAATGAGATTATAATGAAATGAAATGATATGAAATGATAAAATGATAAATGAAATGGTATGGAATGGAATGTTAAATGATATGAAATGAAATGTTAAATGGATAGATAATAATGAGATGAAATTGTTAAATGGATAGATGATAATGAGATGAAATTGTTAAATAATGAGAATGAAATTGTTAAATGGATAGATGATAATGAGATGAAATTGTGAAATAATATGATATGAAATGTTAAATGGATAAATGATAATGAGAATGAATGATAAAAGTAATGAATGAGAATGATAAATGGATGAAAGGATTATAATATGGTAATGCAATGATAGAATAATATAAATGATAATGATAATGAAAAATGAATGAAATGATGATAATGGTAATGAAACTAACATGAGATAATGAAATGATAATGGATGCAATACTAATATGAGTGATAATGGTAATGCGATGATTAAATGGTAATAATGGTAATGAATGAAATGATGAAATGTCAATGAAACTAATATGAAATGATAATGAATGAAATGATAATGAAACTAATATGAAATGATAATGGAACTACAATGATGACGAAATGATATGAAACTAATATGAAATGATAAAATGATATGAAATTAATATGAAATGATAATGAAAATGCAATGATAATGATAATTAATATGAGATGATAATGAATGAAATGATAATGATAATTAATATGAAATGATAATGGAAATGCAATGATGACGAAATGATATGAAACTAATATGAAATGATAAAATGATATGAAACTAATATGAAATGATAATGAAAATGCAATGATAATGATAATTAATATGAGATGATAATGAATGAAATGATAACGAAGATGGAATGATAATGGTACAAATGTTTGCATTGTCCTCCACAAATAGTCCAAAGAAAAGTGACAACCATTGACCTTTCAAAAACTCTTGATGCAAATCCAATATGCAGTTATGTACAATGACCTAAAATGAAATGCAACTAAATGAAACTGACCATTTTGTTGAGCCTTTTTGGCAAGCCTATTTAAATCATCATAGAGCATTTGAAAAATGTTGGAAGTGTGTATAAGCATCAGAGGGGAAATTAGCACCAATGATGACCTGAGTACAACTTTCATGATTTTTGATATAGCAAGTGAACACAAGCATCTAAGTATAATTGAACCGAGATGACCTAAGCATTTCTTGCATGAACAGACAAAGACTAACCACCATCTGATGCAAATTTGGAACTATCATCAATGATAAACATTCAATCATCACGTTTCGTGACATATTTGCAACAGATAAATGATTAACCTCCAGACAGTAGACAAAGAAAAATCATCCTCTTTCCTTGCCACTCTAGTTTAGTACATCATCGAGTGTGCTCCAGAGAAATGATATCGAAAATTAAACAAACATTCTTTAGATTAGAGATCATCTAGATATGAGTCATGGTAAAGTATGCAACTGAAAGCTACTATGAAACGGATTAATGATTGGATGTTTTGGTTTGATTTGATTGTTTTATTTTGTGTGATTGGCGTTGATGTTATTGTCCCACTATTGAAAGTTGATTGCCCCTAGTATGCCCCATGTTTGCCCTTGGTATCAACATAACTTGCTGAAAATGAATATGTACAATAATCAAGCCATGGTAAGATGTTATCACTTGAGGTAGATGATGACAACATGGTGCTGGTGTGACCCTAAGATGATGGAAAAGATGCATGAGAATGAAGACTAAAAAGTTAAGTGCAAAACATGAACTAATAGATGGAGAGCCCCAAATAGCGTTTGTTTGCTAGATTTTCACTATTTGTTTTTATTGCATTTTTCTTGTCAATAGACTGCCTATTTGCCAGGATTTCACCCTATGACTTTTTTCTTTTTTTTTCTTTTTTTTTTATGCTATCTGAGATGCCCGCTTGCCAAGTTTTCACCGTAACCATTTTTCATGACTTTTCTACTATTTTGGATTTTTTAAGGACTTTACTTATTTTTAGGTTTTTTAAGACTTTTCTAATTTTAGGATTTTTAGGATTTTTAAGACTTTTCTTTATTTTTAGGATTTTTTAGGACTTTTCTGATTTTAGGATTTTTTCATGACTTTTTTTTGCTTTTGGATTTTTTTCAGGACTTTTTCTAATTTTTAAGAGTTTTTTCAGGAGTTTTTCTAATTTTTAGAATTTTTTCAGGACTTTTTCTGATTTTTAGGATTTTTTCAGGGCATTTTCTGATTTTTAGGATTTTTTCAAGACTTTTTCTGATGATGATAACTGCCTTAGACATAATATTTTTTCAGGTGCATGTTGTTGATAGGCTCATCAAACAGGTCCCCTTCTGGCGTTGATAACTTGTAGGTCCTTGAACCATAGACTGCAATAACCGCATAAGGACTTAGCCAATTGAGTTCAAACTTTCCTTTCTTCTCTCTATCTTGTTGATTGCGTGGGTTCTCTTTCAAAACAAGATCACCCACCTGAAAGGTACGTGGCTTTACTTTGTGATTATAGCTGTGAGACATCATCTATTGATAAGCTTTCAAATGATCAGCTACTCTTTGTCTCTTATCATCTAGGAGTTCTAGCTCTTGGAGTCGGGAAACTCTGTATTCATCATTTGTTGTAAGGCCTTTCAATGATACTTTGAATGAGGGAATCTCAACTTCTAAAGGTAGTATGGCCTCTACTCCATAGACAAGAGTGAATGGTGTTGTTCCTGTGGGTGTGCGGACACTGGTTCTGTAGGCCCATAAGGTGGGATTGAGTTAAACGTGCCAATCCTTCCCTGAATCATTCATAGTCTTTTTCAATATTTTCAATATTGTTTTATTTGAGGCCTCTACTTGGCCATTCCCTTGTGGATAGTAAGGTGTTGAATATCTATGCTGAATGTGAAATCTCTCACAAAGGTCATCAACATCCTATTTTTGAATGGACGTTTATTATCTGTAATAATGGAGTTGGGAATGCCATACCGACAAATAATATAGTTGAGTATGAATGATGATATTTGTTTGCCGGTGACTCTAGTAAGAGGGACTACCTCAATCCACTTGGTAAAATACTTTGTTGTTGTGATGATGAATTTATGTCCATTTGATGAAGAAGGATGAATCTTGCCCACTAGATCTAACCCCCATTGAGAAAATGGCCAGGTTGGTGTGAACGGTTGAAGTACTTGTGCAGGAGCATGAATGAGATTCCCATGAATCTGACATTTTGAGCATGTTTTCACAAAAGTGAATGATTCCCTCTCCATTGTAGGCCAGTAGTAACCCATTCTAATAAATTTCTTAGATAAGGTCAGTCCACTCGAATGAGTACCACAGATGTCACCATGAACTTCTTATAAAGCTTTGTCAGATTCTTCATGTTCAAGACATCAGAGTAAAGTACCATCAAGGCCACAGTGATACAGAATGTCAGCGATAAGAGTGTAGCGAGCGGATTGGTGGATAAAATTGCATTTATGGTTATGGGATAAATTGGGTGGTAAGATATCATCTTTGAGATAGGCATAAATTTTTTCGTACCAAGTTGAATCGGATCCTACCAAATGACAAATGATTTGGCTTTCAGGTGTATCATATATAGGTGTAGATGATTGTTCCACTAGAAATTCATAATGATTCTGAGTTTTTGGGAGCTATAACAATGATGCTATCATAGCCATGGCGTCAGCTGCTTTATTATCAAGCCTTGGAATTTGTGTGAATTTGATGTCCACAAAGTATTTCTTGAAGTCATCAACCATCTTTTTATATGGTAATAGTTTCTCATCTTTGGTTTGATAGTCATTGTTGATTTGATAAATGACTAGTTGTGAATCACCATACACTTGTAGTTCTGTAATTCTCCATTCCAGTGCTATTTTGAGCCTAGTGATCAATGCTTCATATTCAGCTATGTTGTTGGTGCATGGAAACATCAGCCTATATAATCGAGGGATGGTGTGTCCTTGAGGGGTGACAAAAATTATTCCTGCCCCTGATCCATGTTGAGTGAAAGAACCATCAAAATATAAGGACCATGGTTGCTTAGATTCTATAGTGAAGACATCAGCATCTAGAAATTCAATGTGTAGGGGATGATCTACTTGTAATGGTGCTTCAGCTAATTGATTAGCGATAACTTGTCCTTTGATTTCTTTGTGATCAACATAATGAATGTCAAACTCACTCAAAATCATTACCCACTTTGCTAACCTTCCTGTCAATGATGCTTTGCTTAGCAAATACTTGAGTGGATCGATCTTTGAAACCAGATTGATTGTATGGGTTAACATGTAATGTTGGAACTTCTGTGAAGCAAATACTACTACCATACAAGCCTTCTCAATAGAAGTGTAGTTGAGCTCA